>CM061919.1:220972067-221022090 GCA_031002005.1 Vandiemenella viatica | reverse complement strand
TTGTCGCACAATAAGGACATTAGCTAAAAAAAACTTTTTCGCACAATAGACACATTAGTTTGATTTAGTTCCTTGATTATTTTAAACAGTTATCATTACGTATTACATCAATGATCAATCGCCCGACTTTGTTATGAGCACTAGAAAAAATGGGGAATGTTGAGTGACAGAAATCTTACGGTGAAGTTAAATTTAATAGAAAAGTGTCTTTCAAATCCTGCTCACACATGCTGCGTTGACAGTGTCTCACGTCAGCCAGAACATTAATGTTATGATTCTTTTCTATTGTTCCACGCTAAGTATGTTCAAGAAACGACAGAACTTAAAGAATTGCTTTTACAGGCAAGCATACTTACAAGACCACTGCCAAAATTATTAAATCCGAAATCTCGTTACGTGTTATATATTTGACTGAACTCTTAGATAAGTCTGTACTGTTTCCAAAAATTATAATACACAGCAAACGTTGATTATTAACGTAAATTTCGAGTCATTTTAGGTTGTTGTACGGGTATAAAATCTGCATTTTGTTTTTATGTAGTACTTTCTAAAAACCAACATTTTGTTTGAGATTGGTAACTTTCGTGTTATGTGTGAACACTTAATAACTGTAAAATGTCTTTAAAACAGTAAATGAAACGTATTCGATGTTCCTATAACTCTTTTATTGCCGAAATGTAATCGCTATTTCGGTTTATGAAACGAAAAAGCGGAAATGTATTTCGTTTTATGGGAGGTGGATGTGGCTCAATTTTAATAGTCGCGAGACTGTACCACCTCCTGGGTATAGTACTGTCTTCGTAGATGTGTATAGTGGGTTGAATAAGTTCCAGGAGGAAATGTAGCGATGTGCAATTCAGGTCGTTCGGATTAATATGAGCATGGTAGTACTTAGGAATAATCTTAATAGCAATCAAAGAGAGGTTTTAGGCAGAAATCTTTAGACTGGGCACAAATTGAATAAAATTGGTTTTGAATGCAGATGCGTAAGGAGGGAGGGGAAATAATGGGTGAAACAGTTAATGAAGACTGCAGAAAATTAGCCAAAGATTAATTGATCCAAACGATAACTTGTTTTTTGCCCTCCTGAGGGGTTAATACAATCGTTAAGTTTATCATGACTTGCGGAAAAAAGAAAAACAGCCACAGAAAAAAAAAAGATAAAAGAAAACTCTATATACAGGAATAGTTGGAGCTCTGGTTATAAAGCCGGGTAATATATACGTTTTATGCTTCGTTACTCAATATCAAAGTGTTAGTTTCGCAATATATGTTGTGATCATGACGAGGCTGGATTTACGAGCCACAGCTCGCCAGAGCAGCTTACGACAAAGTGCCTTCCGCAGATAATCGCTGCGGTTCATTCACAGCGTTTTAAAGGTAACTTTCGGCGTTCATTAAATAGCATTTAACATTAGCATAATGTAATAAATATCCTTCCTTACACCACACGAAATGCAACCGTAAGGTTCTACCAGTTACATGTTTCAGAATTCTCTCGTTCTAATTCGTAAGTAAGTATGGGAAAAAATTCATTGACAAAAATTTCCTTAACATTATTTACACACATTCTGTTCCTTCAAGCTTATGGAAAATGCGCTGCAAACACCAAACGAAAAATTACTGAAGGAATATGTTATACACTGCATGATTATGATTTCAATACAGTGCAGAATTCAGATTTTGTTCAACAGTTTTCTGTCATTACATGACTGATTACTAACATATATTTAAAACTACGGTATAGTGTAGGACCCCTACTTAACATATCCATATTTTTTCTACATATTTTTGGCGGGTATTCAGCTTTCCAATTTATGTAATGCCGTTGTGCACAGAATAATTCACTATTTCACCTGATGAAGACAGCAGAGCCAGTTGCTGAAATGTCGTGTGTAAAAAGAATTTATACGGCAAAGATTATGTAGGTCTATATTTCTGTTTGGAAAACCGAGTATTTTTGTTAGAGTTCACAAACTACAAGAACAATTCATAGTGACTAAGTCACCACTCAACAATATATTCGACGTTACTATTAAACCAGAGATTTGCGTCCTCTGAAAGTTAAAAGCAGATGGGTAATGTAAATTAAAACTTCATTTGACTTTTCAGCATCGAAGCTGACATCTACAGCTCCTTTTGTACAGTTATCTGTTTCAGAATTTTTTCATTAGTAAGTCATCAACAACCCAATCATACTCATTCTTTGAAGTTACGTCAGAGAATATTCTTAAGTGTAATCATTTAATAAATAATTCCTCCTGCTTTTCTTACGAAAGAAGTGTAGTTCACTGTCTTCCCTGCAAGCGGCAGGAGACTTATAGTTTGCCAGAATCCTTCCCTTTCGTCTGTGTGCTCGGCGCCCTTCCTTACCTGAAAATAGCACCAGTACTAGTTTAGCAGATCCAGCTGTCCTTTCTGTTAGACAGTATTAAAATTATCTACAATACATTTTGTATTAGTAATACAGATATAGCTTGTGCAGTGGCTGCGTGGATGGAAATGCTTACCTTTCCTTCCAGTTTCGATTTGCTGCTAGTATTATCGAAAGTTAATTTAGTTGAATGTCGGAATGGTTCCTAAAGGAGGCCACGGTGCCAACATTTCCTTCCATTAGAGGAACGCACGACAGTACATTTTGATTTTTTTACGACATAAACCCAAAATTGTCACTAATTTTCTACATTTCTATTACTGCTATCGTCATTTACCCGTCAGCCATCAAGAACGTAGAAAGACTAAATCTTAAAATCCCCTTCAAAAGTTTTACATTTGCCATTTTTAAAAGAGTTCAGTGTCACCTTACTTATACATACTGGTAATGAGGATTACATGATATATAGATATATTTCAGAAATAAAATTTGACAACACAAAATGTTTCTTTTTCAAACTGTCTGTTTCAAACGTCAATTTACTACTAGAAAAAGTCGATATTTGCTGTCACGAAATAAAGATTTAAAACTTCAGAGATTTAAGTCACAGATGTAAACATCTATCTCCGGCACCACAAACTGTCTGTGAATCTCGATCGTGCACTCTTCATACGTATTATCTCCTGTTCTATTTAGTCGTCTTTTAATGCCCTGAAACAAAAAATAAATAAAAAGTGGAAATGGCGGCTTTCCCTTTTAGGCCTTCCCCGTCCATCTGAATCAGACGAAGCAGCATTTGTTTCGTAAAAGTCACTCTTGGATGGCACAGGAAACTGTTTTTGTTTTGCCGTAATGATGAAGTTGAGG
The DNA here is from genome assembly GCA_031002005.1 of Vandiemenella viatica. Classification (NCBI taxonomy): domain Eukaryota; kingdom Metazoa; phylum Arthropoda; class Insecta; order Orthoptera; family Morabidae; genus Vandiemenella; species Vandiemenella viatica. Next base: position 221,018,849 of record CM061919.1, on the reverse strand, counting down.
CACCTACGAGTAACTCCAGAAAGTATCGTCTTTGAGTAGTGGAACTTCCAACGGTTCTTCACTGAGATTGTTGAACTGAAGTTTGCAACATTGATATGTACAGTGAGATCCGGTATGGCGGTGGTTCCTTTCACATTCTGTACTTAGCTTTTGATTAGTGAAACTAATGAAAATTTGCACTTACGTAGCATGACATATAGCGGAAGAGGAAATCTCACAGTCTTTGTCCAATGTTTCCCAGATGTAATTTTTTATTAGAATGATGAGGTCCGAGGTAGGAATGTAAAGTTCAACTAGTCCTTATAAAACCGTTGTCTTTGCCAAGCAATCACCTTATTTATCCGTTTAACCTTTCACACACATAATTTTAACTGTATTATCTTTGGAGCGCAGATGGTAGGCTGTGTGTAGTATTCTTTTAACAAGATGATCAATTTCATCATGCTGATGTTAAAGTGCCAACTATTGAACTGCTGATTTTGCATCTGACAAGACTATAATGTCATCAGCTGCTAAAGTGATGACTGATTCCAGTGCCATGGTTATATATCCAGCATTTCTGAAGTGAAATAGAAACAGCTTTAACTATTTCTACAGACGATCATCTGATGAGTTCAATACACTTCTAGGACATAAAAAATAACAAATTTACACTTAAAAGCTTTTGCAAACTACAAATGTTTTAATCACACTGTCTCACTGACCTTGAAACACTGAGCTATTCTCAGAGCATGCACCCGGCTATAGAACGTAATCTCAGCTCACAACTCCTAGCATGAACCACACTGGGTCAAAAAATTAGAGGCATCCAATATACAATTACACATTCTATAACTCAGAACTCTACCGATAAAGCGAAACAAATGAACATGGTGTACTTAAGCCGAACTAAGAACTGATTACGAAGACTTGAGAGTGAAGATTCTCTCTTTTGTTGGCTGTTTCTAGAAACTCACGGGTGTTAGGGAAATTATTAAAGCTAGTAGATATAATTTGGAATATTCAATTAATTTCAAGATACAAATCCATATCAATGCATTCAATTTGATTTAGTTCAGTACTGTGTTGCCAACCCTACGAAACTGAAATTAACCATAAAATAATTGTTGTTGATATTCTGTTGCTTCTTGTTTGGCTAGGATGAAGTAATTTGTCTGGCTTGACATTTGTGAATGTTTGAAATGTATTAAAATTTACTGTCTGTACATTTTCATGGAATTAAATCAAAGTGAAGAAAATACACATATTTTATGTTAAAAAATCCCATTTATTAGATATTATTATATACATAACTTAAGTAATTAGGTACAAATAACGACAAAAATTTAAAGAATAGTCAAAACAAAATTATTTTTCGTTTTTATTATCAATTGTTTTATCTTCCGCGATTCATGTGAAAATCATACATATTTTTATTAAATATCTTCATGTGCCTTTCTGTAGTATTAAATGAGTAACATTCGATTATTTCAGATTTTTTATGTAGTGCTCCTTTTATACTTGTTGTTGATATTCTGTTGCGTAATTTGGTTTTCATTGTATTTATAACAGAAAACAACCTTTCTCCAGTGGCGCTGAAATGAGGTAGGCACAAAAGTTTCTTCACTAACTGATACAATGCAGGAAATGTTTGAGTCCCATCTCCATTTTTCAGTTCTTTTACATATTTCCAAAACATGATAACATCAGGGAATTCGTTTTGGTCACAGGATAAGTTGACATTTCTTAACATTCGCCATTCTCTACCCAGCTCAGTGTTTTCATCTGGACAAATCTTTGGGAAGAAATAAAGTAAATCTACAATGAAAGGGAAGTTATTTTTTATTTCGTGGTCCAGAATTGCTTTAGGATTTAGGATCTTCAAACATTTTAATGCTCGTCGATCTTTATCGTTAAAAGGAAACGATTTTATTGTTTGTTTTACAGCCTCTAGAATGAAACTCCTCACATTTAATGTAGAAAATTTTCGGCTTATCTTCATTCAGTTTTGAGATTTCTTGCTTTTTGTATGATTAGGTCTGATACCATACCACCGACGTATATTTCGTGTAATGGAAATGTTTAAGCTTATCTGTGAAATCAAGGTTCAGTATTTTTGGCTCTTTTGTGTCTGAAGTTTCATGATTTTCTGTTTCTGTGAGGTCTAAATATTCCGTATGTACAAAGCACTCCAATTTCGTTGTGTGTCCAGTAAGTATTCTGTCGTATCGTAAATATGATTTTGATGTTTCAGAATGCATTTCTATTTTGAGCTAGGTAAATATAGGCAATGTTAACTTAAAAAACTCTAGATACAACTCTCGTCGGTTCTAGAGTCATGTAGAGCATTGCTAGAGCGATTAACATGAACTGCAGCTTGTAAATATACCTGTATAGAGCAGGAGTTGGCAAACGGCGGCTCCCGACCCTTATGCTGCTCTTTGAGGATATTAGTGAGGCTCTTTCGTAATATTTTTAACATACATCTTTACGGATAAAACTGGTACTAGCAGTAACGGCAACGTCGGTGAGATCTAAAGACCAGGCCTCACCAATGTGAACTGTGAACAAACCTTTACCAGCATGAATTTTATTAAAAATAATATGTGAACTCAAATAACCGATGAGAAATTCATGTGTTCGAAATTAAAAACAACAAGTTACGCATGCAGTTTGACAAAACTTTCTAAAGAAATGAAAGCGCATTGTTCTCCTTAGTTAATATGCTTACTATTTACATGTGATTTATTTATGATACTAGCTGGTACCCACGACTTCGTTCGTGATTGTAAAGAATTCATATTGACAGCTATAGACATCTAACCACCATAGTGCACGATGGGAGACTCGATACTATTACCACACACAAATACCAGTCTTCTGCGCTATGTAGTTCCGGCAGCAAAGTAAAATTTACTGATACACACAAGTCTTTGGATGAAATACGAAAATATTCATGATCGACCAAGTTCAAACACCATATCTCACACACTCCCACAGTTACCAAATTGCGGCCAACGTTGTGATCGATGGGAGACTCTGTGTTACTACCACACACAAACGCCAGTGATCTGCGATTGATAGTTTTCACTTAAAAGTGATACACCGTGAAACATACGTCTTTGGCAGAAATATGAAATTGCCGCAGGTCGACCAATTTCATTCCCCATATCTTCCACACCCCCATAGCTACAGACATGTAACAACCATAGTGCACGACAGCAGACACGATTCTACTACCACACATAAACACCAATGCTCTATGCTATGTAGTCGTGGCAGAAAAGTGAAATCTGCGGAGACACATGCCTTTCGTCGAAATACGAAAACCACCATATCTACCAAAGTTTCTCAAATTCGGCCGCTGTTGTGATCGAAAGGTGACTCTGTGCTACTACTACACACAAACGCCAGTTATCTGTGATCTATAGTTTTCGCTGAAAAGTGATACACCATGACACTTTTGTCTTTGGCAGAAATATGAAATTGCCACAGGTCGACCACTTTCAACCCACATTTCTCCCACACCCCCATAGCTAATGACATCTAACAACCATAGTGCACTACATGAGATACGATTCTACTACCAAACACAAACACCAATGCTCTATGATATGTAGTTGTGGCAGAAAAGTGACATATGCGGAGAAAGTCGAAATACGAAAATATCCTTGGTCGGCCACTTACAACCACCATATCTACCACAGTACCACAGATTCTGAAATTCGGCCGCTGTTGTGATCGAAAGGTGACTTTGTACTACTACTATACACAAACGCCAGTTATCTGTGATCTATAGTTTTCGCTGAAAAGTGATACACCATGACACTTTTGTCTTTGGCAGAAGTATGAAATTGCCACAGGTCGACCACTTTCAACCCGCATTTCTCCCACACCCCCATAGCTACCGACATCTAACAACCATAGTGCACTATATGAGATACGATTCTACTACCAAACACAAACACCAATGCTCTATGCTATGTAGTTGTGGCAGAAAAGTGACATATGCGGAGACAGTGGAAATACGAAAATATCCTTGGTTGGCCACTTACAACCACCATATCTACCACAGTACCACAGTTTCTGAAATTCGGCCACTGTTGTGATCGAAAGGTGACTCTGTGCTACTACTACACACAAACGCCAGTTATCTGATATCTATAGTTTTCGCTGAAAAGTGATACACCATGACACTTTTATCTTTTGCGCAAGTATGAAATTGCCACAGGTCGATCACTTTCAACCCCCTTATCTTCCATACCACTATAGCTACCGACATCTAACAACCATACTGCACTACATGAGATACGATTCTACTACCAAACACAAACACCAATGCTCTAGGCTATGTAGTTGTGGCAGAAAAGTGACATATGCAGAGGCAGTCGAAATACGAAAATATCCTTGGTCGGCCACTTATAACCACCATATCTACCACAGTACCACAGTTTCTCAAATTCGGCCGCTGTTGTGATCGAAAGGTGACTCTGTGCTACTACTACACACAAACGCCAGTTATCTGTGATCTATAGTTTTCGCTGAAAAGTGATACACCATGACACTTTTGTCTTTGGCAGAAGTATGAAATGGCCACAGGTCGACCACTTTCAACCCACATTTCTCCCACACCCCCATAGCTACCGACATCTAACAACCATACTGCACTACATGAGATTCGTTTCTACTACCAAACACAAACACCAATGCTCTATGCTATGTAGTTGTGACAGAAAAGTGACATATGCGGAGACAGTCGAAATACGAAAATATCCTTGGTCGGCCACTTACAACCACCATATCTACCACAGTACCACAGTTTCTCAAATTCGGCCGCTGTTGTGATCGAAAGGTGACTCTGTGCTACTACTACACGCAAACGCCAGTTATCTGTGATCTATAGTTTTCGCTGAAAAGTGATACACCATGACACTTTTGTCTTTGGCAGAAGTATGAAATGGCCACAGGTCGACCACTTTCAACCCACATTTCTCCCACACCCCCATAGCTACCGACATCTAACAACCATAGTGCACTACATGAGATTCGTTTCTACTACCAAACACAAACACCAATGCTCTATGCTATGTAGTTGTGACAGAAAAGTGACATATGCGGAGACAGTCGAAATACGAAAATATCCTTGGTCGGCCACTTACAACCACCATATCTACCACAGTACCACAGTTTCTGAAATTCGGCCGCTGTTGTGATCGAAAGGTGACTCTGTGCTACTACTACACACAAACGCCAGTTATCTGTGATCTACAGTTTTCGCTGAAAAGTGATACACCATGACACTTTTGTCTTTGGCAGAAGTATGAAATTGCCACAGGTCGACCACTTTCAACCCCCATATCTCCCACACACCCATAGCTACCGTCATCTAACAAGCATAGTGCACGACAGGAAAGACGATTCTACTACCACACACATACACCAAAGGTCTATGTTATGTAGTTGTGGCAGGAAAGTGATGTATACGGAGATACGAATTTTTGGTCGAAATATTAAAACGCCCTGCACTGACCAACTTTAATCATTATATCTCCCACATCCCCTCAGCTATCGGCATTTGGCCAACGTTGTGCACGACAGGAAACTCCATGCTACTTCCACCCACAAACATCAGTGATCTGTGCTAGGTAGTGGTGGCTGAAAAGTGAAATATAGGAAAAACCACGTCTATTTTTATATATATATAAGATATTCTATTTACACAATCACATGTACGATATTGTATTTATTATTTAACAAATTATATTAATAACTTATTTATTAAATTATAACTATGGGTCTTATAAATTTTTCTTAACGCCTTTAATGGTGATGTTGACTCTTTAACATCTAAAGTTTGCCTACCTCTGGTATAGAGGGCAATTATTCCAGAAACCTGTTTACTACCTCACTGAGTGACAACCATCTTGTTTAGCTAGGATGGAGTAATTTGTGTGGCTTGACATTTGGGAAAGCTTGAAATATTTTAAAATCTCCAATACGTCTTGGAGATTTTTGTATATAGTTAAATATTTCTCTGCAGAAGTCCTCAACGCCTCTTGGCAATTTTTCGCATGCGTAAGAATTACAAATGCATTTAACAGTAAAAAGGTGAAATATGTCATTTTTTTTTAACAAAGTGATCAATGAATGATTACCTCCAAACCAGGGGCGGCGCTAGAAATTTCTGGCCCGGGGTAAAATGGGCGACCACTTTTTTTTTTTTTTTTTTTTTAATCTCTACATACTGGCTGGGCGACAATGGGTGGATTCTTGACTTCATGGCCTGAGGGCTTCTACAATCGGTGATCGGGGCCCCCCATCAGCTGGCGGGCCCGGGTACTTTTGACCCGCTTACCCCCCCCCCCCCCCTAACGCCGGCCTTCTCCAAACATAACACTGGCACCATCAGAGGTAAAACCAAGCATATTAGAATTGTATGCCTTTCTCGATAAATATATTCGACGATTTTGTTATGTGGTGCTGTTTTTGTATCATCTAAGATTGTTATTAAAGTCAGAAATCTATCTTCAACCTGGCAATTTGAGTTTACTATCCTTACGATAAGTGCCAAACGTTTAATTGTAGATTTACCTGTGCTTTCATCAATTAACGAAATATATTTGTTTTGTAGCATCTCTAATAGATTTTCTACTGCTATGTTTCCTGTTACACTTACAACAATCGCTCCAGTTTTTGTCAGGCTCATTGATAACTCTTCCGCAGGTTTTTTATCTGGACACACTGCGCAAATTTATTTACTCAAATGAGATATTAAAATACAGGTTATGTTCAGCAATAAAGCAGGACATTTTTACTTCACCTGCTATGGCTATACTTTAGGATCTTGTGATTTGGAAGTTGAGGCTAGCATCGAGGTAGTTTGGTTGTTTTTGTAACTTTATACAATTGTTGATATGTTTTGTAGAGGCTTTGTGACGTAGCAGTTCGTGTATGCCACATTTTCGGTCGCAGTTACACACGGAACCGAGAAAAAATAGGTCTTACCTTTGGCGGTTTTCTTTAACCACCCACTGAATCTGCCGTCTTTTAACTTCGAGTTTATAATTTTACTCTTTTTCTCCCGTGGATATTCTAATTTAAACGTCACTATTACTCGTACTTCTTCGCTTACTTGAAACAAAGGCGTGACTGAAAGATGAAAACGGTTAGTCAATGAATGGGGAATTCCCTCGAATTGGTGTAACCTAGACTGGTACTGCCACTGCCATCTAACGCTTCCGCTCTTCCGATATTTCACTAGCTACGTTGTTATCAAAACCATTTTTGCATGGTATATCAAAATCACGCTAAATAATAATTTAAAAAAAAACTAATAATTTCGGAATGAAACAGAATACAGGGTTATCACTGAAAAAACAACTCTAAAACAGTAACAGTGATTCAACACTTAAAACGTGTATATCAGTTTTTGGAATATGCAGACGCAGAGACGAATAAAATTTATAGTAGTGTGCTATAGTAAAGCTGTTCACTTGATAATATGTTGTTAATCTTCGTTTTTGTAGCTGCGAGAATCCAAACGCGTGTGAACAATTATCACTTTATTGTTTCATAGTATTTGATTTGAAATATATTTGCCTGCTTTTTTTTAAAGCTCGTTCGCCAATTTTTTCAGCTACCTACAAAAGCTTAACTGAACGATTATCCTACAGATAAAATTAAAACAAATGTTTCTTAAATTAAACACATTTTATTATGTTCAGATTTACTATTGACATTAATAAAAGATATATTACTGTTTGTTTCCCGCTATTTAGCTTCGACTCTTTGATACACTATTAAGCGATACCAAATGCACAGAAATACCGCAAGTTAGCAACCTAATTTCTATGACTATTTAACTAGTCTACGTTTCGAGAAGACAATTTATTGAGTTTCCGATCCTACTTGGCTGTTTAGTCATGACGGTGCCTCGGGGAAACTTAGACCTTACAGTAGATACTGGTAATTAGGATGTTTTTGCATGTATACGACAAATGTGATAACTTATAAGCCTATTTATTCATATAACGTTTCTAATAAAAATAAGCTAGCATTTGCTCCTAACCAAGGTAAACTGTAATTTATCTATACACAATTTATGTCCATAATGTAGGCCTCCCTAAGATTTCCCCTCAAGTCATAAATCCTTGTGTTTTTATTACTTCCTTTTACCTGTAAATGAAGACTTTACTGATAACTTCCATATTAATGGTTCGATCTTAACGATGTTTCGTATCTATTGGATTGTATTTAAAATTAAGAATTTACTAGTTTATTTTAACAAAGTATGCTGTTTTCGTAAGAATGTGGTTTCTTCATGGCCACATGCTACGAGTCTACATTGATCGACCATGTCGCTAGTTGTTACACCAAACGCATCAGCGCGAAGGCTGCCCTTGCCTCGCGAATTCTTGGCTTCAAGTCCGCCGTAGCGTCCACCTCGAATCTCCTTACTGCAACAGAATTACAAACCATCTGCCTCCTCAGTATTCAAGGTTCTCGGCTATAACTCACGTCAGAGTAGTACAGCAATGTCAGACCTGTCGTAGAATTCTAGTATCTGAATCTTCTAATGTTTGCGTAATACATGTAAGAAAACTGTGTTTCCAGCTCCTTCGACATCAGCGATACATTATTTCAGGAGAAATATTTTCTTGTTTCGAAGAATTTTCTGCTTAGTAACATGCAAAATAAAGTTCAAGGATTCTGGTGACCGGTAACGCCCAGGCTGGACATTCCGGAAGACATGGGTTCAAATTCCCGTGCGTCCATCCGGATTTCGGTTTTCCATGGTTTCCTGGAATCACTCCACGCGAACGCAAAGTAGGTTTCTACAAAAGGCCTTTATCGAATTCTTTCCCGTTCCTTGTTTCCACTTCTCTTCCGTTTCTTATGACGTCGACTAACCTTAAAGTCCGGAAGGAAAATAAATTCATGGCTGTTTAAAATCTTCTCTGTGCAATAAGAGCTTTAAACTGCAACAGCGGAGACATAGCGAGTTAGGTACCAGGCTTCCGGTTTAACACCGAAAACAATTCGTAATGCTGAGACGTTTATTTAAACGTGATTTTACATGATTTGTTTACCAAGCAGACGAGACAATTTTCTCGATAGTCAAGATTGAATATTACATCGTTGCGTCCACATTATTTTGATAATGATAGCAGAAATTGTCAGATTAGATAGACAAAAATTGTTTCTAATTTTATTTTTCTTCCTTTTTTTAGGGAACGCCCATAAACTACGTGGCTCGGTCTAGAGGCTTGGGGTGGGGGGTGTTCGTTGAAAGCTACGCTGGGTCAAGTGAGGGAGACGGCGGGTTCCGAGCCAAGCCACGTAGCTTTTCAATCATATTGTCACAGTTAAAATAAGGTACAGAACACACAATAGCGCGTGAATATTTATTTCCGTCATTAAATTGTCTCCGTATGTAATTTATGATACTCTTACAAGAGAAAACAATACAACATGCCTTCTGGAATTTGGAATCAACAGGGAACAAAACGCGGTGGGCAGGGGGGAGAAGGTTCAATGTTTTTTTTTTTTTTTTTGCTTATGGTTTTACGCCTCGTTGACGTCGAAGTCACTAGAGGCGGGAAAGGACTGGTGACAATGAACGGGAAGGAATTAGGCCATGGCCTTTTGAATTAAGCATCCCGGCATTCACCTGGAGTGATCTGGGGAAACCATGGAAAACCCAAAACTGGATGCACGGAAGGGGATTCGAACCCGCGTCCATCCCCTCCCCTCCCCCCCGATTCGAACCCGTGCTTGGTTCACAGGAGGCCAAAATGGAGCTACGTAGTTTATGGACGCTCCCCTATTGACATCTGCAACTATCCATTGTTCTTAAGATGCTTTCCTAACATGAAACTCACCGAGGGTGGTGTGTGAGCGGTAACGCTCTGGCCTCGCGTTCGGGAGGAATTGGGTTCAAATCTAGTGCGGCTATCCAGATGTCGGGATAGTTCCTTTAAAAGGCCGTGGCCGAATTCCTTCCTGTTCCTTGCCTCGAGTCCTTTTCCGCCTCTAATGACCCGACGATTATTCGTTTCAAATCTGGTGCCTATAAAAATTATAAACTTCTTTTTTATTTTCTCTTTACTGGTAGTAAGTATTCTAATGCCTTAAATAAAGTTTAATTTCAGACGATCTTTATTTTCCAGAATTTTAACACTACGTATACTGACATTATGCTAACGATCCTGTGATTAATACAGACGAAGGTAATGATAATTCAGCTAATACTTTCAGCTGATGACATAATGGTAAGGCTATTTGTACTAATACATATTTATCTTTGGACCTATTTTTACGTCATTCTGTGCACTTTCTTGAAATGAGTTTACAGCTTACTGCTGCTGGATCATTGACACTCTCATCGATTTTATTAAAGTGAATTTATGTCAAATATCATTCATGGCTTCATTTGAACATGATTTGCTACATAAGTAGAACTGATGAGAGTTTGAAGAAGATGATGGAAAGGAACTGCACGAATGACAACTGATCTTTCCTTCGACCTACAAACCAACCTGTTTGCGGGTTTCACATAATCACTGAGGCAAATGTTGGCAAGAGCTCTTATTTACGCTACAGAATTACTTGTTTCACAAATAGAATAACAAGGAAAGACATTGACAGTAGAACTTGCTGAACGGTTCCCAAGAGATGACTAACTTTTTTTCCCCTCTTAGTGTAGATCTCCTATAGTGTTTAACCTACAGAAAAATGAATGTATTCGTTAAGTTTATAATGATGTAGAAGCTAATTTCGAAATGTGGAATTCTGTTTGCTTTTGACTTCCCTTAGGTTGCAAGATGATAACAATGACGGGACTGAGCATGGTGGGTGAACGGTTAACGCTCTGGCCTCGCATTCGGGAGGACGCGGGTTCGAATCCCCGTCCGGGCATCCAGATTTGGGTTTTCCATGGTTTCTCCAAATCACTCCAGGCGAATGCCGGGATGCTTCCTTCAAAAAGGCCATGGACGAATTCCTTCCCGTTCCTTGTACTCAGTCCCATCCCGCCTCTAATGACCTTAGCCGTGGACGAAGTGTAAAGCCATAAGTAAAAAAAAATGACGGAAATGTGAAGTTTTTTTTAGTTATTCACAAAATGACAACTTTCGGACAAACTTTATGAAAAGCGTTTTATGTAAATCAGCAAATTTATTAAGTGAACAATAGAATGGCGAACAATAGTATGACTTAAATCTAGATTAACAGGAACGCAAAATAATTGTTGCAAATTTTATTTTGATTTCTGGTGACAGGGTGTAACGTTTCTTCCTCATTACGTTACATGCTATTAGTAGTGTTTAGGATGTCGGTGAATGATATGACTGTCGAAGCGGGAAAATTTTATTTATTGTATTAGAACATTTGTTAAAACTAAATGAAAACAACAAAGCTTTGATTCTTATAGACACAAGATTTGAAAGGGAGAATGGCATATTCGAGTTTCGTGTTAAGAAAGAAAGTTAGGAACAATTGATAGTTGCAAATATCAATAGCAAAATGTAACGGAAAAAAATTAGTATTAATTTTTTTCCATCTAATCTTACCCCTTCTTCCCGTAATCAAATGTAAGAGCAACGAAGTAATATTCAAGCACTGTGTTCCTTATATACCGAAACAAATTTCTTGCCTGTTTTTTTTTTTTAAATGTGAAATAACCTTTAAAAAAGTTGTCTCAGCTTAACTAAGAGTTAGGTTATTTGGTATGAAGCCCTTGGTACCTAATACGCTGTATCCCTGTTGTTGTAGTTTCAAGTTCTTACGGCACGAAGGATATTTTAAACAGCCATGAATTTATTTTTCTTTCAGGCATTACGGCAAGTCGACGGGAGAGAAGTGGGAACAAGAAGCGGGAAGGAATTCGGTGACTCCTTTTTGTTGGAACCATCCTGACATTTACCTGGAGTGGTGTAAGGAAACCATGCAAATTGAAATGGATAGATGGATGGGTATTTTAACCCGCGCCTTCCTGAATGCCCAGGCTGGACGTTACTGCTCACCAACATCCTTGAACATTATTTTTCATGTCATTAATCAGAAAAAATCTTCGAAATAAGAAAATATTTCCTACAAACAACGTATCTCTGACGTTAGAGGAGCTGGAAATATAATTTTCTTACATGTATCACCCAAATATTTGAAGATTATTTTTCTTTTAATGAGCGCTTATATACAACTCTTCCTTTCACAATTCCGTTATAAGAGGGAAGCCTTTTCCTTTGACTGAAAATTTGTCTCGCAGCGCATGGCCCAGTGGCGTTCCCTTACTTTATAGCGAAGGGGCTGCACGTGCACCCGTCTTTTCGTTTCGCTCCCGCTCATCAACCTTCGCAGCTCCACGTCTATATAGCTGCTGATACTGTCGGTGTATGGCTGAATAACTGCTGATGACTAAACTCTGTTGTGAATACGCGTTAACAGTATGGCACACGGATCAGAACCGCATTTTCAGCTGACTAATTTAGACTTCACCTGACTTCCTATTTAATTCCCACCTAACCTAACGTATCACGTTTCTAATTGCATGACAGACTTCAGTTGACCTCCTTTGCGCCCACAGTGGTGAATGAATTAAATGAATTTTTGGCCAAAGGTTTGAGAGTTCTTTGTAGCATCCCAACTCCTTCATCGAGAAGCTCGACTCTTCCGTAAACTGCGAACTCCACAGATCCCTGAATATCAGTGAAGGCTTAATCAGTTGTCGCAATATTATGGATTTAGGGGCTGAGTAACTAATTAAGGAGTGGGAGACCGACAATGCGGTCGACGTCCATAAGATTACTCAGAGGGTAAATGGCAGTATTCATAAGACTACCACTTTCGTCCTTACACTCGACTCTCTGACGTTGCCCAAGAACATAAATGCAGGTTTCATCGGCTAGAACATACGCCTGCCAGTATGTTCCGGATCCGATGCAGTGCTTTGAGTGCCAGAGGTTCGGCCAAAGGATGACGTCCTATGTGAAGTGTGGCATGGGGGCACATGAGTCGGGTAGCAGTCGCACACTTCCACAGGTATGCATCAAACGATTCAGGTCACACCCATCTTGAAGCAAAAAGTGTTTTGCGTATCTTGAAGAACGCAAGATATAAGAGTTGAAAACCACTGAGCGAATACCGTATGGCTAAGCTAAGAATGGATTAAGTCCCTTACCACACTCGTCTTCTCTAGAAGCTTCTCCAAAATTGCTACAATTCCCATCAGGAAAGTAAGTGCTATTATTAAGACCTCCGTAGCAGACATGAGCCCAAGCACACCTGCCGCAGACTGGTGACTTTACAAAATATATCCGCCGTGGCACCACCGCAGCTGAGGGTTCCTTAGCCTCTGATTGTTTAAACAACACGGCTGGGATCAATGTCTCAATATAGTTCAAAATAATAACCAAATAATTTTTCTAAAATGGTGACTAATATATGAGAGAAGAGGTTTAAGTGACATGAAACTATCAATTTAGGCATGAAAGTAAGGATGTACGGCATTATGGATTCCGAAGTATTCGGCAGCCGAGTGATACAGTTAATTTAGGCATTGCTTTAGATTGTAGTGACCCAATGGGCGTGCAAGGTAGTACATTCATTCTGTACACGGCCGCACAACAAAAGGAATTATTGCTAATTATGGACGAGGAACTGGCGGTTCCTCAGCCTTGCACGTATTAACAGGTGGGGAGACAGCAGGAAGCCTTTGTGTCCAGCTTGGCGTCAGTCCAGCTGATTTCAGGAGCTCACGTTTTGGCTGCTGTCAGACGCTCGGCGAGCCTAGAATACGAAATTGCACCTAACGCTCCTATTAAGGCTGGGCTTCATTGTCGCCGTGAAGGAGAGAAACTGACTAAAGCACTGCCATTTAACTCAGACTAGAACCTGCAAGTGTGGTATAGTGCGCTAAGGCGCTGCACACTGGATGAGGAGGTACAAAGGGGGCAGGCACCAGACCACACCCCTCCTGGCTGAGGTTTTTAGTCGGCTTTTCTCAGCCATCTAGGCGAATGCAGGGATGGTCTTCAATCACCTCCTCGTAAACTACACAATTAAAAAAAAAAAAAAAAAAAAAACCACACACACATATCGCCAACAGGTGGCAAAGCTTCCGCCATTAATAAGTAGTAGGTCCGCCACTAATGACCTCGACGTCGACGAGGCGTAAAGCCATAAGAAATAAAAAGACGTAGTACGACCTGGCAGTAGGTATAAAATGTTTGTCATTAGCTAGGGCATACGGCTGTAATATCAAAACTCCAAATTTGACCATGCTAATGATGAGTAAAACTCTTCAAAAGGCAGCCCACCCCTGATTTTGGGAGAACCGAGTGAAGAAGATAAATAAAGTAGACTACAGCTCGGTTATAATTACTAGACAAACAAGCTGCCGCTTGTAGATGATCTATAATTATTTACTAATATCGACCACCATCAACTTTAACAAGGAGATATTGTAGCCGGCAGCGGTTTGGTAGTTCAGTGGTCCCCTGTCTCGGTTTGTAGATTGAAATTCGTCTTCATAGATGATTCCAGAGCACTAAGTTGATTAAAAATCTTCTTTAATGAGTTAGTACCAAATATTTACATGATTATAGTAGCCAACCTGCTCTAGCGCATCTACCTACGACTGCTGCCTTGCAAAGTTTCCTACTTAATAATAGACAATTGGTCTCGCGACAGCTTTAATACAGTCGAATGTTCGAAAATAATAACAAGGCTTGTCTACGCGTAACTTTTAAAAGTCGACAGTACAACACTGTTAATTCATAACGAAATATATTAATTGAAAACAATTAATTAAATTTTACCAACCTGACTTCAAATGATTAAAGAAATTATTTCGATGCTTATGAAAAAGTCTTAACGTTCAATAAACAAACTGAAATACATCGAAAAATAGTGCAATATGTTCTCGTGCCGCTGACTTACCGAAAATACTATTAATTTCAATTTAATTTAGTTTAAAAAGAACAAAAGGCTTTTTACGTTGCAACTTCTTGTTTATTTTTCGGAATTTTTGTGTTGATCCTTCTGTGTAAGGGAGCGTCCATTAATTACGTGAGGTGAAATAGAAGAAAAAAAAAAAAAAAAGGGGGGGGTCCGGCGTAATCTCACCAAATCTCACCAAGGAGAGGGGGGGGGGGGGTCGACTGAAATCTCAAGTCAACTTTTTAATTTCTTAGTAAATTATCAGTAGAGCTAAAATAGATCTACAAACGATGCCTAGGAAGCAGGATAGCTACAGAAAAACTTGGTTGGTCAATCACAAGGGGGGGGGGGGGTCGGACGAGATCTCACCAAATCTTACCACGGGAGGGGGAGGGGGGTCCTGAATTCAGGAAAAACACCTCACGTAATTAATGGACGCGCCCTGAGAACTGAGGAGTAATGTGTACAAGCACTAAAGTAAGTCAGTCGTATTGTCAGCCTGAGGAAATCCTCTGAACGCACATTCCTAAGAGTACATACAATTGTTCTTAGCGCCTTTTTTACCATTCGCTAGGATGCGATACTTTGCAAGTTTACTGTAGGACTCTGGCAACGTAATGTCTGCACAGGAAGGCGGAAACAAACGAATCGCATTTCGCCACTCACTGCCCGCGTCGAAGGCATTTCGCCAGCAGTGAAATTAAGGGGGGCGCGGATTCTCCGATAAATCGCGGACGCAGGGAAAGCGCAAACGACCACCTGTTCCAACTCCAACGAGACGGCGTGCCATAGCTGGAGAAATAAAACCAACACCAACAGTAAACTTCAGGCGAGCATTACATTTGTTCGTAACGTACTACTAGATGGTCTTTAAGCTACAGAACCGGTAATTGTGATAGTGATGAGAAACCAAATTGTGGTATAGAGTTTCAACCTGTCGCACATTGTCGTGGATATAGTACATCGTGGAATCCGAACCAGAAACTATTCATAATGTACTTGACATACATAAAGCAACCTTTTCGAGAGGCAAAGATCATTGGAAGTGTGTACACGGTAAATCGACCCAAAAGAGATTTAAAAAAATAATAATAAAATAAAATAAGGACGACTAAAACGAATGGCTTGGAATTCTGATGGACGTGACCCTGTCTGACCACCCAGATTTCGGTTTTCCAATGTTTCCCGAAATCACTCCTGACGAATGTCGAGATGGTTCCTTGAAAAGGTCTGATCGAAACCTTCCCGTTCATAGCTCCCCATCCTCTTCTGCCTTTAAAAACCACGATGTAGACGAGGAGTAAAGCCCGAAGGAAAAACAAATTTAAAAAAAACCTAACCATGAGATAGCTAAAGGTAGTGTTCGTATGCGAGTGAAGCTTCGAAAGTTCCAGACTTTACGAATGGGAATTCAGTACACTCTTAAGAAGGAACGAGGAAGAAATTTATTTGAAGAAACCTTACTGGTGCTAGTTTAGGTGGAATTGGGAGAGACATGCAGTGCAAGAGGTATTCTTATTGCAAACTATAGTATTGCAACATAGTAGTTTGGATATTTAGATAATGCGCCATGTCACACACCTATTATACCAAAAATAATTGTTATAGAGGTATGTGAATTCTGTAAATTATAAAAATGCCACGAATGAATCGCAGCTGATCTGTTCCAGTTCTTTGCATTTCCTAACACTGGGAAGAATGGAAGGGATAAAGGGGAGTGAAGGGCGAAACTGGTAACAAATCATTATTTTTTTTATTATTTAACAACCAATGCGTGGAGAAGTTAAGAGACATAACGACTGCATAGAGTTTTGATTTCGCAGAAAAATTATCACCCTCTATTTTTTTTACTGTCATCACTGTAGCAGGTTGGTTGACGAGGTTATAGAGATATTTCATACTACAAGAAACAAATAACGTCATTTCAGATCACACTATCTGCACCTGTTTCTGTCAGCGGGATAATCACTGTAGAGCATTATCATTTACACGGTTGTCGCAGAAAGTACTCCATATATGCTTAAAGTAAGACTTTCTAAGATTCCTCAGGCAATGATCCTCTGATCTTAGTTTGCTGTCCTTGATTTCGAGTTGAGCGGACTGGAAACAACAATGTTGATCCTTTGCATGTGTTGTATCAAAAAAATATGACTTCCATTTAGATTGTCTTCCTTGTTATTTTCTGGTGTGGTAGCATGTATATAGGCGTAATAGAAACTATGTATACTAATATATACTGTTTGTTAAGTTTTCAGGGCTAAACGGCTCGTGATGAAATTTGAGAAGGAGATGCTATTTATAAAATGCTCTCGGGTAACTAGCCGAGTTAAAGAAGTGTTATCATACGATATTTCGGGGATCACATGCTCTGTCGCCATCTTCTGGTGAGGAAAATGGCGACAGTGTATATGATCGCCGAAATATCGTGTGATAACACCTGTTTAACTCGGCTAGTTACCCGAAAGCATTTCATAAATTATTAACCCCGAGAAAAACTTCGTTCTTAGGAGATGCTGTTTGCCTTTAGGAGGGACATAGGATAATTTTCTGTATAGATAATATATATTGTCATGAAATTATGAAAAACTAACTGAACTGTGAAAGACGGACGCATAGCATGTATACACCTCTGTAAAACTTAACATCAGAGTGCACATTGTGGCCTCCAGTTCAAATCCCGCTGGGATCAAGTGTTTTTAAGAATTGTTTTTCATCGAATGAGCCAAGCCTGGAAGTTCCGTCGTAAGGATTCCATGTTAAAATGTAGTTTCCACAAAGTCAGGGGTGGAATGCGTGGCAAATCGGCCGAACACTGCCGTAAGCTTTTACTTTATCTACACTATACTGGTTTTTCATGATTTGTTTCTCTCGCTGTCAGTTTGTGTGTGATCTACACTAATAATGTTATAAATATGAAAGTATGTCTCTGTCGTTATGTTACGTTTTGACTACTAAATGGCTATACCGATATTATGGAATTTGACAAGGAAATACTTAGGATAAATTTTACTCAGGATAAATTTTACCGGTATGAATAACAGTTTTAATAATGACGCTTTGATAACTTATCGAATAGTGACAGACAGACGGATGCGTGTGTTAGTCTGTTATGTCAAATCGGTCGCTCAGTCTGCACTTCTCTCGCAATTAGTTAGTGTGTGATATGTTAGTAAATTTAATTTACAGACAAAACTTATTATTTAGTATAGATGTCGATTAGCGCTGCACTGTACTGTTACTTCTGTCTTCCTGAAAGTTTCTGGAATCAGTTTATCTTTTTATTCTTTTTTTAAATTCGCCATAGGACTAAATAAGACAAAAGGTGTAGCTCTAGCCGAGCACGGGCAGCTAAAGTTATTAGAACCCAATAATCCGATGCTCATGTTGAAGGAAGAAGAGAAGACAAAACTGAAGTTGATGCTTCCCTCAGTTAATCCCCATCCCCCCTCCCCCACTTCCAAGAACCTTCTTTTTTTCCTGTTTCCTCTTCATGAGACAGGTTCGATAGTAAAATGATATAGTGATGGCTTTCCCGTCATATTATGCTGACTCGGTTTTCATTGAGATAAATCTTACGAAACTTACAGCTTTCTATGTCCAATTCTAGCAATGAAATTCTAAGTCCACGCGTACGAATTTGCGGGTAACTGCTTGTAGTCTATAATGTAAACTGTAAATACGCATATTGCAAAGTTGTTAATTACAAACATTTTAATTTTTATTTATTGATTACGAGCCCGTTAGCGTTTATCTCTTAAGTGCACCAAATTTTTTTAGCGCACGGCACATTCAGCTTCCAATACCTCTCAAAGGAGGAAAGTGTTAGATTTGTTAAGAATCGTTACAAATTCATTTTATCGGTCGTTCGTGACGTATATGCCGGATTATACTGCCTGTGACATCGAGACGAAAACAACTCACACTGACACAGAGAAATAATCCAGCTTCAAAAGCAGTGTGCCAACTGATCAGAGTTAAGGAGAAGAAAACATGAATTCGCGATGCCCTGTCTGACCTAGACCTTGAAGCTGGAGTTTTGACGTCATTACTCCCTGCTCTAGTTGTAGTTATGAAACTAGTAATTATGGACTTAATGAAACAGTACCATTACATAAAGGAGACGAACAGGTCACAAGATTGTTCTAGTCAAAAAACCAAGGACGACTGCAAAAGGAGTCTGAAGGACATCTGGATAAGGTGGAAACTAGAAGTGTTGATTCTGTTGTTACGTCTTGGGGTATGGATAGACTGAAGGACAAAAGTTTTCTCGCATAGATTGATTCTTATTTTTTGATAAGTTTTTCTTAGTCTAGCGTTTGTGATCGTAAGCCTGACAAGAATAAAGTCTTACATAACGGCGAAGGAGTGTAAATTTTGAACATTGATTCCCATTTATCATTAATATCAATGTAATTGTTTTTTTTATTTTTTTTACGGAAATTTTAATAACAGATACGAGACATAACAATGCTGCTTTAACCGTTATGTCTATTACCAACTACTTATTTTGGAATCTATTTTTTTTGTGACGTACATTAGATGGTGTAAAGAGAAAACTAACTGTGATATTGAGAAGACACAGATACTGTTTTCCTAAATATTCTAATTATGTCAATTAATTATATTCTTATTGATATTTTTAGAGTCTGTGTATAAGAAACTTAAAGGTTATCTTAAAATCAGATTCTCGGGTTTTAGCTTTCAGTTTATAGAGCATCTTTTGCATATTATATGACAATATTTTTGACTGCAATACAATATTGTTAATAATAGTGTTATACAATTAAAATGTCATTAACAGCTTAACGTGATTCAATCTGAATAAAGATTTGTGCATGCGGAATAATTTTTTGTCTCCTTTCTTGTAATTCGGAAATTTGAATTTTACTGCGTGATTTGTACCATTGGCAAGCAATGACACAGAAAAACTGTTTCCGAATTAAACAGGTTACAAGGTAGCAACGTTCACGTTTAAAGTTTAGAAGATACTCAAAATACAAGTCTAAACGAAAATGGGCAACGATGCTGCTGTAATTACATGCAGTTGATGAAAACGACAGTAATAAATAATAAAATGATCAAACCGGGCACACCAATAATAGCCTAGTTAAAAATATCGTGATTTCAGAGCTGAAATTAAACTGTCGTATATAAACTGAGAAATATTTTTAGTAAATCAAGTAACTTTCAACGAAGGTGTCTTGCCTAGTAATGTATAAAAATGTAGCCCCTCACAAAATGGTTCTGAAAAATATGAAAGAAGAAAAACTGACTATACAAATATTAAAACTTATTGAAGGAACTATATCTTCGCAATAAGAAAGTAAAAATGAGCTTCTGAAAGCACACTACAGGGTAAATTGAATTTTGTGTAAAGGGTAAAAAAACAATTTTTTTAATCTGAAATGAGGTAACTTATTTGTGGTTACCAAAAATCAAAGCTGAAACATAAGAAGAATGATACCTCCAGGAAGAGTATCTTAAATTTTAATGAACTTGCGATATTGAGCAGTGTTTTAGATGAGGGGATTGTGCAGTTTCAAATTAAATTTGGGTTTCAGAAAAATCGCAAATTTTTTGTTCTTCAGTGATGATGGTGAAGGAGTCTTGATCGCCGAAATATCGTTTGCAAACACCTTGTTCACTCGGCCATTAACCCCAGAGCGTTATAATAATTCGGTAGGTTGTTAAGTACCGTAACTGAGTGAATGTATACAGCTCCCAGTAAGTTTTCTCTACCCGTGTTTATAGTCACGGTGCACATTCTGAGGACCACTCAAGTCGTATGTTGGGTGATTGTAAGAACTGAGCTAGATCAGATGCTTACATACACTGCCGCTCTGCAGTTAGCGGTATGTTCAAAATCCTTCTTTGTTTCGTTCACCAAAATCGATTGACGTTTCCCGTTGAACACCTGAATTTTTGATAGGAACTACAATTAGCGACGTACGATTGTTCCTAAACAAAACTCGCTACCTTATTATTTGTCAAAACCGCTCTTGAAGTATGAATTCCTACATTTCTTTTCGGTACGCAAGATGGAAATCTCTGTGAAGTTCACATTCTTGATAACATTTTAGCTTCCGTCACATTCCATTGGGTCATTTGGGTGATTATGGAGATTTGGATGATTTTGGTGACTATCTGGGTGATTTTTGGTGGTTTTGCTTGATTTTTCATTGGGATTTAGTAAAAATTCTGTCGCACCATTACTACGGTGGTCAAAGGAACCAATTATTTCTCCGTCTCCGTAATATTCATCTGATTCGACTAGAAAAATGTGGGAGAAGGTGGTCTAGCCTTTCTGGATTCCTCATGGTTCGTCCTATGTACGAGCCAGTTTCTGAGATATTTATTTGTACTTTATTCACACGTAACGATTTATGACAAATATCAGATAATACGTCGATTGAAAACTCGATCGGTAATATCGTCCTACAGGTTTGAGATCTCGATGTTGTTACAAGTTTACCGTCGTTATACCTTCAACATAAGATCGCGTAATGTTCGAAAAATCACTGATGTGATTTGGCGAGTACTACAACAAACTTTAATCTGTGTTCTATCCAAAGACAGAAAAGTGCCATCAAAACGTTTCCGAAAGAATTTGATGCTATTTCGTTGATACTAGATTTCTGAACCTGAATTATACCCGTTGGTGACCTTAAAGACGTATTGAAGTCAAAATTGGCGAGTTCTTGAAGCAGGCAAATTCAATATCTAACGGAATTGGTGTGCCACGTTTATCGGTGAAGTATCGTAATCGCATTCTTCAAACTCATTCGGACCAACAACCTGCCCGTCAACAAATTGCGCTTCAACTTCCTGAGCCGGGCGTAGATCTCAGATTACGAAATGCAGCGAAGTCGCGGCAGCGACGGGCGCGGACACCCAAGACTCGGGAGGAGGCGGAAGGGCAGCCCTGGCAAAGGGCTGTGAAGAGGCGGTGCACTCACGTAACCGGCTGCTCGCCCACCTGTAGCCGCCGTGTCGGGTTTCCTGGCGCGTCGTCGCAGCCACTTCCTAGTGGGGACAGCTTCTCAGTTCCGCGTCACGAAGTAAGACATCTCCTGCTCTCATTTCAGATCTGGTCGAAGAGGGCTCTGCATACTAGGGAAGTACGTAGGGTGAGAGTAGAGAAAAAGATGTGGACGGACATTTTCGCTTCTCCCTTGCTTTCTGTATTGAAACCTTACTTCTTTTCACTCACGATCTGGTCAGTTATGGACAAACTCCATTGGCTCTCTCTTTTAAACAGATGGCTATTCTCAATGATGATATGGTTGGAGGAAGGACTTGTGTCTTGACTGAATTCAGACTGGACGCTCTGAACTCACATACGGAAGGACGCGGGTTCGAATCTCCGTCCGGGCATCCAGATTTTGTTTTCCCATGGTTTCCTCAAATTACTCCAGGCGAATTACGGGATGCTTCCTTCAAAAAGCCATGGCCGAATTCTTTCCCATTCCTTGTCCCCAGTCCAATCCCGCCTCTAAGACCTCGACCTCGACGAGGTGTAAGGCCATAAATTAAAAAAGAATAACTACTATAATTAGTAGGGGTGGAACTATGTCTTTCACATATAAGACATTGGATGGACTAATACTATAAAAAAAATTAACTGTTTTTTGGTCCGTATTTCTTTAGACGAGTCTGTGATGCAACTACCTCGTCCAGGAGTCTGATATTGCCAAAAAAAAAAGAAAAAAAAAACTTTTTCAACTGCATTAGTTTCATCTCGGAAACAATTTATTTCACTCACGTCGTAGAACAGGTAGGGCGAACTGGAATGGCACAATTGTCGCGGGTTCCCATATTCTAAGGTATAGGTGTATAGATTTGAAGCCTTTATTCAAAACTCATCGTAGTTCCGATTCACATCCAGTCGTACAAGAGAGCCAGATCTCACGCTGCAGCCACATTATCTTTTGTAACCAAGCAGGAAGGACTCAGGTTGAGCACATAGCGAGTCTCTGCTACCCACGCCTGTAACTCGGTACATAGCTTACGACCGCGTTACGCCAGTTTCTTATCGCAGGCTACGCTTCATTGAAATTTTAGCAGCCTGTATACCGCAGCAGTTTCCCGACTGTGTGGGAGTGCTTACTAGAGGGAACCCACAGCATATAGGATAGCTTTGCTAGGCTTATGTCAGCCAGGAAACCACCGCACTATGCAGTCCCCACTCCTCGCACTATAACTCCGCCCTGACCATCTCCACTTAGTCCTAGTGAGCCAATTAATTTCACCTTTTATCCCCAACATAATCCTTAATGAGTTTTCAAGCAGACTAGTGGCCCTCTGCTCTAGTCAGTCCAACATCCACAACGGACTCGATAGTCAGTCCAAGTTCCGCCATGGACTCAACGGTCCATCTTCCATCATCCATGGATGCACCGTTCAACACCATCACCTAACAGGTACCTAAAGCTTGCTTGATCCACTGCGTGCGTGTTTGTCTTCATAACAGTATGTCCACCGCTAGATAGGAATCTAATGCATTCGCCGACAGTGACTCATTTCTATAGGGTTTAATGTGCCTTGCCCTGTAACCTGTCCACCAATGGAATATAGTTAATAAGTTAACCAATCAGTATAGCGCAACGTCAGTAATAGTTCACCAATGGAAGATCAATGAATATTAACGAATCAGCATAAAGTATTTCTAGTGGCAAATCATTCCTTTGATCAATGTAACCAATAGCGTAACATGTAACGCCGATCTGTCTTCAAGAGTTATTAACATGTGTTGTTATCATTCCTAAGAGATATGTAAGTCACCTCTCCGTAGAGAATATGAGAAAATTTATGTAAATGTTTTAGTACTAATCAGTGAGATTATGCAATACCTGCAGTTCTCAGTAGCTAAGATACAACTGCTAAGACACAATTACCTTCTTGACAATATGCCTACAGACTACCCTCTAACAAGGGTAGGTAGGTGCTCAAGACGAACAACCACGGCTTCCCTCTCTCCGCTCTGTCGTAGTAAGTGTGAAATTATAAGGTTTCCGCTCGGCCTATCACACCCACGCGACTCAGGCAGGGTCTTCCACAATGGTTGTGGTGCGTAACTATAATTTGCTGTGATAACAGATACTCTGTTGGAGAAAGAGCAGTTGGTAGACTGTATCCACTTCTCTGGCAGGATGTAAGAAACGTTTGGTCGGACTGTGGAAGTCTTAGATCTTTCAAGCCCTCGTCGGACTCTTGACGACCATCCCGTTTGCTCAAATTCATTCGGCACCATGACAGCGTCCGCGAAGAATTTTTATGGTTCGACTCCCGGAGGAGGAAGAAAATTTCAACAGCTTGCGACTTGGCCAGCAAGTTTTTTTTTCCCCCGTATAGGTGTACTCGACATTAAGACTGTTATTTTTGAAACATTCGCCGCATTTTTTGGGTTTACAGTTATTATTATTTCATTAAAATTTTACCTGTTTTCGTAATTAGCTGATAGGGTTTAGAGAGAAAATAACGTGATATATCACATTTCTGAAGTTCTAGTACGCGGCACAGATAACACCATACAGTAGCAGATGGCAACAAAAGAAGAATAATTAGTGTGGAAAGCATGTTCTTCGTGGTACACAGCGACATCAATATGTTGACTTCTCGAGAAACCATCTGCATGAAGTGTCGGCAACAAGGGCGAAGAGGCTCTAAATGAGATCAGTAGTGGCAATGCTTCGTGTGGCAGCCACAGTGAAGGCAGACCGGCACTGGCCCCGGGAAGCAACTCGATGTTGACGACAAAATCATGTTTGAAGGAGGCAAAATTGTATATCGGTGACAAAATCATGTTTGAAGGGCAACGACCTCTCGCTTTTGCCCCGGCTCGGAAATTTTGTAAATGCATCACTGACTGACGAACGACATATATGGCCAAGGATGTGAGAGGACTTTCGAGACAGGAGCTACACCAAAGACGCCAAAGGAGAAGTCCACTGTCAGATTGCCTTTGAACGCCTAATCTAACAATCCGCAATTCACGTTATTCGGATATTACCGTTCTTGGTAGATGAGCGGTAACGCCTGGCATCTTATTTGAATCCTCGTCCGACCATCCTAATTTCGGTTTTCAGTGGTTTCCCGGAATCGGGGTGAATCCAGGTGAATGCCGGGACGATTTCTTCAAAAAGACATGGCCCAATTACTTACCGTCCCTTGTTTCCACTCCTTTCCTCCTATAGTAACCTCGACGTCCACGAGGTGTATAGCCACTAAAAAAATATTCAGCTATCACTTGGGTTAATTAAAGAACCATCTGCAGTCAGCCTGCAAGGTATTGACTAGTGACCAGTGAATGATGATTCTAAGAAAATGTCAGTTAAAATATCCAACAGGGAGTATTATTTCTATACTAGATTAACATCAATTCATCTTAAAAATAATAATAATTCTCTTGACTGATTATCAATCAGAAACGAAGGACCAAAAAAAAAATGGTGAACGAATGCTCCAACATGGCTTCAGTAACAAGACTCATCATTCATAAGTCCAGGATACAATGGCAATACTCTGCCTGTAAAATTCTATTACATATTGGCTGCAAAATGTCTGTCTCTTCTTTTTTTAAATTATTCGTGGATATGGTAATGTCAGGTAATAACAAACGTCCAGTATTGAGATAAGGTCTACATCGTAATCCTAGATTAACGTAAAACAGATTATTTGGACTTGTTATTTAAATCACCAAAGGATACTGAAGGTCTGGTTGTATTGCGATTTCGCGGTCTTTTATTGCTCCGGAGCTTTATTTCCGCCCCAAAGCAATGAACTCAGTAAAGGAAGGTGAGGTCGATACGATACATATAATGTAAAAATGACTTTAGGTCTGTAGTTTGCACTTGGGGCATTCTTAGAATTGGTCAAAGTTTTCAGTCCCTTTCACGACGATACATGCTTATTGCTTACTCAAATTTTAGAACGCAATCACTGCGTCATTTCTCAACACGATCTGTGCTAGGCACTGTCTCTCATTCACTTGACGGACAACTTGTTCTTTACAATGCGGAAATACAAAGTAGTCCGGCATTTTCAGTCCACTTCGCTTGACCAGAAGAGATTAATTGGGAAGTGTTGCAAACATTGCTTGCTCGCAGACAATTATAGTTACTCGAAACTACATTAAGTGGGAATACATAACCTTTTCTGTAAAAATCATAAAATAAAGTTAAGACGTTTTAAATAAATGAAAATTAATTTAAATTAAGTCAATCAATAATATTCTTCCAAATACAACGAACAAGAGGACTAATACAAATTGCAGTAAAGAAATATAAAGGATATTGTGGCAAAATTTCTAGGAATTTGATCAAAAATTTATCTGCTCAAATATTAAAATGAAATTGTGTATTATGAGATGTTGAAAATATCTCTTTCTCTCTCAGTTGTGTTAGTTGTGTGTGTGTGTGTGTGTGTGTGTGTGTGTGTGTGTGAATGTGAGTTGACAGCTGTTGTATGGAGGTGTTCGTAATTATTACATTTATCTGTCTTTTTAGTTTTATGCGTTTTGAAGTAGTTTTTTTTTTTACCAGTTAGATTGTGGGTACACTGAATACTTATTTTGTCTCAGCTGTGGTTTCATAATGTAACAACTGTCTTGAAACGTAGCCAATTATTTTCTTTGATTATTTATTTTTAAACATTTTATGAGCTTACTAAAACTAAACCACAAAACAAAATGTACTCGTATTCGCAACATACAGGTACTGATTTAAATCCAGTATAATCGACTGCCAAAGAATGACAAATGAGCAATATTATACAGTTTTTGCACCACGCAATGGCGTAAAGTATAGTTACATTCTGCACACTGGAATATTAGGTGAAAAAAGCAGATTTTCCATAAGATGGTAATATGGACTAGAAGCTCTGTCGATAGAGAGTTTGACTACAAACTAGGTGAACGAGGTTGAATCTTTAATGGTTCGAGAAATCGAACGGCGTGTATGTCGTCTTATCCACTGGAGATAAGGACCCCAGAACGATGAGCTGACTAACATGACCTACGGCATGTCATGTTATCCGCGTACAGCCTGCTTAGAGCGCCAGCACTAGAAACAAATGGCGCCACCGCAACCGCCTCCGGGGAGGGGTCTCCGACGCCGCTACACAGAGCGGAACTCGGGCACGTGGAGAAGTTTTGCAAAGCCGGCCTCGGTAGCGTAGGGGCTAGAGTGTTAGCTCCGCGTGCCGAAGGTCGCCGGTTCGAGTCCGGCCGCGGGCATGGGTGTTTAACTGTTGTGTCTGTGAATGTCATGTCCGTCCTGTGGTGTGTCTAAATATCTGGAAAAATTCATCAGGCTGCCTGTGTGGCCTAAGATGCCGAAAGCCATTAAAAAAAAAGTTTTGCAAATAGTTCCGCAATGAGATCAAAACGAATCTGTAGGTATTTGGGAGTTGAAGTCGTTCATGTGGAATCTGTGATCTGTGCTGTTAATATAAAAAGTGTAAAAGGTTTTAAGGGTGGTATACGGCAATGTACGCACTCTTTGAAACTGTCTTGATTGGTTCTGTACGTCTTCAATGCATGTAATCACGTATACGGGCGTCACATTGCGGACCTGTTATTAACTCCGAAAGTATGCTTTTGCAACCCAATGTTTATTAGATATTTTTATCTGATTTTGATGCTTACTGTCACCTCCTAAAATATTTTACACTTTTTTTAACACCCTTTATATTCTATATTTTAAGCCATGACATTAGGTCTCTCTTATCATCGTTAGTGTAAATTGCAAATAATGTTTTTTAAGTACATTTCATGTATAGACACGACGTCCAGTATGGCGGCACTTTTAATGTGGACGTAAGGCAGCGAAACTTCGTTTCGCCGTCGTTTTTTTTGGCCTCCGTCATTAACGTGTTAGCGCTCGCCTCCGGTAATCTGGCCGTTGAGCAGCCCACGTGATGTAGCGCCGGCCGGACACGTTCTAATTGGTCCGCTGATTACACGGAACAGTCCGCTACTAATTTATAGGCCGTCTGGTTCCCCCTCCAACTCCAGCGAGTTGCGCCAGACATCTCGCACCGTGACCCTTCCGGTGTCTCTGGACGTGACTCCACCATCGCCATCAAAATTAACTTGGAAATTACGTGCCATTAGGGGGCGTCCATTAATTAGGAGGGGTGAAATAGGAATTGGGGGGGGGGAAATTTCAGAGGTTGACAGGAAATCTCATGTCATCTTTTTAATTCCTGAAAGAACAGTAAGGATACAAAAAAAGGTCTACAAAATACATTGTGGTGGCGGGGGGTCAGATTTACAAAAAAACACCTCACGTATTTATTGGACGCCACATTAGTAGATAGAGAACACCTTCAAAAGATTTTTTTAGAGAAACCGAAGACCACATGTTCCCTTACTAATTTCTTGACGTCGTAAGGAAAGAATTGAATGCTTAAGAATTTAAGGAACCTGTGACGTTATTGTTATATTTTTAAATAATGTATTGTATTTGAGAGCGAAGTCTTTCTCAGCCTATGATTGCAATGAAGTCTCCACCGGATTGTATTGTGAAAACACGACATTTCAATGGCTAACTCCACCGTCGTCGAAATATACAATCCGGCGGTACACCCGGGAAGACCTCATTTCAATGTATTGCTTGTAAAAATGTAAATATATTCGCAACAGATGTTTCATCAGCTGATTACTTTTTGTGATGTTAGGTATTAAATTGATAGTATGTAAGTATTCCTACATTGGCAGTGCTGAAGGTCTCCTCGCAATTCATTGTGGATGTAAGTTTAACGTAGGCTCGGAAAGTAGGATGTCCGCGAAATTGTTTGCTTTTGTAGAAATAATTAGAGCGACGTTGTAATACGCTACGATTATTACTAATACCAGCAGTTAAAACATAGTGTTAATCGAAGATTTATGTCTATTAAGTGCGTGGTAAAGGTCATGTTAGCTGTAATTTTACCCTCTTAAACACGTTTTTTTTCAGAAATATAACGGAGCTTCCAACAATCGCCTGCAGCAGAGATATTGTAATTTTTATCTGCCCACGACACTCTGGGTTCCATAAATGTGAGTGGCATATAGAGGGCAGTATTCTCAAGACAGGTGAACAACTAATTTTTGGAAATAGTTGAGAGAATAGCTAATCATGCTAAATAATTAAAAGTTGGCAAAAATAATCATAGGATTGCGAAATATTGCTAATGACGTCAACCGAAATTATCGAATTTTTTTCCTTTAATGTTTTGTTAGTTGGAAGTCTAACCTGTGGTCATCAAGAGAAATAGATAAATCCACGAATTAACCAGTTAGATATGGCGCACACTCAATCCAGCGAATCACTTCAAAAAAATGATATTTTCGACAACAGAACTTCACATTCTGTTTACCTTGACAAACTCTTCTGTATATTGCCTCCTTTTTTAAGAATGTACACCCGGACGGACAAATATACTATTTTTATAAGCAAATACAGGGTTAAATTGTATTACGTTTCTAAAAAAAATCAGTATCAGTCAACTCGGAACAAAACCATAAATTTATATTCTTCAGTCCTTCGTAATCTTGCTTCACGCAAACTACAGATCGGATTTAAATAGATAAAGCGATTCCCGAACAACGGCGATCACATTAGCATCTTGCTAAGCAGATGATCATCCATGATTCGATTTCTAAAATCGAAAATTACCCATGCATCATAATCCCCCTTTTTTGGTGGGATAATTAATCTGAAGAGTTGCTGTCAAAACACAAAACTACTTATATACTGAAGTTATGTTTACGTAAACACTTGTATTTATTTAATTTAATTGCTATGCTCCATTCGTAATCTCCGTACGAACACTTTTTTCACATTTCCCTAACCCGCCGTCTTCGCACTCTAAAAATTTCAGTTTATAATTAATTCAATGATTTTTCTAAATTATTAACCATTTCTCTTGATAATTTATATCAATCCCTGGCCCTCTTACCTATGAAAGAAAATCTTCCCATACCCTTATGCTTGAAATCGGGTGTCAGCTTGTCGTCAAGGTCATCTTTTATCTTCCATGCACCTCTGCTAATTCGACCACTACGATCATACTATGGTCTTCAGTTTTATCAAATTTCTTGTTTGAACTTTTCCCTCCAAAAGTGAGAGGCCTAACATGATATATGTAGTATCTCTAAGTTTAAGCATACTGGCATTGTCTTAATTTATAACAATGCTTCACCAGCTTTAGAAACGTATTACCATCAGCTTATAAATTTCTCATGACAAAAGCAAATTTTTTACATTGATACTGTCAATGTATACTACCTTGTTAGGTCTAATTTATAACAATCGTCATCTTCAGTTGTCCACGTAAACACAAATTATACCTTTCTGAGTGTATCAACTTGCGTTCGATTACTTCTCCTAACATTCGCGAGGACGGCGGTTCGAATCCCCGTCCGGGCATCCAGATTTGGGTTTTCCATGGTTTCCCAAATCACTCCAGGCAAATGCCGGGATGCTTCCTTAAAAAGGCCATGGCTGAATTCCTTCCCATTCCTTGCCCCCATCCTTTCCCGTCTCTAAAGACTTCGCTGTTGAGAGACGTAAAGCAGTTAAAAAAAAAAAAAAAAGATTACTACTCAAAGATGTCTCAGAATATCGTGATGAATTTTCAAGATAATTTTTTTTCTTTTCTTTCTACATCATTATTTATTGAACCTACAATCGGATCTACCATGAATTGTCATGATAGTAGCAGGCATTGAGTATTCCAAAAGTTGCCATCTGCATACAGGCATAAAAACATCTAACAACTGGATATAAAACGATGATGTTTATAGTTTTGACATGCACTAAGTTTCACGAATTTAAAGCCAAATGCTTCAGAGGATTAGCAGTCTTGCACTTCCCAAAGAGAACGTTGGGCAGACCAACATGAATAGCAGCAGAGAAAGTTTGTGTTAAATTGATGAGGGCTCCGCAATAGTCGTGACCAAGGACTAAGGACCAGAGGCGAGAGTGAAGATATCTGGAGCAGGAGGCGAGCAGAAGACCTGGAACAGGTTCTCCAAGTTCTCCTTGATCGCTAGACGGCGCCTTTTACTGACGGAGTATTTCACTGGACGCGCTGCCAAAGACGTGAACTTCTGTCTTGCACATCTTCTGGTCTGCCGGAAACAACTATGTCCGAAACAATCCTGCCGTCAACGGCTTGAAACCAATGTTTATTGACGTTAAGCATAATTCATTACTTACGATGCTGACGTAATGGTATTGGCATCTCTCCTAAAGTGGCAACTGTTTCAGTTTCTCGCTTAGCATTGAGAGAGGGTAGGGAGGAGAAAGAGGGAGAGAGAGGAGTGTTTATTCAAGTTTAAATTAAAGTTGAGCCTCGTCGCACAGTAACATAATAGTCAAGTTGGTCAACTGTAACATATACACAAGGCAGAAACGACTATTTTAGGGCTTTATGACTCATGGCAACTAGAACATTAGAATTGGGATAGGATTATTGGCAAGGTACTCGAATGAAATCTACCTTTGCGATGTAAACAGTCCGGAATTCTACCGGAATCATTTTGAGGAAACATGAAAAGCTAAAATTTGACCTGTTGCACCTGGAATCGAATCGACATTCAGTAACTGACCAAAAAATATTTTTTTTTTTTTCAATGAATAAAAGCTTCATGCTATGAAAGACAATGCTTCCATTAAACCATTTTTGGTAGGATTTTTAAAACTGGAAATACGTTAAACAATCGGATTGTATTTCCAGTTAGAAAAGATAAATGTTACAAATATTTTTGTTATTTTTCTGCTGCTTTCATAATACTTTGCTTCATCTTCAGTAGTAAGGGAGTGTCCATAAACCACGTAACTCCATTGTGGCCTCCTGTAAATCCCCTCTCCCCCCAAGTGGCCTGACATGGCTTTTGTCCCCCCTCCTTCTGCGCGTAGCACGTAGCGTTTTTCCCTATTGATTCCAGAGGACACTTTGTACTGTTTTCTATTGTCAGACTATCGTAAATTACATATGGAGGTAATTAAATGATGGAAATAAGTATCTACACGCTGTTGTGTGTTCTGTGCCTCATTTTAACTGCGACAAATAATAGAATGAAAAGCTACGTGGCCTGGCTCGGAACCCCATGGATCCCCCCTCCCCCATCCCCCCCCCCCCCTCTACACGTAGCACAGCGTAGCTTTCCAGCCAACCTCTCCCCTCCCCTCCGCTAGACCGAGACACATATTTATGGCCGCTCCCTAATCTGCAGTTTATTTTGTGCAGTCCATAGCCTACAAGTCCCTGATGTTTGCGTCATAGTCTGCTGCGTCAGTTGTATGGGATCTAGAGGTGTGCTGCTCCAAATCCACTTTCGCCTACTAACTTTACGGATACTTAATCCAAAGCGTGATTGTATGTTTTCCATATACAGAAGCTATTGATTGTTGATGATATTAGAATTAGAAGTTAAAAAGCATCGATCAATTGATACATATGGGCAAGATTTTCTTTTATACTTAGGGGAGTCGGCGATTGGAACAAGTAAGGAAATGAGGTATTTAGCACTATGTCTCAAGAAACCGTAGAATTAAAAGCAAAAATGGAGTGAAAGAGGTAGATGCTGGACCATGTTGCCACTGCAAATATAGCACCGACTATTATTTCCAGGTTGCTTGCCACACAGTACCCTAGTCGTGTGAATGTTACCATTAAAGTTCGAAAGTCATTAATGAACAAGTAACCAAACTAACCTGCAGATTTTCTCAGTTAACGTGCGGAATCGAGAGTTTTCCGCATTTTACCTAGATAATGTACACATTAACAGTACCCGAATAGTTCAAAAGTTTGTTTCTCTAATTTCCTTTCCCCGGGCGGACAATTTATGTCTTGGCGCCCCAGTGCTAGAATTTGTGTATTGATTTTTTTATTTTTTTTACAGCTGATAAATTTAACTCCTAGCATGCAAGCAAGTAATAAAACAGTCCCTTGGTACTGGGCATGGTTTCAGAAAACGTTACTGCAAATCTAAATGTACCACAAACAGATGTGTTTGTCGCAATAACTTATTGCTTTGTAATTCAAAGTGTAACCAATCTTTAGATTGAACTAATATGTAAGCATAATTTTATCATATGTTTTGCAAATTCATTTAATTAATTGTAATAATATTTTAAACCGTTTGAATTTTTGTATTACAATTTTTAAATTGATTGATTCTATCAACTAATTTGTTGACTGGTTATATTAACCTGATTCTTCAGATATCGAAAAATAAATAAATAAGGTTATGTTAATTTAAGCGTACAGAAACGTTGCTGTTGTTCCAGCAAAGATCCTATTTTCACTTTAACGAGTGCCTAGTGGGTAATGTGCAGATTATCTAGGTAATATGCAGATTAACTAGGTAATTTGAGAAATCTACATCTACATATATACTCTGCAATTCACAAAATTGTGGGTGGCAGAGGGTGCTCAGCACCAAAGCTAATCTCTTTGCTGTGAGATGAAACAATTTTCGCCACTTTAACGGATTACCCTAGGTACTCTGCACATTACCTAGATCAGGGATAGCCAACCCGCGGCCCGTCATAGGTCAACATGCGGCCCGCGGAGCTAAATCATAACATACGCAAACTTTTAACTTTAAACTGTGCTATTAAACACTACAACACTAAGTTAAGCTGTTTTAAACCAATACCATCACTCGCTTGATCTTGCGAGGGTGGACTGTCAACTGTACGGGTGAGCAGCAAAGCCTTATTACGACTTAGGTACAGCTCTTGTATGAAGCTGAACTGATTCTTGGATTGCTTTCGTCGGTGATAGGTCTTCTAGCAGTATAGTTATCAAACAGGGAACTTTACTAGATCGTAGGAGTTGAACCACCGTCAATTTCAAGAAATCCACAAGCAAGTAAAATGGTTGACCCATACAAAAATGTTAAAAAAGTATTTAATTTGAAGCAAGAAATACAGTATTTCTATCCAAAAACGCCAAGAAGTCTCCCAGAGGTTTTTTTTTTTTTAACTGCTTTACGTCTCTTTTTAACATCGAGGTCTTTTAGAGACGGGAAAGGATGGGGGGCAAGGAATGGGAAGGAATTCGGCCATGGCCTTTTGAAGGAAGCATCCCGGCGTTTGCCTGGAGTGATTTGGGGAAACCATGGAAAACCCAAATCTGGATGCCGGGTTCCAACCGCCGTCCTCCCGAATACGAGGCGAGAACGCTAACCGTTACACCGCCCCGCATGGAGAAATAGTGTGACAGCGTTTCTGGATGATGTAACTAGCCTCTCAAATAACCTGAAGATTCGTCTGCAAGGAAAAGACAAATTGTTTAATAACTTGTTAGATCTTGCTGTCGCATTTCAAATGAAACTTGGGATATGGAAACAACAGTTGAAAAACAAAAACTTCACTCACCTAACTGCAAGCAGACGTTACACAGGTGTCGGCGAATAAATATTGTTTATTGATATCAGACTTAAAACATTACGTTCGAAATTCGATTTCATGATTGCAAAAATATATCTGTATTTTCAAAACAATTTTTCGTAGAGGTGAATTCCTTGCCAGAAAATTTGCAAATGGAACATTTTGAAATGAGGTGTGAAGCTCTGAGAAAGGAGAAGGTTGGTTTGGAAGAATTCTACAAAAAAATATTTGGACATACGTGGTAAAAACTGCAGCAGTGTAGGGAGAAATATCCTACGTTTTACAAACGTGTTTTGGGATGATTTTGCTATTCGGCAAAACCTATTTGTGAACAACATTCCAGTAGGATATAGAATATTATGACACAACATAGAACCCAAGTCACTGATGAAACCATCATTCCTTTCGACATCAACATTGACGCCCTTAGTTCTGACAAAAAAAAAAAAAGTCGATAAAAATGATAATTTTTTAATACTTCATTAAATTTGCATGTTACATTTCTAATGTTTTTCCTTCTTCATAAAATATTTAAGCATTTATTTAATAAAGTGTGTGGCCCAAAAGAAAATTTTATTCCTAAAATTTGGCCCTGCTGCCGCAAAGGTTGGCCTGCACTGACCTAGATAAACTGCAGATTAACTGATTTCTGCACTTTAGCGGTAACATATACACCTAATTGTTTAGAAAGCATATCACGATTTTTTTGCAGCACCTCCTGAACCGATGACTTCTGTATCCTTTTACAACGACATTTCTTGCAGCGTGTGAACCCTCTATTTTATCTACTTTCCGTGCTGAACTCGACTTTGTTTTCAAGTTTTCGTCCCCGAAAATAACGACTGCCATTAATACGCACTTTACGATGTGGTCCCTCTAGTCCAAATTTCTCTAACCGTTTACAGTTCTAGTAATGATAACAGCTATCAACGTAGTGATCACTATTTCTCACAGAACAGAAACAAGTGGAAACGTTATTTAGATACAATCTTAGTAAACAAACGTTTCCATCTCTCCTCAGGATCTCATTTAGCAGTGTTATAGATAATAATCATACAAGTACATAGTATTTTAACTCCTTTAGTTATACTATTTTTAAACGTAACGAGATACTGATAATCTAATTTAATAACGCAGCAAAAAGAAACGATATTCAAACTTGAACATATTAAAATAATTGAAATTAAAACGGAAAATCAGAAAAACTTCAAATTTCAAAAATACTTAGGGCTAGATCCGAGTACGAACATGGGGACTGGGCGGTGAAGCGTCTGACTACGGTCTAAATGACTGGGTTCGAGCCCCGTTGAATTTTTCGATCTTTCTGTGAATCTGAATATTAATAATTTTTTTCTTACGGTCCTTTCATCCTGCTGTGCAATACTACGGAACAAAACTCCTGACGATGGTATTCCTGACCGGAGAGTTGTGCTTTCCACGTCGCTAATTTCCTTGCGCCACAGCTCAAGGATGGAAATACAGAGCTCTACCTCCATGAATACTATAGACGCGATACTCTGACCGTGGTCGAGAGCTTTCATTTATTACGACATCGTCCACTCTGCAAGGTCACCCCTTATCCTTTTGTGGAATAATAATGAGTGAAAAACGACAAGTTGCAAATAGTAAACAACTCGAACAACTTCTCTTATGCGCGTAATTACGTTCCGTGATAGGAAATTTTATGTTTACATTATGTGACTGGAACTACGGTAAACAACAGATATTTACAGTTTCTGGACACAGCTGAAATGAATTAGTAGTGCACTCTTTTGATTGTGTTGATGGTTTACTTTCAGAAGTTAGGTTTTTCTTTGCAGATATTATAGAGGATTGTGGACAGCTAGGGGGAGATCTGGACAGGGTATCTAGCTAGGTAGTTCAACACGGGACGAAGATAAATGACCACAAAGAGTCAACTGATTCCGTAAGCAGATTAAAGGGTGGAGGAGAAATGGCTTGTTGGAGACCTTAAGTACACATGGTGTAACGCGTAATTACGTTCCGTGGTAGGAAATTTTATGTTTACATTATGCGACTAGAACCACGGTAAACAACAGATATTTACAGTTTCTGAACGCAGCTGAAATGAATTAGTAGTGCACTCTTTTGATTGTGTTGATGGTTTACTTTCAGAAGTTAGGTTTTTCTTTGCAGATATTATAGAGGATTGTGGACAGCTAGAGGGAGATCTGGACAGGATATATAGCTAGGTAGTTGAACACGGAACGAAGATAAATGACTACAAAGAGTCAATTGATTCCGTACGCAGATTACAGGGTGGAGGAGGAGTTGCTTGTTGGGGACCTTAAGTATAAATGGTGTAGTAAACTCAACTAAGCAGGATACATTGGACAGTTGATAGTTTACAGTACTTTATTTACTGGGGAGGGTGATGAGAATATGCCAGGGAATTGAAGGAACCGGGCTACAAAACCTTGGTTAGACCACTGCTGGAAGCATGGAACCCATACTTTTTTTTGGTATGAGATACAGAAATTGGAAGAGGCGAAACGAGGAAATTACCGCAGAACATGCTCTGTAGCTGACATTACAAGGGTTGGGAGTCATTGGAAAACAGGAGGAGGCTGAAGAGAGTGCTGGCGATGTATAAACCATATATTGGTGTTCAGGCTTGGATAAATATTGCTAGAAGAATTATTAGTATTGCTTGGAAGGTAGGATGCGACCATGGCCACAAGCTGACACTGGATTTCAGCCGGAAGAGAGCAGGAAATTTTTCTTTAGTTGGTAAGGAAGTCAGGGATGGATTTAATTACCAGAGGAGGTGCTGAACAATTTACCACAAACAATGAAGGAATTTTAAAAATAGTAAAGGGCAATAGCAGTAGTATGTGAATGGAGCCTTTCCCGGCGTATTGATGCAATAAATGTTTCACGGGAGTCCAGCCGGATAGAATCATTCTATGACTATCCGGCTGGACTCCCGTGAAAAATTTATTGCAATAGCAGTAGTGTTGTGATAGGTGTGTAGGGAAACTGCCACCTGGGCATGTGCTCCACTAGAGCTCGAATTTTATATATATATATATGTGTGTGTGTGTGTGTGTGTGTTTTGTGCTGTGGGAGTTGCTCGCTAGGAGCCTGCACATTCTTGGGAAATGAGGAAACGAATACATAAAAAATCACCTAGGCAACTGCGAGGCGTAGCCGAAACTTTTTCAAGCATTGTTCAATTGATTGGTCCGAATCAAATTTGCTATTGTATTATCAAGTAGGTAGTACATATACCATTCATACATGCAATGCACTTTGAATCAATACTATCCAAAGAAAATACTGTTCTTAAATTGCAAGATAAAAATAAAAACTAAAAACTTTTGTTTCTGTTTCTCTCAATTTTCAAGACCCATATACTAGCATTTCTGTAGAAGTGGTAACAAAAATATCTAAAACTAACAAATTTTTCTGCCGTTCACGCATTTATTCCACATTGGAAAAAGGTAGTATACCGTAGCCCTTTAATTGATTAGCATTAAACAATAACACACACCGAGCGTGGTGGGTGAATGGTTAACGTTCTGGCCTCGGATTCGGGAGGAAGCGGGTTCGAATCCCCGTCCGCACATCCAGATTTGGGTTTTCCATTGTTTCCCCAAATAACTCCAGGCGAATGCCGGGATGCTACCTACAAAAGGCCACGGCCGAATTCCTTCCCGTTCCTTGTCCCTAATCCCATCCCGCCACTAATGACCTCGACGTCGACGAGGCGTAAAGCCATAAGTAAAAAAATTTAAAAAAGATACACTATGCCCTTCTATGAAACCCGCCTAAAACATTATGATGAGGTATTGTATACGTACTCTAATTGGGATCAAACCAACATATAATCTTTGCAAATTTGAACTCTGCAAATTATTTGGTTCACAAGCTCGAGACATGTTAAAGACCGCATACCGACGATGGGCTTCGATTCCCTCTAGGAACGAAACCTAAAAACTGCAGATTCTACGTATGTCCGGAGAAGTTAGTCATAGTTTAACTTTAGGATAGACGCAGGTACAAATCTAAGGCGGACCTTCCTTGGTTAGATCTTTCCGGAAAAAAAATCACTCCAGTAAGTGGAAAATCTTCTGACAGTTCCATTTCCTTTTTCTAATGCGTCTCCCTAACTTTCTAGATGTCATCGGACAGTAAATTATCTTTACAGCAATTAAAGGTAGCCTCCTGGTTTGGTTGGTTATTTTATATATCAATAAACTGAATACTATTTATCCTGTGGGTACTATG
The DNA here is from genome assembly GCA_031002005.1 of Vandiemenella viatica. NCBI lineage: Eukaryota > Metazoa > Arthropoda > Insecta > Orthoptera > Morabidae > Vandiemenella > Vandiemenella viatica. The sequence continues at coordinate 220,980,297 of CM061919.1, read as the reverse complement.
TTGAATGACACATAGTGTCCTTGAAACATTCTCATTAATAGATGAATGAGATAAATCATTTCATTTACAGAAGAATCTGTAAAAATACTGCACTATTACTTGCAGCATCTACAATCAGCAACACAGTATATCTTCGCTAACACCATTTATTATTTAAGATATGTGATGTTCGTAGAATAAATTCAGATTTATTAAAGTTCACTTGGAGAGAAATGTTCGTAGACATTTATTTCTATGATCATCATTACCCACAGTTACCAGCCAAGATAAACAAGTTTCTCCAGTTTCATCTCTCTTCTTATCATTTCATTGTAACCAACTTAGTCTAGTAATACACTCTCTTCAGCATTCACTCTTCCTCTCCTTTAATTTAAATTAATTTAATTGCGATGGAAAGCAACGCTCCGGTGGCAATTTCCCTACTCACCCATTTTTCCCCATTTCCTATACCCACTTACTTTTGCCCTCTACAAATTTCAACTAAATTATTTCATCGTTTTCGGTAAATTATTCATCATTTCCCTTCCTTTTAGGATTTTATCCCTTGGTTTTCCTTTGAGCTCATTACCTTGTATCTTCCTTTCTCTGATGTTAATAATCCACAGTGTTAATAAAGTCATATTCTATGTAAATAAAAATTGAAAATCAAAGATTATACGGCAATTTTTGTATCTGCAAACGATCCAGCCCAAACTATGTTTCAATTTTGCAATGGTTTCTTGTGACCCGCGACAATCAATTATGAACTACACTTAATTTTTCTTTTATGTATTATCAACCATTTCTTGGAATACGTACCCTTCGGTTACCCTGTAATTCACATCTTTGGCGCCTATTCATTAACGCTTCGATAAAAAAAAAAGAGAAATCCTGTAATTCTCAATCTTCTGTCATCGATATCTATTTCTGAGCAGTACAAAAGTCTTCCTTTCGTTTAGTGATTTTATACGTTTTCCATCTTGCATACAATATGAATTGGGGTTTGTGACATCTCTTTATTAGCAAATGTTTCACGAGATTACTCGTCAGAAATAAGCATCTTGCTTCACATTACAGTTCATGTTGCTTTTTACCGTTTATTATGACGTTATTTTTTGTAGTTTAATTGTTTCGTATGAACTTGATTTAACATTACTATTTACTTTTATTGCTAAGAACAAAATGTATTGCTATTGTTATTTGTGAATGATGTCCCTCAACATCTGTAACGGCAGCTAAGAAAAGCTGATCTACGTGATTTTATAGGACATTCTGACTGTATACGAAACTTATCATCTCACAGTCGGTTCTCCCCCTACCTCTGCACTGTACTTCAGGTACGAATGGCAGCTCATTTCGAATCATTTTCGTAAGCTCTTGTTGCACTTCACTTAAGACACTCTTGCCTACGGATCACGTTTCCCCGCATCTTCTCAACAGTCTGGCCAACCCCCACATTATGAATCTCGCACTGTATTCAAGACATTATAAACTCGTTTTCCTACTCTAGGTGATAAGATGAAGTCCAGTAGCTTAAAGACAAAATTTCCGTGTTGTGCAGTTTAATATGATACCTCTACTTCCTTCAAGCGAGTTGTACGACGTTTTCTATAAAAGTGTCTTTGACAAACAACCTCACAGCGTTTGTTATATGACGTTGGCAGAACTGCTTACCAGATTATTAAATTTTCCAAACAAATTACAGCTTCAGCAGTTATGAAACTACGAAATTTACTAATAGGCTGCAGAATATTTGAAGGGGCTAATGAAACTGGTATGAATAACCAATAACATATGTATGTGTGTGAACAAGAAACGACTAAATACAAAATTATATTAAAATCGCTTTAATTACGACGGTCAAGGATATTTATTGTAAAGCAGTATATCGAAACACAGGTACAATACCGTTTGGTGTTGTGTTACTGGATCATTTTCCTGTGTGATTTTGAAAAATTGTCTAAAATACTGATTAGAGTTGTCGACAAAAGGTCAGGATTCATACGCTCGGTGTAGGTTTCGGGCTATTTCTTAGTTTAGTTCTGACTGCTTTCGAATATACTGTATTACCCTTTGTTCCAACGGTCAGTAGGTTACTTACTGAATAGTGGTGTTGAATTTTAATCCATGACCTGCTATCCAGTTTCCCACATCTTACGACTGAAGCACGATCCACGTGACCTCTCTCTGCTCCAGCAGTTCCCAGTTGAAAGTTGGTAATCTGCAAGTCGTATCAAGAGACTCAGAGGAAAGTGACACTTTCCTTGAACTCCGTCACGTAGCCTACTATAGCGCCGTCTCTCATCTTCTCTAAAGAAATACTGTTAAGAAGGCAACAACACAGTATCATCATCTACCACTTGTTTCAGTGCCGTCGTCACAGTAGTTTGATTGTCTTCAACTTGTAAGCCTTTGGTGGCATTCCTGGTCCAACCATCCGGATTTTGGTTTTCTGCAGTTTCGCGAAACCATTCCAAGGTATCGCCCAATGGTTCCTTCATAAAACTGTTGTCCAATTTCCTACCCACTACTTGACAATAATCCTCGTTGTCGACAAGCAATTACACACCGATGAAAAATAAATATATCCAGAGGCTGGGTGGATATCGTTGGTATCTGTAGGCAGCGTTTAGTTGGCATTACGTAGAAACTTAATCTTTTGAACAGAGACAGTCAACTCGAGCTTAACCAGTTTCCTTACAAAAAAAAATCCAATGACTATCTTCGCAGATTTAAACTTTTTATGCAGAAAGTGTATAAAAGCATCCATACTTTCTAAAGTTATTTCCATGATTCATGAAGGCTTTTAAAAACATTTAGTTTGAAATATTCGAGGAGAATCTGAGTACAATAATTTGGTTATTCTGCTATTAACGTTTGAAATATTGTTGGAAAGATATCACTTTAGGAATCTTTAATGTTTTCCTCGTGCAACCGAAATCATATTTTCTTTTACCGATCTCTTAACCAGTTTTAATCGCAACGGCTGTGGAATTGTAAATCTTCTGATTTCCAGTAGCCACTGCAACTTAAATCCTAAATTTTCCTCCACCTCGCCGAGCCAGTTTTAATCAAGAAACATGTGGTCTCTTTAGGGTCATTGAAATCTTATAAACTCATAATTATGTGAAGCTTCTTACTTCAATTTTAATAAGGGCAGCTAGGTGTTGACATCTGTCTCAAAAACGTGTAACTTGTGTTTTTATGATACATAAATTATTTGTTTGCGAAATCACTTGGGTGATTGCGAAAACCGCCTAAATATTTGATTTGAACCTGAGCCTATTCTACCTCTCCGGTCCAGTTAGGTGGCACTTTGGTTCATGCATTCACACTGGATGGTAAGCCTCATTTATCTGAGCGAAATAATTTTGAGTTCCAATATTTTTCTCTTCAATTTCGCCATCAAATAACAAATCACTCAGTTGTGTATGTCCATTCTTCATCTATCACATTTAGAACAAACTCACCGCATCCTTTATAAGAAAACTATTTTGCGACTTCCCCTACAGCACATGCTACTTATACTTCAGCTGTTATTCTTTCAGGCTATTTCAGTGTCAAATCTGCACTTCAATAAGGTGCTGCGATTCGCACACACAGTTTCAGAAAGTTCGTCCACTGAAGTAATAGGTTCTTCTTTCTGCGCGTAACCTGATTTCAATTTTACCTTGTGATAGTTCACGTTTGAAGTCCTCCTTTTTAATATGAATAAAATGACAGGAAAGAATTGCCAACTCATGGACAGGAGAAGAAAACTCCCTGCCATCGCCTTCCGCCAGAAAACTTTTAATTCTTACACCAATATGTTTCCACGCCTTATCACGAATCCCATTCCAGCTCTTTTATCATATCAGTTCGTATTGTGTTCTGCGGTAATTTCCAGAGACAAATCTAGCAGATTTTCTTTGCACCCCCTCCAACTCCTGTATTTGATGCCGAAAACGTGGGTCCCATACAACACTTAGAAAACATTGACATTGAACATTTCATTGGTGAAATTAAGAATTACCCAGAAATTTGAGATATCACATCGGAAAGCTATCACAACCCAACCAAGAAGAGAGGTGCTTGGACCAGTGTGTGTCGCAAATTCAGAGTGATTCGGGGAAAGGATGGCAAAGCCAAAAAATTAAATGTGTAAGTAAAATACTTTGTATTTATAATAAATTCAGTATAAATAAAATGTTTTACAATCTAAATTTGATATAACATCAATATGAAATGTTTGTTAAATTACTGTCGAATATATAAAAGCTCTTAAAATCTTGTACAAAGGTACGTTATCAGCATCGGAAACAAAATAATCTGCTAACATTTTCTTACTTAGATAGACTACTTAACGCTAACATGTTGCTTACTTAGACAGATTGCTTAAGAGAAGAGCATTTTTACATGAAGTGGACAGGAGAGGTTGATCTCTTGTTTCAAAGTTTCTTATAAAAATAAGTTCTGTGGAATATAGTATTGTCTGATTCGTTGCTTGTAGTTAGAGTCCACAAGAACTAGCAACACATCTGAAAAATAATTCTTATAATAATGAAAGAGATCCACCCATCCTTGGTTTTTTAAAGTCATACATGCTTACCATTAATGGCTTCTCAGCAATTTTATAATAACAATAATTGAACGCTCCGGAGGCAATCTCCCTACACACCCGTCTTTCTCCTTTCCTCTTACCACTTATTTTTCCCCTCTACTAATTTTTATTTTTATTTTAAAGTCTTTCAGTGTTTTTAGTAAATTATTCATCATTTCTCTTTGTAATTTAAGAGGATGAATAATTTACCAAAAAAACTGAAATTAATGTAAAAATTAGTAGAGGGTGATAGTAGGTGGGAAGAGGAAAGGAGAAAGACGGATGTAAGTAGATTGCCTCCGGAGCGTATGCTCCATCGCAATTTTATCAATTATTATTATTATAAAATTGCTTAGAAGGCATTAGTAGTAAGCATGTATGAATTAAAAAACCAAGGATGGAAGAACTTTGAATGTGTAGACTAAGAAGAGAACGGAGGATCCGAAGAGCGACAATGAAAGATTCATTCTGTTCCTGGTTACAGTACAAGGAGCTAATTCGATATTCAGTATCGATGTTGGAAGGAGATGGTTTATGCCGGTGGTAATCTATATTCTGTCACTGGTATTGACGATGGACAAAGGCAGCAAGTACCAGTCGACATACATTAAGCAAGCTCTGATTTTGTATATTCGAGCTGCTATGAGCGCACATATCCATAATATGCAATAAAGGAACATAGAAACATTCTATATTGCACGAGGTGGGTGGTGACTTGAGCCTGTGACGAATCGAGGAGTCGGTCGGAAGATGACGTGATACAGATCTCAAAGGTTCCGCCTGCCTGGAGAGATACGACCCAAATCAGCTGCTGCAGAATACAAGCAGTCTCTCTGTGCAATCTCAGAACCTGTCAGCACGCGAAGGATCGAGATTCTCAATGTTCTAATTAAATATTCAAGACATAGCGGATGCCCAAAGTTTCAGTTATTGATAGCCGGTGCTCTGTATTAATTCCGAATGTCTGTCCAAATAAATTTCATTGTAACACTGAATGTCTGCGTAAATATATTTTATAATTAATATCGTGTTGTTTATAAATTAATTTTCATGTTTTCGTGTTTAGGTTTAGGAGCATAATAATGGATGATTTAACAATTGCTTAAGTGTATGGGCAAAATAAATCATCGGTGTTAGGTAATTGATTAATACTGGCAAATCGTGGATGGTGAAAATTCCAATTCAAATGTAATAATTTTATTTGCATATCAGCAGTGTACTTGAGGATTACGGTAAATGAAGTTTACGGTTTGAAATTTTTCATTTCGTATTTCCAAATTCAAATAATAAGAATGAATTTTTAAGTTATTAATTTAAGCAAATTTGCAGATTAATTAACGAGGATAGAAAACTGATAACTTATTCCCTAGAATTTTAATGTTCCATCTATAATTAGCACATTGTTGTCAGAGTTAATATCCACTATGGAGCAAACCTTGCTGTCCTAATATTAGTTTCCAAATTTTTGTACACAATGTAATATATATCTTGTTGTATCTTCAGGATCTTTCAATATTTTTATTCTTCCTGTGTGAAATATTAAGTATTGTTTTTACATTTTAATTCCTAAACGATTTCCTTATCCCAATTCCTCCTACCAAAGCAGTACCGTCTCAAATGATAACTACATTTTTCTCACCATTTAAATCTCAGTTTGTTCCTAATTTCGGATGATTCCTTCCACATCCACCCCAAATGAACATTCAATTAACGGACGAAACCATCAGATAATTATTTCAGAGTACTGTACTTTTTCCTGGTTTTATGGCGTAATTTTTCGTTTAGTTCTGAAACCCAATCGTTTAGGGCCGTTCCCTATGCACGATAATTAGACGGTGACCTGAGCCATTACCATTTCCTCCTTCGTTTCACAGCATGAGCATCTTGAATAGACGGTTCAAGGTCACTTACTTCATTCCCTCTCCGTCGCGCAGGATGACACGATTAAGCATGCGCAGACGTGCTCGTGTAAACTAAGTCAGCGGTCAACTTGGAGGAGTAGGTAACGGGGAAAGGGTGGCTAGGCGCTGGGTATGGGCTATGTGACATTGAGCTGCCAATTCGGAGTGTACGTACTTAATCCAGCTGTGGGTAAGTACCTTTAAGAGAAATCATGAATAACAATACACAATTGATTACAATTACAGAACTGTACATGCACTTTGACTGTACAATAAGTGGGCGTCCATAAATTACGTGAGGTGAAATGGGGGGGGGGGGGGTCCGGCGAAATCTCGCGAAATCTCACCAAATCTCACCAAGCGGTAGAGGGGGAGGGGGGGGTGTCCGGGAATCCGGAAAAACACCTCACTTAATTTATGGATGCTCCCTAAGGTATGAAGCCACCACGTGCTGCAATCAGAGTCCCCAGATGAAGTGGCTTGGAATCAAGGAACCTGGATATGCTGCTGGGCAATACAGTGCCAGGCAGTTTGTAACCGCAACCACAAAGCAGTGGGACCAGGACGAACAACTTGCAGACCAATCATATCCAAGACATTTCAGCCGGGGAAGCAGGCTTGCACATTCCTCGCCACATGTGGCCGGACATTGTCCTGGTGATGTATGGCATGTGGATCTGCCTGCAGGAGAGGCAGTGTATCTGGCTCTCAAACCTCCCTGCTATAACGTTTGCTGATCAGATTGCCCTCAATACATAGAATGGTCGCATGTTATAGATAATAGCGCCCCAAACCATCACACTTGGCGTTTGTCCACTATGCCGCTCAAGAGCAACGCAATCTGCCCGATAATGTTTGTGATTGTATCGTCTAACACATACGTGACTATCATTGTAGATGACGTCAAAGCGGCACTAGTCAAAAACTCTGCTTTTGCCAAACAACGGCGTTCATGTGCCCATTTCAGTCCGAGATTTCTGTCAAATAGAAATCGACGCAATGGCATGCCCTCAGTAGACGTCGTCGAAGCAGATATTAAATTTAATTTAATTGGAATGGAACGCACGCTCCGGTGGCAATTTCCCTACACCCCCATCTTCCCCCCCTCCCTTTCCTGCACCCTCCTACAGTATATCTGTACCCATTTCAGTGCTCCAACGTAAACGTTGTGGACACAACTGTTTTACCGGTTACGGTCATGTGGACAAGATGGCCGTCATCGCGCGCTGTGGTCACATTGTGTGCTCCAGTACCCGCTCTCCACTGTTTACGATCCTCTTCTGTCCACTGGTTCCATGCAAGCATTACTATCGTAACAGCGTGTCCTGTGTCACGGTGCGACAAACCTGTTTCCCGGAGACCAACCATTCTGCCACGTTAGAACTCACTCACATGCTGGTACTGCATCCTTCGACGACGATTAGACTTACCGGCACTTCCTTGCAAGTTTCCACTTCGTTTGACTGCTCTTCACCGACTGAGCGTGGTGTAACATTGACCTGCCCTGCACACAAAAGAGGGCACTGCTGGGTTTACGAGCCATTTCTCTGCAATATTAATCGCTTATTATGGTGCCACTGTTCTAGACTTCCTCTAATTTCGGAGTGATTCACACCATTCCTTTTGGGTATTACAATTTTCACAATCAGTGATGAATATATCACATTAACAGTAAGCGTGTGGTCGGTGTCTTAGGGATTCTGAACTGAATTTAAAGTAAATGTCTGCTATTTATTATTTTCGAAATTCTCATCCACTAATCAAAGTGTTT
>CM061919.1:220954796-220971067 GCA_031002005.1 Vandiemenella viatica | reverse complement strand
CATCGTCATGTGGCAGTATTTATTTTGATGCGTATAAACTATAAAAAATAAATATATCATGTTCAATATAATCAAATAACTTTTAAATCCATCAACGTGTCGTTTTTAATAACAAACATTATTTAATGATCAAGTATTATTTTCTTGCCTCAGTGTTCCAGCCAAACGTTCCTCAAATGTTACAGAATGTATCCATTTAATATTTTTAGGGGTAACCAGACGCCAAGTCGTGTGGCATCAATTATCAGAGCTTCCGATACTCATTCGACAGCAATGAAAATAATTTTAGGATAACTTCTTAGATCGTCTTTAGTAATATTAAATTGTCCAATAAGAAGTCTTGGGCTCGTAAGAAGATGTCCCAACTATTGTTAATTTTTTAGCTGCATGTTGCCCTTTTTTTGTCATTGAGATTTTTGGATCGTAGTGACAAAAGAAGCAAGTGCACGCCTAGCCTCAGTCTGTCTCTCTCATATACCGGTATTCCTAGCCTCGTAACACTTCTCATTATTACCGAGTGTGGTGGGTGAGTGGTTAACAGTCCGACATCGCATTCGGGAGGAGGCCGGTTTGAATCCCCGTCCGGACATCCAAATTTGGGATTTTCCATAGTTTCCTCAAAAAACTTCAGACGAATGCCGAGATGCTTCCTTCAAAAGAGCCATGGCCGATTTCCTTCCCGTTCGTTGTCCTCAGTCTTATCAGGCCTCTAATTATTATTACTCCACGATTCACTAAAAGTGTGTGACGGAGGGTGCATTGCACCTATCCGAAAGGATAATAGTTTGGAAGGAATATAAAGGAAATTGCAGGAGGTGCCCATGGGCTGTTGTGAGGAACCATCCCAGCATTTGCCTGGAGTGATCCGGGAAAACCATGGAAAACTCAGATCAGGATGGCCTCGACGTTGACGAGGCGTAAAGCCATAAGTAAAAAGAAAAACAACTTTTCATTATTGGGCTATGCCTTGAATCTTAAATAGAATTTCTGAAATAATTATTTCAAATTGCATATAAATTTTAATATTTTAATAAATAGAGACATCGGACTCACCCCGTTAAAACAGCTGGTTGGATAACCGCGATGGTGTCCATAGATGATTGAAGATTAGCTGGCTCGAGATCTTAATTTTCGAGTAGTATTAGCAGATATTGTGACTAGGTTGGAATACATCTTAGACCAAAATAAAAACTGACAATCTATATCACAGCATCCAACCTACCCCCTTCTAGGAAATATACGAGTAAACCAACTTTTAGTTTAATTGCGGAAATGGCTGGTACTACCATGCTCATATTAATCCGAACGACCTGAATCGCACATCGCTAAATTTCCTCCTGGAAATTATTCAACCCATTATACACAACTGCAAAGACAGTCCTATACCCGGTAGGTGGTACACTCATGTTACTGTGAAAAATTGTCACGTACTCGACCCACAAAAAACGGAATACATTTCAGTTTATTCGTTTCATAAACTTGATTAGTGATTACAGTAAGGCAACAAATGTATTACACAGACATTAAATTAGTTGATTTGTACTTTTTTAATTCATTTGAGAGTTATTTAGTGTCAATAACTAGTAAAAAAGTCACCGCTTTCAAACAAAATGTTAGTTTTGAACAAAAGGTAGGACACGAAACAATTTATGTATTACATTCGTCTTCAAAAACATAAAATAACAAGAAATTTAATACAAAAAATGATTTTTGCACTGGATTTAAATTTGTGGAAACGTTACAGAGCCATTGGATGCAGCTGTCTGCTACATGGCACATAATACATTTACAAAATTAATTACTTTAGTATTAATTTAACGAATCTACTTGCCCTAACATTCTGTTATCCGGTTCTACTCATAAGTCTGTTTTTGAACCTACAGAACGTAAAAAAAAACCCATGAACTTAAAGAATTATTAAATAAATATTGCCGGTAGCATGAGATGGAATCAGTGAGAAATGCGTTCTTAAAAAAAAAAAGTTTGTAGATGTATTTTAGCGAAAGAAAACTGATTTTCTCTCACTACAACCAAGAAAAGATCCTTAAAACATTGAACATTCCTAACTTTTTTTAAAAAAGTTATAAATAAAGTTAGATTCCAGCTTTTCACGATTTGATTAAAAATCAACCTCATTAGTGAATATGGCAAAATTTTACACATTACACTTCTGTATTAGACTGCCGATGTAAAGATGGAAGGTATATCAAAAAATGATGGACTGAAAGCTTGCGTAATTAACAATATTGTGCGACTATTGGTGGTCCGATCTAATGCTAATATTACTCGTACTCCTCCCGCAGGTAGACGGTAAAAAATTCTCATTGAAGTAAAAAAATAAAACTATAATCCGGAGCAAAAGATAAAAAAATTAAAACAACCAAACATCAATAGTGAATGGGTGAAATATAACAAGTTGATTCTAACGCCTAGTTTAATGATGTACAGCAAACAAATTTTTTTAACGTGTTGTTTATTGACTTTAATGCTTCAAGGAAGTAACAGGACAGTTCTGCAACGCGGAAAAATGTTGCCGAACGAGTAGTTATTTTTTTTTTTTTTTTTTTTTTTTTTTTTTTTTTTTTTTATTGGCATCTGGTTTCCAAGACCATGCAGCCAGCACAAATACATATAGTTATTACAATGAGTTACATGCCTTGTTGAATTACATCTACCACCATCTTTCATGATTTATAAACGTACATCTGGGTACCAAGTTTAGTTTACATGTTTAAAGTTATTACAAAAATTCCTATTACAAACAGTGAAACTTACCACACAAATATTTACATTGTAAACATTTTGGGGTAGTACAAATTTGCTCTTTGCATTAGCAGAACCATGTTTATAACACCTAATAAGCTGTTGAAGCTAACAGATCTCATGTCACACTGTCCTTCATACTGGTATCTGCCTACACATCTACTTTTTTTTATTTTTATTGGCATCTGGTTTCCAAGACCATGCAGCCAGCACAAATACATATAGTTATTACAATGAGTTACACGCCTTGTTGAATTACATCTACCACCATCTTTCATGATTTATAAACATACATCTGGGTACCAAGTTTAGTTTACATGTTTAAAGTTATTACAAAAATTCCTATTACAAACAGTGAAACTTACAACACAAATATTTACATTGTAAACATTTTGGGGTAGTACAAATTTGCTCTTTGCATTAGCAGAACCATGTTTATCACACCTAATAAGCTGTTGAAGCTAACAGATCTCATGTCACACTGTCCTTCATACTGGTCTCTGCCTACACATCTACTTTTTTTTATTTTTATTGGCATCTGGTTTCCAAGATCATGCAGCCAGCACAAATACATATAGTTATTACAATGAGTTACATGCCTTGTTGAATTACATCTACCACCATCTTTCATGATTTATAAACATACATCTGGGTACCAAGTTTAGTTTACATGTTTAAAGTTATTACAAAAATTCCTATTACAAACAGTGAAACTTACAACACAAATATTTACATTGTAAACATTTTGGGGTAGTACAAATTTGCTCTTTGCATTAGCAGAACCATGTTTATCACACCTAATAAGCTGTTGAAGCTAACAGATCTCATGTCACACTGTCCTTCATACTGGTCTCTGCCTACACATCTACTTTATTTTTTATTTTTATTGGCATCTGGTTTCAAAGACCATGCAGCCAGCACAAATACATATAGTTATTACAATGAGTTACACGCCTTGTTGAATTACATCTACCACCATCTTTCATGATTTATAAACATACATCTGGCTACCAAGTTTAGTTTACATGTTTAAAGTTATTACAAAAATTCCTATTACAAGCAGTGAAACTTACAACACAAATATTTACATTGTAAACATTTTGGGGTAGTACAAATTTGCTCTTTGCATTAGCAGAACCGTGTTTATCACACCTTATAAGCTGTTGAAGCTAACAGATCTCATGTCACACTGTCCTTCATACTGGTCTCTGCCTACACATCTACATTTTTTATTTTTATTGGCATCTGGTTTCCAAGACCATGCAGCCAGCACAAATACATATAGTTATTACAATGAGTTACACGCCTTGTTGAATTACATCTGCCACCATATTTCATGATTTATAAACGTACATCTGGATACCAAGTTTAGTTTACATGTTTAAAGTTATTACAAAAATTCCTATTACAAACAGTGAAACTTGCAACACAAATATTTACATTGTAAACATTTTGGGGTAGTACAAATTTGCTCTTTGCATTAGCAGAACCATGTTTATCACACCTAATAAGCTGTTGAAGAACGAGTAGTTATGAGCTGGTAAATCTCTAACGCTGTGGGTCGCTCAGATTGGCCGATGCCGAGCAGGAAGATTAGTGGCTAGGAAGCGCCCTGTCTCGCGGAAGAAAGGTACGCGGTTCGAGTCGGGCTTCGGGCACGAGTGGTTTAATGAAGTGTTACGTTCCCCTCGTGTTTCCTGTATGTCAGGAGACTAATAGCACATGATTCACTGATTGGGATGTAAAAATATAAGATTTGTTGCCTGAATAGATCAAATAATCCAAATTCCTTTTTGTCATTATCTTTTCAGTTGAGTCTTTAATATATCTTTTGTAATGACACGGGAAATATTAGCTGTGTAAGAAAAAATTTAGGCCTCACTAATTAAGTAGGAAAGATTCCACGTTCACTAAACTCATTCTGGGAACTCTACGAAAACCGAAGTCTCGATAGCTGTACCGTGAATTCAAAATTGTTACTATCTAATTTCGATGCAAAAAGTTATGAATCACCTACTACATTCGGATTTTCATTCCTGTATTTGGTTTGCAAGTGGATCTCTGAATTTTTTTATGATAATAGAACCATAAAAACACAGAATGATTCCATGGAAGGTATAACTCAGTCTTTTAATTGAGGAATGCTAGTAAATGTTTTGATACAATTTCAAACACGTCTGCTTATCAGTTGTTGAATGTAATACAATTAATACATCTTTGTATCTATAGATTTTGATATACTGAATCCTGTATATGGTAATGTATCGTTAAAGCTGGAATTAAAAGCCGAATTAATTTCATAACTCTGGAATTTGTAAAACTTTTAAACACTTCATAAAAATCAGCTTGTAAATGTTTGTAATGTCAGTGATCATCTGTTTAATATTTATTTGAAATACTGAAAAAAGTACGCTTCACACTGGAACTAAATTATTGATTGGTATTCATTTACCTAATCTAACCACAAAAGATTTGGTTTTCACTATCTCAGAAGATCGAAATTTAATACACCGTAGTCATATTAACCAACAAACATTTGGAAAAAAGAAGAGCGCTTGTATACGAATCTTACGTTCAATTCATCCGGAGCAAATTTTTGTCAGTTACCAAATTACAATAAGATTTCGTCCAAAGGTAAATAAATAAATAAACAATGCTAAAAGAACTTGCTAAAACAATGATTCTTGCTTTATTTGAAGTTTTGGATAGAAAAAGAAATATTGTGCAATCCAGTAAAGATTACGTGTCAGATGAAGGAATAAAATGTAAAACAATTTTATAATGTATCCTTCTTACTCTCCACAAGTGGTGTGTGAAATTGAAATTGTGATCGAAAGCAGATATTTTGTTGTTTACATAGAGCATTAAACCGCTCAGTGTTTCCTCGTCCGAAATTCGTCTTCTGCGACGACATTCTAGCTGCTTTAACAACTCACAGTGTTTAATCTCTTGTAACTGTGTATTTGTTACGATACTATTGCTGAAAGTAACATCATTATGTCTCTGCGCTAGTTTGGAATAAAACTAGAAGCTACAGAGTAGTGAAAAATTTGATAACCGACGACAAACGATTGAATTTTGTAGTTACTGCAGCAACATGATGATGACTACGTAATATGATTAATAATCATTTTCCGATGTTTGCATAGTTATATTATATACTCAATAATTCTGAATGATTTCTCAGTAGCTGTAATCTCATTTCTGTTATGTGGATTTTCCGCGGTGCAACTACGACGGTTGATCTCAGAGACTTAAGCAGTAAAACTGTTTACATTCCTACCTACAGTTGCAGTGTTCCGTTAAAAATTTTAAAACGTGGCTTGTAGTCTATTTTAAAACCTTCTTTAGCCAAGCATATTTTATACCACCAGAAATTATCCTCCACAATTATTGGACGGTATTTTGCAATGTCGGAGAGATGAGTAGTAACGTTCTGGCCTTACATTCGGGAGGACGCAGATTCCAATCCCTGTTCGGTCATCGAGATTTCGTTTATCCATGGTTTCACCAAAACACTCCAGGTGAATGTCGGTATGGTTTAATGAAAAGGAAATGAGCGAATTTCTTCCTTGCAATAAGTACTTTCCCGCCTCTAATGACCTCGTCGTCGACGTCACATATGAGTTGGTGTGTGTTACTAAAAAGTTTCACATCTTGAAGCTTCCCTGATTTTGAGATCATTCTTGTTCTTGTTCTTCTTCTTCCAATGTAGTGTTAGACAGGTGGGCTGTTACAGTCTCAATATAATTCTTGTTTTTATCAAATGAAATCATATACAGAGAATCACTTAAAACTGAGTCAATAGTTTTGTCGCCGTATCACTCTCGGACTAGAAAAAGAATGAAAAAAAACATTAACTTTTAAACTACCTGTATATGTGGTACCCGTTATACGGTTATTTGAGAAAGAACAAGACACATGATTTTCAGGAGAGGCATATATTCCAAAGAAACCTTCAGATGATAGAGAAGAGATCCGTAGTGGTGGGAGCGATCGGGTTGTACCGAGTTCGAATCTGCACATATTCATTTTTTTTCTTTAACAGTTTGGTTAATGTATATTGTTGAAAATATATACTTGTCATTAGTCATTACCAACGGTTCCTCACATAAATACGTTTACAGTAATATAGACTGCAGCAAATGTGTGTTCTTTAAGAAGTATATTTAACTGAAAAATTGAAGTTCAATACAAAGGATTCGAGCAACAGACTACCGAGCATATTCCAAGAAGCTTAACCTCTACCCAAAATCCTGTTTTCTGTTAATCCTCTAAAACTATCAATATTAGGATCTTATTGATAATCGAGTAAATTACTAATTTTTGATTGTATTTCCATTCCTGCTAGCCCGCCGAAAAAGATACAGAGATATAAGCCTAGACTTCGATATTTTTCTGTTTAGAGAACTCTGTTGCGTGGTTCCTTCCAATATGTAGAAGGTGGTTTGCCAGAGATACTGACCATGCCTTATCGGTGTATATTGACAACTACTACAAACTTTTACTCTTCGGTTTATTACATCGTAACGTTGCAGCCAACCTGTCGTAGCTTGATTGAGTCTATTTTTTGCTCGGTTACAGTGTAGTACTCACATTTGAGTCTTGCTTCAAATAATTTTCAGTATCTTTCTTACATTCTCAGACAGAAATAATATTTGTGTGGAATTTATGGGCTTATTTTATACACAATTCCGACAATAAGCATTAAAATAGGCGACGACTGATAAACATTCCAGCACTTGTTTCTCATTCAAAAAATGGAGTTGAATATTTGAGTGAAGTAACGTGGGACTTATGTCTGGTAGCATAGTATCAGGAAAGTGAAAACAAGTTATTTATAGAAACGGGGAAGAAGGAAGTTCATGTTTCCGCAAAACGGAAAGATTAGCTAGTGACCTAGCATTAATCATTACTCGGGATAAGTTACTAGTTGAAAAGACTCTTGGACATTACAAATACAGGACTGTCCTAATTACGAATTGTGACACACCTTCATTCTTATCGCTGATATTAGCAGTTTGGTATTCGCTGAAACAAATAGTACTAAGTACTGTAAAACCTGGAAATAACTCTTTAAATCACACAGGTTGTCCCAAATTATGAATGAACAAACTTTTTACCTTAGCAGGAGTGGAAGCCTTCGGAATCGAGGATGAATTCTTGTAATTTCACTTTAAAATAAATGACTTTCTCCTTTTGTTATCTGTCTTCCAATGGGTTGCATACAATCCTCTATATAGTTTCGCACCGGAGAAAAGGAACGGGAAGGAATTTGGACCATGGATTTTCGAAGAAATAATCCTGCCATTCACCCGGAGTGATTTGGAGAAACGAAGGAAAACCCAAATATGGATAGCCGGATGGGGAGTCAAACACGCGCCCTCCCGAATCCGGAGCCATAGCTTTAACGCTCAGTCATTAGATTCACTTTTTCAATATTTTTCGAATTTGGTCTATGATGACATCCGTAAAATTATTTAAAAAATTTACTTAAAACAAAGTTAAAAATCGTAAATGAAAATATATGTGCAATGTGCAGAAGTGAGTTGACCTGATGAGAGAGGGGGTTTCAAAACAATCTCTGAAATCAGAAACGTAATTCAAATTTCATTTTCTCTCTCTCTCTCTCTCTCTCTCTCTATGAGGCCCCTCTTATCTTGGAGATATTGTTATATTAAATGAACTTGTATTAAACCAAATATGACAGCATTTTTAATCGGTTTGCTATTAACCAAACAGGTAACATTTAAATCTTTTCGTAGAAATGTTTAAAAAAAATTGGTTCCTACTTCACATTCTACTTGAGCAAAGACCTCAAATCAATTTCTAAACTGCATAAATTTGCAGTCTCAATAAAATGTGGTAAAATAAGAAATTTCAATATGGATATGAACTAATTCTCTATAATGTTTTCCTATTTTTTCAAGTATGTCTTAAAGTAAAGATTAAGAGTTAGTTGGAATGAAATTATCACGTTGAGCAATAACACTGCTAATTGTTACAACATTTTATAAATCAGCTCTATTACTCTCCGCAGCTAGAGTGTAATTCTCAAATATCGTAGTAGACGGAAAGCGTTTAATACTGGTTTCCTTGTTTGACACTGACGTTGGCCGCACTGAACTTCAATTTTATGCCTCAGTTTCCTCCTACAATGTTTTAATTGAATGCCTATAAGACTTCGCAATATTCAAACTTTCAAAAGAGGACACAATGAAAGATGTAAAAGAGGAATTTGAATGTGGCTTAAGTGTTCACGAAGACAAAACCAGTAATCAGTATAATCGGATTTGCTGATCACATTATCCTGAGAGCAGGACGGACTGAGTATATGGAGGAGTTACTGAATGACAAAATAAAGACGGAGGATTCTGTAATAAATACAGATCAAAGCAAGACAAAAGTGTAAAAGAAATAATAGTAGATTAAATATAAAAATGGATCGGATGCAAAACTAGAAGTAAATAAATTCTGTTACTTGGGAAGTAAAATTACAACTGGTGGCGGAAGCAGGAATGGTGTTAAAAACAGAATAGCACTAGTAAAAAGAACATTTATGAAAAAGTAGTTTCAAATATTGACCTAGGACTCAGAAAGAACTTTTTAAAACTCTGTGTTTGGAGCACAGCATTTTATGGTAACGAAGCATGGACTTCAGGAATGCCGGAAGAAGCAAAATTGAAGCATTTGAAATGTGGTGCTGTTGGAAGAATGCTGAAAATTAGGTGGACAGTTAAACCACGAAATGAACATGTTTTTGAAATGATGGCTGACGAAAGAAGTTTGTGGAAGAATCTTACACAAAGAAGAAACAGGATCGTGGGTGATATTTTTAAGACATGCGGGATTGGTTATGTATGAAGCAGATAAGGGAGGACGTGTTTTGAAAAGGATGTTTTGAGATGAAGAAGTTAGTGCAAAATAAGAAGGGATGGAAGTTTGTATCAAACCAAACGAGAGACTGACGACAGTAAAATAAGAGATGAAATAAGCGAGAGGGTGAAACACGGTGCCGGCCCATTGAGACCTGCTCTTGCGAAACACATCTATGTGGCCGACAGTTTTTTTTCTTTCTTTTTCTTATTGCTTTACGCCTCGTCGACAGATAAGGTCATTATACGCATGATGGGACTGGGGACAAGGAACGGGAGGGAATTCGGTCATGGTCTTTCTGCAGGATGCATCCCGGCATTCGCCTGGAGTGATTTGGTGAAACCATGGAAAACCAAAATCTGGATTCCCGGACGGGGATTCGAACCGGCGTCCTCCCGAATATGAGACGAGAACGTTGACAGTTCAACCACCACGTTCGGTACGCCAGCTTAATGTCCGTATCCGGCGGCCGAGTCACGGTCAAAAGTGTGGTATGCATTCACGCCACACGCGCTATAGAGAGATTTGGGATTTAACCCAGGAATTTTGTGCACCATCTGATAATTAGTAATAATGCACCACCACCGAACCATGTCCCAGTTCTATAAAGTTCTTCAACCACCGGAACTTAAATAAGGTAACGCCGTATCTGGCGCTGCGAGTCATCACGGAGCTATAATGATGACCCGTACGAAGAAGTTGGCTATAGAAGCATAACAGAATAGAAAGCATCCGGCACACCTTTAATTATTTTAATTTAGAGCTGCTAAAAATAGAAAAAAGGAGAGGGGTTGGGAATGAGTAAGAGAGACAGAAAAAAATTGAATTGCGTTTCTGATTTCAGAGATTGTTTTGGAAACACACAATCTCATCAAAACATTTCACTTCTCCCGACATATTATCATTTACGATTACTAACTTTGCTTTAAGTAGATTATTAAATAATTTTATGGATGTAATCGTAGACCAAATACGACTAGTAATGAAAAAGTGAAGTTAATGAGTGAGTGGTAACGCTCTGTTGTCGCATCCGGGAGGAGGCGGGTTCGAATCCCGGTCCGGCCATCAGAAGTGGGATTTCTACGGTTTCCCCAAATCACTCCAGGCAAATGTTGGGATGATTCCTTTAAAAGACCATGGCCCAATTTCTTTCCGTTTCTTGCCACCAGTTTTGTCCCGCCCCTAATTACCTGCCATTAATGAAGCGTATTGCAAGAAGTCAAAAAAAATATAATAATAATAATATTAAAATAATGGGCTAGTAGTAATTACTGTTAGTCGAGTTAACGCCAGCTGCGACCACGATAATCGTTTTGTCGTCATGTTTTACTTGAGTCTTTAATATATCAATTGCAATGACATAGAAAATATTAGTTATGTAAGAACAAAATTAGGTCTCACTATTTAAGTAGGATCGATTCGCCGTTCGGTAGAGTGATTCTGGGAACTCTACGAAAACAGAAGTCTCGATGGCAGGACCGTGAGCTTAAAATGGTTACTACCAAACTTCGCTTCAAATCGTTACCAATCACCAACAGCATTCGGTTTTTCATTAGTGTATTTGGTTTGCAAGTGAAGCTCTTAATTTGTTTGAGATAATAGAACGATGAAAACTCAGACTGATTCCATGGAAGGCATAACTCAGTATTTTAACAGAGGTATGCTAGGAAATGTTTTGATACAATTTTAAATCCTTCTGAATAGCGTTTGTTGAATGTAATGCAATTCATACATCCTTATATCTGTTATACTGATTCCTGTGTATGATGACGAAACGTTAAAGACAAATTTAGAAACCGAATTCATTTCTTGACCATGGAATTTGTAAAACTTTTAAACTTATCAGAAAAATCAGCTAGCAAATGTTTGTAATATCACTGCTTACATTTATTAGATACATTGAAAGAAGTACCTACATTATTGATTGGTACTCATTTATCTAAACTAAAAGTTTAAAAGTTTGTCTTTCATTGTCTCAGAAGATCGAAATTTAATACACAGTAGTCATAACAATCTAACAACATGTGAAAAGAGAAGCGATTCTATACGAATCTTACGTTCAGTTCATCTGGAGCAAATTTTTGTCAGTTACCAAATTACAAAAAGATTTAGTCCCAAGGTAAAAAGAAAGAATGGTAAAAAAAAACTTATTAAAACACGACTGTTGTTTTTTTTCGAAATTTTAGATCAATAAAAAGAAATACTCTGTAATTCAGTAAAGATTATTTGTCAGACGTCAGATGAGAAGACAGCACTTTGTGGACCAATAAACCGTAATAAAGTGGCGTGCGAAACGGAAATTGTGATCGAAAGTGGAAATTTTGTTGTTTACGTAGAGTATTAAACCGCTCAGTCTTTCCTCGTATGAAACTCTTCTTCCTCTCTGCGACGACAATCTGACTGCTTCAACAGTGCACAATGTTCGATCTCATGAAACTGTGTGTTTGTTACGATACTATTTCCGAGAGTAGCATCATTATGTCTCTCTGCGGTAATTTCGAATAAAACTCGTAGTTGCTACAGAGTAGTGAAAAACTTGATAAGCGAGGACAAACGATTGCTTTTTATAATTACTGCAATAACATGATTGTGACTAATAGCTACGTAATATAATTGTTTTTCTAGTTATATTATATACTTAATAATTCTGAGTGGTTTCTCAGTAGCTGTACTGTAATCTCATTTCTGTCACGTGGATTTTTCGCGGGGCAGCTACGACGGTTAGACTCAGAGATTTGAGCAGTAAAACTGTTTATATTCCTTCTCCTAATTGCAATGTTCCGTTAAAATCTTTAAAACGCGGCTTGTAGTCTATTTTAATACCTTCTTAAGCCAAGCAAATTTGATGTCACCAGAAATTATCCTTCACAATTATTTGATTGTATTTTGCAATGTTGGAGGGTGATAGGTGAGTGGTAACGTTCTGGTCTTGCATTCGGGAGGACTCAGGTTCCAATCCCTGTTCGGTCATCAAGATTTCGGTTTTCCATCACTTCCCCAAATCACTCCAGGTGAATGTCGGGATGATTTCATCACAAGTCCATGATCGAATTACTTGCAATAAATCCTTTTCCGCCTCTAATTACCTCGACGTCAACGTCATGTATATGTGTGTGTATAATATATGTATATATATATATATATTATAAGTAGGGTTTGATACCAAAAGTTTTTGTATATTTTGAACCTTGCGAGATTTTGAGACATTTTTCTTGTTCTTCTTCCTCCTACGCAGTGTTTATCCAGGTGGACTGTTACAGCATCAATATCATTCTTGTTATGATCAAATGTAATCAGATACAGAGAATCACTCAAAACCGAATCAATAGTTATGACACCGTATCACTTTCGGACTAGAAAAATAATGAAAAAATCATTAATTTTAAAACTGTATATAGTACCTGTAAGCTAATGGTTATTTGAGAAACAGCAAGATACATTACTTTCAGGAGAGGCCTATAGTGCAAAAACCTTCAGTTGTTAGGGAAGAGATTCGTAGCCTGGTAGTAGCGACTAAGATTATCGATCGGGCAGACTTGAGTTCGAATCTGCATATCCTGAATCTTTATTTCCTTCAACATTTTGGGTAATGTTTATTGGTGAATATATATATTTGACATTAGTCACTACCTACGGTACCTGACTTAAATAAGTTTACAATAATATACACGACAGCAAATATGTGTTCTTGAGGAAGTATATTTCATTGAAAAAAGAAAGTTGAATACAAAGGACTCGAGCAACAGACCTCGGTGAATATTCAAAAAAGCTTATTTTCCACCTGAAATCCTGCTTGCTCAAAGACATGATATCGAGCATTCATTTTTTTTCTTCCTTTTTTGCTTATGCTTTTACGCCTTGTCGACATCGAGGTGATTAGAGGCGGGAAAGGAGTAGTGGCAAGGATTTCGCCGATGGCCTATTCAAGGAACCATTCCGGTATTCACATAGAGTGATTTGGAGAAACCATGGAAACCCAAGTCCGGATGGTCGGACGAGGATTCGAACCTGCGTCCTCCCGAATGAGAGGCTAGCACGTCAGCTCTTATCCAATTATGCTCGATCATTCATAAACTGTCAAAGAATCTAGAAAAATGCGTGTGACGAATGGTGATGGTGTAGAAAAATAGATGTTCGTGATAAATTATTACGTGCATTATTTAGGGTTATAAAGGTATTCTTCTTGGCCGAAGGAAACAGGAAAGTTCACACTTATTTCCTCTTGCAACGCTGCCAAACTGCTTCCTCCAACGTTGTCACGATTTCTGACCTTCTGGTGGTGCTGCGGCAATTTCCTACACAAGGAATCGTGTCTCATAGGTAGACGGTATCAAAAGAACAGACACATTGCCGAAAGAGAAAATTATATTTCTTACCCTTCTGATCTACTGATTATTTCTGTTATAACAGTTTGATTCTGTATATAGATCCTCATTACCTATTCATTCACAAAATTTTATGTCTTTATATAGCTTCACTTTCGTTATATGATGGACGAGGCACGCGTCCAAATAGAGTTGAGTGGCTGAATGGTTGCGCACTGGCTTCTGACTGTGATAGTACTGGGTTCGATCCCACTTCAGGTCGAATATTTTTTCATTGATTGTTACCTTCTCACTTGTTGTATAATACATATCATATATGTTAAGAAGAACAATATCATATTTTAATGTAAATCAATTAAAAATAAATTCTTATGACAAAAATGATATAAAAACGCATATTTCTGTTAATGCTTCAAAGTAATGTTTCGTTTTCAGTTGGCCACGTTTCAAATATGTAATTTGAGCGGCACATGAAACAAAATTGCCCGCGATGTGTTTTTGTTTTGCGAAATTACTTGCAACAGATCAAGTGAGTAGAAGATCTTGATGGTATTTTTATTGATGCCCTGACGGGGCATTTTCAATAACAATGTCTAACTGACAGGAAATTAAAATCACAGATACTAAAAAAATTCTTTCACAGAACAAGTGAGAAATTCTACAGCAAAGATTAATCTGCAGTTAGCGTGAACAACTCCAATAGCACTCTTCGCGTTTATGGCACTAAAATCCACTAACCTCGTCACATTATATTGGATGTAAAGTATTTTAAATACCAAAAACAACCATTTAACCGCCAATGTGTCCTATGAACTAATAAATAAATTTACATAAGAATATATTTTTTTAAAAATTTTCTGTAAAATATAATAATGTTCTTTTTTACATATATGATATGTATTATACAACAAGTGAGAAGGTAACAATCAATGAAAAAATATTCGACCTGAAGTGGGATCGAACCCAGTACTATCACAGTCAGAAGCCAGTGCGCAACCATTCAGCCACTCAACTCTATTTGGACGCGTGCCTCGTCCATCATATAACGAAAGTGAAGCTATATAAAGACATAAAATTTTGTGAATGAATAGGTAATGAGGATCTATATACAGAATCAAACTGTTATAACAGAAATAATCAGTAGATCAGAAGGGTAAGAAATATAATTTTCTCTTTCGGCAATGTGTCTGTTCTTTTGATACCGTCTACCTATGAGACACGATTCCTTGTGTAGGAAATTGCCGCAGCACCACCAGAGGTCAGAAATCGTGACAACGTTGGAGGAAGCAGTTTGGCAGCGTTGCAAGAGGAAATAAGTGTGAACTTTCCTGTTTCCTTCGGCCAAGAAGAATACCTTTATAACCCTAAATAATGCACGTAATAATTTATCACGAACATCTATTTTTCTACACCATCACCATTCGTCACACGCATTTTTCTAGATTCTTTGACAGTTTATGAATGATCGAGCATAATTGGATAAGAGCTGACGCGCTAGCCTCTCATTCGGGAGGACGCAGGTTCGAATCCTCGTCCGACCATCCGGACTTGGGTTTCCATGGTTTCTCCAAATCACTCTATGTAAATACCGGAATGGTTCCTTGAAAAGGCCATCGGCGAAATCCTTGCCACTACTCCTTTCCCGCCTCTAATCACCTCGATGTCGACAAGGCGTAAAAGCATAAGCAAAAAAGGAAGAAAAAAAATGAATGCTCGATATCATGTCTTTGAGCAAGCAGGATTTCAGGTGGAAAATAAGCTTTTTTGAATATTCACCGAGGTCTGCTGCTCGAGTCCTTTGTATTCAACTTTCTTTTTTCAATGAAATATACTTCTTCAAGAACACATATTTGCTGTCGTGTATATTATTGTAAACTTATTTAAGTCAGGTACCGTAGGTAGTGACTAATGTCAAATATATATATTCACCAATAAACATTACCCAAAATGTTGAAGGAAATAAAGATTCAGGATATGCAGATTCGAACTCAAGTCTGCCCGATCGATAATCTTAGTCGCTACTACCAGGCTACGAATCTACATCTACATCTACATATATACTCTGCAATTCACAAAATTGTGGGTGGCAGAGGGTGCTCAGCACCAAAGCTAATCTCTATGTTGTGCATAGCAACTGAAGGTTTTTGCACTATAGGCCTCTCCTGAAAGTAATGTATCTTGCTGTTTCTCAAATAACCATTAGCTTACAGGTACTATATACAGTTTTAAAATTAATGATTTTTTCATTATTTTTCTAGTCCGAAAGTGATACGGTGTCATAACTATTGATTCGGTTTTGAGTGATTC
>CM061919.1:220833231-220953796 GCA_031002005.1 Vandiemenella viatica | reverse complement strand
TCTTAAAGCACATGTTTTTTGTTTACCAGCTCGACTAAGAACTAGTGAGGACACCTTTGGCAGCCTGCGAGCTGCGGCGGCGAAAGCGCTGGCTGTGTAGTGGGCGGATGAAAAAGCTACGGATGGCGGGCTAGAAATGCGTGGGGTCGAGTTGCCGATTTTGCTTGTGTGTGGATATTTACGAATCAAACCTACACTTACCAAACAGTAGATAGTGTTAGGTATTACCTAACGTAGTGTTTATTTCTCCTTGAGATGACGTGCACACTCAATCCTAAGCAAGTTCGTAGATAATAAGGTGTCGCTCAAAGTACATTACTGATTACTGTTGACGTCTATGCTCATGGGTGCTCCGCACCCACTATTACCTCTCATGGGTGCTAGAGCCCCCGAGCACCCACAGAGTCGGCGCCCCTGACCAAATTATAAAAAGATTTAGTCCCAAGGTAAAAAGAAAGAATGGTAAAAAAAAAAACTTATTAAAACACGACTGTTTTTTTTCGAAATTTTAGATCAATAAAAAGAAATACTCTGTAATTCAGTAAAGATTATTTGTCAGACGTCAGATGAGAAGACAGCACTTTGTGGACCAATAAACCGTAATAAAGTGGCGTGCGAAACGGAAATTGTGATCGAAAGTGGAAATTTTGTTGTTTACGTAGAGTATTAAACCGCTCAGTCTTTCCTCGTATGAAACTCTTCTTCCTCTCTGCGACGACAATCTGACTGCTTCAACAGTGCACAATGTTCGATCTCATGAAACTGTGTGTTTGTTACGATACTATTTCCGAGAGTAGCATCATTATGTCTCTCTGCGGTAATTTCGAATAAAACTAGTTGCTACAGAGTAGTGAAAAACTTGATAAGCGAGGACAAACGATTGCTTTTTATAATTACTGCAATAACATGATTGTGACTAATAGCTACGTAATATAATTGTTTTTCTAGTTATATTATATACTTAATAATTCTGAGTGGTTTCTCAGTAGCTGTACTGTAATCTCATTTCTGTCACGTGGATTTTTCGCGGGGCAGCTACGACGGTTAGACTCAGAGATTTGAGCAGTAAAACTGTTTATATTCCTTCTCCTAATTGCAATGTTCCGTTAAAATCTTTAAAACGCGGCTTGTAGTCTATTTTAATACCTTCTTAAGCCAAGCAAATTATCCTCCACAATTATTTGATTGTATTTTGCAATGTTGGAGGGTGATAGGTGAGTGGTAACGTTCTGGTCTTGCATTCGGGAGGACTCAGGTTCCAATCCCTGTTCGGTCATCAAGATTTCGGTTTTCCATCACTTCCCCAAATCACTCCAGGTGAATGTCGGGATGATTTCATCACAAGTCCATGATCGAATTACTTGCAATAAATCCTTTTCCGCCTCTAATTACCTCGACGTCAACGTCATGTATATGTGTGTGTATAATATATATATATATATATATAAGTAGGGTTTGATACCAAAAGTTTTTTTATATTTTGAACCTTGCGAGATTTTGAGACATTTTTCTTGTTCTTCTTCCTCCTACGCAGTGTTTATCCAGGTGGACTGTTACAGCATCAATATCATTCTTGTTATGATCAAATGTAATCAGATACAGAGAATCACTCAAAACCGAATCAATAGTTATGACACCGTATCACTTTCGGACTAGAAAAATAATGAAAAAATCATTAATTTTAAAACTGTATATAGTACCTGTAAGCTAATGGTTATTTGAGAAACAGCAAGATACATTACTTTCAGGAGAGGCCTATAGTGCAAAAACCTTCAGTTGCTATGCACAACATAGAGATTAGCTTTGGTGCTGAGCACCCTCTGCCACCCACAATTTTGTGAATTGCAGAGTATATATGTAGATGTAGATGTAGATTCGTAGCCTGGTAGTAGCGACTAAGATTATCGATCGGGCAGACTTGAGTTCGAATCTGCATATCCTGAATCTTTATTTCCTTCAACATTTTGGGTAATGTTTATTGGTGAATATATAATTGACATTAGTCACTACCTACGGTACCTGACTTAAATAAGTTTACAATAATATACACGACAGCAAATATGTGTTCTTGAAGAAGTATATTTCATTGAAAAAAGAAAGTTGAATACAAAGGACTCGAGCAGCAGACCTCGGTGAATATTCAAAAAAGCTTATTTTCCACCTGAAATCCTGCTTGCTCAAAGACATGATATCGAGCATTCATTTTTTTTCTTCCTTTTTTGCTTATGCTTTTACGCCTTGTCGACATCGAGGTGATTAGAGGCGGGAAAGGAGTAGTGGCAAGGATTTCGCCGATGGCCTTTTCAAGGAACCATTCCGGTATTTACATAGAGTGATTTGGAGAAACCATGGAAACCCAAGTCCGGATGGTCGGACGAGGATTCGAACCTGCGTCCTCCCGAATGAGAGGCTAGCGCGTCAGCTCTTATCCAATTATGCTCGATCATTCATAAACTGTCAAAGAATCTAGAAAAATGCGTGTGACGAATGGTGATGGTGTAGAAAAATAGATGTTCGTGATAAATTATTACGTGCATATTTAGGGTTATAAAGGTATTCTTCTTGGCCGAAGGAAACAGGAAAGTTCACACTTATTTCCTCTTGCAACGCTGCCAAACTGCTTCCTCCAACGTTGTCACGATTTCTGACCTCTGGTGGTGCTGCGGCAATTTCCTACACAAGGAATCGTGTCTCATAGGTAGACGGTATCAAAAGAACAGACACATTGCCGAAAGAGAAAATTATATTTCTTACCCTTCTGATCTACTGATTACTGTTATAACAGTTTGATTCTGTATATAGATCCTCATTACCTATTCATTCACAAAATTTTATGTCTTTATATAGCTTCACTTTCGTTATATGATGGACGAGGCACGCGTCCAAATAGAGTTGAGTGGCTGAATGGTTGCGCACTGGCTTCTGACTGTGATAGTACTGGGTTCGATCCCACTTCAGGTCGAATATTTTTTCATTGATTGTTACCTTCTCACTTGTTGTATAATACATATCATATATGTAAAAAAGAACATTATTATATTTTACAGAAAATTTTAAAAAATATTATTCTTATGTAATTTATTTATTAGTTCATAGGACACATTGGCGGTTAAATGGTTGTTTTTGGTATTTAAAATACTTTACATCCAATATAATGTGACGAGGTTAGTGGATTTTAGTGCCATAAACGCGAAGAGTGCTATTGGAGTTGTTCACGCTAACTTGCAGATTAATCTTTGCTGTAGAATTTCTCACTTGTTCTGTGAAAGAATTTTTTTGTATCTGTGATTTTAATTTCCTGTCAGTTAGACATTGTTATTGAAAATGCCCCGTCAGGGCATCAATAAAAATACCATCAAGATCTTCTACTCACTTGATCTGTTGCAAGTAATTTCGCAAAACAAAAACACATCGCGGGCAATTTTGTTTCATGTGCCGCTCAAATTACATATTTGAAACGTGGCCAACTGAAAACGAAACATTACTTTGAAAGCATTAACAGAAATATGCGTTTTTATATCATTTTTGTCATAAGAATTTATTTTTAATTGATTTACATTAAAATATGATATTGTTCTTCTTAACATATATGATATGTATTATACAACAAGTGAGAAGGTAACAATCAATGAAAAAATATTCGACCTGAAGTGGGATCGAACCCAGTACTATCACAGTCAGAAGCCAGTGCGCAACCATTCAGCCACTCAACTCTATTTGGACGCGTGCCTCGTCCATCATATAACGAAAGTGAAGCTATATAAAGACATAAAATTTTGTGAATGAATAGGTAATGAGGATCTATATACAGAATCAAACTGTTATAACAGAAATAATCAGTAGATCAGAAGGGTAAGAAATATAATT
This sequence comes from Vandiemenella viatica, assembly GCA_031002005.1. Lineage (NCBI taxonomy): Eukaryota > Metazoa > Arthropoda > Insecta > Orthoptera > Morabidae > Vandiemenella > Vandiemenella viatica. The sequence continues at coordinate 220,949,929 of CM061919.1, read as the reverse complement.
TTCTCTTTCGGCAATGTGTCTGTTCTTTTGATACCGTCTACCTATGAGACACGATTCCTTGTGTAGGAAATTGCCGCAGCACCACCAGAGGTCAGAAATCGTGACAACGTTGGAGGAAGCAGTTTGGCAGCGTTGCAAGAGGAAATAAGTGTGAACTTTCCTGTTTCCTTCGGCCAAGAAGAATACCTTTATAACCCTAAATATTGCACGTAATAATTTATCACGAACATCTATTTTTCTACACCATCACCATTCGTCACACGCATTTTTCTAGATTCTTTGACAGTTTATGAATGATCGAGCATAATTGGATAAGAGCTGACGCGCTAGCCTCTCATTCGGGAGGACGCAGGTTCGAATCCTCGTCCGACCATCCGGACTTGGGTTTCCATGGTTTCTCCAAATCACTCTATGTAAATACCGGAATGGTTCCTTGAAAAGGCCATCGGCGAAATCCTTGCCACTACTCCTTTCCCGCCTCTAATCACCTCGATGTCGACAAGGCGTAAAAGCATAAGCAAAAAAGGAAGAAAAAAAAATGAATGCTCGATATCATGTCTTTGAGCAAGCAGGATTTCAGGTGGAAAATAAGCTTTTTTGAATATTCACCGAGGTCTGCTGCTCGAGTCCTTTGTATTCAACTTTCTTTTTTCAATGAAATATACTTCTTCAAGAACACATATTTGCTGTCGTGTATATTATTGTAAACTTATTTAAGTCAGGTACCGTAGGTAGTGACTAATGTCAAATATATATATTCACCAATAAACATTACCCAAAATGTTGAAGGAAATAAAGATTCAGGATATGCAGATTCGAACTCAAGTCTGCCCGATCGATAATCTTAGTCGCTACTACCAGGCTACGAATCTACACTCTACATCTACATATATACTCTGCAATTCACAAAATTGTGGGTGGCAGAGGGTGCTCAGCACCAAAGCTAATCTCTATGTTGTGCATAGCAACTGAAGGTTTTTGCACTATAGGCCTCTCCTGAAAGTAATGTATCTTGCTGTTTCTCAAATAACCATTAGCTTACAGGTACTATATACAGTTTTAAAATTAATGATTTTTTCATTATTTTTCTAGTCCGAAAGTGATACGGTGTCATAACTATTGATTCGGTTTTGAGTGATTCTCTGTATCTGATTACATTTGATCATAACAAGAATGATATTGATGCTGTAACAGTCCACCTGGATAAACACTGCGTAGGAGGAAGAAGAACAAGAAAAATGTCTCAAAATCTCGCAAGGTTCAAAATATAAAAAACTTTTGGTATCAAACCCTACTTATATATATATATATACATATATTATACACACACATATACATGACGTTGACGTCGAGGTAATTAGAGGCGGAAAAGGATTTATTGCAAGTAATTCGATCATGGACTTGTGATGAAATCATCCCGACATTCACCTGGAGTGATTTGGGGAAGTGATGGAAAACCGAAATCTTGATGACCGAACAGGGATTGGAACCTGAGTCCTCCCGAATGCAAGACCAGAACGTTACCACTCACCTATCACCCTCCAACATTGCAAAATACAATCAAATAATTGTGGAGGATAATTTCTGGTGACATCAAATTTGCTTGGCTTAAGAAGGTATTAAAATAGACTACAAGCCGCGTTTTAAAGATTTTAACGGAACATTGCAATTAGGAGAAGGAATATAAACAGTTTTACTGCTCAAATCTCTGAGTCTAACCGTCGTAGCTGCCCCGCGAAAAATCCACGTGACAGAAATGAGATTACAGTACAGCTACTGAGAAACCACTCAGAATTATTAAGTATATAATATAACTAGAAAAACAATTATATTACGTAGCTATTAGTCACAATCATGTTATTGCAGTAATTATAAAAAGCAATCGTTTGTCCTCGCTTATCAAGTTTTTCACTACTCTGTAGCAACTAGTTTTATTCGAAATTACCGCAGAGAGACATAATGATGCTACTCTCGTAACAAACACACAGTTTCATGAGATCGAACATTGTGCACTGTTGAAGCAGTCAGATTGTCGTCGCAGAGAGGAAGAAGAGTTTCATACGAGGAAAGACTGAGCGGTTTAATACTCTACGTAAACAACAAAATTTCCACTTTCGATCACAATTTCCGTTTCGCACGCCACTTTATTACGGTTTATTGGTCCACAAAGTGCTGTCTTCTCATCTGACGTCTGACAAATAATCTTTACTGAATTACAGAGTATTTCTTTTTATTGATCTAAAATTTCGAAAAAAAACGTCGTGTTTTAATAAGTTTTTTTTTTACCATTCTTTCTTTTTACCTTGGGACTAAATCTTTTTGTAATTTGGTAACTGACAAAAATTTGCTCCAGATGAACTGAACGTAAGATTCGTATAGAATCGCTTCTCTTTTTTCACATGTTGTTAGATTGTTATGACTACTGTGTATTAAATTTCGATCTTCTGAGACAATGAAAGACAAACTTTTAAACTTTTAGTTTAGATAAATGAGTACCAATCAATAATTTAGGTACTTCTTTCAATGTATCTAATAAATGTAAAACAGATAAGCAGTGATATTACAAACATTCGCTAGCTGATTTTTCTGATAAGTTTAAAAGTTTTACAAATTCCATGGTCAAGAAATGAATTCGGTTTCTAAATTTGTCTTTAACGTTACGTCACCATACACAGGAATCAGTATAACAGATATAAGGATGTATGAATTGCATTACATTCAACAAACGCTATTCAGAAGGGTTTAAAATTGTATCAAAACATTTCCTAGCATACCTCAGTTAAAATACTGAGTTATGCCTTCCATGGAATCAGTCTGAGTTTTCATCGTTCTATTATCTCAAAAAAATTAAGAGCTTCACTTGCAAACCAAATACACTAATGAAAATCCGAATGCTGTTGGTGATTGGTAACGATTTGAAGCGAAGTTTGGTAGTAACCATTTTAAGCTCACGGTCCTGCCATCGAGACTACCGAACGGCGAATCGATCCTACTTAAATAGTGAGACCTAATTTTGTTCTTACATAACTAATATTTTCTATGTCATTGCAATTGATATATTAAAGACTCAAGTAAAACATGACGACAAAACGGTTATCGTGGTCGCAGCTGGCGTTAACTCGACTAACAGTAATTACTACCAGCCCATTTTTTTATTATTATTTTTTTTTGACTTGTTGCAATACGCTTCATTAATGGCAGGTAATTAGGGGCGGGACAAAACTGGTGGCAAGAAACGGAAAGAAATTGGGCCATGGTCTTTTAAAGGAATCATCCCAACATTTGCCTGGAGTGATTTGGGGAAACCGTAGAAATCCCACGTCTGATGGCCGGACCGGGATTCGAACCCGCCTCCTCCCGGATGCGACAACAGAGCGTTACCACTCACTCATTAACTTCACTTTTTCATTACTAGTCGTATTTGGTCTACGATTACATCCATAAAATTATTTAAAAATCTACTTAAAGCAAAGTTAATAATCGTAAATGATAATATGTCGGTAGAAGTGAAATGTTTTGATGAGATTGTGTGTTTCCAAAACAATCTCTGAAATCAGAAACGCAATTCAATCTTTTTTCTGTCTCTCTTACTCATTCCCAACCCCTCTCCTTTTTTCTATTTTTAGCAGCTCTAAATTAAAATAATTAAAGGTGTGCCGGATGCTTTCTATTCTGTTATGCTCTTAAAATTCATATATAATGTGATAGATATAAGAATTTTATCTTGCACTGCAGTGGTATGAGATGGAGTCAGCTACTTCAATTGGAATTTACGCCTCTGCACCAAACAGCATGTGACGGAGGTGAAAGGTTGATTTTTAAATGCTATACTTCTATAGCCAACTTCTTCGTACGGGTCATTATAGCTCCGTGATGACTCGCAGCGCCAGATACGGCGTTACCTTATTTAAGTTCCGGTGGTTGAAGAACTTTATAGAACTGGGACATGGTTCGGTGGTGGTGCATTATTACTAATTACCAGATGGTGCACAAAATTCCTGGGTTAAATCCCAAATCTCTCTATAGCGCGTGTGGCGTGAATGCATACCACACTTTTGACCGTGACTCGGCCGCCGGATACGGACGTTAAGCTGGCGTGGTGGTGAACTGTCAACGTTCTCGTCTCGCATTCGGGAGGACGCCGGTTCGAATCCCCGTCCGGGAATCCAGATTTTGGTTTTCCATGGTTTCACCAAATCACTCCAGGCGAATGCCGGGATGCTTCCTGCAGAAAGGCCATGACCGAATTCCCTTCCGTTCCTTGTCCCCAGTCCCATCATGCCTCTAATGACCTTATCTGTCGACGAGGCGTAAAGCAATAAGAAAAAGAAAAAAAAAAATGCCGGTCACATAGATGTGTTTCGCAAGAGCAGGTCTCAATGGGCTGGCACCGTGTTTCCCCCTCTCGCTTATTTCATCTATTATTTTACTGTCGTCAGTCTCTTGATTGGTTTGATACAAACTTCCATCCCTTCTTATGTTGCATTATCTTCTTCATCTCAAAACATCCTTTTCAAAACACGTCCTCCCTTATCTGCTTCATACATAACCAATCCCGCATGTCTTAAAAAATATCACCCACGATCCTGTTTCTTCTTTGTGTAAGATTCTTCCACAAACTTCTTTCGTCAGCCATCATTTCAAAAACATGTTCATTTCGTGGTTTAACTGTCCACCTAATTTTCAGCATTCTTCCAACAGCACCACATTTCAAATGCTTCAATTTTCCTTCTTCCGGCATCCTAAAGTCCATGCTTCGTTACCCATAAAATGCTGTGCTCCAAACACAGAGTTTTAAAAAGTTCTTTCTGAGTCCTAGGTCAATATTTGAAACTACTTTTCATAAATGTTCTTTTTACTAGTGCTATTCTGTTTTTAACACCATTCCTGCTTCAGCCACCAGTTGTAATTTTACTTCCCAAGTAACAGAATTTATTTACTTCTAGTTTTGCATCCGATCCCATTTTTATATTTAATCTACTATTATTTCTTTTACACTTTTGTCTTGCTTTTGATTTGTATTTATTACAGAATCCTCCGTCTTTATTTTGTCATTCAGTAACTCCTCCATATACTCAGTCCGTCCTGCTCTCAGGATAATGTGATCAGCAAATCCGATTATACTGATTACTGGTTTTGTCTTCGTGAACACTTAAGCCACATTCAAATTCCTCTTTTACATCTTTCATTGCGTCCTCTTTTGAAAGTTTGAATATTGCGAAGTCTTATAGGCATTCAATTAGAACATTGTAGGAGGAAAACTGAGGCATAAAATTGAAGTTCAGTGCGGCCAACGTCAGTGTCAAACAAGGAAACCAGTATTAAACGCTTTCGTCTACTTACGATATTTGAGAATTACACTCTAGCTGCGGAGAGTAATAGAGCTGATTTATAAAATGTTGTAACAATTAGCAGTGTTACTGCCAACGTGATAATTTCATTCCAACTAACTCTTAATCTTTACTTTAAGACATACTTGAAGAAAATAGGAAAACATTATAGAGAATTAGTTCAAATCCATATTGAAATTTCTTATTTTACCACATTTTATTGAGACTGCAAATTTCTGTAGTTTAGAAATTGATTTGAGGTGTTTGCTCAAGTAGAATGTGAAGTAGGAACCAATTTTTTTTTTAAACATTTCTACGAAAAGATTTAAATGTTACCTGTTTGGTTAATAGCAAACCGATTAAAAATGCTGTCATATTTGGTTTAATACAACTTCATTTAATATAACAATATCTCCAAGATAAGAGGGGCCTCATAGAGAGAGAGAGAGAGAGAAAATGAAATTTGAATTGCGTTTCTGATTTCAGAGATTGTTTTGAAACCCCCTCTCTCATCAGGTCAACTCACTTCTGCACATATATTTTCATTTACGATTTTTAACTTTGTTTTAAGTAAATTTTTTAAATAATTTTACGGATGTCATCATAGACCAAATACGAAAAATATTGAAAAAGTGAATCTAATGACTGAGCGTTAACGTTATGGCTCCGCATTTGGGAGGGCGCGTGTTTGACTCCCCATCCGGCTATCCATATTTGGGTTTTCCTTCGTTTCTCCAAATCACTCCGGGTGAATGGCAGGATTATTTCTTCTAAAATCCATGGTCCAAATTCTTTCCCGTTCCTTTTCTCCGGTGCGAAACTATAAAGAGGATTGTATGCAACCCATTGGAAGACAGATAACAAAAGGAGAAAGTCATTTATTTTAAAATGAAATTACAAGAATTCATCCTCGATTCCGAAGGCTTCCACTCCTGCTAAGGTAAAAAGTTTGTTCATTCATAATTTGGGACAACCTGTGTGATTTAAAGAGTTATTTCCAGGTTTTACAGTACTTAGTACTATTTGTTTCAGCGAATACCAAACTGCTAATTTCAGCGATAAGAATGAAGGTGTGTCACAATTCGTAATTAGGACAGTCCTGTATTTGTAATGTCCAAGAGTCTTTCAACTAGTAACTTATCCCGAGGAATGATTAATGCTAGGTCACTAGCTAATCTTTCCGTTTTGCGGAAATATGAACTTCCTTCTTCCCCGTTTCTATAAATAACTTGTTTTCACTTTCCTGATACTATGCTACCAGACATAAGTCCCACGTTACTTCACTCAAATATTCAACTCCATTTTTGAATGAGAAACAAGTGCTGGAATGTTTATCAGTCGTCACCTATTTCAATGCTTACTTATTGTCGAGATTGTGTATAAAATAAGCCCATAAATTCCACACAAATATTATTTCTGTCTGAGAATGTAAGAAAGATACTGAAAATTATTTGAAGCAAGACTCAAATGTGAGTACTACACTGTAACCGAGCAAAAAATGGACTCAATCAAGCTACGACAGGTTGGCTGCAACGTTACGATGCAATAAACCGAAGAGTAAAAGTTTGTAGTAGTTGTCAATATACACCGATAAGGCATGGTCGCTATCTCTGGCAAACCACCATCTACATATTGGAAGGAACCACGCAACAGAGTTCTCTAAACAGAAAAATATCGAAGTCTAGGCTTATATCTCTGTATCTTTTTCGGCGGGCTAGCAGGAATGGAAATACAATCAAAAATTAGTAATTTTCTCGATTATCAATAAGATCCTAATATTGATAGTTTTAGAGGATTACAGAAAACAGGATTTTGGGTAGAGGTTATGCTTCTTGGAATATGCTCTGTAGTCTGTTGCTCGAATCCTTTGTATTGAACTTCCATTTTTCAGTTAAATATACTTCTTAAAGAACACACATTTGCTGCAGTCTATATTACTGTAAACGTATTTTGTGAGGAACCGTTGGTAATGACTAATGACAAGTATATATTTTCAACAATATACATTAACCAAAATGTTAAAGGAAAAAAAAATGAATATGTGCAGATTCGAACTCGGTACCACCCGATCGCTCCCACCAGACTACGGATCTCTTCTCTATCATCTGAAGGTTTCTTTGGAATATTTGCCTCTCCTGAAAATCATGTGTCTTGTTCTTTCTCAAATAACCGTATAACGGGTACCATATATACAGGTAGTTTAAAAGTTAATGTTTTTTTTTTTTCATTCTTTTTCTAGTCCGAGAGTGATACGGCGGCAAAACTATTGACTCAGTTTTAAGTGATTCTCTGTATATGATTTCATTTGATAAAAACAAGAATTATATTGAGACTGTAACAGCCCACCTGTCTAACACTACATTGGAAGAAGAAGAACAAGAACAAGAATGATCTCAAAATCAGGGAAGCTTCAAGATGTGAAACTTTTTAGTAACACACACCAACTCATATGTGACGTCGACGTCGAGGTCATTAGAGGCGGGAAAGTACTTATTGCAAGGAAGAAATTCGCACATTTCTTTTTCATTAAACCATACCGACATTGCTTGACTAAAGAAGGTTTTAAAATAGAGTACAAGCCACGTTTTAAAATTTTTAACGGAACACTGCAACTGTAGGTAGGCATAAGTCTCTGAGATTAACCGTCGTAGTTGCACCGCGAAAAATTCACATAACAGAAATGAGATTACAGCTACTGAGAAATCATTCAGAATTATTGAGTATATAATAAAACTATGCAAACATCGGAAAATGATTATTAATCATATTACGTAGTCATCATCATGTTGCTGCAGTAACTACAAAATTCAATCGTTTGTCCTCGGTTATCAAATTTTTCACTACTCTGTAGCTTCTAGTTTTATTCCAAACTAGCGCAGAGACATAATGATGTTACTTTCAGCAATAGTATCGTAACAAATACACAGTTACAAGAGATTAAACACTGTGAGCTGTTAAAGCAGCTAGCATGTCGTCGCAGAAGACGAATTTCGGACGAGGAAACACTGAGCGGTTTAATGCCTATGTAAACAACAAAATATCTGCTTCCGATCACAATTTCAATTTCACACACCACTTGTGGAGAGTAAGAAGGATACATTATAAAATTGTTTTACAGTTTATTCCTTCATCTGACACGTAATCTTTACTGGATTGTACAATATTTTTTTTTTCTATCCAAAACTTCAAATAAAGCAAGAATCATTGTTTTAGCAAGTTCTTTTAGCATTGTTTATTTATTTATTTACCTTTGGACGAAATCTTATTGTAATTTGGTAACTGACAAAAATTTGCTCCGGATGAATTGAACGTAAGATTCGTATACAAGCGCTCTTCTTTTTTCCAAATGTTTGTTGGTTAATATGACTACGGTGTATTAAATTTCGATCTTCTGAAATAGTGAAACCAAATCTTTTGTAATTAGATTAGGTAAATGAATACCAATCAATAATTTAGTTCCAGTGTGAAGCGTAGTTTTTCAGTATTTCAAATAAATATAAAACAGATGATCACTGACATTACAAACATTTACAAGATGATTTTTATGAAGTGTTAAAAAGTTTTACAAATTCCAGAGTTATGAAATTAATTCGGCTTTTAATTCCAGCTTTAACGATACATCACCATACACAGGATTCAGTATATCAAAATCTATAGATACAAAGATGTATTAATTGTATTACATTCAACAACGGCTAAGCAGACGTGTTTGAAATTGTATCAAAACATTTCCTAGCATTCCTCAATTAAAAGACTGAGTTATACCTTCCATGGAATCATGCGGCAATGCGGATAAGTAACAAGAAGAATCAGGTTGTTCACGAGTACAAAATAATCAATTCACCTGTTGACACGGTTGATTCCGTGAAGTATCTGGGGGTGATAGTACAAAGCAACATGAAATGGGACATGCACATAACTTCCGTCGTAGGCAAGGCCAATTCTAAATTACGATTCATAGGTCGTATTTTGAGGAATTGTAATGCTCAAACAAAGGAGATAGCGTATAAAACACTAGTGCGTCCGCATCTGGATTACTGTTGTGTGGTTTGGGATCCGTATCGCAAGGTTCTGATTGACTCAGTTGAGAGGGTGCAGAGGAGAGCCGCTAGATTCGTGACTTGTTGTTACAGCCCTTATGAAAGCGTCACAGAATTGATACATAGATTGGGCTGGGATAGTTTGGAAGACAGACGACGTAGCTTGCGTTCTAATTTATTGGAGAATATGCGAAAAAATTTAAATTTCGAGTGCAATGAAATACTTCTTCCGCCAACCTATTTAGGTCGCAATGACCGGATGGATAAGATTAGAGAAATAAGATGCCGTACTGATACTTATATGTATTCCTTCTTTCCTCGCACTATTCGGGATTGGAATGGGCGGGTTTAGGATTGGTGCTTAGCACCCTCTGCCACCCACAATGTTTGTGATTCGCAGAGTATGGATGTAGATGTAGATTCTGTGTTTTTATGGTTCTATTATCATAATAAAAATTCAGAGATCTACTTGCAAACCAAATACAGGAATGAAAATCCGAATGTAGTAGGTGATTCATAACTTTTTGCATCGAAATTAGATAGTAACAATTTTGAATTCACGGTACAGCTATCGAGACTTCGGTTTTCGTATTCCCAGAATGACTTTAGTGAACGTGGAATCGATCCTACTTAAATAGTGAGACCTAAATTTTTTCTTAAACAGCTAATATTTCCCGTGTCATTACATAAGATATATTAAAGACTCAACTGAAAAGATAACGACAAAAAGGAATTTGGATTATTTGATTTATCCAGGCAACAAATCTTTTATTTTTACATCCCAATCAGTGAATCATGTGCTATTAGTCTCCTGACATACAGGAAACACGAGGGGAACGTAACACTTCATTAAACTACTCGTGCCCGAAGCCCGACTCGAACCGCGTACCTTTCTTCCGCGAGACAGGGCGCTTCCTAGCCACTAATCTTCCTGCTCGGCATCGGCCAATCTGAGCGACCCACAGCGTTAGAGATTTACCAGCTCATAACTACTCGTTCAGCAACATTTTTCCGCGTTGCAGAACTGTCCTGTTACTTCCTTGAAGCATTAAATTCAATAAACAACACGTTAAAAAATATGTTTGCTGTACATCATTAAACTAGGCGTTAGAATCAACTTGTTATATTTCACCCATTCACTATTGGTGTTTAGTTGTTTTAATTTTTTTATCTTTTGCTCCGGATTATAGTTTTATTTTTTTACTTCAGTGAGAATTTTTTACCGTCTACCTGCGGGAGGAGTAGGAGTAATATTAGCATATAATCGGACTAAGAGGTTGGCCTACAAGAATAAGCTGATGCCACAAATGGAGTGTAATACATGATATACATCTCTAACTCCACTCGTGACCATCAATAGTCGCACAATATTGTTAATTACGCAAGCTTTCAGTCCATCATTTTTTGATATACCTTCCATCTTTACATCGGCAGTCGAATACAGAAGTGTAATATGTAAAATTTTGCCATATTCACTAATGAAGTTCATTTTCAATCAAATACTGAAAAAAGCTGGAATCTAACTTTATTTATAACTTTTTTAAAAAAAGGTAAGAATGTTCAATGTTTTAAGGATCTTTTCTTGGTTGTAGTGAGAGAAAATCAGTTTTCTTTCGGTAAAATACATCTACAAACTTTTTTTTTTTTTACGAACGCATATCTCACTGATTCCATCTCATGCTACCGGCAATATTTATTTAATAATTCTTTAAGTTAATGGGTTTTTTTTACGTTCTGTAGTTTCAAAAACAGACTTATGAGTAGAACCGGATAACAGAACGTTAGGGCAAGTAGATTCGTTAAATTAATACTAAAGTAATTAATTTTGTAAATGTATTATGTGCCATGTAGCAGACAGCTGCATCCAATGGCTCTGTAACGTTTCCACAAATTTAAATCCAGTGCAAAAATCATTTTTTGTATTAAATTTCTTGTTATTTTATGTTTTTGAAGACGAATGTAATACATAAATTGTTTCGTGTCCTACCTTTTGTTCAAAACTAACATTTTGTTTCAAAGCGGTGACTTTTTTACTAGTTATTGACACTAAATAACTCTCAAATGAATTTAAAAAGTACAAATCAACTAATTTAATGTCTGTGTAATACATTTGTTGCCTTACTGTAATCACTAATCAAGTTTATGAAACGAATAAACTGAAATGTATTCCGTTTTTTGTGGGTCGAGTACGTGACATTTTTTCACAGTAACATGAGTGTACCACCTACCGGGTATAGGACTGTCTTTGCAGTTGTGTATAATGGGTTGAATAATTCCCAGGAGGAAATTTAGCGATGTGCGATTCAGGTCGTTCGGATTAATATGAGCATGGTAGTACCAAAAGTAACGAGTAACGAGTTCTAAGTGGTTCTGATTGGTTTGGTAACGAATACATACGGGTACATTTTTCTCGTTACTTTTACAGCTCTACTTATCGGACGACCATTGATTGCATGAAAGACTCAAGTTCTAATGTAACTGTATCCCTTTGCCTAACGGGTTGGGATTTGTTTCTGTTGAGCGGTGAACGTGATAGGAGAGTTCATTGAGCTGCTTGGCAGCGCCTTGTGTCAGGCGCCTGGCTGTCTGCAGTCGTTACCCTGCTCACAGCAGGGTAGTAAGAGGGACCGGTATCGCTGGGCGGGGAGTCGGGTGTTTCACCACGTTGTGTCTCGGAGAAGCAGTCTCACAGTCACTACTCTCTTTTTTATGGCTTTACTCCTTGTCGACGTCGAGGTGAGGAAGGGACGGGGAGGAATTATACCGTAGCTATTCGGAGGAACAATCCCTGCATTCGCATGGAGTGATTTTTGGAAACCATCGTAAATCGAAATGTGGATGGTCGGAAGGAGATTAGAACCCTCGTCCTCACCAATGCGAGGCCAAAAGGTCACTGCTCTACCACCACACTCGGTCCTTATAATGTTAAGCCAACTGTTCTCTCAATCATAAAATGTTTAATTCAGGCAGGGGGGGGGGGGGGTAACGAAAATTTTCTTTCGCAGCTAAGGGACTGAGGGACTATAATAAATTAACAAGGGGTACTTTTCACAGCTTACTTGGGCACTGAAAAAATTCTAGAAATGTAAAACTAGGATGTAAACTAGAGAATACGCGCCATCGCAATTAAGCCGTTAATATAACACAAAGCTCCGAAAGTGGTTGCAGCAGGACCATGTAAAATTATTATTTATATCAACTTTCATTTACTTTATTGTTGCTTTACATTAACAAATTCAATTCTCAGTTTCATAAAACTTTTTCGTCTACACACGATCTCTTCTTCTCATCTGTACTTTTCGTCAAAGATCTTCCTCCTGCACTGTTTATTCCAGAGATTTTCATGTACATTGTTCACTCGGTAACGGCGCATGGATTTCTTTGACACAATGTTAATAAAACGATATAAAATATTTTTTAACAACATACATATATAATCAGTTTAACATTAATCAGATAAGAATAGTGATTCGAAAATACTACTATCAAATAACACTTCCCATTGAAATCAAATAAAAAAAACATTAATTATTAATTATTTAAAAACTAAGAGGCTGGGTATTCTTACAACCAGAACGAACAAGTTGCCGACCGACCACATCTCAGACTTGTTCGATGTGCATCATGACAGGTGAAAGAGCACGCCAGGGAAGCAGTGCTTCGCTTGCATATTCCACGCCACATGGGGCAGGGGGGGCATAGTCCATATGGCATGTGAAGCTGCCAGCAGGAAGCGCAGTCCCTCGGGCTCTAAAACTTTCCTGAAGCAGAGGTTACTGTTCAGATTGTCCTGTAAAGACTGTTTTGTCAGATGGCTGTTTGTATAGTTTGTAATTAGTCAAATTAGTCTCTTCACATTAGCTAAGACTTGCGACGCGCCGTTAGTCTTCTGTACTTGTCTGACACCTAAATAAATTATCTGTGGGCTTCATTGGGAACGGAGAATCATACGGGCTTTGCACTAGTCGAATATAGTACTGAAGTGCTTTACTTGATGTTTATTGCAACATTTTAGTAATCTGTCACAAGAAAACTGCACGCGACGTAATGCCAGCAAACTAGGGTATGTTGTAGTAATTATTCTACGACATGCAGATTAACGAGAATTTTGACGGGTACTAGCGGTTCGATCGATATTGACCCGAGGCCGGACTTGTCGCTCTCACAGATCAGACACGAATGGCGAAAATTACAAGTTGTTTGCTGCAAAGTGATCTTAGCTACGCGGGTGATTCTGACACGAGTGTAAGATTTCTGCTAAGCTGTTGTTGTTGTTGGTGGTGGTGGTGGTGTTCCAGGGCGCGTCGACAGCGAGGTCATTAGCACTCTCCTGCTGAGCTAATGGCAGTATTTCCGTTCAGCGTTTTACCGCAATTACGCCTCGCTCAGACTTGACAACGTAAAACATAACATTTTAATATAATAAAATTGCGTCCCTTACAGTCCTCAAAATATGTTAAAGCCAACGGCGACCCAAACCATGACACTTGCCCCTCAATAGTGCAATCTGCCCGATTACATTCACCGCGGTAGCGTCTACAACGTACGCGGTTATCTCTGCGGGGCAAGTGGAAGCGGGACTCGTCAGAAGACACTACATTTTACCTTCGAGCACGACAGTAATGGCCCATTGCAGTCTGAGACGTTGGTGGGTCCTGGTCAACGGAAACCTATGCAATGGCATAATGCGCCAATGCGTGGCACCAGTTCAGCCCTCAACAGACGACGTCCCACCGTGGACGCAGACATGTCGACACCCGTCGCCGTGCCCCACAGTCGACCCAACACTATGGACGAAGCTGTTCTGTCGGTTACGGCTCTGCCAACAAGATAGCGACCAACCAGCGCTGTGTTCACATTGTGTGGTGCGGTACCCGCTGGTCGCTCTTCCATCTGCTGGTTCAACACACGCATCAGGCCGGGCGCACACTGACACGCAGTTGGCGCAGGGGGGTGGCACAGTTTATGTGGCTCTATCTATTGGGGCGGAACAGCGCGTATTGAGGCACAGAGCAGGGCAGGGCAATACTGCGCCCCATGTGGACTGCGCCACACTTGTGTTCGTGACACAGAAAATGTGCCACATAGTTCACTTGAGCCGGTTTTTACCGTAACGGTTCTTGCATTATTTATAATCTGACTTTATTTTAGAATCAGTTTCAGCTGTGGAAGATGAAAAATTGATTGAGTGGTTTATAATACCATTCAGTCAAACTACATCAGAAGTAAATTTAAAAAAAAGAATGTACGGGGATCGCAAATGAGCTCAATAAGTTGTGAGTAAATTCGTCATTTATTTATCATACAGTTGTTCACTCACAATTTTCACTTTTATTTTCTCATTTTTAGTTTATTTTAAACTAGCTGATACCCGCGACTCACGAGTGGATTAAGAATTTATTTGCCAATATTGAATATAGAAAGTTGTTGGTAGCGAAGGATTGGTCCCAAACAACACCGAGTCGGAATAATATGATCAGAAAGCAATCGCTATATCATTCTATCATCAAACCTGTCTCTTGAAGAGAATCAATTTCGAATATAATTAAAAAAAAAAAAAAAACTAAGGTGAGGGGATGTGTGTGTGTGGGGGAGAGATGTTAACTAAGGGCAGCTTTATTTCAGCTTGGTCTTTTCTTCTTTCTTCAGCATGAGCATCCGATTCTTGGGTTCTAATAACTTTAGCTGTTAGTGCTCTGCTAGAGCTACAACTTAGGCCAGTTTACGCCCGCAAGGCATGTCAAAAAAGAAGGCAAAATAAACTGGTGCCAGAAACATTTAAGCAGACACAAAGAAATAGGACAAAGAAAATCGACATCTATATTAAATAATACGTTTTTTACCTAAACGAAATTTATTAACAAATTATACACTAACATAATGCACGAGAAGCATAGCTTGAGGAAGCGACGTAATATTACAGAGTAATACACACATCCGTCTCCCTGTCACCATTCGATAAGTTCTCAAAATTTCGTGACTAAAACTGTTATTCACACCAAAAAAACATGTCCTGTGCCCTCCCTACAGATTTTCTTGTCAAATTCCGTCAGTATCGGTAAACGTAACAAAAAGACAGAGACTTACTTCCGCATTTATAGTATTATTAGTTCAGATCACACACGCGCACACACAGACTGCGAATCACCCCTGCGGGATCAATATAACGTAAAGAAGTTTACTTCTACAGCATTGCAAGACTACCTACGATTTGTCTCGCATTGCACCCCTAACTTTGTGATATCTACAGTTTAACATTCAATCCGAATAACCTACGGCCCAGGCGTGACTCTTACCATCAAAACAATTTTTTATAATCTTAGACTCCACGGAGATTTGAACAGGAGACCACGACCCAAACATTAGTAAGCAAGCGCTTTAACCACTGAGCTGCCTAACCGCTACACGAATAAACAGTATAGAGACGTCAATATCCAACGCGTCAGTCTGTCGCCGTTCAGTAATATTTCGAAATTATGTGACAGCATGTATTATTTATACAGATAATTATTCAACAAAATGTAGATAGTATTTTTCTCCTTGTTTGAAAGGATAAGTGTGCAAAGTTTCATCGAGATCGGATGAAAACTGTGGATTTGTATGAAGAACAAACAATCAACCAACAAACAAACATACATACATTCATCTTTATTTATATAGATAAAAAATTTAAAAAAAAAGATTGATACAAATTATTACATTGTTTTTTTACTTATTATTTTCACTACTACACCCTATTCTTCTTCAAGGCAGTCTCCGTCCATGTCCTATGGAGAAATGGAGGATTCACGTGAAAACAATTTACAGTTTCCAGAATAATTTGTTGAACTCTGCTTTTTTGGTTGCAAGTGTTTCTTATGTCTATTACGTAGTTTTATTTAAAAAAGTATAATATGAAATAAATAAAATAATTACATCAAAAATACTGCCAGATTTTCTACAACGGCAATACGTATTTGCGTTGCGGTGTGAATAACGGTTTGGAATAAAACTTCATTAAACTCCGCTCGAGTAATCCGAAAATAATGCATAAATCTTTCATTGGAGATGAGAGCTTCTTCTTTTCTTGTTAACACTTCTCCATAGTTTTATCTTCCTCAGCTTCTTATAAAGTAATAACAATGTTTCATGCATCCCTGTCTAACTAAAAACTCAAATGAAGGTGTGTTTGGTTAGGATTTTCGTCACGTTTTTCGCAGCATACTACAATGTCTCTGTCAACTTGCCGCACGAAACTGCGGTCTAATACACGCCGGTGACTGCCCGACACAGTTTCGTTTTTCGTGCTGCGCTGCTCGTACTGCACCAAGCAGCTCAATGTGCGCCCGAGCCTCACTGTCCTAACAGCGTGCACTGTACGAGCCGCCGCAAAATCACGGTACTCCAGAGACCAATCGCTCTGTCACGGTCCAACTCACGCACGTGCTGATATTGCAACCTTTGACATCGACGAGGCATACTGGCACGTTTCCACATAGTTTGAAGACTCTGCACCTACATTGACTTATTCGATCATACAAAAGTAGGAACTGCTGGCTCTACATACACGCTATCTCTTTTCTATCTTTATCTCTTATCGTGGTTCCACTGTTCTACAGATCCACCGATTTTTGAGTGATTCGGACCATTCCTTCTAGGTGTTGCAAGTTTTACAAACAGTAGTGTACCTCCTACTTGCAGTGGGTTCCTTAGTGGGCAAACTACGTTACAATTATCTTTCATACCTTTATGATTAATAAAAGGGGATTTTTAATTTTTATGAAGGAGTGAAAATTTATTAATTTTGCAAGAACCTCGATGTTAGTTGAAATTTAGGAAAATTGTCACAATATGACATTTATTTTCTTATCATTGGCGATTACAAGTCTGAGCGAATTTACCGTTAACATTAACATAAATTGGTAAAATCATCAAAGCAACGCTCAGAGGTACAATTAGCCGTCATGAGCAAGCAAACAATTGTATATTTACTTTTAAATCCATCTCAG
The DNA here is from genome assembly GCA_031002005.1 of Vandiemenella viatica. NCBI lineage: Eukaryota > Metazoa > Arthropoda > Insecta > Orthoptera > Morabidae > Vandiemenella > Vandiemenella viatica. The sequence goes on along the minus strand of CM061919.1, from coordinate 220,932,571 downwards.
AATTAAAATGCAAGAAATAATGACATTTGGAAACAATGAAAAATACAAGTTATGATGACCTCAGACAAAGGTATCATAATACTGTAATAATGTGACTTTACAGTTAAAATGAAAATCATGGGCGCCACGAATGAACAATATATCATTCGAAAATAACTAGTTCTGGCAAATTATGCCGCTAGCTCAGGGGTTTTTCAATTACAAAGTGAGAACATGGATCTATCCTCTCAAAATCGCTTAAGGATTCAGTTTCACGGAATGCACAATCAGATGGCTTGGTCGTAATAAGTTACCGTTGTAGTTTGCGTCTGATGTCTGCGGTGATCGGAGATGACCCACGGTATGTGAGATTATCTCACACGGCGGCTACAGACACGTCCTGTTTGTTAATGCGCATCATCGCATTACTGGCAGTGTCACCGTGAGGAAACCACTCCATCAAGCCGGCAGCGTCAGAGTTTTTACGACACCAGGAGTCGAACTGCAGCAGATGGCGAGAGAAGCCAACCTTCCAAGTCCACCTCAGACTAGACTCGCCTAGAATCGAATGTAGAATGTCCAGCTCCTCGCTCTGCGGTCCACGAGGAAAACTTCTGGCTCCATCCCCTTGCAGTCTCGAAGATCACATTCAACAGAAAATTCCCAGGGTTTTAAGTTATATGCTCATTTGGATTGGATCTTCAGGTTGGCACCTAATGTCACGTGATATCCCCGATATCTCATTTGCCCCGCGTAACTAACAGAGGTCGGACATATTCGGCCTCGTTCGGGGACGACTCTGTGTTCTGGCGGCAGGCATTTCCCGCCAGGTGAGTGATCTTGTTGACCGCCCACCCCCAGGGAGCAGAGTGTGTCGTCCGGCAAAACCCTAAATCCGCGACTTCCTGTCGCCATGGTTCGGGAAGACCACGATTAGCTTCAAGCCTACACAGCTAAATAATTCTTTAATATTCGCTTTAACAAGATACACTGAATGTTCACCATTGCATTACAGTCCTCACTTGGAATCTTGCGTACTTTAGGAAATTACAACAAAAATCTACTTAGGTGGTCGACCAAGATTTATGTAAATTACTCTTATATTATTATTTATATAATAAAAATGCACATTGGAACGTGGCGACAGCGCGTCACGTTACATACTTTACTGAAAACTAAAATCTTTTTTCGGAAAGGCTTCAGTCTATGGTTCGAAGTGATAATGCGCTGAACTCCTGCAGCACAGTGGAGTCATGCTGCTGGCGATGTAAGAGGCCGCTAGCTCCGCCTTCAGGTTCCCAAGTCCCCTATATCAGGTCAAGCAGTTCCTAACACGACAGCAGAGACATTTTGCGAATGTTATCTTCTAGTCTCCTACCGCAACTGGTTTTTTCTCTTAAATAAGGTGCCTCCACGAAAAGGTTATTGCTGGAGGGAGAGTTCTCGTTCACCGTCGCAACTGGTTTAGAAGTAGTCGCTTAAATTAAACGATGAGAAGCGTCTTGCAGAAACGGAGGAATAGCAGTATTTACGGAGTTTCTTCGGAGATATATGTTACATGTAGATGACGGCAGTAATAGCACGGTATGTGATGCCGCAGTTGGGTTCTTCTGTCAGTTATTTATTAAGGGAAAAACCACTGGTCTACATGAGCAAACTAGCTCCACTCTCTCGAAGAGGTCACATCAAAGAGATGCCGCCAGAAGAAATGTCTCCCAGTTAATACAGAGATACTGTAGATCGGCAAAAATATAATTGAAAAGAAGATCACTTTGAATGAAAAACACAAAATGCCATCTACAAACATCTGTTATTTAGTTGTAAAAATACAGCTTCTTAACTGTTATATCAACGAATTTTAACCATTTAAATAGAATAGTTCTTCTTTTCTGACAATTATCTGCTCATGGTAGGACATGCATTAAGTTTTTCATTGATGTGAAACTTCTTTGGGTGAGATAGGGTGAAATTTGCGTAAAATCTTTTCGAGCTTTCCACCGTGATAGCGCGTCAGTAGAAATACAAAGCGACGTTTGGGAGCCTGCCTCTGGCTCCATCTTCCGATTGAGTCAGAGGCAGGCTATCCCGGTGGAAAACTCGAGAAGATTTTACGCAACTGACTCGCCTAGAAAGCCTATATTCTTTCAGGGAAAAATTTATTAGTGTTATGCGTTACGCTATATGTGCGCATTCGCCGCAACGTTTCTAAATGCGCACTTAATATTCTACGCATCCGCACTTAAAGCGTAAACGGCTTTAATACTCACTGAAAATTACGTGACGGCGTCAGTATATTTTTTCATGCAGAGGAGTCGTCATCATTACACAGTGATACATGAACCAGTATTTTTAGTTGCTTTTTTGTTTATTAGTTGCTTTTTGTTTATTTATATTGGTTCGAAGTAGATCGTTTCTTTATACTCTTCAATCGCTGTTGTATTAAGAATAGAAATATGTAGTCTCATTTATATCGCGATGCAGTGAATGTATTAATGCGCGTGCGATAAAAGCTTTCATTTTCATGCAGAAATGTTCGATTTCGCTTAATAACAGAGGGAATGAGTTATTTAAACTATTTATAAATTATTTAAGTTATGATCCAGAAATATGCGTTCAACCCGTCGTTTTTGGTTTACTTAGAAGCTGATTGTTAAAGAAAATTGATTGTAAGCACAGGTACTACCAGGTAATTTCGTCGAAGATGTTCCTTGAGATAAAAGCTCTAAATACAGAAGGCTACAGGCAATACGGTACAATCTATAGAAAAATATTTTAAATTATTAATAAGATTTCTTTTTCTTGTGGCTATATTTTTGTTTATGTTTTTTACTTATTGTTTAATGCCTCGTCGACGGCTAAGGTCATTAGAAGCGGGATGGGACTGGGAACAAGGAACGGAAGGAATTCGGCCATGACATTTTTGAAGGAAACATTCCGGAATTCCCCTGGAGTAATTTGTGGAAACCATGGAAAACCCAAATATGGATGCCCGGACGGGGATACGAACCCGCGTCCTCCCGAATGTGAGGCCAGAGCGTCAACCGTTCACCCACCACGCTCGGTTAACAATTTTCATTTGTTTATGAGAATAAATTGGGAAAATTTTCTATTAACTGTAGAAATGCAATATAGTTCGCCCACTCGAGTGTGAAAGAAACATCAAGAAATACACAGGAAAATTACTCAGAAATATGCATAGAAGTTTCACTTCTAGCGACCTTTAATCTGGTCCGAATTGTATTGGTGTTTCAAATAACGTACAGTCCATGTTCCAGAAGTAAAATATGGTATGTTTAATTTTGATGTGTCTTCGAAATACTGATAAATTTATATAAAGGTGACCGCAGTCAAAATGTTTTATCGGAATTGAAATGAAATTATGCTTAACTGAAACTGATATTCGCTTCTGGCATGAAAGCATCTATCGGAATTAGAACCTGGTGATAGATGTCTATGGAAAACTACGTAACGAATTCTCAGGGAACCCACTATCTTACCGCCCTCAAAATGGAACCACAAATACATATCTAGTGATTCAGAGAAATGTGAAATTTTAGCAGATATTTCTAAAACGTCTTCAAACCGAATCCAATAGTAGATCATGAGTAGGGCCGGTGTTGGGGGGGGGGGTTGTAAGCGGGTCAAAAGTACCTGGGCCCCGCTGGCTGATGGGGGGCCCGATCACCGACTATAGGGACCCTCAGGCCATGAAGCCAAGAATACGCCCATTGTCGCCTGGCCATTTTATAGAGCTAAAAAAAAAAAATTCCTAGCGCCGGCCCTGATCATGAGTTCAACAAAACAGTCGAAGATTCCAATCATCAAATGACCATTGGAGCGGAGAATTGTGTCAAGTTCACTACCCCAAGAGAACTACGACAAGTAATGAAGAGCCTGCCCATAATAAAATCGCCAAGTCATGATAATATACCAAACATAGCACTGAAGTCATTACCCCTAAGGCAGTAAGCTATCTTACAGCACTTTTCAACAGCATTCTCTGTGCCGGATATTTTCCAAGAGAATGGAAACATGCTAATATCATAGTTTTCAATAAACCTAATAAACCAGCATCCTTACTCTCTAGCTTACTCCCAACCTTATCAAAATTACTAGAAAAGATAATACGGAAGCATCTAACTTCCTTAATTGATGTTATGGGAACAATCCCGCCACACCAATTTGGATTCCACCCGATGCACTCAACCTTACACCAAACATCAAACAACATCACACCACGGCTGTTTTTCTCGATGTTTCCCAGGCATTTGATAAAGTATGGTATATTGGCATATAAACTTAAAAATACAAGAATGCCTCTATATTTATGTAAAATCTTAGAATGCTTTCTACAGAACCAAATCTTCAGTGTAAGTGTGGACACAAAAATATCCACAGCACGACCAGTAACAGCAGGAGTCCCACAAGGATCTGTTTTAGGGCCCACCCTATTTAACATATATACTTCGGACATTCCAACTTTCACAAATACTTCGACTGCAATGTACGCAATGGCACAGTCGTACGCACTTCACATAACGACATCCACATCGCTTAAGTTACTAACACAAGTAACTGAATGGTTAAATCACTGGCGTATATCTCTAAACCCCAGAAAATTTCAAGCCAGAATTTTAACACTGAGACGCCCACTAAACCCGCCGGAGATAAACATCATTGGAAGTAACATTGCATGGAATCCACATGATCGATCAATTAAGTACCTCGGAGTCGACCTTGACAGGCGGTTAACGTGGAACATACACATCAATAAAAAAATAAACTAAGCCTATGCCAGATTACACAAACTATACCCAGTGTTAAATAGAAAATCATCATTAAAAACAGACCTATCAATTTACAAAATGATATCACGACCGCTAATTCCATACGCATGTCCAATATGGGGATGTGCTAGTCGTAGCAAGTTACATAGGGTGCAAATATTCCAAAATAAAGTTCTCCGATTAGCTGTGAACGAATTATGGTAAGTTCACAACAGTCAGCTACACAGAGAATTAAATGTCTCTTACATTAATGAATTCATAAAACAACAAACTAATTTTTTTTCTTCAAACGAATGAATGCAGTACCTTATTCGCAATGTTATGGGCTAAGAAAAATAACGGGTAAAACTAGACTAACCTTCCTCAAGACATTTATCTATTGAACAGTGACTCTGAAGAAGAAATGAACCAGTAAACCACAAACAGTGGAACAAGATTATCCTCAGCGCTCAAAACTAAATATATTCCATGAACAAAAGTGTAATCTTAACTCAATTCCATTTAATTTTTTATTACTGTTTTAATACTGATAACACTGTTTTTACTATTAGCATAAACTATTTATTGTATCACTGATATGTAGTTACTGAGGGGCTCTAATGGGCTGTCCTCAACCATGACAATCAGAAGGCTATGATTTGTAAAATTCAACATTATCTTGTAAAGTTAAATATGCTTATTGGATAATAAACATAAAAAAAGAGATCTAAGCCCTAAAAAAAGCTTATTACATGCACGGTGTTTCGGATTCCAAGATAACTGTAGGTCACTGCTACCTGGTATGATTACCCGGTTATATTAGATCACTACGTCATAGGAGAATAGAGCACCTGGCAAGTACTAAGTATATTTCCCATTGGGTCACTACGACCACACGTAATTATTATTCAGTTACAATTATATTAAAAAGCAATTATCAGCCAGTGGAGGCATAAATAGAGGCTCTTAATCTGTAACGGATTTTGTCTGTCTATTTGTTTGAAACGGCATCACTCAAAACTACCGAACCGATTTCAGTGGTGTCTTCACAGTCAGACAGCTTATTGTCTACCTTAAATTCTGCGATAGGTTTTACGACTTCGTATCAACCGGTAGCAGAAATGACAATCTGTTCCTAACCTCACAAGATGCACACCAAAGATTCTTAATACAATACAAGGGTAGCATACTACATCAAAAATTAAAACTAGTATAAGATTAGATATTCAAAAAAATATTGTGCTAGTTTTTTAATGTTATTATCGTTGTTTGTGGTTTACAAAAATTATTTTTTCATGAAAGCATCAGATTAATCTTTGGGTTTCTTTTACAACAGACTTTGGATTTTACTCGTTGGATCCTATAAATATTGTCGTTGACATTTTTCTTTTTGTATTGCATTTGCATTAATTAAAACTATCCGATCAGTTGAGAGGTTAAACGAAAATTGTTATAGTTTCAAATTCTGATAGCTATCTACAGGAAAAACATCTAAGTCCGATTGTGATGGCTGAAAATTTTACCTCAAAACCATACAGCTGACAAAGATAACAATGCCAAGAACTTTAGCGAAAAATTTATATGGTTAGCGGATAAATAGAGGGCATTTTTTTTTTATCCGAATCGCAAGACTTGAGCGGACATTACCAAAGAATTCTGATCCAGAATGGATTTCAACATAACTACAACATCCGCTAATATTACAGTTCAAAAATACAAACTTCATACAGGTCAACGCTGACAAGGAAGCAAGGATACTAGTTAATAATAAAAATAAAACCTTGCGGATAGTCATCCGTGAAAACTCTAGCTGCAGAGGGCCCAAAAATCGTCCAAGTACGCTTAACTTTGTCTCAAGTTAGCCAAATACACTTAAATAGTTTCAGAGAAAGTTGATCAAAATGAAAAATATTGCAGGTTAAAAACGATGATCAAAATCAGATCAAATTGAGATTCTATAGCTCAGCAACTGAATAATAAATTCAGTCGCTGAACATTTTAGGAAAGGCATCACATGAGAGCGCAACTAAATATCCGTTTTCATTAAAGCTCTTGGAATTACAATTTTTTTTTTTTTTTTTTTTGCAATCGTAGGCTTCCTCGGCCAGAGTCAGTTGTTTCTTGGCTGTCCAGGTGACGCCGCGTCATGATGTGTGCAGCCGACGTTTCGACCATCCTTCTGTGGTCTTCTTCTGGGCAGTTCTTCTTGAATGAACGACTTGTCCGCGTCCCCTCCATGGGAACCTCTGGGCCGGTTTTCCGTTTCCTTCGTAAGTGTTGTTGACTGTTATAGTGTGCGTATTTAGTGTAGGATTTTGTGGATTAGATATGAAAGAAGGGTGAGGATGAAACAGGTGCTGACTAACTCAGGCCTACTCATCCGAAAGACAAGGAGGGACCGCCAGGCTTAACGTCCCCATACAACCGACGGCTGATCACCACTAACAGCGTGGTATTCCCTCACTCCATATCCACTGCGGAGACGTTTGGTATTTAAACCAGGACTTTGACGCACAGTCTGGTGATTAGGGATTGTGCACCATCACTTCTCCCGGTCAAGTCACGATAGTGAAGATTCGTTCCGCCACCAGGATTCGAACCGGCTAACCTGTGTAAGCATTGGATACCCTCACAGCGCGGAACTAACTGAGCAAACGGGGCCCTGAGGAAAGAAATTTTAACGTTTCCATCGTTAGGTCAAATGACTGAGGATCAAGCAGTTGGCTTTAGGTGTATTTTTTAGGTTAATAATTGACATTAGTTTCCTGATGGGATGTGGAGAATGTTAAACGTAGTTGCTTAATCGTTTACGTAGGGTAACGGGCTCAAGACGACACACTGAGGGCCTGAGTTGGGCGGGGCACTGGGGGCATTGCATTGTATGCTGATGAGTAGTGCGAGGTGTCGCCACGGCCAGTGAGATACCGTTACTTGGATTCTGCTTCCAATCAGGGGACTTCCTTACTTTCTCCACACGCCCTCTGCCTCATTAACGATGGCCCTTTCTGGTTCCTCGTTAAAGTTGTACCATTTTTAAAATCTCTGCTTATGATTAAAATAATTACTGTCGATTTCGTATGCTTGTAAAGGATGAGAAATAATTATTATCTCACACATATAATTTAAACTGTAACATAAACGTTAGCAGTGTAATATATATAACTATCTGTTGTATTACTTAGTCTCATGTGTGTCATATATTGTTTGAATAAAAAGAATTAGGAATACATCCTTATCACTCAACAAATAGATAAAGTGATTATTTCTTTTGCTTCTGACCGTATCTTGGTTTGATAAACGTCTCTGGGTTTTAAATTTTAATAATCTAATATTTTTATGGTAGTTCTACTATAATGTATTGGTGCGATGATAGAGAGAAGTAAATATGAAGAATGTCATGTATGCATTACACATTGTTTCACATCTTCTCCCGTCTGCAGTAGTGGAGAGAAGATTATTATTAGCTCCACTGAAGTAATTTCACTAATTTAGGCACAATTTTGGTATATACGAAAAGTGTGTCGTAATAATAAACTGATTTTCTTATTCTTCACAATCTTTTCCCAACCATTTAGAGTCGGCTGGCTTTGATGATTTTTCTCGCCGTTGGTATGGTCAAACTTGGAGATTTTGTTTTACGGCCGCATCCACTTGCTGACGCCAAGTATTTTATGGCTGCTGCCACCTTATGGGAACATGAAGTGTTACCATCTGTCTGTGAAACATGTAACTATATTCAGCGTGTGGTAAGTGTATCATTCACTGATATCTGTGACTGAAAATGAGGACTAAGATAGATGCATTCGAAACTACCCACATGTGCGAGTTTTTTACGCGGCTGGGAGCTCGAGAATTTATTCAAGTGTATTTTTGTTTGTGAAATGAGGTGGAGATTAGTGCAGTCCCGATATTCACCTTGATGGCTGCGGAAGACCGCGTAAAAATCGCAATTAGGACGGCCGGTACGCGGAGGTCCGGGCTCGTGCTTTACCCCGTTGTACCTCTCCGATCCCTTGTTCGGCTTCTTAGCGCACTGAATCACTGTGAACAATAAAATGATGTGCGTACAAAAACACAGCATTCGTTTTGGAATGCAATTACAGATGGAGGACAAAATAATATGAAAACCTGTGAAAAAGTATGAACGTATTTCATATCTGCAGTACAGCCGCGCCGACTTGCAACAGAAGTCTGCCACCTAGTGAGCGTGAAGAGGAAGGTATCAGTCTCTCAACAGCAGTCACCTGCGTTGCATGCGTCTATCGAACTGTCTGTGATAAGTTGAAATGTCAGACCTGTCAGAATTCCAAAGAGGCGCGTTTAAGTGGAGCATCGGTTACGGAAACATCAAAGTTTTTTGGGGTTTGCAAGGAGTACGGTGTCAGCCGTTATGGCAGCATACATGAAAGAGGGTAAGACGGCGTCTTCAAAATCACAACAGTGGCGAAAAGCCAAAGCTTACTGATAGGGATAGACGGGTCTTGAAGCGCATAGTAGCCCGAAAGCACAAGCAATCGTTATCCGAGATATCATCCGAAATGAACAGTCATCTCCAGGACCCCGTTTCAACAAAAACTGTCAAAAAGGGAACCTTCATGCTGCAAACATTTATGGCAGAGTGGTAATTCATAAACCCTTGCTGACAGCAACTAATGCTTTCAAGCAACGCCAGTGGTGCAGAGATCACAAAGGCTGGTCCCCATAGCAGTGGCAACAGGTAATATGGTCAGATGAATCGTCATTCACCCTTTTTCAGTCGACCGGACGCGTTTATGTCTGAAGAACGCCCAGAGAAGCGTTTAATCCTGAATGCCTCTTGCCGACTTTGAAGCATGGGGGTGGCTCCATTATGGTATGGGGTGCGATATCTTGGTGCGGTCTTGGACCACTTGTTATTCTGCACGGTAGAATCAAATCCAATCACTATCTAAACATTCTATGGGATCAAGTCCATCTTTTTGTCCAGACTGTATTCCCTGGAGAGTGACCGCTTTTTCAAGACAACAACGCCCCTAGGTGTGCTAGGTGTTTTCATGCATGGTTCGAAGACCATGACGATGAAATTGAACATCTTGCCTGGCCTCCTCAGTCTCCGGACTTGAATATTATTGAACATTTATAGGAATATTTGAGTCCAAACTTCGTTCCAGATTTCCTCCTCCATCCAGCCTTTCAGAATTAGATACCATTCTGCAGGAATGGCTTAATGTATCTGGAAATATTGTCCATGACATTTATGCATCTATCCCACGTCGTATTAAATTTGTACTTCAGTCAAAGGGTGGTCCAACCCCCTATTAATAAAGATTTTCCATTATTTCATAGGTGTTCGTATTATTTTGTCCTCCCCCTGTATTTTATCTTCATTTTGAAAACAGTAATTTTTGTAACATTTACTCTAAAATTCATTGATAATGTTGGTCAGTATGTAAATATAGATACATTAATATGAGAACGTCAAATGTTTTATAATAATTTGACGAACTACCAACATAACACTTCCACTTGTCATAAAATTTCTCATCTAGAAATTGATATTCACTTTCTTTTCACGTTTGAAAATGTTGAAAAGCAAACCAATTCGTGGATATGACTCACAGAAATTAGAAATACGATAGGTAGTCATATTATAATACATTGAGGATTGAATAATTTCTCAATGTAGGAAAAATTCGAGAGAAGAACCATAGAGGAAGATAAAGATATACAAAGCAGATACATAAGGATGTAGGTTGCATTGGGTGTGTTGAGAATAAGAGGTTAATTTAATATTGCCATCACTGTAGGATAAGTTAAAGAGGGACTCGTCCGAGTGCACTGCATTTTGCAACTCAGCGCGCTAGTGGCGGCGTTTACGTTCTCGTTGCAGTTCTCGTTGATGGTTTCTGGCCAATGGCAGGCGTGCCACTAGTACAATCCTACACACACATCTCCACCCCCGTTGCAGTGCTCTAACGTCGAGCTACCACTGTGGACGAAGCTGTTCTGTCGATTACGGTCACGTGGACGAAGTGACGGCCATCCCGCGCTGTGGTCGCTTTGTGTGGTCCCGTACCCAACCCTTTTCTATACACTGGTTCCACACACCCATCACAGTACGAGACTCCATGTCACGGGGCGACAAGCCCGTTTCCCCGAGATCAATAATCCTGCCGCGTCTGAGCTCACTCATTGCGCCCTTTGACGTCGACTAGGCATTTCAGCACTTCCTTCCACTTTTCCAATTCATCCGACGGCTCTTCACCGACTGAGCGAGGCGTAACGTTGACCTGTCCGGTGACACAAAGGAGTTAAACTGCTGGGCCTATGTGCACGCTATCTCTCTGCACGCTTACTAACTTAGCACCCGGGTGACCAATTTTCGTTCGGCATCTTTCGATTTTTGTTCAATATGCAAGATTTTTATTAAAGTTAAACGTTTTTTTTGAAGGCTTCCTAAACATTTTAAATTACACAGTTCCTTGCTCTAGCCCAAGAGAACCTTAACTAACATCAGAAGGCTTACTGGTACCTGAAACTTCTACGAGATGAGGTTAGAGCCATTTCCGAAATACCAGTTACAATAATTGCTATTTTTTGTAAAATCGTGTTACAAACTTGAAAAGCAAAACGTTATCTACATATGAAATTTCATCCAAATCGCTAGAGCCACTTCCGAAATCGTCTGGTTTACAACCTCTTAAATTGCTTTGAATGAAAAATGCTATTATTATGTTAAATAGAAACGTTAATGCTAAACAGGGATTTATTAATGATGCAAGATCAGTGATAATTCACTTAGACGAGTACATCATCAGTGCTAAATTCATTCACTCCGATAAAACTACGCTCATACCTTGTATTAACCTCACAGCTTCTGACCCAACCGTGTCTTTCCAAATGATAAGAAAACAACTCTCAACAGAAGTAACCTTCACTATGAACATTAATAAAGCACAAGGTCATACGTTTCAAAAGGCAGGATTGTATTTATCAGAACCTGTTTTTTCGTATGGACACCCATGCGTGGCTTTTTCACGAGTTTGTAGATTCATTAGTATTTATATTTGTGTTGTAGACACATACGGTCAAATAGTCAACGTTGATCACATTATAACTATTAATGTTGTTTTCAAAGAAGTTATATAAGGTAAAGAAGATTGAAAAAATGACATCTGACAAGGCGACATTTCTTAAATATCTACTTTTTAAACATGTATTTAATGAGAACGAGTTTTTACAGTAAAAGTGATACTCTTCAAAATAAAATACCTTTCATTAATAAGTACTTTATTTATTTCCACATTATTATATTACCATTCGGTGACTGATCACGATACTATGGGTAATATTCACATTGCTCAGCTAGTATACATGACTTATCCTTTTATAAATATAAGAGTTCATTTTTCAAACCAAAGAGAAACGTAACTAACATCAGTAAGCTTAGTGATACCTGAAACATCTACGAGATGGCGTTAGAGCCGTTTACGAGATACCAAATACAAGAATTGCTGATTCTTCGTGAAATAGCGTTTTTGCGAGAAAGACATCTATTTAGGTATACTTAAAAAACAAAGCATTAACTAAATATGAGATTTCATCCAAATCGTTAGAGCCGTTTCCGAGATCCCAAATATATATATATATATATATATATATATATATATATATATATATATATATATATATATATACAAGAATTTCTCGTTTAGAGATATAAGATAACTGCTACACACATCCTCCGATTTGAAATGATTCAGACCAATTCTTCTGGGAGCTGTCATTTTCACAAACAGTAGTCTATGATTACCAAACTAAAAGAATCTACAGAAAAATAAAATTTGTTAAGATCACTCAGTCATTAGTCCAGAATGATTGCTTAAGTTTTTTCGATATAATCCTGAGGATACTACATATCGCTGAAAATTGTGAAAGCACGTATCAGCTGTTTCGGGGATAAAAGGTGAAGTTTATTCGTTCATTGTTTTTCGTTTGAGAAAGAGAACGAATTTAAAAATAAATACTTCCACCCTCATGATTTTTCTAAATTTTATACCATAAAGTATTTGGGATCTTAAGTTCTGAGTTAAAGGTTCGTAATTTATGAGCCTGTAACAGACAGACATACCGACCGACAATTGAGCGGTTCCATAGAGATTCTGTATTTCATTTAGATCCTACAGAGCCATCAAAAAAGACTTTTGTTTGTCGTAAGGCTGTGTAGAGTTGCACTAACTGCATAGACTTCAGAACTATTCACGATAAGAAATACAAAAAATTAACGATAATCCAAACTACTTTTTGTGCACTCTATATTGTATTGAAGTTTGATCTCAGCATTTATGTCATTATTCACTGTAATATCTTAGTCTACGTACATTAGCTCAATTTATTTGTTTTTCCTTGCATTCAAGGAATGACAGCACCAAAATTAAATCCTCATGTGCCCATGACATGACTCGAACCAACACCTCGTTGACACGTTTACCAAGACCGGAGCCAACTGATTCGGCAGTACAACTCTATGCGTGGGAATATGTGTCATAGTATCAGTTACGTGTTGTTACTTGAGCCACAATCTCCTTCTTCTACGCAGATAGTCAGAAACAAAATATACAGGGTGATTCAAAATGATTGTCAGGATTTCAAAAAATTCCTACACTTAGCACAATTGAGATACGAATTTGAAACTTATTTTGATGTGTAAAGAAACTCATCAAGTTTTTTTTACATCCATTAAAAATATTCGATATGTGCGGCCTGTGTCACTCTGCACACATCTATGCGATAGTCCATTTCATCCCCCACGCGACGCAGCATGTCATCAGAAATGTTTAGAAAGGCGGCCCTGATCCGTTCTCTTAGTTGCGGGATAGTCGCAGGTAGAGGAGGAAGAAAAACTTGATCCTTGATGTAACCCCACAGAAAAAAACCACATGGGGTTAAATCTGGTGAACGAGGTGGCCAAGTAAGTACAGGGTGATTTTGAATCACCCTGTACTTACTGAGAGTTGTAAAAATTTGTTTTAAATAAGGAAAAAACAATTAAAATTTGGTCCTTCCAGTTTTAGCTGAACTGTTTTCACAGTATAGAAAAATCACTTAAAATTTTATAAAAGTTCAGAGAGTATCAAAATCGTTAGCATGAACATTACAGATAATTATTTCGGGTAAGAATGGTAGAGTGGTTCAGAAAATAGAATTAAATCTCACCGTTGAAGGTAAAATATTTTTTTTAAAAAAAAAGGCTATAACAAGTGTTCAGCATGTCGTTCAGTATTTCAGTTGACCTTCAACACTGCAGTTTTTGTTGTGTTACCTCTGATAAGTTCAAGGCAGTGTTAATGAAGAGGCTAGAGTAGTCTCCCGTACAGGTTCATTAAGTTGTCCGCCTCGAAATTTAATACCACCGCGTGAATGTCCATTCGCTGTGGACATCAAAGACGATGGATATTAACACGGTGGGTTCCTCTGCCATAATCAATTTTGTTTGTGACGACACTGGAAGGATAGCCTTGAAATTGAGAAATGTGTTTTACTAGCGTGTTCATGGACACCATATCTTCATTCTCGTTAAGACTGTCAAGATCCGACGTGATAGCATCATAAGCAGAGAGGTGTAGATAATATTTTTTAGTACTCCATACATCACTAGACAAAAATTCTCATCATTTCTCAAGTTTATACGTAAAAACAAAATTAAAGTACAGAGAACAGGAATATAAATACAGAAATTCGAGTCCTGTGCAAGCAAACAAATCTGCAAACCCTTCTCTTAAAATGGTGGCATTTTTAACAGCTTTAAAGCCCACCATTACAGTTTTAAATCGATATACGGTAAAGTATGAGCGCTTGAATGTTGACGCATATACTACCTTAGACGTGGGGTAATTTATCATTATTACTATTTTTTTTACTGTTTCAGAATGAAAAACTTGGAACTAATACTTTTCTTCCATGATAGCTGTCCTCTCGATTAATTAGGTACACCAAAAAATCGGCTGAGCACTGCCGAATCAAGTCAATAAAATTCTCTAAAGCAGTCGCGTCCAGGACTGCGCTCCTCACGCCGACCAGTGGACGCTACCTGAAGATGATGGCATGTTACGCCATCAAAAATTCGTACATCTTTGATCAATTGACCCGGCTGCACGCCTGAGAAATCTTTAACCAAAATTCTCTAAACTAGCAAAGCTACTCTGGTATTTGTTTTTAAAAAATGACTCTATGATCGTTGTTTATTATAATAATGTTTTGAAACCAGAAATTGTTGTTTGACTAAGTTCTTTACGGGAAATAAGCAGATTCATTTTTCATTAATGTGTTAATAGATAAATGCTTTAACGATGAAGTGTCTTACTAACCATTTCGAATGACGGCAGCTCCCATTGATTTAGGTGCGTTTAAATGTTGTTTTTTTTTTAGTTTGGTATTATTTCTCATTGCAATGAGAGATGTTGCTGAAGAAATTTAAGTTAATTCGTTGAAGATTAGAAAGAAAGCACTTATTTTCTGCATTTACGTGGAGATGGACATACTTATAAAAATATAGAAATCGTAACAAGTTTCAGTGACATCTGGATCCATACAACCCGCTTCCACTAATTTTCACCTCAGATATTTACTAGATTGTCTGTTAAGGTATTTAGGTAGCGACGCCACAAGATGACCACACATTCAGGGTGACACTATGGAACTTGCACCATCTGAAGCTAGCTGGCTGGCTGAATTCGTAGCAGACGTCGGAATAGACACAGGAAGTATAGAAACAAGGAAAAGTCAAACTCTGCGATTTTGATGCAGCCCTCGTGATGAATATGCGCACGACCCTGAGTATTGGGTGCACAATGTAAGTAAATATGTAACTTCCTACTGATTCAAAGAATAGACCCAAAAATTCGTTTCCTATTTTGGTACATCTGCCGGCTTCCGTAAGCTGTAGTTTTTCCTCTACCCAAGCGATTTATCATTTATGTTGGTAAGCATCCTATTTATCCCTCTCTTGCAGTGAATCATGATTATCATATTTTAGTAATATTTTTTTCTAGGACATTGTAGATCCTCTGCGTTGGATAAAGACATCTGTTATTTTGGTGTCCCGCTGCGAAACAACATCTGTAACAGGTAATGAAACGTTAAATCCTCAAGTGGGTCTTACCCACGGTTATTAACTTTGAGTCTTGCTGGAGGTCAACTGGATGAAAGGTCGTTGCCACTGAAGCCAAGCATACCTGACATCGCAACCCTCAAATAATTAAATTCTTCTTTTGTTTCAAGTGCATAAAAAAGATCTAGAAACGCCGACTTATAAATCCAAAACGGAATGAATAATTTTAATTTACCTCCGATTGCTGCGCCTTTGAACGAAAAATAATGTGAGCACATATCCATTAGCACTGAGCGGTCTGTTAGTTCAGTGATTAATGCGTCTGGAAATAAATAGGTCCCTGGTTCGAATCCCTGTCTCGGCAGGGATTTTCATATGCCCTTAATATGACCTTTACCTCTGGCACAGCTTGCTGTGTAATGTGATTTACGCCAGAACGCTTCCGTGGTTCGGATTCCATATTCAGCTGCAGGTTCCCTGTACACGGCAGGATTTCCGGGTTAGGTTAAGGCGGCTACGACAGGGGTGGTAAGCGCTGTCAATAGAAACCCTGCCATCAGGACATTACGATCACACGGAATTTTTACTGTTAGCACTTAGTCTCAGGCTAGACAAGGAAGAGAGGAAAAACTTTGAGCTGTAAGAATGGTAAAATTTGAGGACAATTGAACGATAACTGACCACATAAAATGATGAGATATCAATGAAGCTGTAGACCAAATGACCTCAAAGGTGGCTCCACCTTATCAAATCCAGAGCTAGTTATCAAGTGTTACGTTGGCCGGCCTCGGTAGTTAAAATTTTAATCTGACCGAGGGCATGAATGTTTAGTGTAAGTATTGTATTCGTTGTGTGTCTCATGTGTTGTCCTCCATTTCAATGATCAGATAAATCCTGGAAGGCGCATATATATATACATGATGATCATATAAATAAATCGAGAAGTGCTGGTTTGAATTGCTGTAAGACCAAGTGAGTTTTATTTAAAAAAAGTATTTCGATGCATGAGCTTAACCACATATGGTAATAATGCATGGAGTTGATACTAAAACAATAAGAGCACGGATGGTATTCTCTTATACCATGACGATATGATTGATACGCGTTTTTGGAGACGCTGTCATGAGCCATTTCTTTCCGCTTCAGAGATACATCTATCGAAAACTGAGTAACAAATTAGCAGAAAGTTGAAGCAGCTGAGATACAGATGCCAAGACTTGTGTCCCTGAAACAACAAATATCTTCAATAGCAAACACAGCGACCAACAAGGTGCTAAACCAGACAAATAAAAACATAAGCTGGAGGGCTTTCTGGGCGACTAGACGATCCGATGACGCCATCTCGATGGCTTAAGCGGGAACCATTTGCGGTTTATGTTCCAGCCTTAAATCTGTCAGGTGATGTGTTTTTCTTGTTGGCTAATAACTGCGGGAAAAACAATTCAACAGAAAATAAAGATGACATTGCTCTACGTAAGGCCGTCATGGAGTAATGAAAAACTATGAATCACTCGGTTATTGCAGTTCTTTCATTCATTTCTACCGCCTACTCATAAATAAATCAATCAAAATATTACTCAGAATATTGTCTCTAATTCTCGTAAGAGTTTTCCATAAACTCCTATCACTCTGAGAGAGCGTTCTTTCTTCTTTTTATCGCATAATGTATTTTTAACAGTGTTTAATCTTTTCGGGATTGCTAGCTCTTTAAAGAATTGTACTTTGTACACCTTGTTTTAGGAAGTTGTTATCGATCGTGATATTTAATACCTTAACCCTTATCAACTCCTTTTGTTATCGTGTACCTTAGGCAGTATTATTATTATTATATTCACAAATCGTATTTCTCCTTTTCTTTCACGTTATCTTCTTACGTTTACAATTTATCATGCTCTTACTGTTATGTCTGCTGCTATTCATTACCCTTGCTGATTTTTTGCTACATTTTGATTGTGAAGTCGTTGAAGGTGAACTTTTGACCTCGTACAATTTAGTTACAAACTTTACTGACTTTTCTTTTTAACTGGATGTAAGTTAATGACAGATGGTATATGGCCATACTTTTTTGGTTTCTAATCCTCATTTGGAAACATGTTGTTTTAATTTAAGACTCACATGTTTTCCTGTGCTACATTATTCCTATACAGATGTCAAAAGAAACGTGAACATATCACAGTCTGAAATAATTTACTAGCTTCAAATATATTGGAAAACAGAAAAATTAAATGATGAGGATTTTGTGGATCAACTTTCGTTTGGATCCCGTTATACATTTTGTTTAAACAAATTTCCTGTAGAATGTGTTACTGTCAGAATATCGCAAATTTTTTTTGAAACAACTGCTGCAAGAGGAGAACATTTTGTCTTGATGTTACATATTTATCAGTGTATATCTAAATACTTTTTTAATCAGAATTTTTTATATTTTTTAAAAAAGCTGCTTAAAACTGGATATTGTTTTAAATTACTATCACGGATGGCTTTTAGTCATATATTAGGCACGGGATACAGATAAATGTAATAAGAAAACATGAGAGAAAATAACTGTTGTGGCATCTAGGGCCGTTTTTTCTTTCTTATTAGACATTTTATTTTTGTATAGAGTTCATATTCCGTATGTTGAAACCACTTGCAATATAGATTTTAGTAACCACAAATTGGGTTGCGGTAGAGTTTCCTTAGATTCTGGATCCTTTGTTGAACCAAATTCAATTTATTTTGGCTTGGAAACCCACCATTATAAATTTATCTTGCCCTATCTTATTCACTCAAGTGATCAGATAAAAGATATTTCCAAAATACTGTCCTACATTTCCTTCTCGTCTAGAACCAGAATTTAGTCTCGAAGTATGATTTTTTTTTTTTAACCACTTATATTTCGACGAAGGTTCTGTTCCTGAGTAACGTTAAAAAAAAAAATCAACATACGACAATGATTATATTTTCTGTTGTATTTTCTTCTCACTATCGAATACTGAAAAACGAATTTAAAATCTCACTGATATCCAAATACCTGCGCTTCATGAGTCTATGAACAAACCTATTTTAAGAATCGAACGGAAATTAAAACTAAAATAGGTTATGTGGGAGAGTGCAATTAGTTTTCTGAGTCAGCAGGGTGATAACTGAGGCTGCCTGTATGCGAGGATCAGCCTTGGTCCCCGCTATAGGAGATGAAGCAGGCCGAGGCTGTGTCGTACTTGACCCTTCAAGATGACACCGGGCCACCGTCCCAAATGTCAACAGCCTTCCTCACTGCAGAGCGGACCACACATGGGGAGATAGTCAACCGCTCTCGTTCAAGGTCTATGGCCACGAGGGCACGATAGTAATACCCAGCGTACAGGTGGGAATATTGAAACAACACTTCTGCTAAAACAGTTTTTTGTATGATAGCACCATACAGTTATCGAACGGATCAGGAGTCGAGGTTAAATGCAGTATGCTGAACTTAAGCCTTCTCCATTTCACTAGAAATTTTTTGATATGATGGAAACAGTCATTAGAGGAGTCATGTAATTCAGTCCAGATCCACAGTTCCCCTTGAGAAATGATATTATCTCTGCTGTCATACCGCCAAAGCTATAATAACTTCGTGAACCAAGTTGCATAATTAAGCAATTGAGACAACATTTCGAACTTCAGCTTTCTACAGCAACATCAGATGCTTTAATTTAATTTAATTTAATTTCAATTGCGATGAGCACACATACTCCGATGGCATTATTTATACCTGCACCACCACCTTCATACGAGGGGTGATCAAATGAAAAGGTACGAAACGACACGGTGGGTACAAATGTAGACTTTATTCAAAATATACACCATAGGCCTGATCGCAACGATCCCACTGATGAACAAGCCGCAGGATTCTTTATTACCAAAATTCCTGTGGCTGTGACGAGACACAGTCCTTCACAGCGTCCTTGAGTACGTCGCCCGAGTTGAAGCGCTTCCCTTTCAGGTGTTTCTTCAATGGACCAAACACATGGAAATCGCAGGGCGACATGTCCGGACTGTAGGGTGGATGGTCCAACGTCTCCCACTTGAACTTGGCCAGTTCCATGTGTGTGACTCTGCAGACGTGTGGACGCGCGTTATCATGGAGCAGAACCACACCCTCCGTTAGCAGCCCCGGTCTTTTGTTCTTAATGGACCTGCGTAGGCGTCGGAGTGTCTCACAGTACACATCGGAGTTAATGGTTTTTCTGTGCTCGAGGAATCCTGTCCTCATACGGACTGCCACATCATTTGGACGCCGCTTTTGATAAGAGCCTCTGCTCTCTACTGCGCATGCGGGCGCCCGCGCATGCTCCGATCCCAGTCAGAGACTCCAATCGCATCCCAAGATGTCTCGCTACGTTCTCCCATGGCGAAATATGCAAATATTTAACTGTTACATTTTTATGTAGTTTCGTACCTTTTCATTTGATCACCCCTTGTATATCATAATTTTTCACCACCTACCTACCCTTGCCCTTTATGAATTCCGATTTAAAACTCCTTCAGGAGGATTGGGAGTTCTACATGGAGGGGAAGAGGTGGCCCTAATCATAAGCTGGCACTTGCATTCAGGCGAAAGGGATTGGGAAAATTTTATTTTGTTGGCAAGGGAGTCAAGGACTGGAATAAACTACCAAAGTAGATAATGAATAATTTCTACATCTACGTCTACATATATACTCTGCAATTCACAAAATTGTGGTTGGCAGAGGGTGCTCAGCGCCAAAGCTAATCTCTTTGTTGTGGATTCCAATCCCGAATGGTACGAGGGAAAAAAGAATTCATATAAGAATCAGTGCGACAGCTTGTTTCTCTAATCTTATCCTTCCTGTCGTTCCGACTCAAATAGGTTGGTGGACGAAGTATTTCACTACTCTCGTAAGTGAAAGTGGGAGTACAGATGTTAACCAATAAATTTAAACGAAACGTGTGTCGTCTATCTACCAGAGACTCCTAGCCTAGTCTACAAATCGGTTCTGTGACGCTTTCATAAGGACTGTAGCAAGCGGTCACGAATCGAGCGGCTCTTCTCTGTACTTTCTCTATACTGTCAATCAACCCGTTACGATACGGATCCAAAATGGCATAACAGTAGTTCAAATGTGGACGCACAAGAGATTTGTACGCTATCTCCTTTGTTTGTTTATTACAATTTTTCAAGATTCGACCTAAGAATCGCAGCCTGGAATTAGCTCTACTTACTAACGAATTAATGTGTAAGTCCCATTTCATGTTCCTTTGTACTGTTACTTCCAAATATTTCATAGAATCGGCCCTATCAATGACTCAACTGTTTACCTTGTATTTCTGAACAATTGGATTCTTTTTGTTTTCACTTACGAGTGTAGTGAAATAACTCGTCCACCAACGTATTTGAGTCGGAATGACAGGAAAGATAAGATTAGAGAAATAAGGTGCCGCACTGATTGTTATATGAATTCCATTTTCCCTCGTACCATTCGAGTTTGGAATGCACAATAAAGAGATTAGCTTTGGTGCTGAGCACCCTCGGCCAACCACAATTTTGTGAATTGCAGAATATACATGTAGATGTAGAAACTATTCATTATTTACTTCAGTAGTTTGTTCTAGTCCCTGACTCCTTTACCTACAAAATATAATGTTGCCACTCCCTTTCGCCTGAATGCAAGTGCCAGCTTATCATTATGGTCATCTCTTCGCTTCCATGTATAACTCGTAGTCCGTATACTCAGTGGCGGCTCTAGACGTAGTGACACTGTGACATGTCACCACCTCTAATCAAGAATAATTAAATTAAAAAATAAATGCAGTGAAAGAAAAATAAATATTTATAAATGCGGCATTTGCTACTTTATGATAACTTATGACAGGTAGGGAAAGTATTGAACTCCATCTGTTGGCCACATCAGTGAACTGTTTGGCTGTCGTGGAGTCAATTTTCGGATGGCACAGATCGCGCATGCGCTCTAGCGTTTTCTTGGAAATATTCAAGGGTGAGGGTTTGCTTTGTTAGTGGCGAATGGAGACAATTTCGTTCTGTCACACGCTGCAGCTCGATAAAGTTAGTAACACTGCCGGTAGAACGCAGCAGCAGCTGCCATTTTTGTTGCATTCAACTAAATATCCACTGAAACAGTGCATCTCAACCTGTGGTTCGCTGATTACTAGTGGTCAGCATTTCCAGGATGATGATAGAACAGCACTGTTTCTACAACAATCTATTCATTTCCATATGGTGTATAGAGATTAAGTAAATGACGGCTTACTAAGGGTTTTAAGTGGGTATGAGGAACCGCGGTAGTTGATAAGGTTGGTAACGCGAGTGGTGAAGTAAATAAAAATAAAAG
This sequence comes from Vandiemenella viatica, assembly GCA_031002005.1. Classification (NCBI taxonomy): domain Eukaryota; kingdom Metazoa; phylum Arthropoda; class Insecta; order Orthoptera; family Morabidae; genus Vandiemenella; species Vandiemenella viatica. The sequence continues at coordinate 220,910,405 of CM061919.1, read as the reverse complement.
GTGTATGGTCTAGCGTATTTTATTTTAGTTTATGCATGTAGGCCGGTGGTATAGTATAGCGTCCAGCCTGTAGTAACATTATTATTTATCTGGTTAGTAACATTATTATTTATGTGGTTTGGTCTGATTAACATGTAATTAGCTTTTAATAGTTCACATCCAGTTTTACATATGCGTTTTCAAAGGATTCAAAACGTGGTTTTAGATTTATTATGTTATAATGGTACATGTCCGAGATTTTAATAATAACAATATGGAAAGTAAAATTAGGCCCAGGGTGGAAGACACTAAAGTGCGGAGGTAATGGCGACGGAGGAAGGAAACGCAGAAAAAAAAAATTAGGCCTGTTGCCCACAGCATTATTTTTGAAAATTTACTGGTTCTCGGGTTGAAAAAGGTTTGGACACGCTGCCCTAGAAGCTTTGTCAATGCGAGCAGGCAATATTGTTTTTATTTTAGATTCTCTGAAGAAGAATTACATACGTTTATGTACTGTCGTCGTGGTCATCGAAGGCTGTGCCGGATAAGAAAGTATGGGGCCCGAGGAACTCTCAAAAACTTTGATTCCCTCTGTTTTTGAAAATAATTATCTGTATTTTATAAGTACAAAGAAAAGATTTTGTAGATGACTAATAGAATTTATCATATTTATTTATTCACTTAACAAACGAATTTTACGATTTATCATATTTTGAAAATTACTTTTATTTATCGTGCACTACGATGTAACAAGAGAATTAATTTCCATGATTTTCATATTATCTTGATTGTTTTATTCTGGATGATTTTATTATTTTAATTTAGTGAAAAAAGAAACTTTCAGGGGACATTCAAAAATCAGGGGCTCCACGCAACTGCCTAGTCGTGCATAGTCCTGCCTATTGGGTAATCCAGCGCTGCTTGTAGATCAACTTGTCGGTTTTTGGCTAATCACTAAATGTTTACCGTTTGGTCAATTTTAAAACATTTAACATGGATTAAATTCAGAATCATTTCTTTAATCCGGCAGTAATTGCAGGTAAATGAGACTTTCACACGTTACAAATGTTTATATTGAGAGATTCTTACTCTGAGCTGTTTTTCCAGGCACCTTTCACTTCAATGATGATCAGTAAACCGTCGAAACATTCAGTGACTGAAGCACCCCCAAAATCACCAAGGTCACCTCCGACGACATGGATTTTAGTAACCCTTTATTTTTAGATTTCTGTCGGCGATCCCCTCCTCCTCCAAGTCAAGCCCCCCGAAACCAAATCCTAGCCCCCCCCCCCCTTAAATCAAAATCCTCGATCCGCCACTGGAAACATTTTATTGTTCTCACTACCTGAGCAAATCACTTCGGCCGCCTTTGCTTATACTAACGTCCTTTAATCCATGCATTGTCGTAATTATAAGCATGAACAATCCAAATACTATCTTAACCCACCTTCTGCCCTCCAATGTCTCCCAACCCAGCTCCCCTCACCATATCAGTAATGACTGTATTCTGTGGTAATTTCCTCAAACAATTCTAGCTACTATCCTTTGTAAACCCTAAACCATCTGAATTTGATACCCATAATGAGTTTCCAACTGCACTCCACCATATTCAAGCAATGGTTTGACCAAGGTTTTGCAACCTCAATTCCCTTGCTCCCTTGTACTGTACATGGCCTCAACACCCTATCCAGTAAATGAAGGATTTAAAAACCTATTCCTACAACTTGCCCTATTCCTTAAGCAAAATAAGCGGATGCATTGTCGTTTAGGGAAATAATGGTTTTGCTAATCACACCAATGCTTTTCCTTTTATCGCATCTAGTAATTTCTGCAGAACTGTATAATAGTATTGATAGAGTGACACTTTTGGATGCAATTGGTTAGGATTAGGAAATGATTGTTCGTGGTTTAATTAATATGGTAAATAACTTGTCCACGATACAGTTCACTTTAAACTTGCTTTTATTACACGCTTTATATTAGCTTGACTTGTATGTATGTATGTATGTATGTATGTATGTATGAATGTAACGGAATTTTACAACTCCATTTTGACCCACTTCCCGATGTCCGAGCTGTTTGAAATTTGGCACACATATTAAGAACCGGTGACAATACAATAATTTCATAGCTATATCCTGCTATGCTCATTACTTTGACAGTAACAACAGAAAAATGGTTGAATGTCGTGGAATTTTGCAATATAATTTTAACCCAATTCCAGATGTCCGAGTTGTTTGAAATTTTGCTCATGTATTGATAACTGATTACAATACAATAATTTCATAGCTATGTCTTGATATTCTGATTACGTTGACAGTAAAAACATAAAAATTTTGCACACGTTTTACGAACCGTTGACAATACAGTAGTCTCTTAGCAACGTCCTGCTATTCTCGTTACTCTGACGGTAACAATAGAAAAATGGTTGCCATGTAATGGAATCTTTCATTTCAGTGTTTACCCGCTTCCCTGACGTCCGAATCGTTTTAAATTTTGCACATTTATTAAGAACCGATAAAATTCAATAATTTCACTCTCACCACGTTGTCAGTGTATCCTATACTTGATGGGATTACTGAGTTAGGCAAATGCAGCCGCGACATTAGTGCACAGGTGCGATTCGAGAAATCTTCGTCATTTGGCGGCCACACCCTTCGGAGATTTCCCACCCAATATAGCCATCATCATCATCATCGTTCTCCAGTTTCCCGGGTGTGATTTACGAGCCTTGGTTGCTGTAGATGATCGTGTTCTGCTGTCTCCTATCCAGAGAGGTTTCTCTGTCTGAAGTCGCTTAACGTGATGATGAATAGTAAGTATTCGAAATATTACTTCGTGCTATTAAAGAAAAGTAGCCTTCCTCGTTTACCATGCTATTGGATCTCTTGTTGAGTTGACCAATTAATTGTATTTTATTAATTAATAATGAAACTACAACTCAAAGAAAAATAGAGATTGGCCAAGAAAAGAAAACAGTAAGAAACATACTTTTTAAACTATCTGAACTAAAAAGTTAAAAATAAAATTATAGTTTAAAAAACTAAAATCACGCTTTCGTAGTAATGTGAACTAAAAGGTTAAAAATAATATTTAAATATAAACATTTTGTTTAACAGTGATAGGACGTCCCACAATTCAGGATAAATTAATTTTTTTGAATAAGCTTAAAGTATAAAGTCACTGATTACAAAATTAACTTTAATGTTAAAAAATAAAATTATAGTTTAAAAAACTAAAATCACGCTTTCGTAGTAATGTGAACTAAAAGGTTAAAAATAATATTTAAATATAAACATTTTGTTTAACAGTGATAGGACGTCCCACAATTCAGGATAAATTAATTTTTTTGAATAAGCTTAAAGAATAAAGTCACTGATTACAAAATTAACTTTAATGTAAAAAAGCATGGGGTGCTATTATAGTTGTCTTATATTTTTTGTCGTTGGCTGTTTGTAAAGACAGAGCCATTGTCAAAAGTTATGTAGAGCGCACCCCACGCTTTTTTAACATTAAAGTTAATTTTGTAATCAGTGACTTTATACTTTAAGCTTATTCAAAAAAATTAATTTATCCTGAATTGTGGGACGTCCTATCACTGTTAAACAAAATGTTTATATTTAAATATTATTTTTAACCTTTTAGTTCACATTACTACGAAAGCGTGATTTTAGTTTTTTAAACTATAATTTTATTTTTAAACTTTTTAGTTCAGATAGTTTAAAAAGTATGTTTCTTTTTCTTTGAGTTGTAGTTTCATTATTAATTATTATTCCCACGAGTAAAATACAATTAATTGGTCAACTCAACAAGAGATCCAATAGCATGGTAAACGAGGAAGGCTACTTTTCTTTAATAGCACGAAGTAATATTTCGAATACTTACTATTCATCATCACGTTAAGCGACTTCAGACAGAGAAACCTCTCTGGATAGGAGACAGCAGAACACGATCATCTACAGCAACCAAGGCTCGTAAATCACACCCGGGAAACTGGAGAACGATGATGATGATGATGGCTATATTGGGTGGGAAATCTCCGAAGGGTGTGGCCGCCAAATGACGGAAGATTTCTCGAATCGCACCTGTGCACTAATGTCGCGGCTGCATTTGCCTAACTCAGTAATCCCATCAAGTATAGGATACACTGACAACGTGGTGAGAGTGAAATTATTGAATTTTATCGGTTCTTAATAAATGTGCAAAATTTAAAACGATTCGGACGTCAGGAAGCGGGTAAACACTGAAATGAAAGATTCCATTACATGCAACCATTTTCTATTGTTACCGTCAGAGTAACGAGAATAGCAGGACGTTGCTAAGAGACTACTGTATTGTCAACGGTTCGTAAAACGTGTGCAAAATTTTTATGTTTTTACTGTCAACGTAATCAGAATATCAAGACATAGCTATGAAATTATTGTATTGTAATCAGTTATCAATACATGAGCAAAATTTCAAACAACTCGGACATCTGGAATTGGGTTAAAATTATATTGCAAAATTCCACGACATTCAACCATTTTCTGTTGTTACTGTCAAAGTAATGAGCATACCAGGATATAGCGATGAAATTATTGTATTGTCACCGGTTCTTAATATGTGTGCCAAATTTCAAACAGCTCGGACATCGGGAAGTGGGTCAAAATGGAGTTGTAAAATTCCGTTACATTCATACATACATACATACATACATACATACATACAAGTCAAGCTAATATAAAGCGTGTAAAAAGCGTGGGGTGCGCTCTACATAACTTTTGACAATGGCTCTGTCTTTACAAACAGCCAACGACAAAAAATATAAGACAACTATAATAGCACCCCATGCTTTTTACATTAAAGTTAATTTGTAATCAGTGACTTTATTCTTTAAGCTTATTCAAAAAATTAATTTATCCTGAATTGTGGGACGTCCTATCACTGTTAAACAAAATGTTTATATTTAAATATTATTTTTAACCTTTTAGTTCACATTACTACGAAAGCGTGATTTAGTTTTTTAAACTACAATTTTTTTCATAATAAACATGACGTCAAAGATATTGTTTACATTAATACATATAATCCAGCGATTGTGTAACAGCACTTCTTCCACAGACAATACAGTACTTGGCCGTAGTAAAATTGAGTCGGTGAAAACTATAAACTGTTTCTCTGTCTCTAGAACACTTCAATAGCTTCAGCCAGATATTTCTCGAACATTAACTATACTTAAACAATTGAAATATTTTTTTTAAATCAGAATTAATACATAATCATTTACTATCAATACGAAAATGGTCAGAAATGGAAATTAAAAATACTTAAACACAAAATTATTCACAGAAATCATTTTAAACTGTAGCAAATTGTCCTTTTAGACATCGTAACTTGCAATAATACTTGGAATTACGAAATTTAAGCAATTCTCTTGCTCAATTCTGTTCTTAAAACATATTAAATGGCCTTTAAATAATTTCTTTTCATAAAACAATGTATATATACGTTGATTTACAGGAAATTGCAAAACAAACATACATCATATTCAACCAATCTCTAGCTTACTGTAAGTGCTTCATAAAATACAATTCAATTTAATTTTTGGTTTGAGGGCTGTTACAATCCCAACCAATAAAAGTTCAGAATGACTCTCCCTGCAGACTTCAATACCATAGCTTTTGTCGAAGAGGTAGAAGATTTTCCTCACCGTTTATCTAGATATTACCCAGTTTCAGAATTCATCAGTAGTTCTGAGAGGTCCAGAAACTCTCTTCAACTCGCTATGTTACAGCCAACATCAGCTGCGAAACTTGGCGAATTTACTTGAGGAACTGTGTCGACAAGCAGGGAACCCCTCATCACGCTGGTGCGTTATACGTAAACAATCGCTCATGACTAATTTATCACAGACTAGCCTCGTACCCGCGACTTCGTACGCGTGGATTAAGAATTTTTTTGCCAGAATTAAATATAAAAAGTTGTTGGTAACGAAGGATTGGTCCCAAACAATGTCGAGTCGGCATAATATGACAGGAAAGCTATCACTATATCATTCTACCGTCGAACCTGCCTCTTGAAGAGAATCAATTTCCAACATATTTCTGCCACTATTCGATAAGATTTCAAAATTTCGTGACGACAACTGTTAATCATTCTGGAAAAAATATCCTGTGCCCTTCATACAGCTTTCCTTATAAATTCCATCACAACGATATAGCCATATAGTCGTCAAAACGTAACAATAAGACAGAGACTTACTTCCGTATTTATATTAGTATTACTGTGGTTCACACTCACACACTGACTCCGAACAACACCTGAGGGATCATTATAACGTAAAAAAGTGTACACCTACAAAATTGCCAAGACTACCTACGATTTGCCTCGAATTGCACCCCTAACTTTCTAATATCTACAGTTTAATATGCAATCCGAATAACCTACGGCCCAAGCCTGACTCTTACACTGAAAAACAATTTTTAAAAATCTTAGCCTACACGGAGATATGAACCGGAGACCACGACGTTCTTAAGCAAGCGCTTTAGCCACTAAGCTGCCAGCCCACTACACCGAAACACGGTACGGAGGCGACCATATCCAACGTGATGTCTATCGCCGTATTTCCAAGTTATGAGAATCAATTGCCAACATATTTCTGTCACCATTCGATAAGGTCTCAAAATTTCGTGACTACAACTGTTAATCACACTGCAAACAATATCCTGTGCCTTCATACAGATTTCCTTATAAAATTCCATCACAACGATATAGCCAATTGGAGTCATAACGTATCAAAAAGACAGAGACTTACATCCCTAATTATAATAATATTACTGTGGTTCACACTTACACACTGACTGCGAACAAAACCTGAGGGATCATTATAACGTAAAAGAGTATACACCTACAACATTGCAAGAATACCTACGATTTTGCCTCGCATTGCAACCCCTAACTTTCTAATATCTACGGTTTAACATTCAATCCGAATAACCTACGGCCCAGGCCTGACTCTTACGATGAAAAACAATTTTTAAAAATCTTATCCCCGACGGAGATTCGAACCGGAGACCACGACGTTCATAAGCCAGCGCTTTAGCAACTTAGCTGACAGGCCACTACGCGGAATATCGGTACGCAGTCGTCCACATCCAAAATGTCTGTCTACCACCGTATTTCGAAGTTATGAGACAAATGTGTTATTTATACAGATAATTTTTCAACCAAATGTAGACAGTATTTTTCTCCTTGTTTCAAAGGATAAGTGTGCAAAGTTTCATCGAGAACGGATAAAAATTGTGGATTTGTATGAAGACCAAACAAACCAACAAAAGAAAAAAACCAAACAAACAAACATAAATTCATATTTATATATAAAGATTACTGTGGTTCACACTTACACACTGACTGCGAACAAAACCTGAGGGATTATTATAACGTAAAAGAGTATACAACTACAACATTGCAAGAATACCTACGATTTGCCTCGCATTGCACCCCTAACTTTCTAATATCTATGGTTTAACATTCAATCCGAATAACCTACGGCCCAGGCCTGACTCTTACGATGAAAAACAATTTCAATTTTTTAAAATCTTATCCCCGACGGAGATTCGAACCGGAGACCACGACGTTCGTAAGCCAGCCACTTAGCTGACAGGCCACTACGCAGAATCTCGGTACGCAGTCGTCCACATCCAAAATGTCTGTCTACCACCGTATTTCGAAGTTATGAGACAAATGTGTTATTTATACAGATAATTTTTCAACCAAATGTAGACAGTATTTTTCTCCTTGTTTCAAAGGATAAGTGTGCAAAGTTTCATCGAGAACGGATAAAAACTGTGGATTTGTATGAAGACAAAACAAACCAACAAAAGAAAAAAAACCAAACAAACAAACATAAATTCATATTTATATATAAAGATTCTGTGGTTCACACTTACACACTGACTGCGAACAAAACCTGAGGGATTATTATAACGTAAAAGAGTATACAACTACAACATTGCAAGAATACCTACGATTTGCCTCGCATTGCACCTCTAACTTTCTAATATCTACGGTTTAACATTCAATCCGAATAACCTACGGCCCAAGCCTGACTGTTACACTGAAAAACAATTTTTAAAAATCTTAGCCTCCACGGAGATATGAACCGGAGACCACGACGTTCTTAAGCAAGCGCTTTAGCCACTAAGCTGCCAGCCCACTACACCGAAACACGGTACGGAGGCGACCATATCCAACGTGATGTCTATCGCCGTATTTCCAAGTTATGAGAATCAATTGCCAACATATTTCTGTCACCATTCGATAAGGTCTCAAAATTTCGTGACTACAGCTGTTAATCACACTGCAAACAATATCCTGTGCCCTTCATACAGATTTCCGTATAAAATTCCATCACAACGATATAGCCAATTGGGAGTCATAACGTATCAAAAAGACAGAGACTTACATCCCGAATTATAATAATATTACTGTGGTTCACACTTACACACTGACTGCGAACAAAACCTGAGGGATCATTATAACGTAAAAGAGTATACACCTACAACATTGCAAGAATACCTACGATTTGCCTCGCATTGCACCCCTAACTTTCTAATATCTACGGTTTAACATTCAATCCGAATAACCTACGGCCCAGGTCTGACTCTTACGATGAAAAACAATTTTTAAAAATCTTATCCCCGACGGAGATTCGAACCGGAGACCACGACGTTCGTAAGCCAGCGCTGTAGCCACTTAGCTGACAGGCCACTACGCAAAATCTCGGTACGCAGTCGTCCACATCCAAAATGTCTGTCTACCACCGTATTTCGAAGTTATGAGACAAATGTGTTATTTATACAGACAATTTTTCAACCAAATGTAGACAGTATTTTTCTCCTTGTTTCAAAGGATAAGTGTGCAAAGTTTCATCGAGAACGAATAAAAACTGTGGATTTGTATGAAGACCAAACAAACCAACAAAAGAAAAAAACCAAACAAACAAACATACATTCATCTTTATATATAAAGATTACTGTGGTTCACACTTACACACTGTCTGCGAACAAAACCTGAGGGATTATTATAATGTAAAAGAGTATACAACTACAACATTGCAAGAATACCTACGATTTGCCTCGCATTGCACCCCTAACTTTCTAATATCTACGGTTTAACATTCAATCCGAATAACCTAAGGCCCATGCCTGACTCTTACGATGAAATACAATTTTTAAAAATCCTATACCCGACGGAGATTCGAACCGGAGACCATGACGTTCGTAAGCCAGCGCTTTATCCACTCAGCTGCCAGGCCACTACGCGGAAACTCGGTACGGAGTCGTCCACATCCAAAGTGTCTGTCTACCGCCATATTTCGAAGTTATGAGACAAATGTGTTATTTATACAGACAATTTTTCAACCAAATGTAGACAGTATTTTTCTCCTTGTTTCAAAGGATAAGTGTGCAAAGTTTCATCGAGAACGGATAAAAACTGTGGATTTGTATGAAGAACAAACAAACCAACAAACTAACAAACAAACAAACAAACAAACAAACAAACCAACAAACATACTTTCATCTTTATATATAAAGATTTACATGGATAATTCCAACTTCATTCATGACGATTTCAATTCCAGGGGGAGAGTACCCACGTTGTTCACTGTGTCATGATCATTTTTGTTTATGATCTCTCAGAATTCACTACTATATAAGACTGCAGATTTACTCGGCCTTGAATATGAATAAAATCTTCTGGGGTAACTAGCCAAAGTACACCGATAAAACAAAACTTTTCGGCGCTCAAATCTCTGCCGCCATTGTCAATTGACTTGACAATGGCGGCAGAGTTTATGATCGCCGAAATGTCGTGTTTTATCGATGGACTAACTCGGCTAGATACCCGAAAATATTTTACTCAGTTTTTTATTATTATTATTATTATTGCTCTTCGGCATCTTAGGCCATACAGCCAGCTCGATAGTAATTGTATGTCACATAGTGCTTTCAGTTTCTATGTTATGAATTTTTTCCAGTTAATCAGACACTCCACAGGACGGACAGGACATTCACAGACACAATACTTAAACACCCATGCCCCCAGCCGGACTCGAACCGGCGACCTTCTGCACGCGGAGCCAGCGCTCTAGCCCCTACGCTACCGAGGCCGGCATATTATTCAGTTCACTTTTATGTTAGGTATATACATGGTGTTAACCCTTAAACTTCCTTTTCCACCCCAAAATGATGTCATAAGGCGGAGTCTTATCACGATGAAAGCACTTTGTTTCCTCATGGATGTCAGTTGTGATATTACCTGTCAGTTTACGAACCTAATAACATATCTACTTACAGTATGTCCACCACGCACAAAAATGTCATTTAGTTGTGCCTGGAACTAAAAATAGTTCACACAGTTTACGTTTTACGCATTTTACGTACATACATCAGTATCATATGTTACGTCTCAGGATCTCAACAACTTTAAAGTAGCTTTCAAAAATCAGGCTAGTCCCTCGCACACCATCCGTTTTCGTTCATGTTGGATCCGAAATTCACAAAGATAGGCTGATCCTTCGTCCGGACTTCCAGATTTCTGTTTTTCCGTGAATTCTCTAAATCACTACAAACGAATATCGTGATAGTTTCTTGCCCTCAGTTTAAGCTCTGGCGTAACCATGACGTCGACCAGCCGAAAAACCCCTACAAAAATCTATTTTCGAAAATATCTCTCACAAATGAAATATGACTCTTCAGCTACTATCAGACAATATGATTCACCAACACGTTAAAACAAAACGTTGACGTGGCATAAATCTAGTTAAGTCATTGGTACGAGAAAAATACAGATAGATAAAAGTGAGGAGAATCTCTGGAATTATTTCTAAATGAGGATAGTGTAGTAATATTTCTTTCAGATCGCTTACTTTCTTTAGATGACAAGGGGCTTAGGCAGAAAGAGGGATTGATCGGAAACATCCTGATAAAGTGATATTGCCATTTTTCACTCTTGCACTGAGCTTCTCCGTACTTTTTCTTTCTGTACACCGCACCTAAGAATCAACTACAGGTGTACATATGACACTGAAGACAAGATATGCTTATGTCGTACCGTCTTCCTGCGCTTCAATTCCTGGCGCAATAATTCTCCTTTTTTTTATTGCTTTACACCTCGTAGACGGCTAAGTTCATTAGAGGTGGGATGGGAATGGGGACAAGAAACGGGAAGGAATTCGGCCATGGCATTTTTGGAGGAAGCATCCCGTCATTCACCTGGAGATATTTGGGGAAACCATGCGAAACCCAAATCTGGATGCTCGGACGGGGATTTGAACCGGGGTCCTCCCGAATGCGAGGCCAGAACGTTAACCGTTCACGCACGACGCTCGGTAATAATTCTCCTAGGAGATTACATGAGAAGATGTTATAAGTAAATAAACACGCTAGCTAGTCCTCTGCAGCGTAAATACAAACACAAACCGAGCGTTGTGGGTGAGAGATAACGCTCTGGCCTCGCATTTGCGAGGACGCGGGTTTGAATCCCGGTCCGGCCATCCAGATTTCGGCTTTCGGTGGTTTTCCTACATCACTCCAAGCGAATACCAGGATGGTTCCTTCAAAAAAGCCATAACCAAATAGCTTCCCGTTCCTTGGTCCTAAAAGTTTGGATTTGTGTAGTTGGTTCAAGACTTCTGAATCGCGTTTACTAACCTAAGCAGTAAGGACGTTTTCATTGTGTTGCTTGTTGTTTCCTCCAATTCTTAAAAACAGTTGTTGGGACTTGAAACCGCTACTTGAGTGACGTGAACTGGGTAGTGTGCAGCTCATTACAGTGGTGGGTGTTGCGAGGTTGAGTGAATGCTTGCAAGCGACTGTCGTGACCCATCCTGCCGAATCCTTCGCCCACAATTAATAACGCCCACACAGCCGGGTCAAGGTTCGCATGTGCCACTTGCTAAGACGAACGAACGGTCGCCACGTCCAGGGGAGACCTCGAGGAAACGTCCTACAAGGCTGACGACGACATGAGTGTACAGCTAGCATCTGATTTGATGGGCAAGAAATATTCGAAGAGGTCAGTAATTTAAAGAACTGAAGCTACCTGTGTCATAACTATCGCAAAATGGTTGATAGAAGTCCTAAAGGTAGGTCTGACGAGAATGGGAATTCTTGATCACTCATGATGTCATTTCGGATCGTAATGGCTTGTCGACGGCTAAGCCATTATTATGTGTGACCTAAACACTCTAATCAACCAACAATGGATCATAAAGTTAATACACAGACCATTTTTTCAAAAATCCTCTCCAGCTTCACACTCACACACACACACACACACACAAATTTTAAGATATCGTGACATATATACTACTACAATAGTCAGGCAGCAGGTTGACAACATGTAAATAAACAGTCCATATGGAACCGCAGTACAATCGGTAGAAATATGTATTAGTTGCAGACAGTGGCGTAGCTAGGTCAACAAGGGCCCCAGTGCAAAAAATTTATTTTGGGCCCTCAGGCCAGATGGGCGACCTTTCTTTTTTGCTTTGTGTTGCTGGTAGGGGCCCCCTGAGGTGAGGGTTGTGCTTAGGGGCCCTCTGAGCAGTGGTTGGGGGCCCTTAGTGAGGGGCTTTCTGTGTTTCAGGGGCCCCCTTAGACGTCGGTAGAGCTAAAAAAAAAAAAAGATCGCCAGTTTGCCGTGAAGGCTCATGGGCCCTCTGAACTGCGCTTGGGAGCCCCCAGATGTGCGCTTTGGGGCCCCCTGAGCGTAGGGGCCCCGGTGCACTGCACCGCCTAGCCCCATAGTAGCTACGCCCCTGGTTGCAGAGAGTTAAAGTATAATTCAGTGTTGATGCATTAATGCGAGAACACGTGTTCTTCCTCGCCATTATACATTAGCAGGCTGGCAAGATTTAAGTGATATGCATGGAAAGGGAAAAGATGACCACGACGACAAGACCGAGCGTGGTGGTGTAACGGATAGCGTTCTGGCCTCCCATTCGAGAGGACGGCGGTTCGAATCCCCGTCCGGGCATCCAGATTTGGGTTTTCCATGGCAAACGCCGGGTTGCTTCCTTAAAAAGGCCATGGCCGAATTCCTTCCCATTCCTTGCCCCCCCCCCCAATCCTTTCCCGTCTCTAAAGACCTCGCTGCTGAGAGACGTAAAGCAGTTAAAAAAATTACCACAAGCTTACATTCGATTTCAGACATAAGAGTGTGGGAAAATTTTCTTTTGTAGGTAAAGGGGTCAGGGATTTTTATAAATGATGAACAATTTACCACAAACGCTGAAAGGGTAAAAGTAAGCGAGAACATGAAAGGGGGGAAATGCGTGTCTGGAGAAATTTCCACCAGAGTGTATGCTCCATTGCAGTTTAATGTAATGTGACCGATTGTATCACACATGTAACCGAAAGTAAGCCCTACATTCAAATTTGCAGGCACCCATACAAGGAAGGAACCGTATGACATTATACCTCTTCATACAAAAAGTATTGTTGTAAGTTATTCCAATTTAAAGAAAGATTACACTATTCACGCACGCTCTCTTTCCTTCTTTTCTGTTCTTGGTCCACAGCAGTGGAGCTTGTGTAGAAAACTTCAGTTCAGCAATTTTGTTCTCAGGCTGTGAGAGTCAAACCTCAAGAGCCACCAAAATGCCATTAGTTTAACACCTGCTGTCAGAACATTCCGGAACCGAGCCTGCTGGGTAGGCGGTAAAGCTTGTATTTGACATTCGGAAGGACGCGGGTTGAAATCCCGCCATCCAGATTTTGGGCTTTACATGGTTTTCTGAAAATACTGCAAATGAGTGCCGGGGTGGTTCCTACAAAAGACCAATCTAGTAATCCTTCTCGTTCTTTCTCCCTCCATCCACATTCAACGCAACCTCTTCCTGCTCTAATACAGGGCTAGTCAAAATGATTGCAGCTGTCCTATTATAGGTACGATGTTGGGGTTTGCTGTGATAAGACAAGTGGCTCTCCAAGTTTTGATTGCACTAAATGCAAGCTTCCCGCGGTGGCCGCTAGAGAGCAAGATGGCTGAAAGTGAGAAAGCGTACGTTGTTCTCGAATTTCATTCCACTCAGTCTGTGGTAACTGTTCAGCGACACTTTAGAACAAAGTTCGGCAAGAATCCCCCGCATGCTACCACCATTCGGTGTTGGTATCAACAGTTTAAAGCCACGGGATGCCATTGTAAAGGTAAAACAACGGGTCGCCCTCCTGTGTCTGGAGAAAACGTTGAACGTGTGCGCGCCAGTTACGTTCGTAGCCCACAGAAGTCTACTCCTCGAGCGATCAGGGAATTAGGTATTCCACAGAAGACCGTTTGGAGAATCCTGCGGAAGCGACTGTGAATAGTTGCTACAAGCACTGTCGCCCTACGACGAAGTGCGTCGTTTACAATTCTCTGCCCAATGTCTAGAACAGGGGTCCCCAAAGGGGTCGATACCAACCCCTTGGGGTCGCTAAGAAATCTCCAGGGGTCTATTAATACAGAGGGGTCGAAAGGGGATCGATTAATACTAAAGAGGATCAATTAAAATGTACAGTAAAAAATAGGAATGTTCTACTAAAAATCAGGTCAATAAGTAAAATTAAAGCTCATCCTCTCAATTCTCGTCTGTTTGCGAAGTCATGTAAAGTAAATGATGAAATATGTGACAAGTTAAAACAGTACAACAACCATCTGCTCTTTTTGGCAGATCTTTATTTCAAATTTATTCCATCTATCTATAGTTTTGTTCCTATTTTTTGAGATTATAATAATAGTGGAAAGTATCTCGTTTTTCTGTTAATTTTATTGGGTGGATTTTATAAATTATTTCGTTGAGTTGTTATGCAGGTCTCCTTATTGCCTAGTATCATAAATGCCAAAAATGATTTAATGTTTTTATTAAATACTTGTGGGGGTCGATAAGAAGGAAAATATCGTATCAAGGGGTCGACGGGGTAAAAAGTTTGGGGACCCCTGGTCTAGAACAAGACGAAACATTCGCAGAAAAACTTGTGTTTGATGATGAGGCCACTTTTCATGTGAGTGGAAAAGTGAACAGGCACAATGTGCGCATTTGGGGGATCGAAAACCCCCATGCTTATGTGCAGCACGTTCGTGACTCTCCCAAAGTGAACATGTTTTGCGCGATCTCACGAAAGAAACTTTATGAGCATTTTTTCTTTATTGAGGTGACGATCAGAGAGAAAATCTATCTTAAAATGTTGCATAATTGGCTCATGCCACTTCTGGAAGCTGACAGTGAAGATTTCTTTTTCCAGCAGGACGGTGCTCCACCCCGTTTTTCTCTAGTTGTCCGTAATTTCCTAAACACCAGGATTCCAAACAGATAGATTGGTCGTGCTGGGGATTGTGATCGTCAGCTAATGTCATGGCCTCCTCGTTTCCCTGACTTAACTCCCTGCGACTTCTTTGTTTGGGGTTTCGTAAAAGATACAGTGTTCGTGCCACCAGTACCAGTTGATCTGCCAGACCTGCGGGTTCCCATCACCAATGCATTTGCTCTCATTGACGGAGACATGCTGCATCGGGTATGTGAAGAACTCGATTATAGACTTGATGTGTGCAGAGTCACTAAAGGTGCACATATTGAGTATGTGTAGACACTCAAAAAACCTTTCATTTTTTGTTTATATATCTGTGTAATCTTGGAAGTATATGTCAAATAATAAATCTGTAGTAATTTTCTGAAATCACTGCAATCATTTTGACTAGCCCTGTAACTTCGATGTCGACGAGCAGTATAGACCGAAGTAAGAAAAAAGAACATTCCGAATACCCTTAGCAAATAAAAAACAAAAACTGTGGCCATCACGGGACGCCCCGCAGATTTGAAACATCGAAAATGATGGTTATTGAAATAATTATTATGATTAAAGAAATGTAGAGTAAAATAAATAAAAATAGAGTTTCGTTAGTAAAATAAATATATTTTTCTTATTATAATAATAAATACAGAATATAAATACAAGACAAATAAATTTTTTTTTTAATATAGACTTTTTTTCCAATGCAGTTACGGAATATTATTTGACGTATCTTCTGTGATTTCTGTAATAGTAGCTGTCTAAGGTGTATAAGACAGTATTAAATAAATGATTGGCCGAAAGTAACTTAAGTATGTAACAAAAGTATTGGATGACATGTTATCGAGATATCTTGAAAATACGGCATCGATTGTTGTTCCATGTCTAGATGCAGGTTCAGTTGGCTTATTATTAAATTTCAAATCAAATTTTTGTTCAAGGAATGTTGAATCATAGAAATCTCCTGCTAAATCATGGGAAGTTCGTCTACATTGTCTTCAAAAATCAAAAGGTAGTAGAGAGCGGTGGCAGAGAGAAGGCGTGACTGCACAAGAGAGCGCCATGCCGTTTGTCGTCACGGCACATGAGTCGATCTTACCCCGGGACCACGCGCTTCGCACTTGCCACAAACGCTTGGTTAATTTTGGGGAGGTACACGTTGACATCCACACGCTTGTTAATACGCTTGTATGTATTGGAGAAGCAAGCATGACAGGCGTAGAAGTTCTGTCGGCAACAACTTTTGGCGTAACCTATTTTTATATAAAAAAAAAATTAAAAATCGAGAAAGACTGCAATGAAGATCGTGGATGTTAAAAATCCATAGAAACCGTACCAAGTAATTATTATAATTTCATTCATGTAACTATGATTACTATGTAGCTTCATGTATGTATTTCATTTAATTTAAGATATTGTTTTATAACTAGAATTGTATAATAATTATTATTTCAACTACATTACAATGTCCGTATCAATTTTTTTTGATTGCAGAGAATTTATGGAAGAAACATTTAATGAGCTTCTTTTTGAGCCATTTGGGCAGTTTGTTAATTTCTATAGAAAGAGCTATGCTGATTCTGAATATTCGCTGAATGAAATTTCACCTATGATATCTAAATAAAATGGAGACTTCAGAGCAGCTCTACTATACCAGCTAAATTAATAAATTTATATCCGAGCCAGAGCGAATAGAATCTTGTTTTTTCTTTTAATGTTTTAATCTACATGACAGGTTTATTTTTAATTTCGCTAAGACGACTCCAAGCATCAGCTACTTTATTTTTTCTTTATGGTCTTTATTCTTCTGGTCCCAAATGCAGGATTCTACTTGGTAGCATTCCGAAAATTTTATAATATCCTTGTTGGGCCATTTATTCATTTTTCCTGCAGTACTTCTATCACAACAAACAGGAACGCATGTCAGTATCGGTTACGCACTGACGGCGGACAAAGTCCGCACAAACTTGTAGATGCTTCACAAGCGCTTGCCGCAAACTTCCTTTGATTTTTGCCAAAAAACCGACTCTCGATTGGATCAGCCACAAGTGCTAGCAATTCTACACAAACCAAGCCAAACGCCCTGTCCATATGTTTCAATTTGAGACGGCTTGTCGAGGTTTGGCAAGCCATCCAAGGCGCGCCAATAGCTGATGATTCACATAAAAAAAATCGCGCACCTACTTCGATGTGTTTAGCTGTAGCAATATGATAGCTGTTAAAGACAGTGTAACCTTTCTTCTCATTTCTCAGGGATTCGTAAAGATGTGGATCAGTCTTTCATCCGTTGCTGCCTTGAATGTAAGCGCTGTTTAAACACTGCAGCTAACGCCGTATTACTAATAGAGCCAATTCCACAATATAATAATATCGCAGAATCTATATCGGGTAGGTATTGCATTCAGAGTCTGAAGAATCTCGAAGAGATACGTAATAATAGTCAACCAACGAATCTGTATGAGATTGTGAAATGCTGCCGATGTTCGCGCAGAATGCTGTACAGACCCTCTGCCAACCGTGAAATCTATGTACTAATTTGATGTTGTGTTTAAGAGAGGCATTTGGGACCTACACACTTTCGTTAAACTATATCAAAAGTTGACAGAAAACTTATTTGCATCTGAACTCGTATACGTTATGTGTCTAACATGGCGGCTGGTTTCGGCCTCCAAAAAATTCACCGTTGAAACCCAACCCTTCTCCACTTTTCAAAATCCATCATTTTTGCCAATAATTTTTTTTCATTCCCACAGTTTTTATCCAATATCAATGGAACTTTGAACACGTGTACTTTAAAACAAACAGAAAAATACTGTCTACATTTGGTTTACAGAAACCCAACCCCACTCCTCCTTTCAGTCCCCTTAATTTTTGTCAATGATCAGTATACAAAGTTACAGTTCCTATCCGATTTTGAAGGAATTTTGTACACGTATACTTTAAAGAAAGGAGAAAAATACATTATGTTTACAAAAACCCAAATCCTCACCCCCTTTATCCCATCTAATTTTTGTAAATGTTCTTTATGAAAAGCTACAGTTTTTATCCTATTTAAATTTAACTGTGCACGCATTAAAACAAAGAAAAAATGCTGTTTACATTTGGTTTACAAAACACACACCCTCTCCCCCATCACCCACATATAGAAAATTTAAACGTGTAACTATTCAGTTTTTTTACAAATATCTCGAAAATGGCAGGGAAATCGGCCAAAGTTGATGATGATGAAGAATATTTATGACAATCCAATCAAACGGGTCAAAGCATCAGAACTTTTATATCCATCATCCATAAACGCCGGGTTCTCTGCTAGTTTGAAATATGTGTACAGAAAATTATTTGTAAGCAACAAAATGTTAGATTAAATAAGTTGGTACTTGTTTCATTTTAAATCTGCTGTTCTATGTCTTGAACAAGCTAGCATATGTTGCACTACGATTCTATGAAATGAACTGTCGATTTAGTTATACGAACATGAAGAGAATAAATCTAAACCTTTAAATATTAATATGTTGAACCTTTGTCCTTCGTTACGTCAAACGTACAGCTGGTCTTTTGTGTCTGCCTACAGCTCCAAACCACTGTCCGGTTTTTTCTGTCGACTCATGCATATCAGACAATCGTTAGATGGTAATGGAAGGGTGATACTGTCCTTGGGGGAAACAGATATAGCTGTGCTTTTAAGTAACTGTATACCAAGCGAAGCTTCTTTAGCACAGACAATTGTACTAGGCTCTATCCGAATCATTGACTGAGCAGTTTTTCAGATCCTTCTGTTATGGAGAGTGATATATTTGCCTTCCTTATGGTGTAACTTGAAAGTAGCTGGAAATGTCATTCTACTTCTTTTATTAGTTCAAGTTATTAGCAATTTCTAGATTTATACAAATAGCACAACGTACTGCACATATAATTATTTCTTGCATTAATTAAAATCTAGTGATAACAAGTATCGTAAACTCTCTGAAATACCTTTAAGATCCATTTAAGAATACATTTCTCAGAGCCGGAAAATTTGCCATCAGAGCGCATGAAACGATAATTTTAAATAGTGGTCTTGGGTTAGTTAAGAGAGCTTTTTGGTAAGATCTCGATTTTCCAAATAGAATTCAAGATCTAAAGGTGCAGGATTTTTTTTATACATAAAAGATTAATAAGTCATCAAATAATGACCCAATAATTTTAAACCCATTTTACCATTCAATTCAACTTAAAGAATAGATTCGTATTAAATCGTAAAAGAGAATAAAATTTTGTATTTTGGAGGAATGAAGGAAAGAGTTGATTTTTAAAGATTTCTTAAAAATATTGTTGTACCTCAGTTCAAGATATGTGCATACAAAATCGCCGTGTGCTTCGCTGGAACTTCATGAGATTAAAAACAACGTTCCAACAAAAATCTAAAACAAATCGTATCAGCTTAAAAGGATATCAACGGATTGTTGGTGACGTTTATTGTCTGTAGCCAAAACTTGTTCCCGTCGATATGCACAGCAAATAATAGGCAGTCAAAACAGCGGTATTCACTAGTGTACTTCCATTAAAGAATGCAAACCCCGTGCCTTGAAATTAATTTTCTCATTACTACTTTATATTCTCTTGTTATCCTGTAAACTATTAAAATCTCTGTTTAATGAAAACGAAAATATTGTTTCAACATGGTAAAACCATATTACTAAAATATGCTTTGACGAGGGAGAAAAAACATATTTAGCTATAAAAAGACGGGAAATGACTAAACTCGTTATTTATGATCTCAATAGAAATAAATTGTCCTGGTAAAAAACGTCTCAAATACTTTAAGATACGCATTCAATTAGAGACGCTGTTTTGTTGAAATGTTCCTTAGATTTTTCTGAAGCACGTAGTTACTGAAGGTTTCCGCTACGCTGACCATTGCAACACTTCCTTAGATCCTTAGATTTTGCTGAGATACAAAGTTACTGAAGGTTTCCCCTTTGCTGGCCACGGCAACTCCGAAAGTTCGTATTAAAAACAGGATTAGACCTTTCCTTAACGTTGAAAACAACTCATGTGACATTGAGGACGATCTTCATCTGAGGAAGGTCTACTTGCCAACGGGGTTATGTAATTCAGTATGTGGAACTTTTATTCTGTGACGTGAAATGTTTTCCATTCCAACATTCGCCTCTCTGTTCATTTAATCAGGTTGGCAGATGCATCGTTAGAAGGATTTGAATTAATGTCCCATGTCCTATATAGCAGCGCTTTAGCGTTATAAGTTGCTGCTTGCACTTCTTTAGGTGTACCTCAGATGAACACAATGTTTTCGAGCTGTTTGCAAACAAGGATAGAATAATGCGTTAGTGATGTAGCGTCATATCTTCTGGACAGCAGGCTGGTAGGATTCAGCCTTGGTCCGAGTTCCCCCTTCGTGTGGAGGAACTCGTCATCCGAACGGAACTTTCACTCGACCAATGACAGGTAGCGCAGCTGATGGTTGTTGTTACGCCTTAATGGCAGACTGCGACGTCAGGCGCCGGTTTTCCCTGAAGAAATCTTTGTAATAACGGAAATTTTGGGTCACAGTCGGAAGGCTCGACTACGACAGGATGGACAGATATTTGAAGCTAGAGATTATAAATATCTTGACCTTCAATGTATGAAGTCAACCGGTTCGGGAGTCTGTTATATTTGTAGACGGTTAAGACACAATCCTAAGGTCGGCGCACAACTGCAATATGAACTCTATGAATTACACAAATTAAAACTCAGTTCTTGTCATCTGAATGTAAGAAACGAAACAAAATATATTCTTTACTATGAAGTATAATTAATTTCAGTAAAGTGATTAAGTGTGTTTTTTTTTTTGTTGTTGTCTATTTATGAAAATAAGTTAAGCCAATGCGATAGACCGGCATCAAAAAAAAAAAAAAAAAAAAAAAAAAAAAAAAAAAAAAAAAAAAAATCGACATTTTCAGGAAAATTAAATTATCAGTAAGAATATGTGATTATTGTATACACCGAGAATTTCAGATCAAGTTGGTATTATTTTCTCGAATCTATGGATTGTGGACAGAATAGATAAATTGCTTAGGCTATATTTATCTATTAATATTATCAGCTATTGAGGAAAATGATCCACAACGTCCAGATATTATAATACTAGGTTTTATTGCATGTCTTGCATACGCATACTGGTAAACATAGAAGTTTTCTTTTTGTACTAGCGTATGTCCCATGCTACTGAATGATTCCTGTTTCATGCCCCCAGGACTTTTAACTGTTTACAAGAATTTATATGGAGTTCGCCTGTTTTATTGAAATCTACATTGAATAAACGGTTTATTTTCCTTCATTGAATGTTTTCGAGAGCAAATTTCCGTCTCATTAAATTACCTTATAAATCTAACTCAATCTGCTTCACTATAGCACACAGACGAAATGAGACACTGTTTTTGCAGCAATGTAATCTGTAAAAAGTATTTTCAGTTAAAAAAAGTTATGAGACCATCTGAATTATATTCATAGCTTTTACTTTTTTAAAACTACCCTACAATTATTACTTTTTTTTTGGCTTAAGGTTTTACGCCTCGTCGACGCAAAGGAATTCGGCCACGGTCTTTTGAGGGAAGCATGCCGACATTCGCCTGGAGTGATTTAGGGAAACCATGGAAAACCCAAATCTGTATGTCCGGACGGGGATTCGAATCTGCGTCCTATTACTTGCTGATTTTGTTACTAGTACGAAGTGAATTTTTTGTGTTGATGAGTCATTTAAATGCTTTGTTTGTAATTAATAAACTGTTAATCATCTGTAACATAATACGAAATTGTTGGAATCGCAAGGTGTAGTAATGTATATTCTACGGAACTTTCGATCCTGATATCAATACGATTGGACAGTTATAGATCTATTGAAGCATTTTAAATGTGGTGCTTTGGAAGTGGACAGATAAAGTACGAAATGAATGTGTTTTTGAGATAATGGGTGAGCAAAGATGTTTGTGAAAGAGTCTAGGGAAGAGATAGGGATGGTGAGTTATATTTTAATCCATGGAGGATTGGTTAGTATCTTAGTAAAGTGAATAGTCGAAGGAAAGAACTGTAGAGGAAGACAAAAATTAAAACACATGAAGCAGATGATTGAGGACGTATATTGTAATGGTTTGTCGAGACTAGATGTAAGACGGTGACTATGTTCTGAGTATACTCACGTGTCTAGGATAGTTCCCACGCCACGAATTTACTATCATGCAGACACAAAATAACAAATGAATTTTCACACCAATGCAATTGAGTTTGTTTATTTCTTATTTATTTTTCCGAACGCGTTTTACTTCACTCTCTAAAACATCTTCAGCGGTTCTATCTATTGAGTGTGTATGTATGTAATTAACTTGTTTTATGCTACAATTTTACATACCATAATATATACACACTCAACAGATAGAACCACTGAAAATGTTTCAGAGAATGAAGTGAAATATGTTCGGAAAAAAAATAAGAAATAAACAAAATTAATTGTATTGGGGTGACAATAATTCATACACATTAAAATAACAAAGATACTAAAATCTAATGAAGTTTATTTTTAAATAACTAAGTATTCATAAATTTACGTAGAGAATAGTAGAAGTTCTACCTTGCCAATAGCATTTAGAGATAAACAAGTCTTGAGTCATCATCAAAAATTATTTTTTCAGTGTCACAAATCATGACAGCCGACGTGATCTGATCAGTTTCTTGAGTTTGATCACTGCTGTACCTCTTAAGGTAAATTAAAACCAAAACTGTATTACACAGAATATTTGACCTAATCTGGCTGAAATACGAACGTGACCTGTATTTGACCCTAAGGTTTGTTCTACATGATTTAAAGAATTTCTGTTGAGTTTGAAGGGACTTGGAAGTATAATGGAGTAACATAGATGATTTCAGTAAATAACAGCTGGAGGATTTCATCAAACCAGTATGACACTGATGATTGAAAAAAGTGGAATTACACTGAGCTTACTTCAGGAATCCAGCATTCACATTATAAAAGATTTTTCCGATATCGCAGCCGTCAGATTACCGCAGCTTCGCGAGTTTCACGCTGCGTCGAAATGCTTCTCCTTCTTCTTCCAGACGTTTCGACCAAGCCTTATGACATCCTCAGTCTCTAGCAGACTCAGAAAGAGGATAAGATCCCTGAGGAAGACCTAAGGCCTGGTCGAAACGTCGGGAAGAAGTAGGAGCTGTATTTCGACGCAGCTTGAAACTCGTGAAGCTGTTTATACCTGTATATACATTGTTTAAATCGTTAAATTTCTTAAAACCGAAGTATCAACATTTAACAACTTTGGTTAGTGTAGTTGACCATTTAGTGATCATTATGACTGAGCGCCTTAACACATTAACAAGGGACTTGGTGATTGCTGTTGGCGCACCCACAATGCTCTTTGGATAATTACAATGATTTTCCTAACAGGGCGAACAAATGTTAAGATTATTCATACACACAAGATTTCTTTGGTTAATTAAGATAAGCAAATTTGTCGTCGTGGTTAACCGGAATATGTTTACGGACGAGGAATTACTTTCGACTTTGATTAGAAAGAGCGAATAGTTTTCTGGCAGCTGCTAGAGTTTGTTTGATGATAGTCGGTGCGAACTCAAGGCGAGAGTCTGGTCGCATGTCAAGGACGCCCGGAAGCAGGCGTAACTCATGTGCGGTCCAAGTCACACGCGGGCTTCGATTCAGCGAGTGCCTCAAGGACAGAAACAACAGGCGTCGGTAATTCGTCCCCAGTAATAGGTGCAGGAAGCTACTAACGTTATCTTATTTCAGCCTTAAACGAAAATAAACAGATATGTACACTGCCTGACAAAAAAGCGAAGTACCCGGAATAGGAGAAGGAGTCGAAACTTCACGAGTTGACAGGGTGCGTGATTTTATTTCAGAGATTATATAATCGAGTCAGATTTAAAAAGAACTGAACAGTATGAGCTCACTTATCAGTATGACGTTTCACCGCCTGTGGCCTAGATGCATGCTCTGATTCGTTCGTGAAGGGTGTTATAAAGCCGTTGTCTTCCCTCCTGAGGCAAGTTGGCCCACAACTGTTGTTACTGGTCCTTGACATCGTGGATACTGGCACTGGGACGGAGTGGACGTCTGAGCTGGTTCCACACATGTTCAGTCGGGGACAGATCTGGAGATCTTGCTGGTCATGGGAGTACCTCAACATCACGCAAACAGTTCAGAGAGACACGTACCGTGTGTGGACGAGCATTGACCTTTTGAAAAATGGTATCACGATATTGTGAATGGGAGGTAACACATGACGACGCAGGATGTCCGTGACGTACCGTTCCCGCAGTCTTACCAGCCGTGACCTGAAGTCATATACACACCAAGGCATCTTTCGAAAACATTTAAAGTATGGGACGCCTCCCAGTCCATGCTTCTCGGTCACGGCACCAGAACAAAATGCGACCGTTTCTGTTATGGCGTTGGTGGCAGCCCGTATTGGATGGTAATTCCCTAGTCCGGCTGTTGCTAGTCTCCGACCAATGGTGCGGAACGACACAGAATATTTCAGGGAGTTCATTACTTGTTATCGGATAGCAGGAGCAGATCTGAAGGGGTTACAATGTGCTTGACGCAGACTACGACGATCCTTACTTGTGGTGGTCACACGTGGTAGACGAGAACTTTGACGAGCATGCCACTGTTGACGTTCCCACGCATCCCAATATCGGACCACTGTCACCCGAACGCTATACAAATCTGTATATTACACAATTAGACCAGCCGGCCAAATGAAGACCTACAGTGAGGTCCCTTTCAAAACTCTTGTCAGTTGCTGATAGTGCTGTCTCACACGAGTAAGCGCCGTCTGCGTCCTTCGAGTGCTTATTCTACGAGTACATCTGACGCTGTTCAAGACCATTATACCCTACAAGGCCGTACACGAAAAACACTAATGCACTCTGGTGGCCATCTACCTGTCATAGATCATTGCAAATCTTAATCATTTACATGCCCACACATATATATATAAATCACATTGATATCCTACCGTCTCTTCTCGGTGATTCAATTTTTATGTCACCAGTGTAATTTCCTGGTACGTCGGTCTATTATTGCCAATCCCACCAACGCGAAATATCGCTGCACTTTCTGGATAGACACGTCAGTCCCAAATTTAGATTTTCTGTCCTTGACTAAGTATGGCCTCTCTGACAACACTGAGACCTCGACGCAGACGTCGCTGATCTCGGTAATTAAGTAAACGTGATTGTCCATGCCTGGAGGTAATGCCGGAAACTACATATTCACAGCACACTCTTGACGCTGTGGATCGATGAATGTTGAACTGACGAACAATTTTTGAAATGGAATGCCTCACGCGTCTAACGCCAACTGCCCGTATGGTAATTCATGTCGTGTGCCATAATCACGTCAGAAAAAAATTTTCACACGACTCGCGAGAGTACAAATGAAAAACCCCCGTCACTGCACGGCACATTTATAGATTTCTTCCGCAGTGCTATCTCCATCTGGATATTTGCAACTTTTTGGTACTTCAGTGTATTATTATTGCCTCCTGCAACACACATTTTCATTGTTCTACCTTTTTGGCGAGCCGGATGGTTAAGCGCCTGCTGCAGGGAATGGCGCTAGAGCGGATGTCTCGATCCAAGATCTCTCGATCGGTTTATATGATTTCCTAATATAATATTTTTGTCAATGTTCCATACTGTCTCTCAAGACTTCTCTGTTGACGATCCGCAAAACCGGATAAAATGTAATAACCGTTTGATTTTCCCTCTGAAAATTACTGTTCTGACTTACTGCTTCCTTCTCGTTTTTAAACAATTCCAACGTGTGATGTTGCCATGTGTGTTCATTTACTGAGTATTTTTTTTTTTTTTTTTTTTTTTGTAACTGCTTTACGTCTCTTTTTAACATCGAGGTCTTTAGAGACGGGAAAGGATGGGGGGCAAGGATGGGGGCAAGGAATGGGAAGGAATTCAGCCATGGCCTTTTGAAGGAAGCATCCCGACATTTGCCTGGAGTGATTTGGGGAAACCATGGAAAACCCAAATCAGGATGCCCGGACGGGGATTCGAACCGCCGTCCTCCCGAATGCTAGCTAAGCGAGAACGCTAACCGTTACACCGCCCCGCTCGGTATTTACTTAGTAGCTGACACATTGCAGAGGACAGCACTGGCGGCCAGCGATCCATGCCAGCGTTGAGGTCTCGGTACACCTGGCCATCCCCGGCGCTTTATTGCCCGTAAAATGAACCGCTTGCAGATGCAAATGCGTGATGATGTCACAGGTGCTGCACCCAGCGCCAAAGGGTGCTACGAGACTGTAAACATACATAGCAATCAACTCACGTTCTTCCTAGTGAGTTCGCATTTATCTCTGATCCCCTTAAGTCGAAGAGAGGGTACCATATCTCAGAGGGTATAATAACACGTTTCGGCCAAGATGATTGATTATTCGTCGATCGGAGGTAATGATACTTAATCGTGCGCCACGTCCGAGTAGTGCCGTTTGCGTAACGCATGTGCCGCCTGTGTTTGGACAGCTCAATTAGCCTTCAGATGGGTCCAGGACACGACTCTGAGACTAGGCAGTAATGGTACTCCCAAATAACCCGGAAGCTCTTCAAATGACTCACCAGTTAGAATTTCACCTTCGCTGTTATAAAAATTCTACAGCATTATGCTAGTATTACCTATTTATAAAAAATCATCAGTTTATGCAACCTTCTGCGTTCTTCACCAAGTGATTCGAATTGTCTGCACACAAGAACAAGAAGCGTTGAGCAGAGTTGAACTCCTATACCAATATTTATCTCTCCTTTTCTGTTTTCATACCGAATTTAGTGCAGAGAGAGTACTTTAAAGGTTCAGGATTTCGATTTTGGTGTTGCTATTGTTGTTAGCAGTTTAGAAAGTCTGATGGCATAGATATTAGCACCATGATCATTTATCTCCATTGACTCCAGGAGGAAGTAACACCCGCACTTTAGGTTTTTTGGGAAATTCAGGAGACGGATGTGTACGGACGTGTGGATGACTGTGATTTGTGTATGTCCAGTGTAGTGGTTTACGTTCTGAATCAATGAAAGGTAAAGGAAGGGAGAGGATTAAATCCAGTACTCGGCCATTCAGGCCTACTCTTCCAAAAGACACCAACGGTCGTGAAGCTTAACGTACTCAACCTACTTATGAAACACTGTCAACAGTGTCGTATGTCCTCATTCCTCTCTGCGGAGAGGATTTTCGGACGTCGGTATACAATCCAGTGATTAGGAGTTTTACACCATCTCTTCTCCTATGCTGCCGGTTAAGTCCCGATGATAAAATCTCTCCAGTCGCCACTAGTACCGGAAACCCTCATGGTGCCGCACTCACATGAGCCAACGGAGAGGTGATTAGCGCGATAAAGGAAACTAAGCAACTAATATAAAAAAATATTGTATTCAGTAGGAAATTCCAGGACTGAAATTTTACTGCCTATTAAGGGATCAGACAAATTTTAGTTCACAAACAATGAATCGATTAGTGTCTGGCTGAGGAAGTATCTTGAACAAATTATAAGCAATTAGCTTTTGCTCACGATTTAGTCCAAGTACACCAGACAAACATTCTGTCGTTTTTTCAGGAAACTGTAAATTATAATAATTAATTTATTAAAATTTGGTATGAATAATGTGATGAATTAACAGCGAAACAATTCCCTTGGTGTTGAATCTTCGGTAGAATAAATTCATTATCAATCTATCTCAGAGAATTCGATACACTTGGGGGGGATTGGATGAAATTGATATTAGGTTAGCATCAAATTTCTTTGTTATCATTTTCATTAGATATTAATTTTCTGCTCCATCCCCAGTTAAGGTAACGTGATGATGGACAACTTATATTTTAGGCCAGAAGTAAGCTTTCAGAAAGTAAAAATCCCATAGAAATCTGTTCAATAGTTTTACATTATACCAGATTACAAGTAAAAGAAACTGATTATCAGAAAAGGTTTTGATGTCCTGTCCTGGCACCAGGTGACGTAGAAAACTCAGACAAACATCAGATTTTAAGTCAAAATTGGTAGTTTTCAATTCATTACAGATAAAAACTTTTAATATTCAGAACAGATTTTAATTTCATCTTCTGTGCCCGGTGACATCAGTTAGCTTTAGTACTATGAAATCACCCTTAATCTATTTAGTATGTTTTACGTGATGTCGGAACAAATTATAGACCTATATTATGGTATAGATTGGGGTCAGTATCTGAATAAAGGCTAGTAGACTATACTAAAAAATTTCAAACCCTTTGAAATCTGTTGGGAAACTTGACGTCAAACAGAAAAATAAAATTTTATTATTAAATTTATTTAATATTAGATGATCGTCTAAACCAAGATCTGTCTTTAACATGGAATATAACAACATACAAGAAGAAGTTTACCGCTATTGTACCATCAAAAGTAAGTTGGTTGCTACTTCATTTCCTCCCATTAACAAATGGCCAGGAAGTCAAGAAAATGGATGGAGACAGACGATTATGTACCACACGTGATGACCTGCGGGATAATAATTCATGACAGTTTGTATGGATCTGAGAAAATCACAATAAATAAGAAACTATTGCAAATTCATTACATTTGTTGGAGCATATCTACAAACTCGTCATGCAGTTTTGACGATTTTATTGACCACGGATTTCATTTTTAGCTGTGCAAATTTTGATTCGTACTTCAGCTACACCTCTAATATTCTTGCTCTGAGCCGTCTATTGTGAAGCTACTTACTCAAGCAGCCAGCTGATTCTGATTACTCAATGGAAGCCAGTTGCGACCCCACCCACGTTCCCACTCTCCTTTGAGCTGTCAGCAGAAATTAATCTGGCAGCGATCATACCGCGAACATTTAATTACTGCTCTGGTTCTATTGGTCAGCTGATATGGGGCAACGTACCCAATTGGGCAGTACGTGCTTCCAGGTGCACGTTCGGAGCTCGGGGCTACTTGCTCAACCCATCGTTGAAGTCTCTCACGACTCTAGATCGCCTCGCCCACAGTACTTAAAATTCAATCGCCAGAGCGGCACATTATTCATAAAAGGACCGTCCCCATTTTGTCGTCTCGTCTTTTTGGCCGGGGCAGTCTCTCTAATCGAAACCTTCGGCATGCGGAGCCGGAGGCCGTCTGTTGAATGGAGGATCTTCACGAGACGAGACGGCATTGCGTAAGACGTGGATGAGCCCGACCCAGCAGGGGCGAGATTCCTCGTTGATTGGGACACGGCAGCACTCATCACAACAGGTGCTCTCTCATCTCCCATCATTAGTCTTCCTCCCTGCCCTCTTCTCCGCCGTCATTATTATTTTTTATTTCCTCTCGTTCTGCAAAGCAATCATAGAACTCGGAGCATTAAGCTCTCAAAACAGACTTCGGGTTATCCTGACCTGATATATAGCTTCGCTTCTATAGGCAGTGTTATAGCATACACAACGCTACAACCAGAATGAGGCCTTTTTGTTGTGCCGTCCGTGTTACGTGTCAGAAGTGATATACGGCGTTATAAATGACGTTACTACCAGTAATCTCCAAACTGCAGTCAGCTGTTATAATCATCACTTGTCCTCCGCAAAGTTACTGTTTTTGTTATTACGAAGGTTGTTCCGGCGCTCGTAGATATAACATTTGGAGTACACAATATTAAGTTGTTCCGGCTCCATGTATTTTAATTAACTAAGTGAGCGTTTTTTCAGAACTGGGATGCTACTGAAATCTTACTTTAAACATGAGGTGTTTGAAGTAATATATGTAGTTGTTAGATTTGATTGAGGCAAGATATCATTCAATGATCTTAACAACGTGGTGGAGCAAATATATTGATATCATCGTCATAATAACATAAATTTTTGTTAATATTCATCAAAACCAAAAAAAAATATCCCTAGTACTATTAAAAAATCATTTGGAGCCTAGATAATTTCAAGTGTAGTATATACCATATGGCGTAAGACAAAATTAGTGCCACTATCTCTATGGACGTAGCAGGAACGATAAATAGAGAAGTAAATGACTGAAATGAGCAATCCTTATGTTTTGAAAGAATAGATTAGAAGATATAACTACATTTCAAGATCACAAGAAATTTTGTTTCACTAATTCTATTTACAGGCATTTCCATCTTATAGTTGTATTCACGAGAGAGAAAAAAATCTAGTCATTGCAGTTTTTATATTTGCGTGATAAAAATTCTCTGATGTTTTAAACCTTTTGAACCTATTGCAGTATTTTTGGCATTATAATGTCAAAAAAATTAGAAATTTTCAGTAGGGGTATAATACTAAGATAAAATAAAATAGTAAAACATTATACATGTTTAAATCCAGGAACTGAAAACCAAAGTAAACAATAATAAGGATAAAGTTCGTTACTGAATTAAAAGCAAGTTAAATTAAAATAATAAAAATAATTTTTCAGTAGAATTCCTTCTTAATCGTGAATCGAAAGCCATTTTTTAAAAAGTAGATGTCTACGATGCCATAAAAGAAACAGTTATCTACATTTAATTTAAGTGCCGTTGTCGCTGTAACAACATCTTCTTCATTCCTACCTGGATTACTTAATATATCTCTGCGACGGAAGAAACTAGCTGAAAATGCATTGTATCGCTACTAATTGATTTTAAATATTAAATTAGCTGAGCAATCTGTTAGGAATTTTTTCGTTTACTTCTAGTCAGTAATTTATAAAAACTTTTGTAAAAGTACAAGAAACACTGACGTTAACTTATTAAAACAGTTTTATACACATTCAGTGTAGTGAACGTATTTGCTTTTATCTAACTGTAATAAAACTATAACTGACAGTTTGCAGTGAATCTATTTTCAGGGAATTTCCTGCTATGTTTACTGCAACGATCCTGGAATCAGTTCAGTTTTCACTTTCAGTTTAAACAACTATTGTTTAGATCCTGTCATTTCACTAACGTTCACGAAACTTTGCATTAGTGTCTTACTAAAAGAAAAATGTTCAGAATGGTTCTTTGGTTTTCTACTTTGCTTAAAAGAAAAGTAATGGTGAAACTGTTGCGAATACAATAATTCGTGTACTAATGATCTTCTTTCTACTAAATTCTGCAATTCAAAACAGTAATTATATGACAAAAATTAATTTCTTATGAAAAAAAGTGAAGATTTGAATTTATGACATAGCGTGGTTGGTGAGTGGTAACACTCTGGCCTGGCTTCGAGAGGATTGAGGTTTGAATCGCCCACTGGCTATTTCTGTTTTCCATGGGATTTCTGAAATCACTTGAGGCGAATGCCCGGATGGTTCCTCCAAAACGGTCATGGCTGAATTCCTCCCCATTCCTTTTCCCCAATCGTTTCTTGCCTCTAATGATGTCGACGAGGCGTATAGCCGTAAGAATAATAAATGGATATTTGAACATTCAAATGACCCGTAAGGAAACGTTGTATCTCTTCTCTCATTCATTACCATAAATTCTTCCTAGATTTCCGATTTTTTCAATTTAAATCGTAAAAATTTATTTAGATCGAAAAAAAAATGTCACTCTCCCATAAAATAAGAAACTCACATGATGGGTAAATTGTATATATTTAGGATTCAATAAAGAAAAGTTCTTACGATGTTTGCGTTTTGAAGCAACACGATGTTGACATATCAAGTAATGGATCAAAAGAACCAAAAGGGACAAAAACCAGAAGGCTTTTTATTTTTCCCCCATTATCACTGGAGATACCACAAACTATTAAACAATGTAGTTTTTTTCTTGTATTTAGTTGAATAAACCAGAATACTAAATTCTATAGTATTATGCTGAAAACTATTTAAAACCTCCTGCAATTAGTACGGGATTCAAACTTAACGAAACAAGTATTTTACCCCGGAACAGGAAGAGAAAAGTCGTTCACACATGACAGATTCTGTGGATTTTCAGCATATGGAAATGTACTTGCCCGAGCATAACAGACCTTGCCTGGTGTGAATACGGTGCCCAGACGTCCGGCTTAGTAAGCGAGATCCCGACATTCCAATTGATACATCTGTGCTTCGACGCGTACAGCTCAGGGACAGCACCAAACATTTGGTAAGGAAATCCATGGTAGTTTTCAGATATAGCGTTACAGATAGGCATGGCATTGATAGCTAGTAACTTGTGAGTAATGTCAAAGATCTTCATAAAAACATGAGGAAGTTTTTTACTAATGAAGTATGATTGTCGTCCATATTTAAATATTAATTTATTATTTATTCAAAAACTAACATAGAACAATAATTCACATTAATTATTTTCCAATGCAATATTCCTCACTTTTAGGATTTTCAAAACTGAATCCTTTCATGTTCTCCCGTACAAATCTCAACCCATAAGTTATTTCGCAGCCTCTGCAACGTCGCTGATCAAATTTAATAGAAACATGTGGTTTATTGATCAATGTATGTATCTGTATACACATACTAAAAAAGCTTTTAGGATACTTATGAATCCCATGGCGTGTCGTACCATTGAACGAGTAAAAAGTAAAAAAAAAGAATCAACGTTGTAGTGGCTCATTTTTATTTCGCTAAGCCTTTAACGATGCTCTCCCTTCACCAACTATTTGACTGGTATATCTGAATAAAATGTAAGCCGATGGAAATCAGCAATGACTTAAAACTAAAAATCTTTTGACCAAGATTCGTTGACCTTTCTTATTTATTTTCTCATTATTGCCTGCCTAAAAGACGAATTTCGTTGTCCACATAGGTAAAAATACAAATGTCGCAGATGATGACAATAATAATACGTAGATTTAATATAAAAACAGGATGTAATGTAATTGGAGAAGTAATTGAATTATGTTACTTAGGAAGAGAAATTACAACTGATGTCCGAAGCAGGAATGATGTTAAAAGCAGAATAACACTAGCTAAAAGAGCCTTCATGAAAAAGAGAAATATATTAGCATAAAATATTGATCTAGAACTCAGAAAAAAAACTAAAACTGTATTTGTGGAGCATAGCACTTTATAGTAGCGAGCATGGACTTTTGAAGTACCAGGAAAATTGAAGCATTTGAAGAGTGGTGCTGAAAATTAAATGGACAGATAAAGTACGAAATCAATATGTTTTAGAAATAAATGGCGAGAAAGAAGCTTACGGAAGAGTCTTAAAGAAAGAAGAGACAGGATAGTAGGTCATACACAGACGGAAAAAAAAATCCCAACACCAAGAAAAAATTATTGTAGAGTAATGAAATTTGGACAATGCATTTGTCAAGTTAACATGTTTAATTGATTAAATTTTCAAGATCACAGGTTAATTTAAGCTCAAGAAAATGCATTTCAAATGTGAAATACTGTTAAATTAATAGCCGGTGTAACCTCCAGAATTTTGAATGCAAGCCTGCAAACGTGAATGCATTGTGTCATACAGGTTTCGAATGTCACTTTGTGGTATGGAGTTCCATGCTTGTTGTACTTGTGCTGTCAATACTGGGACGGTCAGTGCTGGCTGTGGATGATGCTGGAGTTGTCGTCCAATGATATCCCATACGTGTTCAATTGGAGACAGATCTGGTGATCTCGCAGGCCAAGGTAACATGTCGACACTCTGTAGAGCACGTTGCGAGACAACAGCGGTATGAGGGCGAGCGTTATCCTGTTGAAAAACTCCCCCTTGAATGCTGTTCATGAATGGCAGCACTACAGGTTGAATTACCAGACTGACGTACAAATTTGCAGTCAGTGTGTTTGGTATAACCACAAGAGTGCTCCTGCTGTCATAGGAAATTGCTCCCCAGACCATGACTCCAGGTGTAGGTCCAGTGTGTCTAGGCCGCAGACAGTTTGGTTGCAGGCGTTCCCCTGGCCTCCTTCTGACCAACACTCGGCCATCACTGGCACCAAGGCAGAACCTGCTTTCATCAGAAAACACAACAGATCTCCACTCCGTCCTCCAATGAGCTCTGGCTTGACACCACTGGAGTCGCAAACGGCGATGGCTTGTAGTCAGTGGAATGCATGCTACAGGGCGCCTGGCTCGGAGCTGTCCTTGAAGTAACCGATTTCTAACAGTTCGTTGTGTCACTGTGGTACCAACTGCAGCTCGAATTTCTGTAGTGCTGCCATTCATGAACAGCATTCAAGGGGGAGTTTTTCAACAGGATAACGCTCGCCCTCATACCGCTGTTGTCTCGCAACGTGCTCTACAGAGTGTCGACATGTTACCTTGGCCTGCGAGATCACCAGATCTGTCTCCAATTGAACACGTATGGGATATCATTGGACGACAACTCCAGCCTCATCCACAGCCAGCACTGACCGTCCCAGTATTGACAGCACAAGTACAACAAGCATGGAACTCCATACCACAAAGTGACATTCGAAACCTGTATGACACAATGCATTCACGTTTGCAGGCTTGCATTCAAAATTCTGGAGTTTACACCGGCTATTAATTTAACAGTATTTCACATTTGAAATGCATTTTCTTGAGCTTAAATTAACCTGTGATCTTGAAAATTTAATCAATTAAACATGTTAACTTGACAAATGCATTGTCCAAATTTCATTACTCTACAATAATTTTTTTCTTGGTGTTGGGATTTTTTTTTCCGTCTGTGTATTTTAAGACATGTGGGATAGTTTGATTTGTTAGTGGAGGGAACAGTTGAAAGTAAGAACTATGTAGACAGTGTTTCCCAACGTGGGGCCCACGCCCCACTGGGGGGCAATTTGGTTTTTTTAGGGGGGCAATTTAGAAATTGACTTGATACTTGACTTGGGTTATTTAAACGCGATGCCAGATATGGTTACAAAATATAGCAAAAAAGCAAAGTCTTAAAAGGATCACACAAAATTGCCATAGTAAATGTTTATTATAAATCTTTTGAATTTGAATTTTAGTATTTCATTATATGTTTTTTAAATTTACTTACTGTGTTTTATGATAATATTAAAGTGTTTTCTTTCAAAAACCATCCTATATCAGTTTCTTTAATAACAAATAATTTTTTATTAAAAATTATGTATGGGGGGCAAAAAAATGTTGAAAGTGGGACATGACCCAAAAAAGGTTGGGAAACACTGCTATGTAGATGTAGACAAAGATTAGAATATACGAAGTAGATAATTGAATATGTAGGTTGTAAAGGGTACGTTGATATGGATGAAGAGGTTAGCGCAAGATTGGAAGAGATGGAGGATTGCATCATAATAGTCGAGAGACCTCGGTGGGATTTCTGCCACATTATCAATGGAAGCTGCATCGAATCACAAAATTTGGGTATTTTGTAAGAGACACGTCAATAAGTTCTTCTAGTAGTTTGAGTAAATTTCTATATGTTGTCAATGGTGTGGAATCCTACCTAAAGCATTGTCCATTATTAGCAAAATCCTTCAGATTTAATTTACAGCATATTCTTTATTAAAAAAGTAACATTAAACAAGTAAGTTACATTTTTATAATTCAGTCTCCTTCGTTATCTTTGCACGTTCGGCTGAAGATGTCTAACGTCAAGATTGTGCTCCACGCTTGACAGGTTCTTGGATTCTGTTAAAAGACAGTTTTCAGTGTATTGGACATTGATGCACACGAACTAAGAGAAAGTTTGTGGCCTATTTTTCAACAAACAACCCTCTGAGCTCCATCTACTTCCTGCAACGAAGTTCCATGTTTTTAAGGGATTTACACAAAATTTTTATCAGGAGTGTCAATTAATGAGGTGACAGCACCATTGAAATGAGTGCCAGGCATAAACTTTTTACGCTTTGGAAGCAGATGTATGAAAGGGAGATATATCATTCAGACTTGTGTTTCGACTTTATACTAAACTATTTTCTGGAAAAAAAAAATCTATTACATCATACAGCTCACTGTAACTGGGTCATTACCTTATTACGTGTGTTTCTTCATTTTTTGTGTATTTCTATATTGTGATTTTTATCTACGAGTATTTATCATACTATTAAAAATGTTAGTAATATTGGTGAGACCCGCCGCTAGCTGTTTGAACGCCCTTGTGCAATACTGATTATGCCGTTCTCCTAGATTCTGCGCTGACTTCAACTACCTCTGCTTAGCTTTAGGGGGGGGGGGGGCCGCAAAATCGTGTTTGAAGGGCGGCAAATTTATTTCGCGGCGACCTTTTTTTGTTTTTGCTACGCTACTGTCACAGCAGCGACAATGGAGTGGCAACTATCAGGGTGGCGACTGTCGATAAGCCGCCCCCCTGGACGTGCCGCCCGCCTGCGGTACACGCCTTGTACACCCTCTTACTGCGGGCCTGATAATGGTTTTAATCGCGTTTTATGCCACATATATCCCTACAAATGTAGAACTATTCTTCATCCATGACCATACCCAGAACACAGTCGTACACCAGTAAGAGTAATAAATAACTACTCTTATGCCAGATGCAGCATATTCACCATGGTTTTTCAGATGGTTGTTAGGGAGCGTCGATAAACTACGTGACTACATATTGGCCTCCCTTGAACCCTCCTCCCCCTCCACGCAGCCTAACGTGGCCTTTACCTCGGATCACTCCCCCTTCCCCTTTTCCGTGTGGCACATATCTTTTTTCCCTATTTATTACAGAAAACATTTTGTACTGTTTTCTCTTAATATTCTATCGTTTAAATTATTGCGTATAAATAACACAACCAATGTTTGTGTTATGTGCTTTTCTATAATTATAGATATTCTGAATGAAGTTTTCACTCTAGCTACTAGTGCAAATGGGAAATACCTCTTTCTCAGAAACAGACGGGGATCCTTTTCTTCTTGAGGTGTTCCTTAAAAATATTCTCCTCATCTCACTCATTATTGTTAGTAAAAAACACGTTAAGAAACTAAGAAGAGCTGCATTTCTTGTTTACTTTTGATGCAATTCTGTCACCTATCTTTATACATTACCAGAGAATGATTCTTCGATATGCTTAAAAGATTTCTATAACTCATTGCATAACTCGTTGGAAAAAAATTCAATAAGCCTCGTAAAGTTTATTGTATAGCGCCACTTCACACCACAATTTGAACTTGAATTAACACCTTAGCGAGCACTATAATTATAATTGCACTGAAATTCGCTTGTCACAACAAAATTATAATTATTTTATCAAAGAGCGTTGTAGACACAAGCGGGCGATCCGAATAAAAGCAGCTTTCCATCAAACCATCCAACCAACACGAACTGTCACTGCCTGGGAAAATCTCGTGTGACATTTGTAAGTGAATTTGAGTGTAGGTACATCATGTATAATGTTTTTCGAACTGTAATACACCGTCACGTTACGGTAACTTCAAATGCGCCATCCAACTGCAGACCATAGGAAGGACTTCAAGTTACATGCATGAGCGCCACTGTCAGTATATAGGATGTCGAAATTACACACAGAGACAATTAAATGACGGAAATAAATATCCGGATGCTGTTGTGTCTTATGTGCCTTATGTTTACTGTGACAAATAATTATTTGATACCCAAAATGTGGATCTCATACTACATCATCATTTTCCAACAGTGGTCTGACCAGAGTTCTGTACCTCAATTCCCTTACTTCTCTAGAACATCCTCTCGTCACTCATTCCAACAGGTGAAGGATTTTGAATCAATTTTCTATTTCCCGTCCAATGTGTCCTGCCCATTTAAGACTGCTATCAAATGTTATGCCGAGGTATTTACATTTCGAGTCTTCGATAAGTTGCTCCTTCCCCACTTTATAATCATAATTAACCTTTAGCTTTTTATCTGTGTACCTAATAAGCCGGCCCTTCTTTACATTTATCTTCATCCCATGTTGACTCACCCAGCTAGTTATCTTATCTATGTCACTCTGCAGCTGTTTGCAGTCTTCAGTTGTTTTGATCCTAGACTGAGTCACATAGTTTATGGTCGCTAATTATGACTAATGCTGTTTCAAGTGAATCCAACGTGAAGACTCATGCAGATGTTGTACGTAATTTCCATAATTTCCGTCCGCGCATCACACTCGCGCTGGGATGTAGCCGTGCGCCGGGCGCAGCGGTGACGTCACTCGGTGCCTGCGAGGTCGTTGACCCGGGCGGCGGCCCAGCCTGCTTGCCGCCTCGGCCAGCAGGGTTCATTGAACAACTCGCCGATATGAATGGCCCAACACGCGCTGAATATATGGCCCGACACGACTCCGCCGTCATACGGCACAGCTGCAACGTCTGCCTCGAGCTATAAAACTCTCGCGTCGGCTTTAATGGTATCTCTCTCCAGTAATGTCCGGGATGCGTTAACAACACGGAAAGCTAGTAGAAGAGACACTAGTTATTACATTCGCAAAGAAGTGCAGCTAAATCATCCTGCAGAATCTTCTTTCGTTACATCACAGTGCTTGTTAATTTCTTTTTTAAAAAACGCTTACTGACTAACTACCGAGATAATCAAGAAACTGTGATGCGTTCTGTCACAAATGAAACTGATAAATGATTAAACATATCCAAGGTCTACATGACGTGATTAACCCATTACAGCACAATTTTCTAAAAATAAACAAGAAAAATTCTTGGGGGCGTCCATTAATTACGTGAGATGAAATAGGGAAAAGGGGGGGGGGGTCCGGCGATGTCTCACCAAAAAGGGGGGAGGAGACGACAAAATTCTCACGTCATCTTTTTAATTCCTTGAGGATCATTTACGTTTGCCATTGTTTGATTCAAATTTTGTGCGTGGTTCGTTCGTCTTTTACATTCTACAGGACCGATCGCATTGTTGCAGGTTATATCAGGAAAGCAGAATATATAGTCCAAGACGCGGCTGCATGATTTCTGCGTCCATCCGTTATTTGTTTGAAATTCAATTTTTATGTATAATTAATTATAAGTAGCAGAATACAATTCTGGCTGGTTGCCTATCAAAATATTGCCGCAAGTATTTTTAATTAAATTTTCAGAAAATATCTTTAACAGCTGGCAATCCCTATTTGCGGTCGCTCTTATATAGGCAATACCAAACTTTTTATATTCTTTACATCTCTCTCTTTGAAATGAATTATAATTTATTTTAAAAAAAAGAAAAAAAAGAAACAAGTAAGAGAAATTTTTTGAAAAAAAATTATTTTTTGAAAAATTAATTAAGAATACTTGCGGCCATATTTAAATAGGAAACACGGCAGAATAGTATTCTACTACTAATAATAATCATACACAACAATTGCATTTCAATCAAATAACAGATGGATGTAGCAATCATGCAACCGGACCTTAGGCTAATATTTCCACTTCTAAATAATATGTTTCTTCACTGTTGGGAGACAAAACGATTAGTCAATCGTAATGAAAATTTCTTTTTTCATTTTGTCTAGTCCCTGATACCCAGATTTTAATTGTATCAATTTTATCATTAAGGTCTGTGCAAACTAAATAAACAAAGTGAGGTCTACCATCTCTCTGTGAGCAGTCTCAGATGTGTATTAAATTATTTTTGAATTATTATTTCATAGAAGGATATATTTTCAGGGGTAAATTGGGAAGCATCTCAGCGGTCATCTAAATAATTATGTAAAACTACGTTCTAAGTGATATGTCAGGTTGGGCAGTAGTACTGCTACGGTGGGCTTTGGACTCACGGGAATATTTCATCCACGAATGCAGTACGGAATCGTATGGTTTAACGGAAACACTACAGTCGAATGGAAGGGCTGAGGTGATTCAAATTCTTCTGAGGCATATTTATACATGTCCTCCAGAGACGGTAATTGAGGACAGAACAAAGGTAACGCAAAAGAAAAACGTGAGTCATCAATATCATGGATTCGCCTTGGGTTCGGGAGATTCACCCGGTGACCTATGACACACTTGTCTCAGTGAGACTGTGTGACTGATTGACCCATTACTCGGTCAAGGGCTCGTAACAAACCTGAATTTGACCTGTGCTAAATGTCGACTCGTACATGTTCGATGTACAGTGGGCCAGGGGAGCGGAGAAGCACCGGTCCACCTTGATCCGATCGGACAATGCCGGTGGCCTTGATGGCGTTTGTTTACGCGGCTCTCCGGGTTCAAGACGACTCACCCCGGCAGACCATGGACCAGAAAGCGGTGACACTCGGCTCTTCACCTTGGAGCCCTCCACCTGTCACTGTCACGCTGAGTTACGGGCCTCGTGTCAAGGGGACGCGAGCTGACACTTCTCACAGAGACATCCCACTGTTTGGTCTGAGTTGTGTAAACAATCATCCTCATGCTTCCGCGTCCTGTTATTCATATCTAGGAGATCGACACAACCTTGCTAGAGACAACCTGTCCTTCTTAGTGTTTGGAGGAAACCTGTCGTTTTAAAATGCGGTACCCGTTCATTTTGGTTTGAGACAATCCTCCTTCTCTTCCTATCTTGCGCTAACCTCTTCATCCCAACAAACCCCTTACAACTTCCTTCTCCAATCAGTGGTGGATCCAGGGGGGGGGGGGGTGTGGCTAGGAGGCTCAAGCCCTCCCAAAAGTATCTAGGTCCACCCCCAACATCGAATTTATTTTGGAGATCTTTTTTAACTCTCTTGATCTTTTAAGGGGGCAGCAATCTGAGGAGACTATAAAAACTACCTTTTCCCGCCCCGACTCTAGCCCCCCCCCCCCAAACCAAAGTCCACACAAGCCTTCCCAAACCAAAATCCGTTCAAACCCCAACCCAACCCAAAATCCTGGATCTGCCCCTGTCTCCAATTATCTGCTTTACACTTTCTAATATTTATCTACCTCCACAGTTCTTTCCTTCGACTGTTCCCTCCACTAACAAATTAAAATGTCACCCACCATCCTCTCTCTTCTTCCTGTAAAACTCTTCCACAACCTTCTCTCCTCAGCCACCATCTCCAAAACTCAATCATTTCGTACTTTATCCGTCCATTTGATTTTCAGCATCCTTCTGTAGCATCACATTTCAAATGCTTCAATTTTTTTTTTTTTTTTTTTTTTTTTTTTTTTTTTTTTTTTTTTTTTTTTTTTTTTTTTTGTTGCTATTTCTAAAGTCCGTGCTTCTCTGGCATAGGGAGCTGTGCTGCACACCTAAAGTTTTAAAATGTTGTTTCTGAGTTCTGTCTTAATACATGTAACTAAAAAATTTCTCTTTTTCACGAAGGCTCTTATCGGTTGTACTACACTGCTTTTAACTTCTTTCTGCATTGGCCATCAGTTGTAATTTTACTTCCTAAGAAACAGAATTCACTTACATCTTCTAATCAGATATTATTTTTATATTTAATCTACTATTATTGCTATCATTTCTGTTACATTTCATCACTTTTGTCCTACTTTGGTTAATATTTAGTCAAAAATCTTCCTTTCATTGTAGGTATGATAGAAGTTTATGCTGCAAAGTGGAGAAAAGACAATTTGAACGTATTCTTTGAAATGTATTCTTTGAGCAGGTTGCACGTAGGCCCCTGTACTAGCACAAACCGCAAGAAAATTTCAACCTCTTGGCCTCCACATGTAGTCAGTGAACATTATTTCATTTCCAGAGTTCTGTAATCTCATTTCTTATCGACGAGGAAGCATGCATGCACTGAAGGCAGTTCTATTTTTTGGCTGGGGGGAGGTGCTTATCGACATATTTAGTGTGCTTAAGAAAGATCTCATATAACGTACTAAGTGTACAATGTCCTTGCGAGCTATGCGTTAGCGTGTTTTTTTTCACCCTATAATGTACGAGTAAAGCGTAATTTTTTTATGGCAGAAACGGTCTGACGTGCCTGAAATTCATTAGATGATGTAAAATCACCCAGAAACCCTAACCACCAAAGTGCTGTGAGTAATATTTCCTAGCCCAAATGTTTGCAAAAGCACTGCCAGTTACACATGCAGAATTAATAGTAACATTCTATGAATCTGAATATGGCAGATAGGTTTTAAAGAGGTAGATAAAACAACTGCTGTTATATGTTGCTTGGATATTTTTAATCCTTTGGATTGTTGAGGTTATGCAGATGAACGCGCACGATTCTAGTCTGGGGAATATAGGCTAACTAACACACAAGTTATCAGCAACATTAATAGAGTTGTATTTATAATGAACAACAGGATAACTGGAAGATAAATCCAACAAAATATTTTCAAAACGGGCCGAGTCTCGTGGTAGACCAGTGGCAAAAAGTTATGAAATCTTATTCTGAGTCAAGTCATCACTCTACAGTGTGTATTCACTTCATTTTTTGAAACAAATTGGTTTTATGTATCATTGATTTAAAATAAAATAAGATAAAAAATTCTGGTGTTAAAATTTTTACTAAAATGAAAAGCATAATTTATTCTAAAACTTGTCAAACACAAAAGACATGCGAGGGAGATCTTGGATTTTGTGCTTGTAATATTGATCAAGCAACACTTACTACACTTTTAAGGTATTTATGTACATACAAGTTTTACTATTTAGTTTACTAAAATTTGGTATGCATAACAGCCTAGTCAATAGTGATAAGGTTTTATAGTTCTTTTGGTTAATATATTACTAATATACAATAATTATCTCTACGTGTTAAAAAGGATATTTCTCATGTAGCTTTAATTTTTTTTTTATTGTACGGTATATGTTATATTGCGTTAAAATATAAGTCAAACAAAAACATCGGATATGAAAAGCGAATCCCAGGTAATAACTAAGAAAGGAAAGTTTTTTTTTTGATGACATTTACATTTTCTGCCTCTTCACGTAACAGAATAAACGTGGCAAAGCATTTCCACAGACACCAGGGTCCACTTGAAGCAGTGGTTAAATGCGAGTCTTTCCTATAACAGAAATTTGAACGTTTATGAAATAACTGGAATATAAATGTAAGTAGATATCAATACTTTTATACCAGCGTAATTTCAAAACAAACCTTATACTACAAAACGTATACACAACAATCATAATTTAGAAACCATTGGATATCTAGACGATAGGAGAAACGCGTTGGAAATAGATAAAATCCCAACAAAAGCTCCACTGACATTTTTGATAAATTTTAACAAGTAACTGAAAACAAAATGGCCTACTATAATTGCGTATTAACTCTGAAATAAATTCAAATGAAGAACATTGGAGGGGATCATATATGGTAAACATTGTGCATACGAAACGAGGTTCATCGAAATCCTTGTGTGGCAGAAGAAATATTGGATTTCATTAAAAGCATTATCGTCACACTCCAGAAGAAAGAACAAGCTGAAAAATATCAAAACTGTCGCACAATTACTTTGCCATCAGATGCTTGAAATTTACTAACTCGGAGAGCAGTTCGAGGTCCAAGAGAAACAACTTAACATCAAGTTTAATATTGGAAGGACGGATTAAGAAGTTTGGGATAAATTTAATGCATATTTGGGACTACAAAAAAACTTTATAACAATTGATGGGACAAGATAATGATCATTTTATAGCAGTCAGTTCTAAATTATGGAGATAGCCAATACTGGCTGTAATATTAGTAGAAACACACAGGAGACAAAAATCAGTTAAAAACTATGAAGTAATGGTCTATTGAGGTCATATACATACAGGAAGAAATAAACAAAGTGAAACAAAAATTTTAATGTGACACAATGGTTTATGGCAAAAAAAAAGTCAGTATGTCTTTGTTCTGTAATCAGTTAAGATTGGAGATATTGCCAAATCACAAAATGGGATGAATTAAATACCAGAAATCGGATTTAGATTAAATATAAACATAAAGAAAGACGTTTCCATTTAATGTAACATAAATTATGACAGTAAAAATAAAATGAAAGAGAGTCCGAAATCAAATGAAATGATCCCAAAGAAACGTCGAATGAATCCTCAATCCCATTTAATATTCTGTCACAACCTCTCGTTGGTTCAGATTCCCCTCTTGCAATCCATTGTTTTTTCACATTAAAATGGGGGTAATTTCTTTTTGCGAAGGAGGACTAGGTAATTTCGCTACGCATTTAGTTTTATTTGCATTTTTCCTTTAAATTGTTCCGGTTTGTACTCTCACCATAACATATTCCTGCCCCAGACTCACATACAAACATAAGAAAACTTTCACAATCACATATGCCTTAAAAAAGTGTTAATGTATGGTCTCAGCATACACTTCACTTTGATACATTATACCAAAATCTTTTTTCCAATACCGATCCAGACCCATGCACAATACGAGTATATACCTTACAAAAACAAATCATTCTGTTTACGCGCATCCAAGTATCTCCATTATCATATAAATTATTGTGATCTACGGTAATTTCTATAGACAAATCTAGCCCGTCCTATTTAAAATCTCTACCAATTCCTATATATAACACCAGTAATATAATATAGCTGCAGTACGATCAAAGATTAATCTCTCACCATTCCAATATGTATGAGATTTTATTAAATTTTATGGTCAGACATACTTTCAGAGGTGATCCTGCAGCCACTGTATAAACAAACACAACCTTTATTTTTGAGTCTTTTTGCCAGTTATGTTTATTCCAAGCTGAACTACACAA
Source organism: Vandiemenella viatica (assembly GCA_031002005.1). NCBI lineage: Eukaryota > Metazoa > Arthropoda > Insecta > Orthoptera > Morabidae > Vandiemenella > Vandiemenella viatica. The sequence goes on along the minus strand of CM061919.1, from coordinate 220,865,664 downwards.
CCAGTTGTCCTTGTAAAGAACAGAGGTTCTGGCACTAACTCAACAACATAGCTATTCATTACAATCAAGAATCGCGATGTCTCGAATACACTACTGTGTGGTGCACCTGCTATGACTATTTGCTACCTGATTCGTAACAATTCGTCCCACATAGCGTGGTGGGTGAGCACTGGCCTGGCATCCGGGTGGACATAGGTTCAAATCCACATCAGGCCATCAAGATTTCGGTCGGTTTTCCTTACTTTTACAAAGTCACTCCAGTGAATGCCCGACGATTACATCCAAGACGGCCGTCGCTGAATCCCTTACCATTCCCTGAGCCCATCCTCGTCCGGCACTAATGACTTCGATGTCGATGGGCCATAAAGTTCGAACAATTCACACCAAACCGCAATGAATTTATTTTATTCAACTACATTCTATGGTTCACTTGGTGAAATATTTATTTATTTAAAGGTTTATTTAGCCTGGCAAGATTAGGTCTGTCAAGTCCTCTCTTACATCATACCAGGTGTTTACAATAAATAATATACACCTTACACAAACTAACAATATACAACACTTATATAACATTTGTCATAATTTAGGTTCAAGAGCAATACTAACAAAAAATCATCTTAATAATATTTATGAGTAAAATCTTAATAGTATTCGTTCTTAAATAGTTAATAATTTAATGGTATAAACTAATGCTAGTGGAAGTTAAAGAAGTAAATGGTACAAACTTAATACTAGTAGAATGAAGAAACAAGACAAACTAATAATAGGGAAGGCAGAATAAGAGGTGGACACTGTATACATCAATATTATTCAGATCAAAAAATTAAGTTATGAATGGAAGGAATGGAAGGAGAGGTCTTTTAGCTAGTGCTCCAATAAGTAATGCTCTTTCAAATGAGTTTTAAATGGGCTGATTTTTGTGGTAGTTCTAATTTTCAGGGAAAGATCATTCCACAGTCTAGCCGCTGAAATGAAGAAGGAATTGGCTAGGGTTTCCGAGCTGTGGGAGTGGATGGTTAGTATGTTTGAGTTCAGGGATCTGGTGTTAATATTATGAGAAAGTCCTAGATATCAGATATTGGAACAAAGGTAGGCGGGAGTTTTCAGATGTATGAGGCGGTGAAGGAGACATAGAGTGTGGAATCGTCGTCGATCCCAAACGCGCAACCACTGTAAGCGGTCGTATGAAGGTGAGACGTGGTCGTACAGTCGTAGGTCACAGATGAACCTTACACAAGAGTTCATAACAAGTTCAAGTTTCCTTATGTCTGCCGAACTCAAATTTTGCTGAGCAACGTCACAGTAATCAAGATGTGGTAGCACCAGAGTCGGCACCAACTGCTTTTTCAAATGAGTGGGGAAGAAATTCTTACATTTATACAGAGCATGAAGAGAAGAGAATGCTTTGCGACATACTGAAACAGTATTTTCAGACCAGTTTAAATTACTATCTACTAGGACCCCAACATCTTTTACAGAGTCACTGTAGTTTAACTCTGTTCCCTGAAGCTTTATTTTTGGGAGATTTGATGTGAAGTTGCTGCCTATCAGTTTTCGACTTGCAATAACAATAGCCTGAGATTTAGAGGGATTTATTTTTAATCCAAGTCTCTTTGCCCAATCACAAAGATTCATAAGGTCTGAATTTATTTGCTGTATTATAGTGAGTATATCATTTGGTGATGCACTAAAGTATAGTTGTAGGTCTCGATGAGAACAGGTCTATGATTACTTTTTCCATTTTTTCTCATATACTTTGCTCATAGTCCGCTGTGATTCAATGAATAACTTATGCCAAATCAATGCTGGTGATTTACAAAACCATTTCCTTTGCTCGCAAACGTTCCTAGCGTATTCAGATATGAAACTTTTCCATAACCTTCGTACCATCGATATCAGACTGTCGTACTTCTCAAGCATATTTATGTCCCTTCTCTTATGAACTACCGTGTAGCATTTTCATTCGCCTGATACGAGAAGTCTCAGAGAACAAACTAAATAAAAATTCTAGGTACGCTAGTACAACGTGGTGTCCTACGGGCAACATATCTGAGGTAATTATATCTACGCAAGACATATTACTTTTTTATGTTACCCACTTTCCTTATAATATCGTCGAAATCTATTTCTAATTTCCCTGCTGCCCATTTCTAACTGCATGGAGAAACAGCTGCTACGAAATTTCTCATCTGATCCTGCTTAATACTCCCTAATGGCTTAATTAAAACAGTTGCTTAATATTTCCACCTTTTCCCTGCCCTTAGTAAGTTTTTCCTCCTCCTTGTCTACAACCGTCCGAATAACCTGTTTCATCATCAGTTCGTTAACATAGCCACAAAATGTGTAGCTGCATCATCCAGTATTCCTTTTCCGCCATAATATTCAGGAGCACAGCTTTAGTTTCTCGCTTTAATTGGAGAAAAAGCTGAACAAGAACAATGAGTAATAAACGAGTTTGGAAACATTTTCTTGCTGTTTTCAGTATCAAGAAATCTCGATGTTTTTTTCTGTAAAGAATACAGCATCGTGCGTGCACTAAATCTTTTATCCAGCCGATGTGAAGCACCGCATTTGGGTTTCACAATTTCTTCACTAATTTATAACGTCCGCAAAGTCACTTCACAGTTAATCTATCAAAGCATGGAGCGATAGTGTTTCTAAAGACAATTATTATGTAATTCATCAGTCAACTCGATCTGATTAATATTACAAGCCCGTCAAAAATTACGAGTTGAAAGCAATATTCTGGCAATTCATTTTTTAGCAGTTGGTTAATTATACGGAATTGTCATATTATAATGCTCATAACTTTGATTTTGTAATGATCTACATATTTCGTTTGCAGTTTACATAGCAATACCATTGTAACTTCTACTGAATTAATGACGACAGAAGCATAGAACCAAAGAAATTATGAATCCCAAAAACCTTTGCTACACCACGTAATATTAGTTTTGTTCAGCAAGAAAAGTGTGGAACTACTTCCATCCGCAAAAAGTAATAACTTCAGTAACATAGCGCGTATGAAAGCCGTTTAAATTGTTTATGAAACTGATGTCAGATTGAATTATGCTGTAAAAAATGTGTCATTTGCGATTCTGGTCAACTTATCCACAACCTCCACTAATATTGCCGTTAGAAAATCATAGTCTCTATCACCCTGATATGAATAAACGATCACCTATGGAGTTAGTAGGAATTTAATCTCGAAAATCTTATAAGGAAACACGAATAGCGATCATTTTAATTATATTTTTCATGATATGAGTACCTTGCTCTGGTTAAATTCTCGGAATAGTGCTTATTTGGCTAGGATATTTTTAAATGATGGAAACTATGATTTCTAAAACGTGTAATTTTTATTTATTTGATTGATACATTTTGCATTACTTACGTTTCGTGTAAACTTTCTCTGAGTTTTTAATAAACTTCATTATTTCTTATTTTCTGTCAAAAAATTATTATTTATTATAACTGCTGCAGATAATATAGTGTTAACATCTACTGCCCTTCACCTTACATGAATTTCTGCATCTAGTTGTCGTAAATAAACAAAAAGCAACATACAAATTTAAACGAACGTACCAATGTAACTTTGTAATGTACGATTGTCTCGCATTAAAATTCTTTTATCCCTGCTCTTCGTACTTTTGAGCAATGACTTCCACAACAGCCGATTACCTTTTATCTGTCATCGCCATTACACTTTCTTTTAACACTATAAGAGCAACAAAAAAAATCAAATTCAAATATTTATTCGAAGTTTACACTCCCTTTTAACAGTATAAAGTCAATACAGTCATTCACTTTACTTTTGCCAGTTAGCCAAGCAGCGCTGTGGTGGCAGTCACTGTAACTAACACTTCGGGTATTATCGAGAATCGCTGAAGGTTGACGGTATATCGAGGTGAGCGCAGTCTTCAGATGATACATTTTATTGGACAGGATTATCGCTGCTTTCATGCGTTGCCAGTTGTCTAATCAGTGTGTTATAATATTACGTGTTATTTTACTACAGTGATTTAATTATTACTAAGTAATTCATTTCCAGATAATCTATTAAAACTACCATTCTAACAATGGATACTGAAATTTCAGCTATACGGAGGTTCACACGCTTTTGTTTCCTTTGCACGTATACGTTAGTTCTTTCTCATGAAACCAGAAGGAACTTGTTTCTGAGACTTTTAGAAATTTTGAAATAAATTTAGTAATTCCTAAAACTATTTGCTGATGAAATGCGACATATACGATTCTGATTTACCGTTAAATGGGCTTTTCTCGATTTAGCTGAAATAATACAAAAAAATGAGCATTAGAAGACCACTCATATATTTCACATCCTATTTTTCCTGAGATGAACTAAGTCATTAAGCCTGCAGTTTGTTAAATTTAAGAAATTATTTTGCACTGTTATTCCAGAATTGTTATCTAACTCTATGGACAGAACCTCCGATACCAATAAGAAATAATTTAATAATGACGTAAGAAAGTGATTTTTGTCGAATGACAAACTATTTGAAGCATCGTTATTTTTAATGCAAATAGCCACGTCACTTCAATCATCCGCTTTTATATCAGGTTCCATTCTGTTAATTTCTATATACCCATTACAAAATATTTAATTATTCCTTTCGTTTATGTAATACTTTTTTGGTTCTATAGTTATTCCGTTCACCTTTCCCCCTTTTTATACAATACATATGTGACTCCTCGCCCTGTTATTTTTGCTTTTTATGATTGTTGCGGAAAATCGTTTCTTCATCTATCAGCTATCCTTTTTTAATACCGCTCTGGTTTCTTCGATTTTGCACGCTTTATCTGGTTCATTTTAGTTACCTACATTTCTTATCCCATCGGTCCTACCCTTATTTCATGAAATGAGAACTTTCGTTATTAGCTTTTAAGTAAATGCCTTAGTGATTGCATGATGTTTGCTGTCTTTCGTGGAAACATTGGACACTCAAGACAGTTTAACGTAGCGACAACGTTCGATATTCAGATAACAGTATGGAGTAATTCAGCAGCTGAAATTAGAAAGACATTTGTTAATCAAAAGTTCCAAACGCCCAACAATCGTAACACCTTGCTATTGTAGCCTCTGTAGTCGCTGAAAGGATCCACTTTTTACTGATAATGTTCACATTTTTGTTGCAAATGTATTTCTTCGTTTAACGTGACACAAATCTCTAATAAATACACCGATGTCGTGTAAGAGCTATCAGCACGGTTGTTGCAGCAGTAAATCTCGCTATCGCCAGTTTGTAAACCGTGTAATGAAATACCGCGTACATGACGACATCGTGTTCTGCTAATTAAACGGACTCGGCTTGAATTGGTAGCGACAGTAAACGATATACATTAAACCAACGAAGCGTGAACGACCTTGCAACAAGTCCTTAAATTCACATGCTTAATGAAATGTTGATTGGCCTTCTTATTTCCGCCTTTGACCTAGTTCGTTCTGGACGTGGGTGTTCAGTAGTTGCGAAATCGCAGTTACTTGTCCGGTGTTGGGCCTAAAACTTTATTAACTCGAAGTCGCTTTCGATTTCTGGGTTTACGGTTTCGGCTGGAGGTTTCTTCAACTAGTAATAAGCCGTTACATAAGGCACGAAGTTAAAAAATAAAAGAAGGTTACTCGAAGGAAAATGGTCTCAAAATATCCCGGTCTGAACCGTAAATGATTCTATTTATCGGTGTATATAGCAAAGATATTTAATTTAAAAATATAAATAAATCGTGAGATACTCAAATGGGTGTCATGAGAGTATGTGTCACCAGATTTTCATAAAATTTAATGTATCGTAAATCCTGATGGCCTTGTCATCAATCGCTGAGGCTGATGACCCCCACGTAACCCTGTGGCCAACATTCAAAGTGTAAATAGCAGTAGCTAAGTCGCATCATGGCTTATTATCTTTGATTGTGACAACAGCTTTAAGCTGTATTCCTGTTTTAATGATCCAGCATTCACGCAAACCAGGGACACATAATTTTGATGAAAATTGGTTAGGTAATCTGAATAGATCTTTACTGAGATATTCAATGAACTGAGTCACGTTCAAATTCAAGAACAAGGCTGCAAACAGTTATAGGATCATTTCGTATTACTCTTTCTTGTCGTGAAGAATTACAAACACTTACTGGGTATCAAAAACAAGAAATTATAAACAATGTACTCCACATAATTAAGTTGTGCAACATTGTAACTCCATCTCGAAGATATATAATATGTATTAAACAGCTACCAATTACTTAAAATACAATGCTTGGCAAAAAAAGTGATCTTCCCAGAAAGAGAAGAGGAAACGAAATGAAACTTCATGGGTTGAGAGGGTATGCGATGTTATTTCGGTGATTAAAAATTCGCATTAGATTTAGAAAGATTTTGATAGTATGAGCTGATATGTTGGTATGGCGTCTTCTGTTCTGGATGCATGCACTGATTCGGCTGCGAAGGGTGTCATAAAGCCGTTGTACCCTCCCCTGAAGCAACATGGCCCACTAGTGTTGTAACTGGTGCTTGATATCCTGAACACTGGATCACTAGGACGGATCTGACGGTCTGAACTGGTCCCACACATATTATATCGAGGACAGAAATTGGGAGCATCTCAAAATCAAGCAGAAGGTTCATAGACACACCTGCCGTGAGTAGACGAGCATTGCTCTGTTGATACTGCGCGTGAAAGGTTACACATGAGAATACATCGTTGTGCCGTCAGAGTTCCCTCAATCACTACCAGTCGCTTACTGAAGCCATACCTCATTGCGCCAAGAGTAACACCGATCTGTCTCTCCAAACCATTGGACGAATGGGACCTCTCCCCTCGTTGCCGCCATACTCGTCGCTGATAAACATCCGAGGTAGTGCAGAACAGCAATCCATTACTGATCGCATATGCGGCTGCATTCATTAGCATTCCATGGAGTCGCATTGTGTTTAGCGATGATATTTGTTTAATGATATTGTAGACAGATTATAATATTTTTACTGGTAGCTCCTCACTCTGTCGGGGACGCCACGTATAATATTTTTACTTTACTAACCTTTCCTGTTAGTATTAAAGATTAATATTTCTTTATTATTTTTCAAAATAAAATAAATAAATAAAAACTCCACTTGGTTTTTATTTAAATTTCCTTTAATTTTGCTGCTTCTTCGAGCACAGATACAATTCGCAGTTTATCTCAACTTACGTCTATTTTTTATATTTCGCCAAAGATCTTCTTGCACTCACCGTTCATTGTTCAGAGATTATCATATACATTTCCACAGAGATAACTTTCGTCCAAATTGAATAAACAGAAAAATTAATACACCAAAAAATATTAAACTAAACAAGAAGCACATAAGAAAATGAAAAGAACGTTAATCATTTAAATATTAGGAGACTGTGTATCCTTACAAGATCCTTGAAACCCGCCAGTGTGGTTCTGTGAGCTGGTTCGGGCATGAGTCCAGTCACCCGCGTACTTGTCGTCCTTCCTCACAGAATACACGTATCACAAACAAAAAATACACTTATCATACGCTGAACATAGTTACGCGTTCCACAGGCAGATGGCAACACTTCACTTCCCTCGTTAGTACTTAGTACGACCGGGTATAAAATACATGGCGTGAGCAAGGGCATACAGCCGCAAAACCGTAGCTACAAATATGAACGTGCTAACGATGAGTAAAACTCATCGAAAGAAGCCGACCACCCAAAATGTTGGAAAAAGGTGGTGAAGAAGAAAAAGGAGAAGTCAGATACTTGAAGTAACAGGAGTGAACCATTGACATTTTGTTAGACTTTGTGCGACTATGTTTTATCATCTTCAGATACAAGAAATCAGAATTCCATAGAACTTAGGGAGCGTCCATAAACTACGTAGCCACTTTTTGGCTTCCTCTGAACACCCCTCCCCCCCCCCACGTAGCCAGACGTGGCTTTTTCCTCTACACCCTCCCACTGCGCCTGGCACTTAGCTTTTTTCCCTATTAATTTCAGAAAACATTTTGCTCTGTTATCTCTTGTGAGAATTACATTCGTAGATAATTAAATGGCGGAAATAAATATTCACATGCTGTGTTCTGTATCTTATTTTAAATGTGACAAATAATATGAATGAAAAGCTACTTGTTTCGGCTCCGAACACTCCGCTCCCCACGTATTCCAGCATAGCTTTCTGCTCAACCCCTCCCTACCACTTTTTTTAACCTAACCACGTAGTTTATGGACACTCCCTTAAAGGCAATCTTTTCATAGTATCGTTAAGGTAATTAAATTTTATCAAAGGTGCGTAGAAAGTTATCTAAGGGCTACATTAATACTACTTCAGCTTCGATATAAGTTATCTTCGAATAACTGGTACCAGGATTGCAATATCCACTTGAAATGAACCCGATCTTTGCACCAGAGGTCACTTTGTACAGACCCCGCGTGTCCGCGCCGTTGCCTACCTGTTGAGTGGGCCACCTGGGAGAGCCTCTGGTTGACATTGACCTCTACACACGAGTGCAGAGTCGTTGATCGCTGGCAGACCAGTTGCCGCCTTGACCCCGGGGACACATTGCCTTACCTCCCGGGAACGGATTTGCATATCCAGAGTTCTTTTCGGGACAAAAAAATAAACCTGTAGCGTAAAGTCCCATCCGCAGACGCAGTGCCGACTTGTTCGTTTTTGGGGCGCTCTGCGAGAAACTGAGAGGCAGAAAAGGTCAACTGGATCGAGAAATTTATGAGGCGGAATCATTCATGCGCTAGACTGCCTTTCTCCCTCTTTATTTTTGTAACAGTCGAGACAAGTGCTAAAACGAAGTTGCGTAAAGTGAAGTATCCAGACGCACCTGTGAAATCCGCTTCGTTGTTTGTGCCAAACTGACTACACTGTGAAATTTGGTTATTAATAAAGCTTATTACCATCTAAAATTTCATGTTTCAGATTATACTGGTAATGTTATTGGCTGTCCATCTAGTCTGAAACTGAATTCTTCTAATGATGCCTTGCTAGATTCCGGGAATACGGAACTCGTTTGTGGAGATGGACCCAACTGACTGATAGACAAAACCCATTAAAGTTTGTGTACAAAACTGGTGTTACTACTTAATACGGCAAGATGTGCAATGGATGATGGGCCGAGCTAGCTAAGAAACTGATGGAAAATGTGACTCAGGAACTCTGTCTATTGGGCCAAAACTTTAAAAACTTCAGCAATAGTCTACCAGTGTAATATCGCATGGATTAGTGTTCTGCCATAAGAAAAATGGCTGGCTGGACCGATGGATCAGAAGCCCCTCTTTTCGTAGTTTCTGAAAACAACCAGACAGAATATGAAAATGAATAACTGAAGAAACTAGCTTGTAAAAATCTGGAATACCATTTTAATGCAGCCTACATTGTTGATGACAACAATTTTTCAAGAAAATAGAAAAAAGATCTTACTGCGAGAAATATTTATACTGCCGAATAACACAAAGAATAAAAGAAGAGAGATCACAGCCAGATCTGTTTTACGAGGATGCAATTTAAGAATTAAATTAGACGTCGATCAAATAAAATGATGACGGTTTGCTCTCCAAATGTGTTGAGACTAACTTCCATCCCCATACTGATTTAAATTTCCTACAGTGATAATGTGCACACAACATCGCATTCTAAATACTTTTCTGTTTACGTTCCAAAACCACGTTATTTAATTACTGAATATCGACCTACCACTCTTCTCCTGTTTTAACTCTTACGAATGAAGCTAGGGGTATTTGCTTCGACAAATAATCTGAAATATGCAGTCCAGTTGTGCCGGTGAAACGACACATCAATGGCGGACAATCAAGCGAGCCGTGTTTACCACTGATTTGCATATGCTTCACGCCAAGCTTAAGGATAACGTGAAGTATCAATCAATCTTTCCCGAGACCATCTGGAGTTGACACATTCAGATGTTCCAAATCTTTGATATTATCATTATCATCATTATTAAGATTCTTGATATGTGGACATATATCCACAATATATATATATATATAGTCTTTTCTGTAGCTGTAATAATAACTGAGCATATACGCAGTTTAAAAGGGTAAAGATTTAGTTAACTAAAAGGGCTAATATGGATCAAATTCACCAAGAAGTAAGAAACGATAGCAGGAAGCGAAATATCCAAAAGTAATCAGAGTCAGTATAAATCAGAAAATTATATTATTTATAATGTAAAATAGCAACCACTGACTCATGTAAAGATAACATCGAAAGAAAGTGTCACTACCGAGCATAGAACATCATTGAAATGAAGCCTGAGTTTCAGAGAAGTAAAAAAGAATAAAAAAATAAAAAGTGATTTTATGTCTCTAACTTTACGTCTCATGAAGTCATTAAAGTCAGGAAAGGAATGAGGCCAACGAATGGGAAGGAATTCGGCCATGGTGTTCTGAAGCGACCACTCCTGCATTCTCCTCGAGTGATTTCGGAAAACAGAAATTTGGATGGCCGGACGGGGATTTGAACCCGCGTCCTCGCGAATGCTTAGAATGAGAGGACTAAGACAGCACCACGGGAGCTATCGCCGACTATCTCCTCATCTTTTCCTGTAATTCATGCTCACGAGGCAATTACGTCCATGGATGAACTCACGGTTAGTCATATTCTTGTGCTGGCGTTCAGTGTCAACGTCCTTTTTTTGCGTCATATATCTCGACAGGCTTGACCACTTAGCCGAAGAACAACAACCTCCCCTCAGATTGCACCATCACTTCCGGCACTCTTCAAAAGTCTTTGTCCGCCGTCACCACACGCCGTGGTGGGTGGAATTTGTTTCAAGTCTCACTCTTGGTATGACTAAACCTGTAGTTGTTATTATAATAATAATGCCGCCTGCAGCTGTGCATAGGAAATGACGGATGTGGCTCCAGGTTTTGCCAACTTATCGCTTTATATACATTATTATCCGATCAGCAAATTTAGCTTTACAGGATAATGTTAAATTTTACAAATCATAGCATTCTGATTGTCATGGACCCTTTACTAACTACATAACATTGATACAACAAATACTTTACGACAATAGTAAAAAGTGTTATCACTATTTAGAAAATAATAAAAACAGTTATTGGTATTAAAACAAAGTTATCAGCATTAAAACAGTAATAAAAACAGTTGTTATGAAATTGATTCAAGATAATTACACTTTTGTTCAAGGAATACATTTAGTTTTGAGCGCTGAGGATAATCTTGTTTCACAACATGTGGTTTACTGGTTCATTTCTTCCTCAGAGTCACTGTTCAATAGATAAATGTCTTGAGGAAGGTTAGTTTAGTTTGACTCGTTGTTTTTCTTAGCCCATAAAATTTTGCACCAGGTACTGTATTCATTCGTTTGATAAAAATTTTTGTTTGTTGTTTTATGAATTCAATAATGTAAAAAAAAAATTAATTCTCTGTGTTGCTGAGTGTTACGTAAGTACCATAGAGCTTTCACAGCTAATCGGATAACTTTATTTTGGAATATTTGCACTCTATGTAACTTGCTACGACTAGCATATCCCCATACTGGACATGCGTATGTTATTAGCGGTCATAATATCATTTTGTAAATTAATAGGCAGCACTCTGTTTTTAATGATTATTTCCTATTTAACACTGGGTACAGTTTGCGTAACCCGGCATAGGCTTGGTTTATTTTACTATTGATGTGTATGTTCCACGTTAACCGCCTGTCAAGGTCGACTCCGAGGTACTTAATTGATCGATCATGTGGATTCCATGTGATGTTACTTCCCATGATGTTTATCTCCGGCGGGTTTTGTGGGCGTCTCAGTGTGAAAATTTTGGCTTGACATTTTCCGGGCTCTAGAGATATTTGCCAGTGATTTAACCATTCAGTTAGTTATGTGATTGCATCCTGAAGATAACTGCGTGCGATGTGGATGTCGTTATGTGAAGTGTATATTACTATGTCATCGGCATATACTGCAGTCGAGGTGTTTGTGAAAGTTGGAATTTCCGGCGTGTGTATGTTGAATATGGAGAGCCCTAAAACAGATCCCTGTGAGACTTCTGCTGTTGCTGGCCGTGCTGTGGGTATTTTTTTGCCCACTCTTACACTGAAGGTTCGGTTCTGTTTCTAAGATTTTGTAAAAATATCGAGACATTCTTGTATTTTTATGTTTATGTAAGAGTCCAGTATGCCATACTTTATCAAATGACTGAGCAACATCGCTAAAAGCTCCAGCCTTGTGACGTCTTCAACCAAGCGCAGTATTTGGTGCGAGGTTGAGTGCATCGGGTAAAATTCAAATTGATGTGGGGGGATGGTTCCTTTAGCAACAAGGAAGGAAGTTAGCCGCTATTGTATAATCTTTTCTAATAAGGTTAGGAGTAAGCATATCGGTCTATAGCTAGAGGATATGGATGCTGGTTTATTGAAAACTACGATATTAGCATGTTTCCACTATCTTGGGAAATATCCGGTACAGTACCGTTGAAAAGTGCTGTGAGATAGCTTACTGCTTCGGGGGGGGGAGGGGGGAGGGGGGAGGGCGGGGAGTAATGACTTCAGCGCTATGTTGGGTATATTATCATGACCCAGCGATTTTCTTACGGGAAAACTTTTAATTATTTGTCGTAGTTCTGTTGGGGTAGTGAATTTGACATAATTCCCCGCTCATGTGCTGAATGGAATCTTCGACTGTTTGGAATCTTCGACTGTTTTGTTGAGCTCATGATCTGCTATTGGATTCGGTTTGAAGACGATATGAAAGTGATCTGCTAAAATTTTGCACATTTCTCTGAATCAATAGATATGGATTTGTCGTTCCATTTTAAGGGCGGTAAGATACTGGGTTCCTTAGAATTCGTTTCGTAATTTTCCGTAGAGATCTTTGACCAGGTTCTTATTCCGATAGATACTTTTGGTATGTTTCGTAGCGAAATGAGTCAAGTTCTATTTTGACGTGTGTTATTAATTGGTTTAGGAGTCGGAGTTGGGCATGCTGTCGCTGTCTTTGCCACTGTCGGTGGGTTTGATTTTTGTAGTTGATCGAGTCAATATTTCGTTGCGACATTCTTTCATGGAGTGACTTTAACGATCTTGTTTGAGGTTTCTTGGCCGATAGTTTCATCACCTGGTGAATTGCAGTCATTAGATGTTCTACGTCTTCAATCCTATCTTTAGTGTATTGCCTAGAGAATGGTAATAGTATCTGATTGGGATTAAGTTCGAATAAATTCCAGTATAACTGCCCAGTTGGTGTCTGCTCGATTATTTCGGGGCTTGTACCAAATTTTGCTAACACCGGGATGTGGTCTGAATCTACCTCAGAAATTGCTTCCATATATATTGCTAGTGATGTGTGTTTAGTAGGGCAATATAAAGTATGTCAGGGACAACATTTCTATTATTAGAGAAATAAGTCGGCCCGTGTGGTGCAACTTCACAATCAAATCCATCAGTTTCGTGAGTTTATACTTGAAAATTCGTGCTGCCACATCGTGTCGATCGGATTTGTCTTGACCAGGTAATAGAAGCTTTTTTTATGTCATTCCATGCTGGATTGCATGTGGATACGATAAAATAATGTCTAGACCTCCGTATGAAAGCACATATGTCATGGCGTCTTGTGCGTATTCATGCAAGTTTCGTGGACTGCCATACGTTGCTGGAAGTACTACCATTTTGCCAATGTCTCTGACGTTTCCGTGGTTAGCTATCGCATCTCGAACTTGAATGTATGTACTCCTCTGAGCGCAACGATTTTTGATTTAATCGAATGAAGAGGAGACGTTCAGATTCAATTTTCGCATACGTGTCAACCACGTATTGGTGAAACAATTGACGGTATTGCAGAATATGATTTGTTCGATGTATCATTATGCGGTTTCAATAATAAATCATTCCTGATTTTTATTGAGTTGTTCACCTGTAAGAAGAAATAATATGAAATACACTGAAGAGCCAAAGAAACTGGTATAGGCATGCGTATGCAAACACAGATATGTAAACACTCAGAGTACAGCGCTACGGTAGGCGACGCCTATATAAAAACAACAGGTGTCTAGCACAGGCATTAGATCGGATATTGTTGCTACACCGGCAGGTTATCACGATTTAAGTTAGTTTGAACGTGGTGCTATGGTCGGCGCACGAGAGATGGGTCACAGCATATCCGAGGTAGCGATGAGGTGGGGGATTTTCCAGTACGACCATTTCACGAGTGCACCATGAATATCGGAAATCCGGTAAAACATCAAATCTCCGACATCGCTGCGGCCGGAAAAAGATCCTGCAAGAACGGGACCAACGACGACTGAAGAGAATCTTTCACCGTGACAGAAGTGCAACCCTTCCGCAAATTGTTGAGGATTTCAATGCTGGACCATCAACAAGTGTCAGCGTGCGAATCATTCAACGAAACATCATCGATATGGGTGGGCTTTCGGAGCCAAAGGCCCACTCGTATACCCTAGCTGAGTGCACGATACATAGCTGTACGCCTCGCCTATGCCCGTCAACGGAGACAACCTCATGAATTCATGGACCCTGCATCTCAGCAGGGGACTGCTTAGTTATCAGTCGGCAAGTTATCAATTGATGTCTTGATAAATGTTATCAGGTTGATGCGTTGGTGCAAAAACCTTGCAAACTTGAAATAATATGAAGTTTGGTGCCTGGAACCGCATTACGTCGCTGATCAACTTGCACATCAGCGTCACCCATAAAGTAGATTTGTAAAAATATATGTTCAGCGGCGGGAACTGGTAGAAGTGATCAAATGCGATAATATGTTTGCCCTTGAATTTTGAAAGTTGGCATACATTGGTCTTGGAATACTTTATCGGTTCCAAAGGATGTCCTTTGTATTTTCGAATGTTTTGTAAAAAGTGCTTCGAATCGGCTGGGTTTCCCGAAAGCGATGACAACAGAGATTCAGGTGGTGGATGCAAAGTCGGAAATCTAACTTTGCCATTCGCGTAGCACATTCCTGATGTTTCATTGTTGACCTTTCCGGCACCGCAGTGCCCACACACCTTATCCATTTTTCGGATTTTTACACTTGGGTGCAGACTATAATAGTAATTGACATCATACTGGAATGCACAAAGATTCAAGTCGACATTCACGGTTCGTCCATATCGAGTAGCACGTAAGCGTTCTGCTTCCACTCTTACTGTTCTTTGCTCCTACCATTCCAAGGTAGGCGATCGAGTAGCTCGTAAATGTCCTACTTCCAATCTTCATTGCTCTTTTGATTCCAATGCACGAGTCTGAGCGACTTGTAAACGATCTGCTTTGTTGCTTGTTTGTCGTTCTTCGCTTGTTTCATGATCCACTGGTAGATTTTTTTATTATTATTATTATTTAAATATGGTCATCGGTCTTTGCGACCATTCAACCGGCTCCAATTTGTGTTTTTACCAATTGCTGTATTGTGCTTTTTAATTATGATATTATGGACACTACAATGAGGACAGCACAAGACGAACACAACACTTAATTAAAACCACCCATGCCCGAGGCCGGACTCGAACCGGCGACCCTTGCAATGTGAAGCCAGCGTGCTAGCCGCTACACTGCCAGGGCCGGCCACTGGTAGATCTACAAATTGATGTGCGTTTAGCAGGTATGGTACTTAAGAAGGCACTTGAAATTTGAATATTGTAAATAGCATATACATTCCACAAGATTGTAATTAGTTTTACCTAATATAGATAAGGAAATGTGTAAATAGATAAGTTACGCAAATGGATGTTAGAAGCTTTGTAAAAATGTAGATTGGCTGTATGGTCTCTAACCAAATGCCATTAAAATAAAAAAAAAAAAAATAAAAAAAAATGATTACTCAACATTAAGTGAAGTTGGCCATCTAGTAGTCCGTTTATATACAGCAGGGGCTGTCATACTCCAGCCTTCGTCAGAGATACACTGTTTGTTTATTTATAGATCAAGAGCGCCAAGCATCGCAGAGTAACATGCCGCTGTCGTCGTTAAAGCTGTTCGTTTTGTTTAAAATTTCTACTGCCTCCTTCACTCGTCGAGGCAGCGGAAACCCCGGCAACGCTTTGAAGTAAATAAAAATACTCTAGCGAATATAGATCCAATTGAAAACCCTGCTTTAATTTTCTGTGGCTATACTGTGGAATGAAAGGAAAGCAAGAAAAAAAAAATTTATTTCACATTAAAACATTTTTCTTTTTTTTAAGCTAGTAGATTTTTTATTTATCCATTTTATGCTCGGAAGCTGGATATGAAAGTTCTGATGTGTTATTCCTTTTGATTGGAATGTCGTAAACATTCTGCATCACCATCCATTTTAAACTGAATGGTTTCATTTGTAAATATTGTTTAAGAAGGGTGACGGGTGAGAGTGGCTGGGTTTTTGTAAACCTAATGTATCCTATTTCTCTTTGTTTTAAAGTATATGTGTGTAGTCTTCCATCAAAAATCTGATAAAAGCTGTGAGTTTCTATAAACAACTTTTGAAATTAAGATGGGTGGCAGTAAAGGGAAAGAGGGGATGGATTTTTGTAAATCAAAAGCAGACAATACATTTCTGTTTGCTTTAAAGTACATGTATGCAAAGTTCCTTCAAAATCGGGTAGAAACTGTAGCTTTGTATAAAAACAAAAATTAATGGGATGAAAGGGGCTAGGCGTCTGGAAATCAAGGTACTGTATGTCTAAAAAACGCTTACAAAAATAATGGGGTGGAAAGGGGAAAGAGGTTTTCGCAAGCCAAATGTAGACAGTATTTTTACATTTGTTTCAAAGAATACGTGTGCAATGTTCCATCGAAATCGGATAAAAATTTCGGGTTCTTTTTTTTCCAGAAACCTTCGCACGCGGCACACAACAACTCATCAAATTTTCATCGTAATCAGATGAATGGTATAGGAACGCATAGAAGACGAACACACAAACAAACGAACAAACATTAATTTTTATGTATAATATTTTAGATGTTTAGATACGGTATTTCTGCGATTCACATGTCACAATGAAACATGAAACTATACTATTATCAAGGTTACTTTGTCAGAAATACAGCAACTGAGGGCAAACTTCTTTCAAGAACCACCAGTACAACTACCATAGTAGAAAATGTTTGTCCTGAAGACTTCATTTCTACGGAATATCACTATGTAAACAGTTATAAGTATTTGTGAACCTGCGAGATATTTGTTATTGGAGAATGGGGTAGCGGTAAATTTGGAGTTATCCTCGTCACGTAGATAAACATTTCGAAAACCACGAACTTCGCTTCGATCTACTGTCCGAGGTCATCTTCAAACGACATTGTTCATTTGTCAACTGTTCCTAAGGATCAGAAGAAAGTCCCGTCTGCATTAGACTGAAGTGCCATAGGTCATGTTGTGAGAAATACCAGGGAAGAAACTTATAAATGTGCCTTGCAGTGTCGGGACTTTCATTTGTACTCTAGTAAACTGTGTGAGAGGTTTGTTTGCCGTAATTATGGCGATACAGCATGAATTAACGGATTCATGGAGCAATCCATTTCGAAAATTGTTAGTGGCCCTCAATCTAGTGTTAAAGAGTATGCTATGAATATGTAATTTCCGCCACTATCCCTCCCCCCCCTTCCCACAACGGACAACGCTATGATCAACCATATCTACTTAATCACCGAAACTAGCAACGTCTGCGTCGAGGTGGCAGAGAGACAACACTGCATGAAAGAACAGACGTCTCCGCTGAGCAAAGTGCTTTGAAGGGACATGGCAGCAGAAGATCGACGGGAGTGCCTCCGCTAACAAAACTCTATTGGCCTCTCCTGGGCAGCTGAACATATCTGTTAGACCCTATATGCCTGGAAAAAATTTTTCGTGGTCAGATGAGTCACGATTACAGTTGGTAAGAGCTGATGGTAGGGTTCAAGTGTAGCGCAAACACCACGAATCCCGGGACCCAGGTTGTCAGAAAGGCACTGTCCAAGATGGTAGTGGCTGGTAAGAGCTGTTTTTACATGGCATGGACTGGTACCTCTGGTCAAACTGAACCGACCATGGACTGAAAATCGTTATATTCAACTATGTGAAGACCGTTTGAATATCTCTCGGGCGTGCAGCCGGCTCATTTGGTCGTAGATGTACGATGCACGCCCGAGAGATCTTCAAACATCAGATCCGCCGGGAAAACTTACGATTACATATCTGAAGACCATTTGCAGACATTTATGGTTTTCATGTTCCCAAACAATTAAGGTCTTTTTCCAGGACGAAAATGCGCTATGTCACCAGACCAGAATCGTTCGCGGTTGTTTTGAGGAGCATTCTGAACCATTCAAGCGAATGATGCGCCATCTAAATCGGCCTGAATTCAATATCTCGGCAGACATCGAACAACGTCCTGCACCGGCAATACAGAGTTACTATAAAAGAATCATTCACTTTAAAAACCCGATTTATTCCAAAGTATTACACTTACAAATATGATTGATATATGAAAATAACCAGAAAATATCCAAGTTTTATGCTCACTCTATGTGTGCCCCCTTGGTCACACGACACACGTCCAGGCGCTAGTTCAATTCAATCCACACACTTAGTAGCGAGATCCCGTCAATGTTCATCAATGTATCACTGATCCGATTCTTCAGCTCTTCTATCGTTTTTGGTAGTACGTAAACAATGTCCTTAATGTGTCCCCAAAGGAAGATGTCACGGCGTTAAACCCGGCGACCTGTGAGGCTAAGGTAAGAAAGTGAGGTCAGTGAAGCAACTGACACTGCGTTCAAACCGTCATTTATGACGTACTTTGAGGTTAGTATACACAATAATTTCAATATCCCTAAAGCAGAACAATGGTTGTAAAAAAATTTGAGCTTCATCTTTTTTTTCTTTGAGACACACAAATACATTCTTTTCCATTGCAATCTCACCTAGCAAACTCAGACATGATACATATTGCAAAAATCACGTTCAAAAAGATTTATTCTGAATTGTTTCGTATTGTTTCCCGTGTGTTTCAGGCTGGTGTGCCGTCGCAGCTGAATGTCCATGTTGATCCATTCTGCCTGCGCTTGGAGGTGAACTCCTCCAACTGTTACAACAGGTGAGACAAAACATAACTCTAACGCGGCGATTCTCAAACCACACCCCCTTCAGTCAAAAAGAAATGTTCTCTCGCTCCCTTTCCCTCACCAAAATTTTATTATTAACAAGGTAAATGCATAGTTCTCGGTACTAACGATGACCTCTGAGGGGAAACTCACTAATTACGTTGTGTTAGAACAAAGGTTTTCAAGTCTCAGAGGCGGCGAAGGAGACATAGTACTTCTGACGGTGCAAAGTAATTTGTGGAAAATTTTATCTGTATTTCGGCTTTCAGACTTCACATCAAAATGAAACATATCCTACTTTATCCCCCCTCGACCATTTTCCGTACATTATTCGAAACCTTACCAAAATCCGAGAGGGAGTTTTCACCTGAATCTTGTTCATCCACAGACAGAATCGTGTATCGTGGTCAACGAAAAGTAAGTTGCTTCTCGCTGTGGGAGTGATTACGGGCTACAATATAAACAAAACCAAGTAGCACTTTGTTAATATTTCAAATAAAGTATTTTCAGAGCACTTTATTGCCTTTGCTTTTTACGTATTGATTTTATGTTCCATGTTTATTCTTTGTCTTCCAGTTTTCAATTGCAACGGTTTGTGATTTTTATTACTACTGTCTGATCAGGCATGCTTACTTGACTTTCTATTTTTAATTAACATAAACCTTACCCCATATCTGTCTTAGAGATGGCCAAATGAAAAAATATATCGATAAATATCATATCGATATTTACAAACAGTATCGATGTATACCGAGAAATTTTTTTCGATATGTCGCTATATAGATAGTTTTGCCTAAAGCCAGTAATTACCTAAAAATATCAAAGTGTTTAAGATAATTAAAGACACTTGCAGAAAATGCGGAAAATTTTATTAATTTATCTATATTTACAACCTATAAAACTAGTACTGCCTTGATTTAGACTTCAAAAGAATTCTTTTTTACGTCTTTCCCCGTCAATCTACTCCTGTTTTCCAGTGCCGTCAAGTTAACCGCAGAAGCCGCTCTTTCGGACTATACAGAAGAGTCTAGGCACATCAGGTATTTCGTCAACGCATTAACTGTTAATCATTAACGAAAAAAACAGTTGAAAACAAAAGCTGTTAACTTACGCCAACCCTCAACTTCGCAACATGGATGCTTAGTCAATATTATTCAACTATAAAAATAACCTAACCGTTAACATTCAACGCTAACGTAAACCCGTTAAAATTTAACAGTTTTTTTTAACCTCTTAATCATAGATGAAAAGCTATAAAATTACGAAGAATTCATTTTTAAGACCCTTTCAAAGATTTTATGTATATGTATATATATACAATATATATATAACGTATTAAATTGAATACGGAATTGCGTTCGTACAAAAATATTGAATTGGTACTTCAAATATTCCAAATAAAATATCTAATCTTGATATATCTAAAATAAAAATATCGTCGAAAAAAATCGATTACTTTATGAAAAAAATATCGATATTCCGATACAGCTATCGATATATTTTGCCCAAGCCTAATCTGGCACACTGAAAGCTAGATGCGCTCTCTGATCTATAAACTGCCAGCTGATTAATACTTAGACGGCTTGCAGGGAAGCGGCTACCGGCTATACTCCGCGTACTCAGATGAAGTTTGTTCCTAACAGTATTCATTGTTCGTAAAACTTTAAAAAAAGAAGGGAAAAACACTAAATCCTTTTAGCAGAAAGTGTGGTATTAATATAAACACCGTCTACAAATAATTCTCAGAATTTTGCACACGACGCAGAGAAATATGACGGGAATTCCTAGAAACTTCACTATAATAGGTGACAAGAGAGAGCTTGGTCGCTAGGAAAAGTGTTGAAGAGAGGAGTTCTTTTAATGAAATTGTATACAGAACAATTGCGGCTTTACTACATAATTTCTAAAGAGACATCAAACTCAGAAAGTGTTATACACAATAGGTAAAAATCACTTCTTATCGTCAATAACGATTAAAAAACTTAATTCAACTATATTTGCCCAAACTGCTGAGTTTAACTATATCATCTAGAGTTTATCTCTACGTCTAAATTTACCTTCTGAAATTAAGTGTATCACAGAAGATTTTACTTTTCTATTGCATCCGTACTCTTACGCTTCATTATCTGCTTGGTTCGGGTAAATAATGAGCCCTTTTGTTGGTGATTCACATTATCTAATAGCTCTTGCTGTTCCTTTAAAGCTAGCAATCCTTATTGTTTTTAGACAAAAAAAAATTTATCTGTGAATTTCTGTGCCACCTGAAAAATATTAAGTTATTCAATTACATCTTTTTTAATATAAATCCGAAAGATTAACCGCTGTATAACCGCAATACGCGATGTGACTACATTTATAAAACTTTTCATAATGTTACACCGCATTGGTGTCAATTTGAGAAAACTGAAAACAGCCACAAATGTATTGAAATATGCCGCAAACATGGAAATTGAGGATCAGGTTCTTTTCAATATCAATCAACAGTATATTCTAAAAGCAATGCGACGATGAAAGAGAACGTGTAATTCATTAAACAATGCTAAATTACAACACTATAAGCTACGATCGTGGAGTTTCTTGTTGTCATACATTAAATCTAACATCAGAATTCGTTTTGTTAATGCAATGGTATACAAGAAATTTCAGTTATGAGCTCTGTTAATCAGGTAATAATAGACTGATGTTTTCGTATGGTGACCATTAGCACGGTTTACTGAATTGGTTGATGTTTGGATTTGGGACTAACTCTGCCTTATTAATTAGACGTAGATTATGTTAAGATACATAGAAAATATTAATATTGATGATGCATATACTATTTATGACATCCAAATATTCATGAGAAAATGCTTCGTATGCAACTTTCTAATGAAAATTTCTGAATTTTAAATCTATCTTCTCCTGTTAGTAAAATGTTGTTGATAGAGGCCCTAGCTTGAAATTCTATGAAGTGAAGTCTAAGCAACAGAATCCTTAAAATCATATTAGAGTTTGAGTCTAACCAACGACCGTTTGATCTTTCTTAATCTTCTGACCCCCAAACAGTTGGTTCAGGCAGAGAAATGTGACACGATTAAACAGGAATAATAACCATGCTGGGAAGGTAATTCTGCCCTATCCATACTCCCTAATCTTTTCTCATCTTAAGAGAGCTTTTGTGAAAAAGAAGGGCGAGGTAATGCTTGAGCTGAAAGAGATAGCATCCTTTGTTGGAGGTAGCGCTGCATCTTCCATGTTGGAAGACCTTGGCGGCTATTAGAAAGTCCGATGGATGATAAAGACACACATTAATGGCGGTCAACCAAAGACGGCGACTGCGCCGAAGACGCATCTGGTTGCGTAACGCAGCCTTCATATCACAGCGCTCCATTAGGGCCCGCTAGTGGGTAAAGCAGAAGGGCACACATTATGTCTGATACAGACGGTTAAGTGTTGTAATAGAGAATTTAACCTTTGCGTGGGTTAACTTAGTTACAGGCTATGGTGTGCTAGTAAGCGTGATTGATATTAAAAGGAGAACCCGCTGATTTGACCGTGTGCAATAAAGAGCCATGTAACTGGAACCTGGGCGAGATTCAAACACGGGTTTGACTTAAAACGTGCAGGAAAATACTGCCCATCACATTTGTTGCACCGTGTCACATAATCTATCTATTCTAATAAAACTCAAGTCTCGTTCACGATGTACCGATGTCTGTCGCGCTGACGTCACGCTGACGTCACGCTTCCCGCCTCCGCTGCCCAACTAACAACGACCAGAGATTACATAGTAAAGGTTATGAGTGTTATTTAATAATATTTCTATTAAGTTCAGCATCAGCAAAGAAATGAATTGCCAGAACACTGAAATAAAAGTATGTTTTTCGTTTAAATCAACATATTAATCATTAGATTCTTATTTATATGTAATATTCGTTTGATATATAGAAGTATTCGTTAAATTCTTTGTCCATTGATATGTAAGATGAAAGCTTTAATTTTCGAGCAGCAATGTTAGCGAAAGTTATGAATAGATTTTTATTTAGCCTGAGTTATAATTACAAATAAGATTTGACGTTACAGCAGAAGGCATGAGTAATTCAATTTATTTTTTCCAGTTATTTTAACTGTTTTCAGGAGTGTCCTATTATTGAAATTATTACTTCGTTTGAACTAAAATAGTTGCACACTGATCGCGATCTGTGCAAGCTAGACTACAATTGAAACTAATAATACGTGGCATAATGTAAGTTTTTAAGATTTATTTTTAATTTTCTTTGCTTTCACTGAACAATATCACTGGGCCATTATTCAACAGCAACATATAACTATCTCTGCCATTCAAACGTTGTACTATTGATTTGAATCACATAAAAGAAGAACATAAAAACGTATGAAAATCTTGGATCATGTTTATATCGCTATGCATTATTTCCACTAACATGCTATTCATTGCATGTATTAATTCGTGTGTGATTGAAGCGTTTGTTTTCGAACGGCAAATTTAGCATAGTTTGTGGTTAGGTTCAAATGCAACCTGGACCAGGATGCAGCCTGGACCAGGCACGAGGAACTGCATTGAGCTTTATTTTACGACAATTCTTTTTAGTTAAGCATCTGCAAAGACAGAAATTGCCAGAACATTCCAATCAACCAATTATTTTTGGTTGGCTTTGAAGGTAGTATAATATAATAATCACTTTTGTCGTAATGTCTGTCACTTTTGGGTACAGCGAGCATCGTTCTTATCTCTTAGTAGAAGTGGCAGGATGATTGATGACTTATCCCTGCCGTGGAATACCGTCAAGCTATGCTGCACTGGGGAAATGGGGATCCTGTGCAGTGGCGTAGCTAGGTTAACTAGGGCCCCAGTGGAAAAAAAAAAAAAAAAAATTGGGCTCTTACACCAGATGGGCGACCTAAGCTTGGGCTCCCTGAGCTGCACTTGGGGGCCCTCTGGGCTGCGTTTGGGGGCTCCCTGAACTTGGGGGCCCAAATGCATGGCACCGCGTAACTCTCCGATCCTGTGCCAATCTACTAAATATGCCATGTTCCACCACACCACTTTATACATTCAAGTTACAAAGGTAGCTAACCGACTTGTGCTCACCGGGGAAGCATTAAAGTAAACGAAGAAAAAATATCGCTTGTGTTGACCAGTTCGTTCGAGGACTGAAGTATTTGTATGGCTTATTAATATCTGGGTAATTGTATGCAGGAGTTGAGAAAAGACTCGTAGATCATTGTTGCCAACCATTCAGAACGCAGAGAGTCACGTCCTTTGTGAGCTCATCTCAGTTTGAAACAAAATTGAGAATGTGTATGGAAGCTTCAAAACGAGAAATACAATATAACGATTCGATAGCTTGCTTTTTCGGAAGTAAGAAGCAGATCTCATCATCAAAATGTCGTGTTTTCATTATTCAGTATGGCACATTATACAATGCAGAATTGACATTTTTTATCTCTGACTTTTGTAGTTAGCTGGTTGTTATTTTCTGAAAAAGATAATTCACAATCTGCACCTCCACGTCGATTTTACATTATATTTTGTATGTGATTACTTTATTTGCAGTTACTTCACACTTTTTTTGGCCTTTATGTACCTGGAATTATATCTGCAACCATGTCACAAATTTATTTATCGTTGATACATGTCAACGAGATTGCGCGGTCTTTCGACTTTTCTCCGCAATTATTATTTTTTGATATAGGTTTCATCATTAATTTGGGATCATGTAGTAAATTTACCATATTGCATTTATTGTTTCAAATTCTGTTTCCACAACTTCACGTTCATTGAAGATGCTACTGGAGCATAGTTTTCATACAGGCTTGGGTGTTAACAGTTTTTGGTCAACTCTCGATTACCTTAGCTATACCGCAGTCTCAGTTTACACCCATTCACATTTGCAGCTCAAGGGCTAGCCTAGCCGTTTTCCAACAGTTGCACAGTTGCTCAGCGTCGGTCTTATGTTAGTTCAGCGATCACTAATGGCACGAGCAGAGTCTTGAAATTATATTAGTGCAGTATCCAGTGTTCTTAAACTCTTAAGAGGGAATGGTTAAGTAGGAATCCTCCTCTGATCTGTACTTTGTTGGTATTTGGCTTATGTAATGAATTATTTGAGCGGTTGTCTGTTGTTAATGGAGTATGTAGAAAGGTTTATAAACAATGAACAAATCTGGCAATGACTAAATAATGATAAAAGTATTTTTTACATCACCCAGGGTGTGTATTCAGTAGATTCCTTTTGTACCTGGTGAAGCATATCGTTTCTCAATCTTTTCCAACCGAGGACCAGTAAAAACGTCAAAAATTATTTAACGGACCACTAACCCAGGGCCCGCTCTAGCGGTATTGCCGCCCCGGACAAATAGACAAATTGCCGCCCCTTAAGATTATGTAGAATTATATATTTTTTAAAAAAATAATTAATTTTTATTCGAATAAAATATTTAATTTTAAATTTTAATAAAATCATATATTCACAAATAAACTTATTGAATTTTGATCTAGCGGCACAAAATAGATAAATTAATTATGAAATATCTGTACATAGCCACAAATTAACCATATTTTTACGTTTTTAAATGCTATTACAGATGGATATTATCACACAAACAATCTAAAAGCTATTATTTTGAAAATAAAACGGGATTACATCAAATACGCTAAAATCACAAAAAAAACTTTTTTTCTTACTTTCAGGTTGCGAATTTTTTATTACATCTTAAAATTTACTTCATCAGCAATTTCATACTCAATTGCCAAAATGGCTAAATCTTTAAATTATCAATTTCTTGGTTTTCGTAAATGCTTAGCTAGGCGTCGTATACATCTCCCAAATGAAATTTTAAAGGTTTTAATGCCTTTATCCTCTCTATCCTACTCTCGCATCTAGTGTCACTCGATGTTTTCAAATTTGAACCCTGAACATGCTTTAAAAGTATTGCCCATCGAAAAGTAGATGCCAAAAAGAATAAATATATTTTTTGGGACCATGTTGAAGAAATTAGCGACTTCCAAGGATACTTTTGCCATTAATAACAAGATTGAGAGAATGGGTACTACACGGAACATTGAATGCTCGCGAATTATATTGTTTAATTCTAAATTGCACTCCTGCTTTACTGCCCCCCATATTGGACCCGTTGTCAGTCCCTGTCCTGTGATATCCTGCAAATTTAAACACAAGTCATTAAGTTCTCCAACTATAATGTCAGACATTTGTATTCCAGTGAATCTTTCGACTGGTAAGAAAGCCTTAAAACTTTCATTAATTTTAATTTCAACATCAGGATTAAATTTATTGGTTGAAACATATCTGATTACAAGAGTAATTTGCTGTATCTTACTAAAGTCAGGAGTACAGTTTAAAATTATGGAAAAATATTTGAATTTTTTTATTTCATTAATAACATGAGACTTTACACTTTGATGCAGCAGATCCCGGTTTGTATATTTTTTCCCAATATATTGAGCTTTAGTCTCCACTTTTTAGAGGCACTTAACGGACGTGCTCTTCCATAATGGGATCGTATTCAGACAGTAACTCAACTATTTTTAAGAAATTACCGGTATTATGCTCAAACAACTTGTCGCTTGAAAAACCAGTCAACTTTTACCAAACATTTTGGTAATTGCAACGATTCTTAGAAAGCACCCCATTCCAATGATTTATTTCGGCATTAATAACTCTTTGAGTGGCAGCATCTACAGTTTTACAACAATTTTATCTTTTTTGCCTGGACTAAACAACTGAAAATTTTGGAACAGAAGCAGTAAACGCAGTAGCTAATCTCGCAATATTTGCTCTGCGTTGCTGAAAATTCGTGCATAACATTTTACGCTAAAACGTCGATCTGTGTCATTGGAAGGAAATTTGTATTTATGCAATAGTTTAGGTGGGACCTTGCCTTACTAAAAAGCTTCTTACGGCGTCTCATAAAATTCTTGGCCACAAAGTTTTAGAACGCCTTCTGTGAGTCTCACGTTGGTGTCAGTTCCAGTTGGTTTACAAACTTCGTTCATTTGTTAGCTATTATTCTCTGACGATTCTATACTTCTTTTGTATCCCGACCTGATATTGGATTCTAAGATTAGTTTTGGTAAACCCTGAATACAGTATATTATTTTAACGCGCCAGATTCATTCTGCCTTTACGCTTCCTTTCCCAACCTTCTTTTTTTGTACTGGTAACCAGATAGTTTCTTTGACCGTCAGACATTTTAGAAGAGGCATGCTCGTAACTCAAACAATGTACACTATAAAATAATATAAAAAGTAAATATTTATCCTTGTTCTAAATAAGCTAAAAACCATAACCAAGATAAATTATTCTCAGTCGATATAAAAAAAAAATATTTACACAAAATATTTCCCATACCCTGTGAACATAAAGAAAGTCTAGTGTTACTACACAGTCAAAGCATAATCGCGGATGATACTATCCGTAAATTTGCTGCAAATACAGAAACCGTGTATACAGAATGGCAATTTCTATAGGCTTAAACGGAATAGGTTCCAAGTTCACAACAAAAAAAATGATGTTGTGGAGTGATTGTCGCGCAATGCACTTATTAAACCAACTGAGAAAGTTATTCAAATTCACTAAAATAGTTAATGAATTTCTTTTTGTTGAGACGATTTACAAATGCAGCAATTAGAGTATCTGTAAACCGCATTCGTATATATAATAAACATCATGGATTATTATATATTAGCAGTTAGTGGTGTACTTATTATTTTGTTATGCAACTGTTTATCTGTAAATTTACAACTTTCCACATCCCACAGAGCCAGTCTCTTATATTGGGATCAATGGAAAATGAATGTATTGTATTGTTGTATTGTATTAGCATTCGAAATTAAATATACTAATGGTATGTGAAGTAACTAATCGGTAATCAGCAGCTGGTAATATTATTTATTTATTAATTATTGTAACTACTGTCCGACACCCACTAAACTACAGTATTTTCACAAGCGATCAAAGCTAGCGTATGTAATTTAACCCAACCAAAACACTTACAATGCCTGTATCTAATTTGTACAACAAATCTGTGAGGCTCGGATTACGAGAAGAAATTATTCCACTTCGTTTTCCAATAACTAAGATCCATATTGATTTGGTTCATCAATTCAATAAAATAAATACTCAGCATCTCCCGCCAAGCACTATCGATTCCATGTATTAGAGCCTAGCTGCAATTGCGAAAAACACTCCTTTTCACCGCGTCTAGTAACTTGTGGGCAGTATAACGTCGGAATCAGTGCAGGTAGCCGAGGGCAGGTGTAACAGCCCCCACCTACTGGGCCTCTGTTGTGTGCTTTTGTCGTTGTGCGCCTATGTCGTATATCCAACTAAATAACAGTTTAATCATAGATGTACATACCTTTAGAAATTATGAAATCCTCAAGTAAATTTTATGAACTTACACTTATCTCTAATAACGTAATAGTAAGACTAATGCTGTTGTGTAATGAAACCACTTTTGTAATTAGCAATAATAAGCAAATTGAGACAACAACGCGTTCTACTGGCGTGCTAAGGCCCAATTCATACAGAAGAGACGTGGCGCGGACGCGGCGCTTTTTGAAGTTGCTCCTATGGCGGAATTCACACAGAGGCGGCGAGGCAACGGCGCGCCCCTTTGAGGTCCGCACCCCGTCTCTTCGAAGTCTCTAGGGGCGCACCCAAATAGCTAAGAATTGTAAGTTTTTAACGAACGAAAAAATCGGTATGTGGATTTTTTTTTATTAATTGGGTATTTAACCCATTAATATTATTAATATTTTTCTCACACTTACAGCCGAAATGGCGCCCCTAAATTTTAGCGCCCCGGGCAAATGCCCGGTTTGCCCCCCCCCTAGAGCGGGCCCTGGTGGCAATGACTTTCAGCAGTTAAGTGTATTCCACACTGAGTAAATTTCTACGATGCACAGAACCCAGCATTGTGCTGACTGTAAATAGCGTGTTTCACATTGTGCAGAGTGTGGCACAAACCTTAGTATTTGACTTATGTAGAGCTGCCAAATGGGTCTCTCCTATGCTACACGTGACCGAGCATTGCATTCACACAGAGCTGCCAGACAGGATTCACGTTGAGTGGATGTTTATGGACAGATTGTGCAGAGCGTTAATATTCAGTAGTTAACCTACCAATTTGTTCATTGTTAGTTTCTTGTGAACTGAATCAGTATTAACTTTAGCATTTTTTGTCTACTGAGAAAGGTTAGATCTCTTTCTAGAAGCTATATTTAATAGTTCTTGGCATTTAACTTTGTTGCTCTTAATAGTAAGCTTTTCTCCAAATTGTTCCTCTTAACAAGTAAGTAACAAAATAACGAAATAAAGTATGAATCTCTACATTAAAACCTAAGTAGGTATACTTAGTTATCTTCAACAGGAAACTCTGGCAATGCCTCCCTTCACGAAACTGCCAGCATTCAGGTCACCCACTGTATGACATACCCACCAAGCACATTTTCTGCGCACATCACTGGACTTGCATAGCATTACAAACTACTTTCATACAGTAATTTTCATCACCAATCCCATGGGAAACTTACTGTTTTGGACTTCTTTCATTTTTTCTTTTTTGTTTCTGGTTTTTTACGTCATTGACATCAAGGTCATTATAGGCGAGGAAAAGGCGGGAAGGAATTCGGCCATGACCTATTGTATGATCCTTGCCAACATTTGTCTGGGGTGATATGTGAAAACTATTGGGAACACAAATCTGGATGGCTGGACGGGGATTCGAACCCGCAGTCTCCCGAATGATCATTTTTTTAAAATAAAAAGTACTCTAAATGTTAATCCATAATATCTGTTATAATTATGCCAAGTTTCATTGAAATCCATCCTGTAGTTTCAGTGTGATGTGCTTTCAAAGATACATACATACATACAAAAGAAATTTTTAAACAATTGCCATTCTATATCTTTAGTAAAGCTACCTCCAATTACAATTTTCAAAATATACTTAATATACAGATTTTGGTCTATTAAAGTTTTATTATAATCATAGATTATATCATCTTCAATCAACGTAACTGCTGTCTGTAAAACACCAACAAAATCGTTTATAGAATAACAAACAGCAATGGTCTCAACACATCTGCCAGCGTGGCTCAGTGTGGTCAGGGTTGGAAAGGCACAATGGCCACCACGTATTAACCATCATGACTGAAGTTTCTATGCAGTTTTTTGCAGACATCTTGGTGAATGCCAGGATGATCTCCAAAGTCCTCCTAATAAACTACACATTTCACAAACAAAAAATACACATATAATATGCTGAACATAGTTGTGCATTCCAGAGTTAAATGGTGACACTTCACTTCCCATTAGTACCTAGTATGACCTGGCAGTATGTATAAAATAGACCTCCATTGTCCATTTCATCTGCAGTATATTGTGTATGAATACTAACTAATATTCACATGAATATCCTTTTCTAAACACATCTTGTCATTTTTCAAACATGTTTCTCTTCTCTCATACATTTCTAATGTGGCTGCATACCAATCTCTTTTTAAACTTATCCACCACTGAAATTAAATGAATCAACCTGTAATTTTGAGCCCTGGTTGTCTCCCCTCTTTAATAAACTGGAACTACTATGTCATTTTTCCAGTCCTCTGGTATACAGTAAGTCTCTAGACTCAGTGTAAATATTATTGCAAGGTAAGTTACAATTTTCTATGCAGCTACCTTTAATACATTTGTAGCAATATTATCCACTCCTATTTCATGCTTATTTAAAAAAAAAAAAAAAAAAAAAAATAGACGTATAGCATACATCATACCAAAATGAATAAACTTGGATATATTAGGTTAGGACAGATTATCCCAAATTGATAAGGGGTCTACATCTTTATTCCCAACAGTGAGAAAGATGGCCTCTGAATTTAATCATGGCTGTACAACTCTTGTAGAAGATCCATCTGAAAGATGACTGAAAAATAAACCACCAATGAAAACATTGAAAAGGCTGGTATTGAATGAGCAGCTATTAAAGATATATGACATAGCTGGGACAGTAGGCATATTAGAAGAAAGGGCAATGTACAACATCAAGAATTAAATATGAGAAAGCTTGAATGCCTCATTTGTTGAATGTACACCAAACAGAAATACAAAAAAAGAGTTTGTCAACAATGTTTACACCAATTTTACCTCTGTAAAAATGGTTATATCAATTTTGTGTGTCAATTCATTGCTATAGATGACATGTTGGCCCACCTCTGCAGACCAGAAACTAAACAACAGTAAAAATAGGAGATGGAATCCTGCAGCTATGCACATAAAAAAGGCTATGTAAGTGGCATGGACAGTGTTTTTGGAATTGATTACCTTGAAACTGATGAAGATAAAAAAACACAAAACACTTAACCCCTCACTTATGTGAAAAGAAAATCAATCACACAAAAGGATGATTATGGATGTACTCATTCTAAACCCTATGAAGTGAAAGTTATGAATATTTTGTTGACTGTTATATTAAAAGTTGGATGATGTGGGACAACACAAAGTATAAAATTGAAGACATAAAAATAGCAATATTGTGGGAAATGCCCAAATGCAAGTAAAAAATAATGACAGTGATAAAAAAGAACTGTTTCGTAGTGCAATATTAAGGTGGTTGCCTTTTAATACAAAGATCCCTGGTAGCAGCTGGAATTTTCATAGGCCCTTAACATGACCTTTAGCTCTTGCAAAAGCTTAATTTGTACATGTGAGGTATGTTTTGATCACTCTGTAATTTAGATTTACATTTAACTGTAGGTTCTCGAGGAAACAAAATTGCCAACCTATCTCTGTATATCTCGTATGTGAGGATCCAACCAACCATTAGGTTGTGGACTAGATTTAGTTTAATAGTAATATATTCACATTTCAGATAAACTTATTAATTATGATACTAATAATATAAAATATGAGCTACCAGTGTTGTTGTATGCATTAACTGGATTAGAGAGGTACAACAGTAGTAGGATTGAGTCCTGGTCTCCATGTACCAGCCATTCCGATTTCAACTTTTAGCCAGTTTCCAGCAACCACAAAGGCGAATGCTGGGATGGTCCCCTAAACTTCATATTTCACAAACGAAAATACAATCATAACACACCTAGCATATTTACACATATCGCAGATAGGTGGCAACACAACATGTCTCCAATAGTTATAAATGCTGTGGATATAACAAACAGAGTTCTATCCCAGTTAGGGCACATATATTTCCACTATCATAATTACACACCAGATGACCATGCACAGTTGTTGGTGTCTTATGATCCACCAGAGCTGATTAAAAAAAAAAAAGAAGCAAATTATCTTTTTCCTCACTTAAGCAAAACCTGTTCTCTCTTCACTTTGTACTTT
>CM061919.1:220734657-220832231 GCA_031002005.1 Vandiemenella viatica | reverse complement strand
AAGTATCTTTGTTTTTATTGATCCACCTTTCAAGTATTAATCTTGAAGCCAGAATTACTTCCCTTGTACTGCGATTTTTCCTAAAGCCAAACTGATCTTCACCTACTATGTCTTCTACTACCCTTTCCATTCTTCTGTATATTATTCTGGTTAGTAATTTTGAAGCATGTGTGCACTAATGGTGCGATAACTCTCACATTTGTCGGCTTGTGCTTTCTTCGGAAGTGTGAAGATGATATTTTTATTAAAATCAGTTGGAATTTCTCCTGTTTCATAACTTTTTTATATCAGCAACGTGGCATGAATGTAGTTAAGTCATTGGTACGAGAAAAATACAGATAGATAAAGTAAGGAGAATGTATGGAGTTATTTCTAAATGAGGATAGTGTAGTAATATTTCTTTCAGATCGCTTATTTTCTTTAGATGACATGGGGCTCAGGTGGAAAGGGGGATTGATCGGAAATATCCGGATAAAGTGATATTGCCATTTTTCACTCTTGCACTGAGCTTCTCCGTACTTTTTCTGCCTGGACACCCCACCTAAGAATCAACTACAGGTGTACATAGGACACTGAAGACAAGATATGCTTATGCCGTACCGTCTTCCTGCACTCCAATTCCTGGCGCAATAATTCTCCTAGGAGATTACATGAAAAGATATTATAAGTAAATAAGCACGCTACCTAGTCTTCTGCAGCCTAAATACAAACCGAGCGTTTGGGTGAGAGATAACACTCTGGCCTCGTATTCGCAAGGACGCGGGTTTGAATCCCGGTCCGGCCATCCAGATTTCGGCTTTCCGTGGTTTTCCGACATCACTCCACGCGAATACCAGGATGGTTCCTTCAAAAAAGCTATAACCGAATAGCTTCCCGTTCCTTGGCCCTAAAAGTTTGGATTTCTGTAATTGGTTCAAGACTTTTGAATCGCGTCTACTAACCTAAGCAGTAAGGACGTTTTCATTGTGTTGCTTGTTGTTTTCTCCAATTCTTAAAAACAGTTGTTGGGACTTGAAACCGCTACTTGAGTGACGGGAACTGGGTAGTGTGCAGCTCATTACAGTGGTGGGTGTTGCGAGGTTGAGTGAATGCTTGCAAGCGACTGTCGTGACCCATCCTGCCGAATCCTTCGCCCACAATTAATAACGCCCACACAGCCGGGTCAAGGTTCGCATGTGCCACTTGCTAAGACGAACGAACGGTCGCCACGTCCAGGGGAGACCTCGAGGAAACGTTCCTACAAGGCTGACGACGACATGAGTGGACAGCTAGCACCTGATTTGATGGGCAAGAAATATTCGAAGAGGTCAGTAATTTAAAGAACGGAAGCTATCTGTGTCAATAACTATCGCAAAATGGTTGATAAAAGTCCTAAAGGTAGGTCTGACAAGAATGGGAATTCTTGATCACTCATGATGTCATTTCGGATCGTAATGGCTTGTCGATGGCTAAGCCATTATTACGTGTGACCTAAACACTCTAATCAACCAACAATGGATCATAAAGTTAATACACACACTGACCGTTGTTTCAAAAATCCTCTCCAGCTTCACACTCACACACAAATTTTAAGATATCGTGACATAGATACTACTACAATAGTCAGGCAGCAGGTTGGCAACATGTAAACAAACAGTCCATATGGAACCGCAGTGCAATCGGTCGAAACATGTATTAGTTGCAGAGAGTTAAAGTATAATTCAGTGTTGATGCATTATTGCAAGAACACGTGTTCTTCCTCGCCAGTATACATTAGCAGGCTGGCAAGATTTAAGTGATATGCATGGAAAGGGAAAAGATGACCACGACGACAAGACCGAGCGTGGTGGTGTAACGGATAGCGTTCTGGCCTCCCATTCGAGAGGACGGCGGTTCGAATCCCCGTCCGGGCATCCAGATTTGGGTTTTCCATGGCAAACGCCGGGTTGCTTCCTTAAAAAGGCCATGGCCGAATTCCTTCCCATTCCTTGCCCCCCCCCCCCCAATCCTTTCCCGTCTCTAAAGACCTCGCTGCTGAGAGACGTAAAGCAGTTAAAAAAAATTACCACAAGCTGACATTCGATTTCAGACATAAGAGTGTGGGAAAATTTTCTTTTGTAGCTAAAGGGGTCAGGGATTTTTATAAATGATGAACAAGTTACCACAAACGCTGAAAGGGTAAAAGTAAGCGAGAACATGAAAGGGCGGAAATGCGTGTCTGGAGAAATTTCCACCAGAGTGTATGCTCCATTACAGTTTAATGTAATGTGACCAATTGTATCACACATGTAACCGAAAGTAAGCCCTACATTCAAATTTGCAGGCACCCACACAAGGAAGGAACCGTATGACATTGTACCTCTTCATACAAAAAGTATTGTTGTAAGTTATTCCAATTTAAACAAAGATTACACTATTCACGCACGCTCTCTTTCCTTCTTTTCGGTTCTTGGTCCACAGCAGTGGAGCTTGTGTAGAAAACTTCAGTTCAGCAATTTTGTTCTCAGGCTGTGAGAGTCAAACCTCAAGAGCCTCCAAAATGCCATTAGTTTAACACCTGCTGTCAGAACATTCCGGAACCGAGCCTGCTGGGTAGGCGGTAACGCTTGTATTTGACATTCGGAAGGACGCGGGTTGAAATCCCGCCATCCAGATTTTGGGCTTTACATGGTTTTCTGAAAATACTGCAGGTGAGTGCCGGGGTGGTTCCTACAAAAGACCAATCTAGTAATCCTTCTCTTTCTTTCTCCCTCCATCCACATTCAACGCAACCTCTTCCTGCTCTAATACAGGGCTAGTCAAAATGATTGCAGCTGTCCTATTATAGGTACGATGTTGGGGTTTGCTGTGATAAGACTCTCCAAGTTTCGATTGCACTAAATGCAAGCTTCCCGCGGTGGCCGCTAGAGAGCAAGATGGCTGAAAGTGAGAAAGCGTACGTTGTTCTCGAATTTCATTCGACTCAGTCTGTGGTAACTGTTCAGCGACACTTTAGAACAAAGTTCGGCAAGAATCCCCCGCATGCTACCACCATTCGGTGTTGGTATCAACAGTTTAAGGGCCTTATTACACTAGGCGACTTGGCGGCGCCACCAGCCGGGCCACTGGTGGCTCTGCTCGTCGCTGGGCACAGGGTCTTATGGAGCTTATTACACTAGGGCAGCCAGTGGCGCCGCCAGAAACTGGCGGCCGGCTGGCTGCCCTGCCCGGCGACCAGGCGGGCAACCACTGGTGGCCGAGAGTCGTGGCGGGGCATTGTATCTTACGTAGCTTATTACACTAGGCCATCTGGCGGCGCCGCCAGACTCGCCACCACGCGTTCAGTCTACTGTTCATATGCCCCTTCCTACTTTACAATTTTAAAATTGCAGAGATACTGCGTGTCAGGTTTGGTGAGACAACTGGGGATAGTCATCCTGTGATGGGAGGGAATAAATGACGAACCTACAAAATTTGAAATAAATTTTCAGGAAATTGCGAAGTAACTCAGAAAGCTAAAACTGGTGTAACTGGTGTAGGTAAACTTACTACAGATTTATTAAAGATTGTGGGATAGGATATTGTACCTTACCTTAAAATTTTGTTTAAAATGAGTTTGGAGACTTGCTGCTTACCAAAGGATTGGAAAAGACCGATAGTAGTACCAGTTCATAAAGGAAGGGTTAAAAATATGGTGAAAATTCCTGGCCAATTAGTTTGTCATCAGTGATGGGCAGAATGATTGAGAGATTGATATGCAACTATATCAGAAATGTCTGTGATGAACGAAACTAGTTTTCAGATCGACAACATAGCTTTAGGCAAGGATACTCATTTGAATCTCAGATAGTGGGCTATATGCAAGATATTTCAAATGAATTTGAAATGGGAGGCCAAGTTGATAGTGTGGCACTAGATCTTTCTAAGGCATTTGACAGAGTGAGCCATAAAATGGTTTTAAATAAACTGAAATGTATTGAATTGAATGAAAAAGTTACTTGCTGGGCACAGGAATTCTTAAAAGTCAGAAAGCAAAGGGTTAGAGTAGGAAATACATTATCAAGAGAAGTGGAAGTAAATATGGGAGTTGCTGTTCATTATTCTAATGAATGACTGTGTTACGGTCAGAATCTAGGTATTTTTCAAATGATACAATGGTATACAATAGGATAAAAACAGGTGAAGACTGAACAGTTGCAGGATGATCTGGATAGAATATCTAAATGGGTAGGTCAGCATGGAATGAAGATAAATGCCAAGAAGAGTCGGCTTATAAGATACAAAGATAAATAGATCTAAAGGTTAATTATGATTACAGAGTGGGGTCAGATTTGCTTGATGAAGTGTAAATTCTTTGCATAACGTTTGATAAACTCAATTGGGCAGGTGGTAGAAAAAGGTTACAAAATCCTTCATTTGCTGAAGAGGGTGATGAGAGGATGTAACAGAGAAGTTAGGGAGTTGGGTTACAAAACTTTGGTCAGATCATTTGTTGAATATGGTGGCGTAGTTTGGGACCACATTTTGGAGATCAAATACAGGAGTTGGAAGGTGTGCAAAGAAGAGCAGCTAGATTTGTTTGTGGAAATTATCGCAGGACCCAGTCAGTAACTGATATGATACAGGAGCTGGATTGGGACTCATTGGAGGAAAGGAGGAGGGTGAAGAGAGTGCTGTAAATGTGCAAATTGCTACCGGAGTGTTAGCTCCATCGCAATTAAACTGTATTCAGACGACAACAAGTTTTTAAATTACTTAAGGATGTCTAAATCGTCTTTCTTTTAATCATTGTACTTAGTAAACGTTGATATTACCGGGAAAGATACGAAAATGAGAAATTCTTCTTGCTTTACCCCTTTGTCTTCTCTACACTTTCACTTCCACTCATTTCCACAGTGACATTCTGTAGTTCACTGGACATATTCAACTACACAATTCGCATACAATGCGAGGATAACAGCAAAGTGACTGCTCGGCTGTGCGAGTGGCTGGCTGGCGGCGCCACCAGAATCCTGGTTGCGTCGCCACCAGAATCCTGGTTGCGTCGCCAACAGAGACACCAGTGCCGCGGCTGGTTGCGCCGCCAAGTCGCCTAGTGTAATAAGGCCCTAAAGCCACGGGATGCCATTGTAAAGGTAAAACAACGGGTCGTCCTCCTGTGTCTGGAGAAAACGTTGAACGTGTGCGCGCCAGTTACGTTCGTAGCCCACAGAAGTCTACTCCTCGAGCGAGCAGGGAATTAGGTATACCACGGAAGGCCGTTTGGAGAATCCTACGGAAGCGACTGTTTATGAAGCCTTACAGGTTACAGTTGCTACAAGCATTGTCGCACAACCATGAAGTGCGTCGTTTTCAGTTCTGTGCCCAATGTCTAGAACAAGACGAAACATTCGCAGAAAAACTTGTGTTTAATGATGAGGCCACTTTTCATGTGAGTGGAAAACCCCCATGCTTATGTGTAGCACGTTCGTGACTCTCCCAAAGTGAATATTTTATGCGCGATCTCACGAAAGAAACTTTATGGGCCTTTTTTCTTTAATGAGGAGACGATCTCAGGGAAAATCTATCTGAAAACGTTGCAAAATAGAATCATGCCACTTCTGGAAGCTGACAGTGAAGATTTCATTTTCCAGCAGGACGGTGCTCCACCCCATTTTTCTCTAGTTGTCCATAATTTCCTAAACACCAGGATTTCAAACAGATGGATTGGTCGTGTGGGGATTCCGATCATCAGCTGATGTCATGGCCTCCTCGTTCCCCGGACCTATCACCAATGCATTTGCTCTCATTGACAGAGACTTGTTGCATCGGGTATGGGAAGAACTCGACATATAGACTTGATGTAAGCAGAGTCACTAAAGGTGCACATATTGAGCATCTGTAGACACAAAAAAAAAAAAAAAAAAAAAAAAACTGTCACAATTTGTTTATATATCTGTGTAATCTTGTAAGTATGTGTCAAATACTGTAATTGCAGTAATTTTCTGAAATCACTGCAATCATTTTCACTAGCCCTGTAACTTCGATGTCGACGAACTGTATAGACCGAAGTAAGAAAAAAGAACATTCCGAATACCGTTAGGAAGTAAAAAACAAAAACTGTGTCATTCACGGGACACCCCGCAGATGTGAATCATCGAAATTTATAGTTATTGAAATAATTTATAATTAAAAAATGTAGAATAAAATAAATAAAAACAGAGTTTCGTTAGTAAAATAATTATATTTTTCTTATTATAATAATAAATATAGAATATAAATACAAGACAAATAATTTTTTTTTTGATGTAGACTTTTTTCCAGCGCAGTTACGGAATATTATTTGATGTATCTTCTGTGATTTCTCTAATAGTAGCTGTCGAAGGTGTATAAGACAGTATTAAATAAATGATTGGCCGAAAGTAACTTAAGTATCTATCAAAAGTATTTGATGATATGTTATCGAGATATCTTGAAAATACGGCATCCATTGTTTTTCCATGTCTAGTTGTAGGTTCAGTTGGCTTATTATTAAATTTCAAATCAAATTTTTGTTCAAGGAAGGTTGTCAAAGGGATTGAATTATGTAAATCTCATGCTAAAATCATCGGAAGTTCGTCTAAATTGTCTCCAAAAATCAAAAGGGAGTAGAGAGCGGTGACGGAGGGGATGCCTGACTGCATAAGAGAGCGCCATGCCGTTTGTAGTCACGGGACATGAGTCGGTCTTACCCCGGGACCACGCGATTTGCACTTGCCACAAACGCTTGGTTAATTTTGGGGAGGTAAACAGTAAAATCTACACGCTTGTTAGTGCGCTTATTTGTTTTGGAGAAGCAAGCATGACGGACGTCGAGGTTGTGTCGGTCATAACTTTTGGCCTAACTTATTTTATTAAAAAAATATTTTTTAAAAAACGAGAAAGACTGCAAAGAAGACCGTGGATGTTAAAAATCCATAGAAACCGTACAAAGTAATTATTATAATTTTATTCATGTAACTATGATTTCTATGTAGCTTCATGTATGTATATGTATTTCATTTATTATAAGATATTGTTTTATAATTATAATTGCATAATAATTATTGTTTTATCTACATTATAATGTCAGTATCAATTATTTTTTGATTGCAGAGAATTTAAGGAAGAATCATTTAATGAGCTTCTTTTTGAGCCATTTGGGCAGTTTGATAACTTCTGCAGGAAGAGCTATGCTGATTCTGAATATTCGCTGAATGACATTTCACCTATGATTTCCAAAGAAAATAGACTTCAGAGCAGTTATACTATACCAGCTAAATTAATAAATTTATATCCGAGCCAGAGCGAATAGAATCTTGTTTTTTTCTTTTAATGTTTACCAAATGTGATAGTAAGAACTTTTTTTTAAAAAAAAATCTGCATGACAGGTTTAATTAAAATTTCGCTAAGACGACTCCAACATCGGCTACTTTTTTTTCTTTATGGTCTTTATTCTTCTGGTCCCAAATGCAGGGTTCTACATGGTAGCATTCCGAAAATTTTATAACATCCTTGTTGGGCCATTTATTCATTTTTCCTGCAGTTCTTCTAGCACAACAAACAGGAACGCATGTCAGTATCGGTTATGCACTGACGGCGGACAAAGTCCGCACAAACTTGTAGACGCTTCGGAAGCGCTTGCCGCAAACTTCCTTTGATTTGTGCCCAAAAAACCGGCACTCGATCGGATCAGCCATAAGTGCTATCAATCCGACACAAACCAAGCCCAACGCCCTGTCCACATGTTTCAATTTGAGACAGCTTGTCGAGGTTTGGCAAGCCATCCAAGGCGCGCCAATAGCTGATGATTCACATAAAAAAATCGGCACCTACTTTAATATATTTAGCTGTAGCAATATGATAGCTGTTAAAGACAGTGTAACCTTTCCTTTCTTTTCTCAGGCCTTCGGAAAGATGTGGATCAGTCTTTCATCCGTTGCTGCCTTAAATGTAAAGCGATGTTTAAAGACTGCAGCTAACGCCGTATTACTAATAGAGCTAATTTCACACTATAATACGTAATGTCGCAGAATCTATATAGGGTAGATATTCCATTCAGAGTCTGGAGAATCTCGGGGAGACACGTAATAATAGTCAACCAACGAATTTGTATGAGATTGTGAAATGTTGCTGCCGATGTTCACGCAGAATGCTGTACAGACCCTCTGCCAACCGTGAAATCTTTGTACTAATTTGATACTGTGTTTAAGAGAGGCATTTGGGACATACACACTTTCGTTAAAGTATATCAAAAGTCAATCGCATTGACCATTTCGTTAACAGAAGACGCTGAATATTGCACGTAACTTCAGGTGTGAAAACTAACTTGCATCTGAACTCGTATACTTTATGTGTCTAACATGGCGGCTGGTTTCGGCCTCCAAACAATCCACCGTTTTCTCTTCTCGCGTTAATTTAATTGAATTGCGACGGAGCGCACACTCCGGTGGCAGTTTCTTGAAACCTCCATTTTACCCGCATGTTTTTAGCAATTAGGGAGCGTCCATAAACCACGTAGCTCCATTCTGGCCTCCTGTTGTGAACCCCCCTCCCCTCACGTAGCTCTACGTGGCTTTTGTTTCTGCCCCCCCCCCCCCCCATCCACGTAGCACGTATCTTTTTTCCCTTTTGATTCCACAAAGACATTTTGTAGTGTTTCCTCCTGCCAGACTATTGTAAATTACATACGGAGACAATTAGCTGAGGGAAATAAATATTCACATGCTGTTGTGTGTTCTGTACCTCATTTTAACTGTGAAAAATATTATGAAAGGAATGCTTCGTGGTCTGGCTCTGAAACCCCCCTCCCCCCCAAGATAGCCCCGCGTAGCCTTCCAGCCAACATGCCCCCCCCCCCCGCCCCTGGACTGAGACGCGTAGTTTGTGCACGAACCCCTACGAATTTCAACTTTAAATTGTATCAGCATTTTTGATAAGTTATTCCTTATTTCTCTTGGTAATTTATTCCAATCCCTGATTCCCTACACTGAGTTATTGTTGAACTACAGCATACGTGAGTTCAATGTTTTGTATCTATATGTGTAAAAATGTATGCTGGCATATCTGAGATTAACGGACTTCGAGACAGTTGACCGATCAACATAAACATTGTCACATATAACGTGTTTTTTCACGGAGAAGGTTTCTGATAAAAAAATTTAAAAAAGCAACACCTCTCCAGCTTTACACTTATTAACTTTTATGAAAAGCTATAGATTTTGTCCAAATATTGGTGGAACTTTTCAAAAAATATACTTAAAAGGAAAAGAAAAATACTGTCTACATTTGGTTTAAAGAAACCCAATCCTTCTCCCCTTTTCAAAATCCGTAATTTTTGCCAATAATTTGTATACATTCCCACAGTTTTTATCCAATGTCGATGGAACTTTTCACACGTGTACTTTAAAACAAACAGAAAAATACTGTGTATATTTGGTTTACAGAAACCCAATCCCTCTCCCCCTTTCAGTCCCATTAATTTTTGCCAATGACCTTTATACAAAGTTACAGTTCTTCTCCGATTTTGAAGGAATTTTGCACACGTATACTTTAAAGCAAAGAGAAAAATACATTATGTTTACAAAAACCCAACTCCTCACCGCCTTTATCGCATCTAATTTTTGTAAATGTTCTTTATGAAAAGCTACAGTTTTTATCCTATTTCAACTTAACTTTGCTCACATATACTTTAAAACAAAGAAAAAATACTGTTTACATTTGGTTTATAAAACCCACCCCCTCTCCATCACCTCCACATCGAAAATTTAAACGTGCAACGATTCAGTTTTTTTACAAATATCTCGAAAATGGTAGGGAAAACGGCCAAAGTTGATGATGATGAAGAATATTTATGACAATCCAATCAAACGGGTTAAAGCATCAGAACTTTCATATCCATCACCCGATAAACGACGGGTTCTCTGCTAGTTTGAAATACGTGTACGGAAAACTATTTATAAGCAACAAAATATTATATTAAATCAATTGGTACTTGTTTCATTTTAAAACTGCTGTTCTATGTCTTGAACTAGCTAGCGTATGGTTGCGAAGTATTTTAATGTTGCACTATGGTTTTATGAAATGAACTGTCATTTTATTCATACGAACATGAAGAGAATAAATGTAAAACTTCAAATATTAATATATTGAACCTTTGTCCTTCGTTACGTCAAGCTTACATCTGTTCTTTTGTGTCTGCCTACAGCTCCAAACCGCTGTCCGGTTTTTTCTGTCGACTCATGCATCTCAGGCAATCACTAGATGGTAATGGAAGGGTGATACTGTCCTTGGGGGAAACAGATATAACTGTGATTTTAAGTAACTGTATACCGAGCGAAGCTTCTTTAGCACAGACAACTATAATAGGTTCTATCCGAATCATTGACTGAGCAGTTTTTCAGATTCTTCTGTTATGCAGAGTGATATATTTTAAACTTGCCTTCTTTATGGTGTAACTTGAAAGTAGCTGGAAATGTCTTTTATTAGTTCAAGTTATTAGCAATTTCTAGATTTATACAAACAGCACAACGTACTGCAAATATAATTATTTCTTGCATTAATTAAAATCTAGTGATAACAAGTATCGTTAACTCTATGAAATACCTTTAAGATCCATTTAAGATTGCATTTCCCAGAGCCGAAAAATTTGCCATCAGAGCGCATGAAACGATAATTTTAAATAGTGGTCTTGGGTTAGTTAAGAGGGCTTTTTCGTAAGATCTCGATTTTCCAAATAGAATTCAAGATCTAAAGGTGCAGGATTTTTTTATATATAAAAGATGAATAAGTCATCAAATAATGACCCAATAAGTTTAAACCCATTTTACCATTCAATTCAACTTAAAGAATAGATTCGTATTAAATCGTAAAAGAGAATAAAATTTTGTATTTTAGAGGAATGAAGGAAAGAGTTGATTTTTAAAGATTTCTTAAAAATATTTCTGTACCTCAGTTCAAGATATGTGCATACAAAATCGCCGTGTGCATCGTTGGAACTTCGTGACATTAAAATCAAAGTTCCAACAAAAATCGAAAACAAATCGTATCAGCTTAAAAGGATATCAACGGATTGTTGGTGACGTTTATTGTCTGTAGCCAAAACTTGTTCCCGTCGATATGCACAGCAAATAATAGGCAGTCAAAACAGCGGTATTCACTAGTGTACTTCCATTAAAGAATGCAAATCCCGTGCCTTGAAATTAATTTTCTCATTACTGCTTTATATTCTCTTGTTATCCTGTAAACTATTAAAATATCTGTTTAATGAAAACGAAAATATTGTTTCAACATGGTAAAACCATATTACTAAAATATGCTTTGACGAGGGTGAAAAAACATATTTAGCTATAAAAAGACGGGAAATGACTAAACTCGTTATTTATGATCTCAATAGAAATAAATTGTCCTGGTAAAAAACGTCTCAAATATTTTAAGATACGCATTCAATTAGAGACGCTGTTTTGTTGAAATGTTCCTTAGATTTTTCTGAAGCACGTAGTTACTGAAGGTTTCCGCTACGCTGACCATTGCAACACTTCCTTAGATCCTTAGATTTTGCTGAGATACATAGTTACTGAAGGTTTCCACTTTGCTGGCCACGGCAACTCCGAAAGTTCGCATTAAAAACAGGATTAGACCTTTCCTTAATGTTGAAAACAACTCATGTGAC
Source organism: Vandiemenella viatica (assembly GCA_031002005.1). NCBI lineage: Eukaryota > Metazoa > Arthropoda > Insecta > Orthoptera > Morabidae > Vandiemenella > Vandiemenella viatica. Next base: position 220,820,605 of record CM061919.1, on the reverse strand, counting down.
ATTGGGTACGGTCTTCATATGAGGAAGGTCTACTTGCCAACGGGGTTATGTAATTCAGTATGTGGAACTTTTATTCTGTGACGTGAAATGTTTTCCATTCCAACATTCGCCTCTCTGTTCATTTAATCAGGTTGGCAGATGCATCGTTAGAAGGATTTGAATTCATGTCCCATGTCCTATATAGCAGCGCTTTAGCGTTTTAAGTTGCTGCTTGCACTTCTTTAGCTGTACCTTAGATTAACATAATGTTTTCGCGTTGTTTGCAAACATGGATAGAATAATGCGTTAGTGATGTAGCGTCGTATCTTCTGGACAGCAGGCTGGTAGGATTCAGCCTTGGCCCGAGTTCCCCCTTCGTGTGGAGGAACGCGTCATCCGAACGGAACTTTCACTCGACCAATGACAGGTAGCGCAGCTGATGGTTGTTGTTACGCCTTAATGGCAGACTGCGACGTCAGGCGCCGGTTTTCCCTGAAGAAATCTTTGTAATAACGGAAATTTTGGGTCACGGTCGGAAGGCTCGACTATGACAGGATGGACAGATATTTGAAGCTAGAGATTATAAATATCTTGACCTTCAATGTATGAAGTCAACCGGTTCGGGAGTCTGTTATATTTGTAGACGGTTAGACACAATCCTAAGGTCGGCGCACAACTGCAATATGAACTCTATGAATTACACAAATTAAAACTCAGTTCTTGTCATCTGAATGTATGAAACGAAACAAAATATATACTTTACTATGAAGTATAATTAATTTCAGTAACGTGATTAAGTGTGTTTTTTTTGTTGTTGTTGTTGTTGTCTATTTATCAAAATAAGTTAAGCCAATGCGATAGACCGGCATCAAAAAAAAAAAAAAAAAAAAAAAAAAAAAAAAAAAAAAAATCGACATTTTCAGGAAAATTAAATTATCAGTAAGAATATGTGATTATTGTATATACCGAGAATTTCACATCAAGCTGGTATTATTTTCTCGAATCTGTGGGTTGTGGACAGAATAGATAAATTACTTAGGCTATATTTATCTGTTAATATTATCAGCTATTGAGGAAAATGATCCACAACGTCCACATATTATAATACTAGGTTTTATTGCATGTCTTGCATACGCATACTGGTAAACATAGAAGTTTTCTTTTTGTACTAGAGTATGTCCCATGCTACTGAATGATTCCTGTTTCATGCCCCCAGGACTTTTAACTGTTTACAAGAATTTATATGGAGTTCGCCTGTATTATTGAAATCTACATTGAATAAACGGTTTATTTTCCTTCATTGAATGTTTTCGAGAGCAAATTTCCGTCTCATTAAATTACCTTATCAATCTGACTCAATCTGCTTCACTATAGCACACAGACGAAATGAGACACTGTTTTTGCAGCAATGTAATCTGTAAAAAGTATTTTCAGTTAAAAAAAGTTATGAGGCCGTCTGAATTATATTCAAAGTTTTTACTTTTTTAAAACTACCCTACAATTATTATTTGTAGTTTTGTTTTTGTTTTTTTTTTGCTTATGGTTTGTCGCCTCGTTGACGCGAAGGAATTCGGCCACGGTCTTTTGAGGGAAGCATGCCGACATTCACCTGGAGTGATTTAGGGAAACCATGGAAAACCCAAATCTGTATGTCCGGACGGGGATTCGAATCTGCGTCCTATTACTTGCTGATTTTGTTACTAGTACGAAGTGAATTTTTTGTGTTGATGAGTTATTTAAATGCTTTGTTTGTAATTAATAAACTGTTAATCATCTGTAAGATAATACGAAATTGTTGGAATCGCAAGGTGTAGTAATGTATATTCTACGGAACTTTCGATCCTGATATCAATACGATTGGACAGTTATAGAACTATTGAAGCATTTTAAATGTGGTGGTTTGGAAGTGGACAGATAAAGTACGAAATGAATGTGTTTTTGAGATAATGGGTGAGCAAAGATGTTTGTGAAAGAGTCTAGGGAAGAGATAGGGATGGTGAGTTATATTTTAATCCATGGAGGATTGGTTAGTATCTTAGTAAAGTGAATAGTCGAAGGAAAGAACTGTAGAGGAAGACAAAAATTAAAACACATGAAGCAGATGATTGAGGACGTATATTGTAATGGGTTGTCGATACTAGATGTAAGCCGGTGACTATGTTCTGAGTATACTCACGTGTCTAGGATAGTTCCCACGCCACGAATTTACTATCATGCAGACACAAAATAACAAATGAATTTTCACACCAATGCAATTGAGTTTGTTTATTTCTTATTTATTTTTCCGAACTCGTTTTACTTCACTCTCTAAAACATCTTCAGCGGTTCTATCTATTGAGTGTGTATGTATGTAATTAACTTGTTTTATGCTACAATTTTACATACCATAATATATACACACTCAACAGATAGAACCACTGAAAATGTTTCAGAGAATGAAGTGAAATATGTTCGGAAAAAAAATAAGAAATAAACAAAATTAATTGTATTGGGGTGACAATAATTCATACACATTAAAATAACAAAGATACTAAAATCTAATGAAGTTTATTTTTAAATAACTAAGTATTAATAAATTTACGTAGAGAATAGTAGAAGTTCTACCTTGCCAATAGCATTAGAGATAAACAAGTATTGAGTCATCATCAAAAATTATTTTTTCAGTGTCACAAATCATGACAGCCGACGTGATCTGATCAGTTTCTTGAGTTCTTGACCTCTTAAGGAAAATTAAAACCAAAACTGTATTACACAGAATATTTGATCTAATCTGGCTGAAATACGAACGTGACCTGTATTTGACCCTAAGGTTTGTTCTACAGGATTTAAAGAATTTCTGTTGAGTTTGAAGGGACTTGGAAGTATAATGGAGTAACATAGATGATTTCAGTAAATAACAGCTAGAGGATTTCATCAAACCAGTATGACACTGATGATTGAAAAAAAGTGGAATTACACTGAGATTACTTCAGGAATCCATATTCACATTATAAAAGATTTTTCCGATATCGCAGCCGTCAGATTACCGCAGCTTCGCGAGTTTCACGCTGCGTCGAAATGCTCCTCCTTCTTCTTCCAGACGTTTCGACCAGGCCTTATGTCATCCTCAGTCTCTAGCAGACTCAGAAAGAGGATAAGATCCCTGAGGAAGACCTAAGGCCTGGTCGAAACGTCGGGAGTAGGAGCATTTCGACGCAGCTTGAAACTCGTGAAGCTGTTTATACCTGTATATACATTGTTTAAATCGTTAAATTTCTTAAAACCGAAGTATCAACATTTAACAACTTTGGTTAGTGTAGTTGACCATTTAGTGATCATTATGACTGAGCGCCTTAACACATTAACAAGGGACTTGGTGATACTCTGCTGTTGGCGCACCCACAATGCTCTTTGGATAATTACAATGATTTTCCTAACAGGGCGAACAAGATTATTCATACACACAAGATTTCTTTGGTTAATTAAGATAAGCAAATTTGTCGTCGTGGTTAACCGGAATATGTTTACGGACGAGGAATTACTTTCGACTTTGATTAGAAAGAGCGAATAGTTTTCTGGCAGCTGCTAGAGTTTGTTTGATGATAGTCGGTGCGAACTCAAGGCGAGAGTCTGGTCGCATGTCAAGGACGCCCGGAAGCAGGCGTAACTCATGTGCGGTCCAAGTCACACGCGGGCTTCGATTCAGCGAGTGCCTCAAGGACAGAGACAACAGGCGTCGGTAATTCGTCCCCAGTAATAGGTGCAGGAAGCTACTAACGTTATCTTATTTCAGCCTTAAACGAAAATAAACAGATATGTACACTGCCTGACAAAAAAGCGAAGTACCCGGAATAGGAGAAGGAGTCGAAACTTCACGAGTTGACAGGGTGCGTGATTTTATTTCAGAGATTATATAATCGAGTCAGATTTAAAAAGAACTGAACAGTATGAGCTCACTTATCAGTATGACGTTTCACCGCCTGTGGCCTAGATGCATGCTCTGATTCGTTTGTGAAGGGTGTTATAAAGCCGTTGTCTTCCCTCCTGAGGCAAGTTGGCCCACAACTGTTGTTACTGGTCCTTGACATCGTGGATACTGGCACTGGGACGGAGTGGACGTCTGAGCTGGTTCCACACATGTTCAGTCGGGGACAGATCTGGAGATCTTGCTGGTCATGGGAGTACCTCATCATCACGCAAACAGTTCAGAGAGACACGTACCGTGTGTGGACGAGCATTGACCTTTTGAAAAATGGTATCACGATATTGTGAATGGGAGGTAACACATGACGACGCAGGATGTCCGTGACGTACCGTTCCCGCAGTCTTACCAGCCGTGACCTGAAGTCATATACACACCAAGGCATCTTTCGAAAACATTTAAAGTATGGGACGCCTCCCATTCCATACTTCTCGGTCACGGCACCAGAACAAAATGCGAAAGTTTCTGTTATGGTGTTGGTGGCAGCCCGTATGGGATGGTAATTCCCTAGTCCGGCTGTTGCTAGTCTCCGACCAATGGTGCGGAACGTCACAGAATATTTCAGGGAGTCCATTACTTGTTATCGGATAGCAGGAGCAGATCTGAAGGGGTTACAATGTGCTTGACGCAGACTACGACGATCCTCACTTGTGGTGGTCACACGTAGTCGACGAGAACTTTGACGAGCATGCCACTGTTGACGTTCCCACGCATCCCAATATCGGACCACTGTCACCCGAACGCTATACAAATCTGTATATTACACAATTAGACCAGCCGGCCAAATGAAGACTTACAGTGAGGTCCCTTTCAAAACTCTTGTCAGTTGCTGATAGTGCTGTCTCACACGAGTAAGCGCCGTCTGCGTCCTTCGAGTGCTTATTCTACGAGTACATCTGACGCTGTTCAAGACCATTATATACCCTATAAGGCCATACACGAAAAACACTAATGCACTCTGGTGGCCGTCTACCTGTCATAGATCATTGCAACTCTTAATCATTTACATGCCCACACATATATATATAAATCACATTGATATCCTATCCTACCATCTCTTCTCGGTGATTCAATTTTTATGTCACCAGTGTAATTTCCTGGTACGTCGGTCTATTATTGCCAATCCCACCAACGCGAAATATCGCTGCACTTTCTGGATAGACACGTCAGTCCCAAATTTAGATTTTCTGTCCTTGACTAAGTATGGCCTGTCTGACAACACTGAGATCTCGACGCAGACGTCGCTGATCTCGGTAATTAAGTAAACGTGATTGTCCATGCCTGGAGGTAATGTCGGAAACTACATATTCACAGCACACTCTTGACGCTGTGGATCGATGAATGTTGAACTGACGAACAATTTTTGAAATGGAATGCCTCACGCGTCTAACGCCAACTGCAAGTATGGTAAATCATTTCGTGTGCCATAATCACGTCAGAAAAAAAATTTCACACGACTCGCGAGAGTACAAATGAAAAACCCCGTCAATGCACGGCACATTTATAGTTTTCTTCCGCAGTGCTATCTCCATCTGGATATTTGCAACTTTTTGGCACTTCGGTGTATTATTATTGCCTCCTGCAACACACATTTTCATTGTTCTACCTTTTTGGCGAGCCGGATGGTTAAGCGCCTGCTGCAAGGAATGGTGCTAGATAGGATGTCTCGATTCGCCAAATCTCGATCGGTTTATATGATTTCCTAATATAATATTTTTGTCAATGTTCTATACTGTCTCTCAAGACTTCCTTGTTGACGATCAGCAAAACCGGATAAAAATTAATAACCGTTTGATTTTCCCTCTGAAAATTACTGTTGTGACTTACTGCTTCCTTCTCGTTTTTAAACAATTCCAACGTGTGGTGTTGCCTGTGTGTTCATTTACTGAGTAGCTGACACATTGCAGAGGACAGCACTGGCGGCCAGCGATCCATGCCAGCGTTGAGGTCTCGGTACACCTGGCCATCCCCGGCGCTTTATTGCCCGTAAAATGAACCGCTTGCAGATGCAAATGCGTGATGATGTCACAGGTGCTGCACCCAGCGCCAAAGGGTGCTACGAGACTGTAAACATACATAGCAATCAACGAACGCTCTTCCTAGTGAGTTCGCATTTATCTCTGATCCCCGTAACTCGAAGAGAGGGTACCATATCTCAGAGGGTATAATAACACGTTTCGGCCAAGATGATTGATTATTCGTCGATCGTAGGTAATGATACTTAATCGTGCGCCACGTCCGAGTAGTGCCGTTTGCGTAACGCATGTGCCGCCTGTGTTTGGACAGCTCAATTAGCCTTCAGATGGGTCCAGGACACGACTCTGAGACTAGGCAGTAATGGTACTCCCAAATAACCCGGAAGCTCTTCAAACGACTCGCCAGTTAGAATTTCACCTTCGCTGTTATAAAAATTCTACAGCATTATGCTAGTATTATCTATTTAAAAAAATCAGCAGTTTTATGCAACCTTCTGCGTTCTTCACCAAGTGATACAAATTGTCTGCTCGCAAGAACAATAAGCGTTGGGCAGAGTTGATCTCCTTTACCAATATCTGTCTCTCCTTTTCTGTTTTCATACCGAATTTAGTGCAGAGAGAGCACTTTAAAGGTTCAGGGTTTCGATTTTGGTGTTGCTATTGTTTTTAGCACTTTATAAAGGCTGATGGCATAGATATTAGCACCATGATCATTTATCTCCATTGACTCCAGGAGGAAGTAACACTCCCAATGCAGCTTTATTGGGAAATTCAGAGAGGGATGTGTATGGACGTGTGGATGACTGTGATTTGTGTATGTCCAGTGTAGTGGTTTACGTTCTGAATCAATGAAAGGTAAAGGAAGGGAGAGGATTAAATCCGGTACTCGGCTATTCAGGCCTACTCTTCCAAAAGACATCAACGGTCGTGAAGCTTAACGTCCTCAACCAACTTATGAAACACTATCAACAGCGTCGTATGCCCTCACTACCGAGAGGTTTTGAACGTCAGTGTACAATCCAGTGATTAGGAATTGTACACCATCACTTCTCCTGTGCTGCCGGTTAAGTCCTGATGATAAAATCTCTGTAATCACCATTAACACCGGAAACCCTCATGGTGCCGCACACATGAGCCAACGGAGAGGTGATTAGCGCGATAAAAGAAAATAAACAACTAATATAAAAAAAAATCTTATTCAGTAGGAAATTGTTAGACTGAAATTTTACTGACTATTAAGGAACCAGACAAATTTAAGTTCACAAACAATGACTCGATTAGTGTCTGGCTGGTTGGAAATGGGCAACCATACATCAGAGGAAGTGACTTGAACAAATTATAAGCAATTAGCTTTTTCCCAAGATTTCGTTCAAGTATACCAGAGAAACATTCTGTCGTTTTTTCAGAAAACTGTAAATTATAATAATTAATTTACTAAAATTTGGTATGAATTATGTGATGAATTAACAGCGAAACAATTCCCTTTGTGTTCAATCTTCTGTAGGATAAATGCAATATCAATCTATCTCAGAGGATGTGATTGGATGAACACACAATATTTATTTAAAAAATTGATATTAGGTTAGCATCAAATTTCTTTGCTATAATTTTCATTAGATATTAATTTTCTGCTCCATCCCCAGTTAAGGAAACGTGATGATGGACAACTTATACTTAAGGCCGGAAGCTAGCTTTCAGAGAGTAAAAATCCCATAGAAATCTGTTCAATAGTTTTAAGTTATACCAGATTACAAGTAAAAGAAACTGATTATCAGAAAAAATTTTGATTTCCTGTCCTGGCACCAGGTGACGTAGCAAATTCAGACAAACATCAGATTTTAAGTCAGAATTTATCGTTTTAAAATGTGAAAATCCGTCAAGATTAATAGTTTTCAAATCATTGCAGATTACAGATAAAAACGTTTAATATTCAGAACAGATTTTAATTTGGTCTTCTGTGCCCGGTGACGTCAGTAAGCTTTAGTACTATGAAAACACCCTTAATCTGATTTACGTGATGTCGGAACAAATTATAAACCTATATTATGGTATAGATTGGGGCCAGTATCTGAATAAAGGCTAGTGGACTATACTAAAAAATTTCAAACCCTTTGACATCTGTTGGGATAAAATTTTATTATTAAATTTATTTAATACTAGATGATCGTCTAAACCAAGATCTTTCTTTAACAGGGAATATAACAACATACAAGAAGTTTTTTTTTTTTACTTCTATTGTACCATCTAAAGTAAGTTGGTTGCTACTTCATATCCTCTCATTAACAAATGGCCGGGAAGACAAGAAAAGGGATGGAGACAGACATTAATGAACCACACGTGATAACCTGCGGGATAATAATTCGTGACTGCTTGTATGGATCTGAGAAAATCACAATAAATAAGAAACTATTGCAAATTCATTATACAGGGCGTTCGCCGGAAAACGCAACCCTCCCAGTCTGTTGCCGTCGGCAACTTGCTCGGTCAGTCGCGCCAGCAGTTTCCGCCACACGGCACCGTGAATCACCGCACTGTTTAACACCTCCGCTGCCCCAAAAGTACAGTGACGCAGTAAATGGGACCCTTACATTGTTAAGAACGGTTTCTTTGCATTGTAGCTAGTTTGTGACTTCAATCTCTTATTAATCAGTGTTGTGAATAAACGTTTCTTTGCGGTTTGGCTGGTTTGGGGCTTCATACTCTTACTAATCTGTACCGTGTTTGAGTGTGAGTAAAATTATGGTACGTTACAGTTTGCAACAAAGAATATTTCTCTACGATACATATGTGAAGAAGAAGTCGTTTAAAAAGTGTCGCAGTAAATTTCGTCGCGAATTTCCTGGCGCTTTACTGCCAGCTAAATCAAAAATTCTGCGTCTGGTTAAAAAAATAAGAGAAACGGGTTCATTTTTTAACAAAAAGAGACTGTCGGTCAACCGTATTCTCACAGAGGAGAAAATTGACGATATCGCTTTTCGACTAGAACAGTCACCCAAAAAATCATTAAGTCAGTTAGGGCAGCGTGTGTCTCGAAATATGTTCAGAATATGTGAAATGTGCATTACACAAGAGTGTCAACACTTCCAGCATCTTTTATAAGGTAAGCTAATGAATTACGTCACATTTAAATGCTTAGCACATACAAGTTTATGAAGCGTAATTATTATGAAATAGTCCGCGGCCGACGGTCGAACAATGCCGGGAGCTGACCGCTCGCTCGCCGCGAGCAGTTTCTTCCTTGTAGCGCTAACAGTGGGTTGCGTTTCCCGGCGAACGCCCTGTACTTGTTGGAGCATATCTGCAAACCCGTCATTCAGTTTTGACGATTTTATTGACCACGACTTTCATTTTTAGCTGTGCAAATTTCGATTCGTACTTCAGCTACAGCTCTAATATTCTTGCTCTGAGCCGTCTATTGTGAAGCTACTTACTCAAGCAGCCAGCTGATTCTGATTACTCAATGGAAGCCAGTTGCGACCCCACCCACGTTCCCACTCTCCTATGAGCTGTCAGCAGAAATTAATCTGGCAGCGATCAGACCGCGAACATTTAATTACTGCTCTGGTTGTATTGGTCAGCTGATATGGGGCAACGTGCCCAATTGGGCAGTACGTGCTTCCAGGTGCGCGTTCGGAGCTCGGGGCTACTTGCTCAACCCATCGTTGAAGTCTCTCACGACTCTAGATCGCCTCGCCCACAGTACTTAAAATTCAATCGCCAGAGCGGCACATTATTCATAAAAGGACCGTCCCCATTTTGTCGTCTCGTCTTTTTGGCCGGAGCAGTCTCTCTAATCGAAACCTTCGGCATGCGGAGCCGGAGGCCGTCTGTTGAATGGAGGATCTTCACGCGACGAGACGGCATTGCGTAAGACGTGGATGAGCCCGACCCAGCAGGGGCGAGATTCCTCGTTGATTGGGACACGGCAGCACTCATCACAACAGGTGCTCTCTCATCTCCCATCATTAGTCTTCCTCCCTGCCCTCTTCTCCGCCGTCATTATTATTTTTTATTTCCTCTCGGTCTGCAAAGCAATCATAGAACTCGGAACATTAACCTCTCAAAACAGACTTCTGGTTATACTGATCTGATATATAGCTTCGCTTCTATAGGCAGTGTTATAGCATACACAACGCTACGAGCAGAATGAGGCCCTTTTGTTGTACCGTCCATGTTACGTGTCAGAAGTGATATACGGCGTTATAAATGACGTTACTGCCAGTAATCTCCAAACTCCAGTCAGCTGTTATAATCATCACTTGTCCTCCGCAAGGTTACTGTTTTTGTTATTACGAAGGTTGTTCGCGTGTTTGTAGATATAACATTTGGAGAACAAAGTATTAATTTGTTCGGCTCCATGTATTTTAATTAACTAAATGAGCGTTTATTCAGAACTGAGATGCTAGTGAACTCTTATTTTAAACATGAGGTGTTTGAAGTAATATATGTAGTTGTTAGATTTGATTGAGTAAAGATATCATTCAATGATCTTAACAACGTGGCGGAGCAAATATATTGATATCATCGTCATAAGAACATAATTTTTTGTTAATATTCATCAAAACCAACAAAAATATATATCCCTAGTACTATTAAAAAATCATTTGGAGCCTTGATAATTTCAAGTGTAGTATATACCATATGGCGTAAGATAAAATTAGTGCCACTATCTCTATGGACGTAGCAGGAACGATAAATAGAGAAGTAAATGACTGAAATGGGCAATCCTTATGTTTTGAAAGAAAAGATTAGAAGATATAACTACATTTCAAGATCACAAGAAATTTTTTTTCACTAATTCTATTTACAGGCATTTCCATCTTATAGTTATAGGCACGAGAGAGAAAAAAATCTAGTCATTGCAGTTTTTATATTTGCGTAATAAAAATTCTCTGTAAACCACCTATTGCAGTATTTTTGGCATTATAATGTCAAAAAGAAAAATAGAAATTTTCAGTAGTGGTATAATACTAAGATAAAATAAAATAGTAAAACATTATACAGGAACTGAAAACCAAAGTAAACAATAATAAGGATAAAGTTCGTTACTGAATTAAAAGCAAGTTAAATTAAAATAATAAAATAATTTTTCAGTAGAATTCCTTCTTAATCGTGAATCGAAAGCCATTTAAATTAAAAAAGTAGATGTCTACGATGCCTTAAAAGAAACAGTTATCTACATTTAATTTAAGTGCCGTTGTCGCTGTACCAACATCTTCTTCATTCCTACCTGGATTACTTATGTTATATATTAATATATCTCTGCGACGGAAAAAAAACTTGCTGAAAATGCATTGTATCGCTACTAATTGATATTAAATTAGCTGAGCAATTTGTTAGGAATTTTTTCGTTTACTTCTAATCAGTGAATATAATTTATAAAATAATTTGTAAAAGTACAAGGAACACTGACGTTAACTTATTAAAACAGTTTTATACACATTCAGTGTAGTTAACGTATTTGCTTTTATCTAACTGTAATAAAACTATAACTGACAGTTTGCAGTGAATCTATTTTCAGGGAATTTCCTGCTATGTTTACTGCAACGATCCTGGAATCAGTTCAGTTTTCACTTTCAGTTTAAACAACTATTGTTTAGATCCTGTCATTTTGCATTAGTGTCTTACTAAAAGAAAAATGTTCAGAATGGTTGTTTGGTTTTCTACTTTGCTTAAAAGAAAAGTAATGGTGAAACTGTTGCGAATACAATAATTCGTGTACTAATGATCTTCTTTCTACTAAATTCTGCAATTCAAAACAGTAATTATATGACAAAAATTAATTTCTTATAGAAAAAAAGTGAAGATTTGAATTTATGACATAGCGTGGTTGGTGAGTGGTAACACTCTGGCCTGGCTTCGAGAGGATTGAGGTTTGAATCGCCCACTGGCTATTTCTGTTTTCCATGGGATTTCTGAAATCACTTGAGGCGAATGCCCGGATGGTTCCTCCAAAACGGTCATGGCTGAATTCCTCCCCATTCCTTTTCCCCAATCGTTTCTTGCCTCAAATGATGTCGACGAGGCGTATAGCCGTAAGAATAATAAATGGATATTTGAGCATTCAAATGAGTATCTCTTCTCTCATTCATTACCATAAATTCTTCCTAGATTTCCGATTTTTTCAATTTAAATCGTAAAAATTTATTTAGATCGAAAAAAAAATGTCACTCTCCCATAAAATAAGAAACTCACATGATGGGTAAATTGTATATATTTAGGATTCAATAAAGAAAAGTTCTTACGATGTTTGCGTTTTGAAGCAACACGATGTTGACATATCAAGTAATGGATCAAAAGAACCAAAAGGGACAAAAACCAGAAGGCTTTTTATTTTTCCCCCATTATCACTGGAGATACCACAAACTATTAAACAATGTAGTTTTTTTCTTGTATTTAGTTGAATAAACCAGAATACTAAAATACTAGGTTCTATAGTATTATGCTGAAAACTATTTAAAACCTCCTGCAATTAGTACGGGATTCAAACTTAACGAAACAAGTATTTTACCCCGGAACAGGAAGAGAAAAGTCGTTCACACATGACAGATTCTGTGGATTTTCAGCATATGGAAATGTACTTGCCCGAGCATAACAGACCTTGCCTGGTGTGAATACGGTGCCGAGACGTCCGGCTTAGTAAGCGAGATCCCGACATTCCAATTGATACATCTGTGCTTCGACGCGTACAGCTCAGGGACAGCACCAAACATTTAGCAAGGAAATCCATGGTATGTTTCATATATAGCGTTACAGATAGGCATGGCATTGATAGCTAGTAACTTGTGAGTAATGTCAAAGATCTTCATAAAGACATGAGGAATGTTTTTACTAATGAAGTATGATTGTCGTCCATATTTAAATATTAATTTATTATTTATTAAAAACACAGAACAATAATTCACACTAATTATTTTCCAATGCAATATTCCTCACTTTTAGGATTTTCAGAAACTGAATCCTTATTCTATCGTCACATTCTCCCGTACAAATCTCAACCCATAAGTTATTTCGCAGCCTCTGCAACGTCGGTGATCAAATTTAATAGAAACATGTGGTTTATTGATCAATGTATGTATCTGTATACACATACTAAAAAAGCTTTTAGGATACTTATGAATCCCATGGCGTGTCGTACCATTGAACGAGTAAAAAGTAAAAAAAAAGAATCAACGTTGTAGCTCATTTTTATTTCGCTAAGCCTTTAACGATGCTCTACCTTCACCAACTATTTGACTGGTATATCTGAATAAAATGTAAGCCGATGGAAATCAGCAATGACTTAAAACTAAAAATCTTTTGACCAAGATTCGTTGACCTTTCTTATTTATTTTCTCATTATTCTGATACCTAAAAGACGAATTTCGTTGTCCACATAGGTAAAAATACAAATGTCGCAGATGATGACAATAATAATACGTAGATTTAATATAAAAACAGGATGTAATGTAATTGGAGAAGTAATTGAATTATGTTACTTAGGAAGAGAAATTACAACTGATGTCCGAAGCAGGAATGATGTTAAAAGCAGAATAACACTAGCTAAAAGAGCCTTCATGAAAAAGAGAAATATATTAGCATAAAATATTGATCTAGAACTCAGAAAAAAAACTTAAACTGTATTTGTGGAGCATAGCACTTTATAGTAGCGAGCATAAACTTTTGAAGTACCAGGAAAATTGAAGCATTTGAAAAGTGGTGCTACTGAAGGATGATGAAAATTAAATGGACAGATAAAGTACGATATCAATATGTTTTCGAAATAAATGGCGAGAAGGAAGCTTACGGAAGAGTCTTAAAGAAAGAAGAGACAGGATAGTAGGTCATATTTTAAGACATGTGGGATAGTTGGATTTGTTAGTGGAGGGAACAGTCGAAAGTAAGAACTATAGATGTAGACAAAGATTAGAATATACGAAATAGATAATTGAATATGTGGGTTGTAAAGGGTACGTTGATATGGATGAAGATGTTAGCGCAAGATTGGAAGAGATGGAGGATTGCATCATACTAGTCGAGAGACCTCGGTGGGATTTCTGCCACATTATCAATGGAAGCTGCATCGAATCACAAAATTGGGGTATTTTGTAAGAGACACGTCAATAAGTTCTTCTAGTAGTTTGAGTAAATTTCTATATGTTGTCAATGGTGTGGAATCCTACCTAAAGCATTGTCCATTATTAGCAAAATCGTTCAGATTTAATTTACAGCATATTCTTTATTAAAAAAGTAACATTAAACAAGTAAGTTACGATTTTTTTAATTCAGTCTCCTTCGTTATCTTTGCACGTTCGGCTGAAGATGTCTAACGTCAGGATTGTGCTCCACGCTTGACAGGTTCTTGTAATTCTGTTAAAAGACAGTTTTCAGTGTATCGGACATTGATGCACACGAACTAAGAGAAAGTTTGTAGCCTATTTTTCAACAAACAACCCTCTGAGCTCCACCTACTTCCTGCAACAAAGTTCCATTGTTTTTACGGGATTTACACAAAATTGTTTTCAAGAGAGTCAATTAACGGGGTGACAGCACCTTTGAAATGAGTGCAAGGCATAAACATTTGAAGGTTTGGAAGCGGATGTATGAAAGGGTGATATATCATTCAGGCATACTATCTACTTGTGTTTCAACTTTATACTAATCTATTTTCTTGAAAAAATCTATCACATCATACAGCTCACTGTAATTATTTTATTACGTGTGTTTCTTCATTTTTTGTATATTTCTCAACTGTGATTTTTACCTAATAGTATTTATCAGATTATTAAAAATGTTAGTAATATTGGTGAGACCCGCCGCTAGCTTTTTGAACGTCCTTGTGCAATACCGATTATGCCGTTCCCCTAGATCAGGGGTAGCCAACCAGCGGTTCGCGGGCGGCATGTGGCACACCTTGAACATTTTTCCGGCCTGCCAGATTCATCACACTTTTACAAAATATATTTATTTTATAATTTTATAATGTGAAAACCAGTGTATTAAAAAAAATACATTATTTGTACATCCATACATCCAAAAATTAACTGCGAAAATTAGCTTTGATTTTAAAATAATATTCTTGCTAATATATAATTTTATATGCGGCCCGCGGAGCTATGATGCATTTTCAAAGTGGCCCGCAAGATAATATGGGTTGGCCACCCCTGCCCTAAATCCTGCGCTGACTTCAGCTACTTCTACTCAGATTCAGGGCCCGACAAAATCGTGTTTGAAGGGCTGCAAATTTATTTCGTGGCGACCTTTTATTTGTTTTTTGCTACGCTACTGTCCCAACAGCGACAATGGAGTGGCAAATTATCGGGGCGGAGACAATCGATCACTCGATTTGCCGCCCCCCGTACGTGCCGCCCGCGTGTGGCACACACCTTGCACACCCTCTTACGGCCCAATAAATGTAGAACTATTCTACATCCGTGACCATACCCAGAACACAGTCGTACACCAGTAAGAGTAATAAATCAATACTCTGAGGCCAGATGCAGCACATTTCGCCATGGTTTTGCAGACGGCTGTTAGGGGACGTCCATAAACTACGTGACTCCATTTTGGCCTCCCTTGAACCCTCCTGCCCCTCCACGTAGCCTAACGTGGCCTTTACCTCGGATAGCTCCCTCCCCCCTTTTTCCTTGTGGCACGTATCTTTTTTCCCTATTCAGTTTAGAAAACATTTTGAACTGTTTTCTCTTAATATTCTATCGTTACAATTATTGCGTATAAAGAACACAACCAATGTTTCTGTTATGTGCTTTTCTATAATTATAAATATTCTGTATGAAAATTTCACTCTAGTTACTACTGCAAATGGGAAAACCCTCATTCTCAGCAACAGGCAGGGATCCTTTTCTTCTTGAGGTGTTCCTTAAAAACATTCTCCTTATCTCATTCATTATTGTTCATTAAAACACGTTAAAAACTAAGAAGAGCTGCATTTCTTGTTTTCTTTTGTTACAATTCTGTCACCTATCTTTATACATTACCATGGAATGATTTTTTGATATGCTTAAAAGATTTCTATAACCCATTGCATAACTCGTTGGAAAAACAATTCAATAAGCCTCGTAAAGTTTATTGTATAGCGCCACTTCACACCGCAGTTTGAACTTGAAACAACATTTCAGCGAGCACTATAATTATAGTTGCACTGAAATTCGACTTGACACAACAGAATTATAATTATTTTATCAAAGAGTGTTGTAGACACAAGCGGGCGATCCAAATAAAAGCAGCTTTCCATCAAACCATCCAACCAACACGAACTGTCACTGCCTTGGAAAATCTCGTGTGACATCTGTAAGTGAATTTGAGTCTATGTACATCATGTATAATGTTTTTCGAATCGTAATACACCGTCACGTGACGGTAACTTCAAATGCGCCATCCACCTGCAGCCCATAGGAAGGCCTTCAAGTTACATGCATGAGCGCCACTGTCAGTATATAGGATGTCGAAATTACACACAGAGACACTCAAATGACGGAAATAAATATCCGGATGCTGTTGTGTCTTCTGTACCTTATGTTTACTGTGACAAATAATTATTTGATACCCAAAATGTGGATCTCATACTACACCACCATTTTCCAACAGTGGTCTGACCAGAGTTTTGTACCTCAATTCCCTTACTTCTCTAGAGCATCTCCTCGTCACTCTTTCCAACAGGTGAAGGATTTTGAATCAATTTCCTATTACCTGTCCAATGTATCATGCCCATTTAAGTCTGCTATCAAATGTTATTCCGAGGTATTTACATTTCGAGTCTTCAATAAGTAGCTCCTTCCCCACTTTATAATCATAATCAACTTTTAGCTTTTTATCTGTGTCCCTAATAAGCCGGCTCTTCTTTACATTTATCTTTAGCCCATGTTGACTCACCCAGCTAGTTATCTTATCTATATCACCCTGCAGCTGTTTACATTCTTCAGTTGTTTTGACCCTAGACCGAGTCACATAGTTTATGGTCGCTAATTATGACTAATGCTGTTTCAAGTGAATCCAACGCGAAGACTCATGCAGATGTTGTACGTAATTTCCATAATTTCCGTCCGCGCATCACACTCGCGCTGGGATGTAGCCGTGCGCCGGGCGCAGCGGTGACGTCACTCGGTGCCTGCGAGGTCGTTGACCCGGGCGGCGGCCCAGCCTGCTTGCCGCCTCGGCCAGCAGGGTTCATTGAACAACTCGCCGATATGAATGGCCCAACACGCGCTGAATATATGGCCCGACACGACACCGCCGTCATACGGCACAGCTGCAACGTCTGCCTCCGAGCTATAAAACTCTCGCGTCGGCTTTAATGGTATCTCTCTCCAGTTATGTCCGGGATGCGTTAACAACACGGAAAGCTAGTAGAAGAGACACTAGTTATTACATTCGCAAAGAAGTGCAGATAAATCATCCTGCAGAATCTTTTTGCATTACATCACAGTGCTTGTTAATTTATTTTTTAAAAAACGCTTACTGACTGTAACTACCGAGATAATCAAGAAACTGTGATGCGTTCTGTCACAAATGAAACTGATAAATGATTAAACATATCCAAGATCTGCATGACGTGATTAACCCATTATAGCACAATTTTTTAAAAATAAACAAGATAACTTCTTTAGGGGCGCCCATCAATTACGTGAGGTGAAATAGGGAGGGGGTCCAGCGATGTCTCACCAAAAAGGGGGGAGGAGTCAACAAAATTCTCACGTCATCTTTTTAATTCCTTGAAGATCATTTACGTTTGCCATTGTTTGATTCAAATTTTGTGCGTGGTTCGTTCGTCTTTTACATTCTACAGGACCGATCATATTGTTGCAGGTTATAATATCAGGAAAGCAGAATATATAGTCCAAGATCAGGCTGCACGATTTCTACGTCCATCCGTTATTTGTTAGAAATTCAATTTTTATGTATAATTAATTATAAGTAGCAGAATACGATTCTGTCAGGTTGCCTATCAACATATGGCCACAAGTATTTTTAATTAAATTTTCAAAAAATATCTTTAACAGCTGGCAATCCCTATTTGCGGTCGCTCTTATATAGGCAATCCCAAACTTTTTATATTCTTTACATCTCTCTCTTTTAAATGAATTATAATTTATAAAAAAAAAAAAAAAAAGTAAGAGAAATTTTTCAAAAAAAAAATATTTTGTGATAAATTAATTGAGAATACTTGCGGCCATATTTTGATAGGAAACCCGGCAGAATAGTATTCTACTACTAATAATAATCATACATAACAATTTCATTTCAATCAAATAACAGATGGATGTAGAAATCATGCAACCGGACCTTAGGCTAATATTTCCACTTCTAAATAATATGTTTCTTCACTGTTGGGAGACAAAACGATTAGTCAATCGTAATGAAAATTTCTTTTTCCATTTTGTCTAGTCCCTGATACCCAGATTTTAATTGTATCAATTTTATCATTAAGTTCTGCGCAAACTAAATAAACAAAGTGAGGTCTGCCATCTCTCTGCGAGTAGTCTCAGATGTGTATTAAATTATTTTTGAATTATTATTTCATAGAAGGATATATTTTCAGGGGTAAATTGGGCAGTATCTTAGCGGTCATCTAAATAATTATGTAAAACTACCTTCTAAATGATATGTCAGGTTGGGCAGTACTACTGCTGCGGTGGGCTTTGGACTCACGGAAGTCGTTCATCCACGAATGCAATACGGAATCGTATGGTTTAACGGAAAAACTACAGTCGAATGGAAGGGCTGAGGTGATTCAAATTCTTCTGAAGCATATTTATACATGTCCTCCAGAGACTGTAATTGAGGACAGAACAAAGATAACGCAAAAGAAAAACGTGAGTCATCAATATTATGGATTCGCCTTGGGTTCGGGAGATTCACCCGGTGACCTATGACACACTTGTCTCAGTGAGACTGTGTGACTGATTGACCCATTACTCGGTCAAGGGCTCGTAACAAACCTGAATCTGACCTGTGTTAAATGTCGACTCGTACATGTTCGATGTACAGTGGGCCAGGGGAGCGGAGAAGCACCGGTCCACCTTGATCCGATCGGACAATGCCGGTGGCCTTGATGGCGTTTGTTTACGCGGCTCTCCGGGTTCAAGACGACTCACCCCGGCAGACCATGGACCAGAAAGCGGTGACACTCGGCTCTTCACCTTGGAGCCCTCCACCTGCCACTGTCACGCTGAGTTACGGGCCTCGTGTCAAGGGGACGCGAGCTGACACTTCTCACAGAGACATCCCGCTGTTTGGGCTGAGTTGTGTAAACAATCATCCTCATGCTTCCGCGTCCTGTTATTCATATCTATGAGATCAACCCAACCTTGCTAGAAACAACCTTTCCTTCTTAGGGTTTGGAGGAAACCTGTCATTTTAAAATGCGGTATCCATTCATTTTGGTTTGAGACAATCCTCCGTCTCTTCCTATCTTGCCCTAAGCTCTTCATCACAATGAACCCTTACAATTTACGTCTCCAATCAGGGGCAGATCCGGGGTGGGGGGTGGCTAGGGGGCTCAAGCCCTCCAAACGTATCTAGGTCCACCCCCCAACATCGAATTTTGGAGACCTTTTTTAACTCTCTTGATCTTTTAAGTGGGCAGCAATCTGAGGAGACTATAAAAACTACCTTCCCCCCCCCCCCGACTCTAGCCCCTCCCCCCAAACCAAAGTCCGTTCAAACCCCAACCCAACCCAAAATCCTGGATCTGCCCCTGTCTCCAATTATCTGCTTTACACTTTCTAATATTTCTCTACCTCCACAATTCTTTCCTTCGACTGTTCCCTCCACTAACAAATTAAAATGTCACCCACCATCCTCTCTCTTCTTTCTGTAAAACTCTTCCACAACCTTCTCTCCTCAGCCATCATCTCCAAAACTCAATCATTTCGTACTTTATCCGTCCATTTGATTTTCAGCATCCTTCTGTAGCATCACATTTCAAATGCTTCAATTTTCCATTTTTTTTTTTTTTTTTTTTTTTTTTTTTGCTATTCCTAAATGAAAAGCATAATTTATTCTAAGACTTGTCAAACACAAAAGACATGCTAGATAGATCTTGGCTTTTGTGTGCTTGTAATATTGATCAAGCAACACATTTAAGGTATTTATGTAGATAAAAGTTTTACTATTTATATGATATTTATATGAATAATTACGCCTATGCAATTGAATATTTGTTTATTTCACCGAACGCGTTTCACTTCATGTCTGAAGCATCTTCAGTGGTTCGTTCTGTGGGGTATTTTTACATGAATTAGTTTCTTATATGCTAATTTGTACATGGGGCTTATGTTAATAAATATATACAATTCTACTTACAATTTTCCATCAATTACAGTATTTACTATTTAGTTTACCTAAATATGGTATGCATAATAGCCTAGTCACTAGTGATAAGGTTTTATAATTCTTTTGGTTAAGATAGTACTAATATACAATAATTATCTCTACGTGTTAAAATGGATATTTTTCATGTAGCTTTATTTTTTTTATTGTACCGTATATGTTATATTGCGTTAAAATATAAGTCAAACAAAAGAATCGGATATGAAAAGCGAATCTCAGGTAATAACTAAGAAAGTAAAGTTTTTTTATGACATTTACATTTTCTGCCTCTTCACGTAACAGAATAAAAGTGGCACAGCATTTCCACAGACACCAGGGTCCACTTGAAGCAGCGGTTAAGTGCGAGTCTTTCCTATTAGAGAAATTTGAACGTGGAATATAAATGTAAGTAGATATCAATACTTTTATACCAGCGTAATTTCAAAACAAACCTTATATTACAAAATGTATACACAAAAATCATAATTTAGAAACCATTGGATATCTAGACGAGAAGAGAAACGCGTCGGAAATAGATAAATCCCAACAAAAGCTCCAATGGCATTTTTAATAAATTTTAACAAGTAACTGAAAACAAAATGGCCTACTATAATTGCGTATTAACTCTGAAATAAATTCAAATGAAGAACATAGGAGGGAATCATATATGGTAAAAATTATGCATAAGAAACGTGATTCATCGAAATCCTTGTGTGGCAGAAGAAATATTGGATTTCATTAAAAGCATTATCGTCACACTCCAGAAGAAAGAACGAGCTGAAAAATATCAAAACTGTCGCACAATTACTTTGCCAGCAGATACTTGAAATTTACTAACTCGGAGAGCAGTTCGAGGTCCAAAGGACGGATTAAGAAGTTTGGGATAAATTTAAGGCATATTTGGGACTATAAAAAAACTTTATAACAATTGATGGGACAAAATAATGATCATTTTATAGCAGTCAGTTCTAAATTATGGAGAAAACCAATATTGGATTCAGATGGCTGTAATATTAGTAGAAACACACAGGAGACAAAAATCAGTTAAAAACTATGAAGTAATGGTCTATTGAGGTCATATACATACAGGAAGAAATAAACAAAGTGAAACAAAAATTTTAATGTGACATAATGGTTTATGGCAAAAAAAAAGGTCAGTATGTATTTTTTGTGTAATCAGTTAAGATTGGAGATATTGCCAAATCACAAAATGGGATGAATTAAAAACCAGAAATCGGATTTAGATTAAATATAAACATAAAGAAAAGACGTTTCCATTTAATGTAACATAAATTATGCCAGTAAAAATAAAATGAAAGAGAGTCCGAAATCAAATGAAATGATCCCAAAGAAACGTCGAATGAATCCGCAAGCCCATTTAATATTCTGTCACAACCTCTCGTTGGTTCAGATTCCCCTCTTGCAATCCATTGTTTTTTCACATTAAAATGGGGGAAATTTCTTTTTGTGAAGGAGGACTAGGCAATTTCGCTACGCATTTAGTTTTATTTGCATTTTTCCTTTAAATTTTTCCGGTTTGTACTATGTAGCTTACCAACTCTCACCATAACATATTCCTGCCCCAGACTCACATACAAACATAAGAAAACTTTCACAATCACATATGCCTTAAAAAGGGTGTTAATGTATGGTCTCAGCATACACTTCACTTTGATACATTATACCAAAAAAAAAATTTCCAATACCGATCCAGACCCATGCACAATACGAGTATATACCTTACAAATACAAATCATTCTGTTTACGCGCATTCTGTCTTCAAATCATCCAAGTATCTCCATTATCATATAAATTATTAATTGTGATCTACGGTAATTTCTATAGACAAATCTAGCCCGTCCTATTTAAAATCTCTACCAATTCCTATATATAACACCAGTAATATAATACAGCTGCAGTACGATCAAAGATTAATCTCTAACCATTCCAATATGTCACAACCAGCTGAGATTTTATTAAATTTTATGTTCAGACATACTTTCAGAGGTGATCCTGCAGCCACTGTATAAACAAACACAACCTTTATTTTTTGAGTCTTTTTGCCAGTTATGTTTATTCCAAGCTGAACTACACAACCAGTTGTCCTTGTAAAGAACAGAGGTTCTGGCACTAACTCAACAACATAGCTATTCATTACAATCAAGAATCGCGATGTCTCGAATACACTACTGTGTGGTGCACCTGCTATGACTATTTGCTACCTGATTCGTAACAATTCGTCCCACATAGCATGGTGGGTGAGCACTGGCCTGGCATTCGGGAGGACATAGGTTCAAATCCACATCAGGCCATCAAGATTTCGGTCGGTTTTCCTTACTTTTACAAAGTCACTCCAGTGAATGCCCGACGATTACATCCAAGAAGGCCGTCGGCGAATCCCTTACCGTTCCTTGATCCCATCCTCGTCCGGCACTAATGATTTCGATGTCGATGGGCCATAAAGTTCGAACAATTCACACCAAACCGCAATTAATTTATTTTATTCAACTACATTCTATGGTTCACTCGGTGAAATATCTCGATGAGATCCGGTCTATGATTACTTTTTCCATTTTTTCTCGTATACTTTCCTCATAGTCTACATCTACATATATACTCTGCAATTCACAAAATTGTGGGTGGCAGAGGGTGCTCAGCACCAAAGCTAATCTCTTTGCTGTGCATTACAATCCCTAATGCAGGAGGGAAAAAAGAATTCATATAAGAATCAGTCCGGCACCTTATTTCTCTAATTTTATCTTTCCTGTCCTTCCGACTCAAATAGGTTGGTGGAAGAAGTATTTCACTACACTCAAAAGTGAAAGTGGGAGTACGCATGTTTTCCAATAAGTTTAAACGAAACGTGTGTCGTCTATCTACCAGAGACTCCCAACCTAATCTACTAATCAGTTCTGTGACGCTTTCATAAGGACTGTAGCAAGCGGTCACGAATCGAGCGGCTCTTCTCTGTACTTTCTCTATACTTACGATCAATCCCTTACGAAACGGGTCCCAAATGGCACAACAATAATCCAAATGTGGACGCACAAGAGATTTGTACGCTATCTCCTTTGTTTGTTCATTACAATTTTTCAAGATTCGACCTATGAATCGCACCCTAGAATTTGCTCTACCTACTAACGAATTAATGTGTATGTCCCATTTCATGTTCCTTTGTACTGTTACTCCCAAATATTTCATAGAATCGACCATATCAATAACTGAACTGTTTACCTCGAATTTCTGAACAATCGGATTCTTTTTGTTAGTTATGCTCATTGTCTTGCACTTTTTACAATTTAGAGTAAGTTGCCACTCAGCGCACCAAGCCAAAATAACATCCAGATCGCGCTGAATTTCTAAGCAATCGGTCAAATTTCTTACTTCCGTATAAATAACCGCATCATCAGCAAACAATCTAAAAAGGCTTTTCACTTTGTCTCCGAGATCGTTTATAAAAATTATAGTCCGCTGTGATTCAATGAATAACTTATGCCAAATCAATGATGGTGATTTACAAAACCATTTCCTTTGCTCGCAAACGTTCCTAGCGTATTAAGATATGAAACGTTTCCATAACCTTCGTACCACCGATATCAGACTGTCGTACTTCTCAAGCATATTTATGTCCCTTCTCTTATGAACTACCGTGCAGCATTTTCATTCGCCTGATACAAGAAGTCTCAGAGAACAAACTAAATAAAAATTCTAGGTACACTAGTACAACGTGGTGTCCTACGGGCAACATATCTGAGGTAATTATATCTACGCCAGACATATTACTTTTTTATGTTACCCACTTTCCTTATAATATCGTCGAAATCTATTTCTAATTTCCCTGCTGCCCATTTCTAACTGCATGGAGAAACAGCTGCTACGAAATTTCTCATCTGCTCCTGCGTAATACTCCCTAATGGCTTAATTAAAACAGTTGCTTAATATTTCCACCTTTTCCCTGCCCTTAGTAAGTTTTTCCTCCTCCTTGTCTACAACCGTCCGAATAACCTGTTTCGTCATCAGTTCGTTAACATAGCCACAAAATGTGTAGCTGCATCATCCAGTATTCCTTTTCCGCCATAATATTCAGGAGCACAGCTTTAGTTTCTCGCTTTAATTGGAGAAAAAGCTGAGCAAGAACAATGAGTAATAAACGAGCTTGGAAATATTTTCTTGCTGTTTTCAATATCAAGAAATCTCGAGGGTTTTTTTCCGTAAGAATACAGCATCGTGCGTGCACTAAATCTCTTATCCAGCCGATGTGAAGCGCCGCATTTGGGTTTCAACATTTCTTCACTAATTTATAAGTCCACAAAGTAACTTCAGAGTTAATATATCGAAACATGGAGCGATAGTGTTTCTAAAGACAATTATTATTTAATTCATCACTCAACTAAATCTGATTAATATTACAAGCCCGTCAAAAGTGATGAGTTGAACGCAATATTCTGGCAAATCATTTTATTACCAGTTGGTTAACTATACGGAATTGTCATTATATAATGCTCATAACCTTGAAATTGTAATGATCTACATATTTCGTTTGCAATTTACACAGCAATACAATTGTAAATTCTACTGAATTAATGACAACAGAAGCATAGAACCAAATAAACTAGGAATCCCAAAAACCTTTGCTATATCACGTAATACTAGTTTCGTTCAGCAAGATAAATGTGGAACTACTTCCATCCGCATGAAGTAATAACGTCAGTAACATAGCGCTTATGAAAGAAGTTTAAAATTTTTATGAAACTGATTTTAGAATGAATTATGCTGTAACAAAATGTGTCATTTGCGATTCTGGTCAACTTATCCATAACCTTGTGAGATAACAACCATAGAATTAGTGAATGGTGAAATGACTTGTGTAAATGATAGTAGAAATAATATGGTGTGATGGTTAAGTTGGCTGACATGTAAGACAAAGAGTTATGCAATGAATATCGCTGACTATATCTATGGTTTTGTTTACTTTTTGTAATTGTAGAATGTTGACTTGAAAATCGTTTGATTAAGATTTGTTAAGCTTGTGAGAGTTTCAATACTGAATGTGTAATAAATAATCAATGTTGGAAAAATGAGAGAAGAATTATTTAATTAGTAATGAATAAAGTTTCTCAAGATAATTGTTTGCATTAAAGAACAGCGTGGCGGCTATCGTTCGTCATTTTTTGTTTAAATCCAGAATGCATAACAGGCCATATTAAACGACAAGAAGGAAATATCTACTTCCTAATTTAGTGAAGCCTCGTCAGGACAAGAGCTACAGGAAAATAAAACTATTAACCTCGCAACCTCCACTAATATTACCGTTCGAAAATCATAGTCTCTATCACCCTGATATGAATAAACGTTCACATATGGTGGTAGTAAGAATTTATTCTGTAAAATCTTGTAAGGAAACACGAATAGCGATCATTTTAATTATATTTTTCGTGATGTGAGTACCTACCTTGCTCTGGTTAGATTCTCGGATTATTTGGCTAGGATTTTTTAAATAAATGTATTTTACTTTAAATGATGGAAGCTATAATTTCAGAAACGGGTAATTTTTATTTATTTGTTTGATACATTTCGTATTACGTACGTTTCGTGTAAACTTTCTCTGAGTTTTTAATAAACTTCATTAGCTATTTCTTATTTTCTGTCAAGATAATTGTTAGGTTATGTTATAACCTAGTTATTATAACTGCTGCAGTGAACATAGTGTAAACATCGAATTCCCTTCATCCTACATGAATTTCTGCATCTAATTGTCGTAAATAAACAAAAAGCAACATGCAAATTTAAACAAACGTATCACTGTAACTTTGTAAAGTACAATTGTCTCGCATTAAAATTCTTTTATATCTGCTTTTCGTATTTTTGTGCAGTTACTTCCACAACAGACAATTACCTTTTATCTGTCATCGCCATTACACTTTCTTTTAACACTATAAGTGCAAAAAAAATCAAATTCAAATATTTATTCGAAGTTTACACTCCCTTTTAACAATATAATCCCAAATAAAGTCATTCGCTTTAATTTTGCCGGTTAGCCAATCAGCGCTCTGGTGGCAGTCACAGTAACTAACACTTCGGGTATTATCGAGACTCGGCGAAGGTTGACGGTATATCGAGGCAGTCTTCAGATGACATTTTATTATAGAGGATTATCGCTACTTTCATGGATTGCCAGTTGTCTAATCAGTGTGTGGTAATACAACGTGTTATTTAATTATTACTAAGCAATCATTTCCAGATAATCTATTAAAACTACCATTGTAACAATGGATACTGAAATTTCAGCTATATGGAGGTTCATACGCTTTTGTCTCTTTTACACGTATACGTTAGTCCTTTCTCATGAAACCGGAAGTAACCTGTTTCTGAGAGTTTCAGAAATCTTGAAATAAATTTAGTAATTCCTAAAACTATTTGCTGATGAAATACGACATAGACGATTCACCGTTCAGTAGGCTTTGCTCGATTTAGCTGAAATAATAAAAAAAATGAGCATTAGAAGACCACTCATATATTTCACGTCCTATTTTTTCCTGAGATGAACTAAGTCATTAAGCCTGCAGTTTGTTAAATTTAGGAAATTATGTTACACTGTTATTCCAGAATTGTTATTTAACTATACAGACAGAACCTCCGATACCAATAAGAAATAATTTAGTAATGACGTACGAAAGTGATTTTTGTCTAATGACAAACTACTGTTTGAAGCATCGTTATTTTTAATTTCATTAGCCAGGTCACTTCAATCATCCGCTTTTATATCAGGTTCCATTCTGTTAATTTCTATATACCCATTACAAAGTATTTAATTATTCCTTTCGTTTATGTAATACTTTTTTGGTTCTATAGTTATTCCCTTCCCTTTTTATAAAATATAAATGTGACTCTTCGTCCTGTTATTTTTGCTTTTTATGATTGTTGCGCAAAATCGTTTCTTCATCTATCATTGACATGGGATATTCCTTTTTTAATACCGCTCTGGTTTCTTCGATTTTGCACGCTTTATCAGGTTCCTTTTAGTTACATACATATCTTATCCCATCGGTCCTACTCTTATTTCATGAAATGAGAACTTCCGTTATTAGCTTTTTTGTTAATGCCTTAGTGATTGCATGATGTTTGCTGTCTTAGGTGGAAATATTGAACACTCGAGACAGCTTAACATCGAGACAACGTGCGATATTCAGATAAAAGTGTGAAGTAATTCAGCAGCTGAAATTAGAAAGAAATTTGTAGACGAAAAATTCCAAACACCCAACAATCGTACTGTAGCCTTTGTAGTTGCTAAAAGGATCCACTTTTTACCGATAATGTTGACATTTTTGTTGCAATTGTATTTCTTCGTTTAACGTGACACAAATCGCTAATAAATACACCGACATCGTATTAGAGCTATCAGCACGGTTGTTGCAGCAGAAAAGCTCGCTATCGCCAATTTGTAATCCTTGTAATGAAATAACGTGTACAGTACATGACGACATCGTGTTCTGCTAATTAAACGGACTCGGCTTGAATTGGTAGCGACAGTAAACGATATACATTAAACCAACGAAACGTGAACGACCTTGCAACACGTCCTTAAATTCACATGCTTAATGAAATGTTGATTGGCCTTCTTATTTCCGCCTTTGACCTAGTTCGTTCTGGACGTGGGTGTTCAGTAGTTGCGAAATCGCAGTTACTTGTCCGGTGTTGGTCCTAAAACTTTATTAACATGAAGGCGCTTTCGATTTCTGGGTTTACGGTTTCGGCTGGAGGTTTCTTCAACTGGTAATAAGCCGTTACATAAGACACGAAGTTAAAAAATAAAAAAAGGTTACTCGAAGGAAAATTGTCTCAAAATATCCCGGTCTCAACCGTAAATGATTCTATTTATCGGAGTATATAGCAAAGATATTTATTTATTTATTTATTATTTATTTTTAAATCGTGAGATACTAAAATGGGTGTTATGAGAGTATGCGTCACCAGATTTTCAGTAAAATTTAATGTTTCGTAAATCCTGATAGCCTTGTCATAAATCGCTGAGACTGATAACTTTTCAGATGACCCTCACGTAAACCTATGGCCAACATTCAAAATGTAAATAGCAGTAGCTAAGTCGCATCATGACTTATTATCTTTGATTGTGACAAAAGCTTTAAGCTAGATTCCTGTTTTAATGATCCAGCATTCACGCAAACCAAGGACTGATAATTTTGATGAAAATTGGTTAGGTAATCAGAATAGATCTTTACTGAGATATTCAGTGAACTGAGTCACGTTCAAATTCAAGAACAAGGTTGAAAACACTTTTAGAATCATTTCTCTTTCTTGTTATGAAGAATTCCAAACACCTAATGGGTATCAAAAACAATGTCCTCCACATAACCAAATTGTGCCACGTTGTAAATCCATCTCGAAGATATATAATCTGTATTAATCAGCTACCAATTAATTAAAATACAATGCTTGACAAAAAGTGATGTTCCCAAAAGGAGAAGAGGAAACGAAATGAAACTTCATGGGTTGAGAGGGCATACGATGTTATTTCGGTGATTAAAAAATCGTATTAGATTTAGAAAGATTTTGGTAGTATGAGCTGATATATTAGTATGACGTCTTCTATTCTGGATACATGCACTGATTCTGTTGGGAAGGGTGCCATAAAGCCGTTGTATCCTCACCTGAAGCAAGATGGCCCACAAGTGTAGTAACTGGTGCTTAATATCCTGGATACTGGGACTAGGAAAGTATGAGGTGGTCCCAAGTTATAAGGTCAATACCAAAAGTAGTAGGACTGATTTTATAAAAAAAATAAAAAAATACTGAAGATATGTTTACAATTTCTTAATCCTCTTCGAAATAGCACCCTTGGGCAGCTACACACTTAGAATTACGCTGCTGCCATTGGCCATACGCCTTCTGGAAGTCAGATTCGAGGATGCCGTTGAGAGCCCTCGTCGATGCTGCTTGATCGTCCTGAATTGAGTCAAACCGCTGTCCTTTCAGCTGCCTTTTCATGCGTGGGAATAAAAAAAAAAAAAAAAAAAAAAAAAAAAAAAAAGTCAGTTGGAGCCAGATTTGGACTGTAGGTGGGCTGCAGCAACGTGGCAACGACGAATCGGGCCAACAGATGCCTTCCACGTCCACCCGTCCAACGAAGGCTCGCATGAGCAAATCAAAGATCAAGACAATGCTGATCGTGTTTTTTAACCGTCGCGGGGTGATTCATAAGGAGTTCGTTTTCCCTGGGGAAACTATCAACTCGAACTTTTACGTGCAAGTGCTAAGCCGCCTGCGAGATCAAGTGAATCGCGTCTGACCAGTCATCTCTGACAACTGGACACTGCATCACGACAATGCGCCGTGCCAATGCGCGTCGTCATGAGGCAACTGTTGAACCGATTCGACATTGTCGCGTTGCTGCACCCCGCCTACAGTCCTGATCTGGCTCCATCTGACACTTTTTTACTCACATGGATGAAAAGGCAGCTGAAGGGACAGTGGTTTGACTCGCTTCAGGACGTTCAAAGAGCATCGACGAGGGCTCTCAACAGCGTCCCCGCATCTGACTTCCAGAAGGCGAACGGCCAATGGCAGCAGCGTAATTCTAAGTGTGTAGCTGCCCAAGTGTGTTATTTCGAAGAGGATTAAGGAATTGTAAACATATCTTCATATTATTTTTTTAAAAAAATATAAAATCAGACCTACTACTTTTGGTATTGACCTTGTATATCAAGGACAGATCTTGGGAACATCTCAATATCAAGCAGAAAGTTCATAGAGACACGTGCCGTGAGCGTACGAGCATTGCTCTGTTGATACTGCACATGAGAGGTTACACATGAGGATACATCGTTGTGCCGTCAGAATTTCCTCAGTCACTACCAGTCGCATACTGAAGCCATACCCAATGGCTTACCACACCAAGGCGCCAGCAGTAACACCGACATGTCTCTCCAAACCATTGGAAGAATGGGAACTGTCCCCTGGTTGCCGCTGATAGTCATTCGAGGTAGTGCAGAACAGCGATCCATTGCTGATCGCAAATGCGGCTGCATTCATCAGCATTCCTTGGCGTCGCATTGTGTTTAGCGACTATATTTGTTTAGTGATATTGTAGACAGTGTGGCTCAGTGCGTTGGATCGGGGAGGTGTAACGGGCATGAGTCCAGGACAACGCGTACCTGTCGTCCTTCCTCACAGACTACACATTTCACAAACAAAAAATACACTTATCATATGCTCAACATAGATACTTCACAGGCAGAAGGCAATACTTCACTTCCCCCATTAGTACTAAGTACGACCACGTATAAAATACTTGGCGTGAGCAAGGGCATACAGCCGCAAAACCATAGCTCCAAATATGAACGTGCCAACGATGAGTAAAACTCATCGAAAGAAGCTGACCACCCGAAATGTTGGAAAAAGGTGGTGAAGAAGTCAGTTAGTTGAAGTAACAGGAGTGAACCATTGACATTTTGTTAGACTATGTGCGACTATGTTTTATCATCTTCAGATACAAGAAATCAGAATTCCATAGACCTTAGGGAGCGTCCATAAACTAGGTAGCCCCTTTTTGGCTTCCTCTGAACAACCCTCCCCCCCCCCCCCACGTAGCCAGACGTGGCTTTTTCCTCTACACCCTCCCACTGCGCCTGGCACTTAGCTTTTTTCCATATTAATTTCAGAAAACATTTTGCTCTGTTAACCCTTGTGAGAATTACATTCGTAGATAATTAAATGACGGAAATAAATATTCACATGCTGTTGTGTGTTCTGTATCTTATTTTAAATGTGACAAATAATATGAATGAAAAGATACTTGTTTCGGCTCCGAACACTCCGCCCCCCACGTATCCCAGCATAGTTTTCTGCTCAACCCCTCCTTACCCCTTTTTTTAACCTGACCACGTAGTTTATGGACGCTCCCTTACAGGAAATCTTTTCATAGTATCATTAAGGTAATTAAATTTTATCAAAGGTGCATAGAAAGTCATCTGAGGGCTACATTAATACTACTTCAGCTGCGATATAAGTTGTCTTCGAATAACTGGTACCAGGATTGCAATATCCACTTGAAATGAACCCGATCTTTGCACCAGAGGTCACTTTGTACAGACCCCGCGTGTCCGCGCCGTTGCCTACCTGTTGAGTGGGCCACCTGGGAGAGCCTCTGGTTGACATTGACCTCTACACACGAGTGCAGAGTCGTTGATCGCTGGCAGACCAGTTGCCGCCTTGACCCCGGGGACACATCGCCTTACCTCCCGGGAACGGATTTGCATATCCAGAGTTCTTTTCGGGACAAAAAAATAAACCTGTAGCGTAAAGTCCCATCCGCAGACGCAGTGCCGACTTGTTCGTTTTTGGGGCGCTCTGCGAGAAACTGAGAAGCGGAAAAGGTCAACTGGATCGAGAAATTTACGAGGCGGAATCATTCATGCGCTAGACTGGCTTTCTCCCTCTTTATTTTTGTAAGTGCTAAAACGAAGTTGCGTAACATGAAGTATCCAGACGCACCTGTGAAATCCGCTGTGTCGTTTGTGCAAAACTGACTACATTGTGATATTTGGTTATTAATAAAACTTATTACCATTTAAAATTTCAGATTATACTGCTAATGTTATTGACTGTCCATCTAGTCTGAAACAGAAAATCTTCTGTACGGAACTCTTTTGTGGAGATGGACCCAACTGACTGATAAACAAAACCCATTAAAGTCTGTGTACAAAACTGGTGTTACTACTTATACGGCAAGATGTGCAATGAATGAAGGACCGAGTTTACTAAGAAACTGAAGGAAAATGTGACTCATGAGCTCTGTCTACTGGGTCGAAACTTTAAAAACTTCAGTGAATAGTCTACCAGCGTAAAATCGCATGGATTAGTGTTCTGCCATAAGAAAAATGGCTGGCTGGAGCGATGGATAAGATGCCGCGCTTTTCGCAGTTGCTGAAAACAACCAGACAGAATATGAAAATGAATAACTGAAGATGCAGCCTACATAAGTAATGACAACAATTTTTCAAAAAAATAGCGCAAAGATCTTACTGCGAGAAATATTTATACTGACGAATAACAAAGAATAAAAGAAGAGAGATCACAGCCAGATCTGTTTTACGAGGATGCAATTTAAGAATTAAATTAGACGTCGATCAAATAAAATGATGACGGTTTGCTCTCCAAATGTGTTGAGACTAACTTCCATCCCCATACTGATTTAAATTTCCTACAGTAATAATGTGCACACAACATCGCATTCTAAATACTTTTCTGTTTACGTTTCAAAACTACGTTTTTAATTACTGAATATTGACCTATCACTCTTCTCCTGCTTTTACTCCTACGAATGAAACCAGGGGTATTTGCTTCGACTAATAATATGAAATATGTAGTCCAGTTGTGCCGGTGAAACGACACATGAATAGCGGATAATCAAGCGAGCCGTGTTTACCAGTGATTTGCATATGCTTCACGCCAAGCTTAAGTATAACGTGAAGTATCAATCTTTCCCGAGACCATCTGGAGTTGAGACATTCAGATGTTCAAAATCTTTGATGTTATCATTATCATCATTATTAAGATTCTTGATATGTGGACATATATATATATATATATATATATATATATATATATATATATATATATATATATATATATATATCGTCTTTTCTGTAGCTGTAATAATAACTGAGCATATACACAGTTTAAAAGGGTAAAGATTTAGTTAACTAAAAGGGCTAATATGGATAAAATTCACCAATAAGTAAAAACGATAGCAGGAGGCGAAATATCCAAAAGTAATCAGAGTCGGCAGAAATGAGAAAATTATATTATTTAGAATGTAAAATAGCAACCATTGACTCATGTAAAGATAACATCGAAAGAAAGTGTCACTACCGAGCATAGAGCATCATTGAAATGAAGCCTGAGTTTCAGAGAAGTAAAAAAGAATAAAAAATAAAAAAGTGATTTTATGTCTCTAACTTTACGTCTCATGAAGTCATTAAAGTCAGGAAAGGAATGAGGCCAACGAATGGGAAGGAATTCGGCCATGGTCTTCTGAAGCGACCACTCCTGCATTCTCCTCGAGTGATTTCGGAAAACAGAAATTTGGATGGCCGGACGGGGATTTGAACCCGCGTCCTCGCGAATGCTTAGAATGAGAGGACTAAGACAGCGCCATGGGAGCTATCACCGACTATCGACTCATCTTTTCCTGTAATTCATACTCACGAGGTAATTCCACACCCATCACCGTCCATGGATGAACTCACGGTTAGTCATATTCTTGTGCCGGCGTTCAGTGTCAACGTCCTTTTTTTGCGTCATATATCTCGACAGGCTTGACCACTTACCCGAAGAACAATAACCTCCCCTCAGATTGCACCATCACTTCTCGCAGTCTTCAAAAGTCTTTGTCCGCCGTCACCATACGCCGTGGTGGGTGGAATTTGCTTCAAATCTCACTCTTGGTATGACTAAACCTGTAGTTGTTATTATAATAATAATGCCGCCTGCATCTGTGCATAGGAAATGACGGATGTGGCTCCAGGTTCTGCCAACTTATCGCTTTATATACATTATTATCCGATCAGCAAATTTAGCTTTACAGGATAATGTTGATTTTTACAAATCATAGCATGGACTCCTTAGTAACTACTGTACATAACAGTGATACAATAAATACTTTACGACAATAGTAAAAAAAAGTGTTATCAGTATTTAAAAAATAATAAAAACCATTATTGGTCTTAAAACAGCAAAAACAAGTTATCAGTTTTAAATCAGTAATAAAAACAGTTGTTATGAAATTGATTAAAGATAATTACACCTTTGTTCAAGGAATATATTTAGTTTTCAGCGCTAAGGATAATCTTGTTTCACAACATATGGTTTACTGGTTCATTTCTTCTTCAGAGTCACTGTTCTATAGATAAATATCTTGAGGAAGGTTAGTTTAGTTTGACTCGTTATTTTTCTTAGCCCATAAAATTTCGCACCAGGTATTGCATTCATTCGTTTGATAAAATATTTAGTTTGTTGTTTTATGATTACATTAATGTAAAAAAAATTAATTCTCTGTGTAGCTCTGTGTACCATTGAGCTTTCACAGCTAATCGGAGAACTTTATTTTGGAATATTTGCATTCTATGTAACTTGCTACGACTTACACTTTCCTATATTGGACATGCGTATGGTATTAGCGGTCATAATATTATTTTGTAAATTAATAGGCAGCACTCTGTTTTTAATTATTATTTCCTATTTAACACTGGGTACAGTTTGTGAAACCCGGCATAGGCTTGGTTTATTTTATTATTGATGTGTATGTTCCACGTTAACCGCCTGTCAAGGTCGACTCCGAGGTACTTAATTGATCGATCATGTGGATTCCATGCGATGTTACTTCCCATGATGTTTGTCTCCGGCGGGTTTAGTAGGTATCTCAGTGCGAAAATTTTGGCTTGACATTTCTCGGGATCTACAGATATTCGCTTGTGATTTAACCATTCAGTTAGTTGTGTGATTGCATCCTGAAGGTAACTGCGTGCGATGTGGATGTCGTTTGTGAAGTATATATGACTATGTCATCAGCATATATTGCAGTCGAGGTGTTTGTGGAAGTTGGAATGTGCGACGTGTGTATGTTAAATATGGAGAGCCCTAAAACAGATTGCTGTGGGACTTCTGCTATGGATATTTATGTGCCCACTCTTACACTGAAGGTTCGGTTCTGTAGAAAGTTTTCTAAGATTTTGTAAAAAATATAGAGGCATTCCTGTATTTTTATGTTTATGTAAGAGTCCAGTATGCCATACTTTATCAAATGACCGCTAAAAGCAGCCAGGGTGTGATGTTTAAGTTCAAAGCTCCTTGTGACGTCTTCAACCAGGCATAGTATTTGGTGTGAGGTTGAGTGCATCGGGAAAAATTCAAAATGCGGTGGGATGGTTCCCGTAGCATCGAGGAAGGAAGTTAGGCGCTTTTGTATTATCTTTTCTAATAACTTTGAGTAGGTTGGGAGTAAGCTTATCGGTCTACAGTATAGCTAGAGGGTTTATTGAAAACAATGATATTAGCATGTTTCCTCTCTCTTGGGAAGTATTTTGTACAGAGAATGCTGTTGAAAAGTGCTGTGAGATAGCTTAATGCTTGGGGGAGGGGAGGGGGGGAGTAAAGACTTCAGCGCTATGTTGGGTATATTATCATGACCCAGCGATTTTCTTACGGGAAAAATCTTAATTATTTGTCGTAGTTCTCTCGGGGTAGTGAATTTGACATAATTCCCCGCTCCAATAGTAATGTGCTGATGGAATCTTCGACTGTTTTGTTGAACTCATGAACTACTGTTGGTTTCGGTTTGAAGACGATTTGAAACTGATCTGCTGAAATTTCGCATTTCTCTGAATCACTGGATATGTATTTGTCGTTCCATTTTAAGAGCGGTAAGATACTGGGTTCCCTGAGAATTCGTTTCGTAATTTTCCATTTCACCAGGTTCTAATTGCGATAGATACTTTTTATATGTTTCGTAGCGAAATGAGTCAAGTTCTATTTTGACGTGTCTAATTAATTGGTTTAGGAGTCGGCGTTGGGGCTGGAGTCGCTGCCTTTGCCAGTGTCGGAGGGTTTGATTTTTGTAGTTAATCGAGTCAATGATTCGTTGCGACATTCTTTCATGGAGTGACTTATACGATTTTGTTTGAGGTTTCTTGGCCGAAAGTTCTATCGCTTGGTGGATTGCAGTCGTTAGATGTTGTACGCCTTCATCAATCCTATCTTTAGTGTATTGCCTAGAGAATGGTAATAGTATCTGATTGGGATTAAGTTCGAATAAATTCCAGTATAACTGCCCAGTTGGTGTCTGCTCGATTATTTCGGGGCAAGTACAAAATTTTGCTAATTTTGTGGTCTGAATCTACCTCAGAAATTGTTTCCATATATATTGGTAGCGGTGTGTTTTTTGTAGGGCAATATCAAGTATGTCAGGGACAACATTTCTATTATTAGAGAAATAAGTCGGCCCGTGTGGCGCGACTTCACAACCAAATCCATCAGTTTCGTGAGTTTTTGCTTGAAAATTCGTGCTGTCACATCGTGTCGATCGGATGGAGCTTGACCAGGTAATAGAAGCTTTTTTTATCTCATTCCTTGCTGGATTGCATTTGGATATGATAAAAAAAGTCTAGACCGCCGTATGAAAGCACATATCGCTCATTTGCTGCAACAATGACGTAACTCAAAAAATGTGCCGTCTTGATTTATAATCTTAGGATGGACCATTTTCGCAAATACTACAACTGATACTACACATTTTCCCTTCTTCTATACTGTTTTCTTTCAATAAAACTTGCAGATAAGTTATTTTCTAGTGAATGCATAAAGTTGTTTCACATGAGGCATTTTAATTGGTCCTTCTATAAAACCGACGTTTTAGAGTTATGTCACTGTTGCAGCAAATAAGCGAATTATGTCATGGCGTCTTGTGCGTATTCATGCATATGTCGTGGACTGCCAGTAAACGTAGCTGGAAGTACGAGTATTACCATTTTGACAATGTCTCTGACGTTTCCGTGGTTAGCTATCGCAGCTCGTAAATGAATGCACGTACTCCTCTGAGCGCAACGATTTTGGATTTAATCGAATGAAGAGGAGACGTTCAGATTCAATTTTGGCATACGTGTCAACAGGGTATTGGTGAAACAATTGACGGTATTGCAGAATATGATTTGTTCGATGTATCATTATGCGGTTTCAATAATGATTCATTCCTGATTTTTATTGAGTTGTTCACCTGTAAGAAGAAATAATATGAAATACATTGAAGAGCCAAAGAAACTGGTATAGGCATGCGTATGCAAACACAGATATGTAAACACTCAGAGTACGGTGCTACGGTCGGCAACGCCTATATAAGATAACAGGTGTCTAGCACATGCGTTATATCGGATATTGCTGCTACAATGGCAGGTTATCACGATTTAAGTTAGTTTGAACGTGCTGTTACAGTCGACGCACGAGAGATGGGACACAGCATCACCGAGGTAGCGATGAGGTGGGGATTTTTCCGTACGACCATTTCGCGAGCGCACCATGAATATCGGGAATCCGGTAAAACATCAAATCTCCGACATCGCTACGGCCGGAAAAAGATCCTGCAAGAACGGGACCAATGACGACTGAAGAGAATTATTCACCGTGACAGAAGTGTAACCCTTCCGCAAATGGCTGCGGATTTCAATGCCAAGCCATCAACAAGTGTCAGCGTGCGAACCATCATCAATATGGGCTTTCGGAGCCAAACGTCCACTCGTGTACCCTATAGCTGAGTGCACGATGCAAAGCTTGACGCCTCGCCTGGGCCCGTCAACACCGACATTGGACTGTTGATAATTGGAAACATGTTGCCTGGTCTGACGAGTATCGCTTCCAATTGTATCGAGTGGATGGACGTTTACGGGTATGGAGACAATCTCATGAATTCATGGACCCTGCATTTCAGCAGGGGACTCTTCAAGCTGGTGGAGGCTCTGTAATGGCGTGGGGCGTATACAGTTGGAGTGGCATGGGACCCTGATACGACTCTGAGAGGTGACACGCACGTACGCATCCTGGCTGATCACCTGCATCCATTCATGTCCATTGTGCATTCCGACGGATTTGGATAATTCCAGCAGGACAATGCGAGGGCTCCAGGGGATATCACGCAATGGATACTGCAGCCATTCACGTAATAGAAAAAAACTATCCTGACATAAGCTATTTCCTCCTGTTGCTTTTACACAAGAATAAACAGGGACGTAGGCACTAACTAGAAATGGAAATATTATATAGATTAAGATGTAATCATGAATGCTTGCAAGTATTTAACTTATATTTCGATTTGACATACAGTGGTTAGAGTATCGAATATTTTTAGAACTGATATTATGCATCAAAACAAGACAAACATCTGTAATAAATCTGGACGTTGTGTATCATTTTCCTCTATTTTTGATAATATTGATAAATAAATAATGCCAAAGCAATGGAATGTTTGTGCATTTATTGAACTCCCGAACGTGTTTAGATCCACCGGGAATACCTGGCACGGCTAGTTTAATATCTGGACGTTGTGGATTATGTTCTTCGGGAGTTCAATAAATGCACAAACATTCAATTGCTTTGGTGTTATTTATTTATCAATATTATCAGCACTTGAGGAAAATGATCAACAACGTCCAGATATTAAACCACCAATGACAGGCATTCCGGTGGATCTAAACGCGTTCGGGAGTTCAATAAATGCACAAACATTCAATTGCTTTGACGTTATTTATTTACCAATATCTCTAATAAACATTGGATAGCAAACGCATAGCTTCTGAGTTTGTAGTCTGTGGGCAAAGTGACGTCATTCCATGGCAATGCGTACCTCTGCCCTTTAGCATATTTGTTTTTCCTTCTGGTGCCCTTTTACATAAGGAATCACGCACTTTTTGAAACTTTGCTGGTTGGTCCTGTACCAGGATCACGTTTTCAATGCATGTCTGCACGTACAGGAACAACCAGGACAAACGTTACTAAAATGTGATACAGAAAATGTATTAATTCGCGTGTAATTGAAACTTTGAATTTCTAGCAGCAATATTAGCGGAGCTTGTGGTTTTTTGAAATGCAACTTGGATGAAACTTTTCCTACAGCGTGTCACGAGGATTTGCACTGTTATTACTGTTCCATGTAGTGAAGCAACTGACACTGAGTTCGAACCGTCATTATTGACATACTTTGAGGTTAGTATACACAATAATTTCAATATCCCTAAAGCAGAACAATGGTTGTAAAAAATTTTGAGTCTTTTTTTTTTCTTTTGAGACACACAAATACATTCTTTTCCATTACAATCTCACCTTGCAAATTCTGATATGTTACATATTACAAAAATCACGTGGAAAAAGAATGATTCTGAATTGTTTCGTATTGCTTCCTGTGTGTTTCAGGCTGGTGTGCAGTCGCAGCTGAATGTCCATGTTGATCCATTCTGCCTGCGCTTGGAGGTGAACTCCTCCAACTGTTACAACAGGTGAGACAAAACATAACTCTAACGCGGCGATTCTAAAACTTTTTCTTACCATGCCCCCTTAAGTCAAAAAGAAATGTTCTCTCGCTCCCTTTCCCTCATCAAAATTTTGTTATTAACAACGTAAATGCCTAGTTCTGGGTACTAACGATGACCTGTGAGGGGAAACTCAATAATTACTTATGTTAGAACAAAGGTTTTCAAGTCTAAGAGACGGTAAAAGAGACAGAAATTCTGACGGTGCAGAGTAATTTGTGGAAAATTTTATCTCGTATTTTTCGGTTTTTCGACTTCACATCAAAGTGAAACATATCCTATTTTATCCCCCCTGGACCACTGGCCGTACATTATTCGAAACCTTAGCAAAATCCGAGAGGTAGTTTTCACCTAAATCTTATTCGTCCACAGACAGAATCGTGTATCGTAGTCAGCGAAAAGTAAATTGCTTCTCGCTGTGGGAGTGATTACGCTCTACAATATAAACAAAACCAAGTGGCACCTTGTTAATATTTCAAATAAAATATTTTCAGAGCACTTTATTGCCTTTGCTTTTTACATATTGATTTAATGTTCCATTTTTGTTCTCTGTCTTCCAGTTTTCAATTGCAACGGTTTGCGATTTTCATTATTCCTGTCTGAGCAGGCATGCTTATTTGACTTTCTATTTTTAATTAGCATAAACCTTATCTCACATCTGTCATAGGGATGGCCAAATGAAAAAATATATCGATAAATATCGTTTTGATATCGCTGTATATCGAGGAAAAAATTTCGATATTTCGCTTTATAGATATTTTTGCCTAAAGCCAGTAATTACCTAAAAATATTAAAATGTTTAGGAAAATTAAGGA
Source organism: Vandiemenella viatica (assembly GCA_031002005.1). Classification (NCBI taxonomy): domain Eukaryota; kingdom Metazoa; phylum Arthropoda; class Insecta; order Orthoptera; family Morabidae; genus Vandiemenella; species Vandiemenella viatica. Next base: position 220,780,473 of record CM061919.1, on the reverse strand, counting down.
CACTTGCAGAAAATTCGAAATATTTTATTAATTTATCTATTTTTACAACCTATAAAACCAGTACTCGCTTGATATAGACTTCAAAAGAATTCTTTTTTACGTCTTTCCCCGTCAATCTACTCCTGTTTTCCAGTGCCGCCCAGTTAACCGCAGAAGCCGCTCTTTCGGACTATACAGGAGAGTCTAGGCACATCAGGTATTTCGTCAGCGCATTAACTGTTAATCATTAATGAAAAAACCAGATGAAAACAAAAGCTGTTAACTTACTCCAACCCTCAACTTCGCAACACAGATGCTTAGTCAATATTATTCAACTATAAAAATAACCTAACCGTTAACATTCAAATATGACGCTAACGTAAACCCGTTAAAATTTAACAGCTTTTTTTTAACCTCTTAATCATTGATGAAAAGCTGATACGTAAATTACGAAGAATTCATTTTTAAGACCCTTTCAGAAGATCTGATGTATATATATATTCAATATTTATGTAACGTATTAAATTGAATACTGAACTGCGTTCGTACAAAAATACCAAATTGGTACTTAAAACTGATACTCCAAATAAAATATCGATTCTTGATATATCCGGAAAAAAAGATCGAGAGTAAATATCGATTATTTTATGAAAAATATCGATGTTTTGATACATCGATATATTTTGCCCAAGCCTAATCCGTCACACTGAAAGTTAGATGCGCTCTCTGATCTATAAACTGCCAGCTAATAAATACTTGGACGGATTGCCGGGAGGCGGCTACACTCCGAAAACTCAGCTGAAGTTTGTTCCGAATAGTATTCATTGTTCGTAAAACTTTTTAAAAAAACAAGGGAAAAACACTAAATCCGTTTCGCAGAAAGTGAAGTTATGGTATTAATACAAACACAGTTTACAAATATTTTAGAACTTTGCACACGACGCAGAGAAATATGAAGGAAATACTAGAAACTTCATTACAATAGGTGACAAGAGATGAGCTTGGTCGTCAGGAAAAGTGTTGAAGCGAGGAGTTCTTTTAATGAAATTGTATACAGAACAATTGCGGCTTTACTACACAATTTCTAAAGAGACATAAAATTCAGAAAGTGTTACACACAATAGGTAACAATCACTTCTTAGCGTCAATAACGATTAAAAAACTTAAGTCAACTATCCTCGCCCTAACTGCTGAGTTTAGCTATATCATCTAGAGTTTATCTCTACATCTAAATTTACCTTCTGAAATTAAGTGTATCACAGAAGATTTTACTTTTCTATTGCATCCGTACTCTTACGCTTCATTATCTGCTTGGTTCGGGTAAATAATAAGCCCTTTTGTTGGTGATTCACATTACCTATCAGCTCTTTCTGTTCCTTTAAAGCTAGCAATCCTTATTGTTTTTAGACAAAAAAAATTGATCTGTGAATTTCTGTGCCACCTGAAAAAATATTAAGTTATTCAATTACATCTTTTTTAATATAAATCCGAAAGATTAACCGCTGTATAACCGCAATACGCGATGTGACTACATTTATAAAACTTTTCATAATGTTACACCGCATTGGTGTCAATCTGAGAAAACTGAAAACAGCCACATATGTATTGAAATATGCCGCAAACATAGAAATTGAGGATCAGGTTCTTTTCAATAGCAATCAACAGTATATTCTAAAAGCAATGCGACGATGAAAGAGAACGTGTAATTCATTAAACAATGCTAAATTACAGCACTATAAGCTACGATCGTGGAGTTTCTTGTTGTTATACATTAAATCTAACATCAGAATTCGTTTTGTTAATGCGATGGTATACAAGAAATTTCAGTTATGAGCTCTGTTAATCAGGTAATAATAGACTGATGTTTTCGTATGGTGACCATTAGCACGGTTTACTGAATTGGTTGATGTTTGGATTTGGGACTAACTCTGCCTTAGTAATTAGACGTAGATTATGTTAAGATACATAGAAAATATTAATATTGATGATGCATATACTATTTATGACATCCAAATATTCATGAGAAAATGCTTCGTATGCAACTTTCTAATGAAAATTTCTGAATTTAAATCTATCTTCTCCTGTTAGTAAAATGTTGTTGATAGAGGCCCTAGCTTGAAATTCTATGAAGTGAAGTCTAAGCAACAGAATCCTTAAAATCATATTAGAGTTTGAGTCTAACCAACGACCGTTTGATCTTTCTTAATCTTCTGACCCCCAAACAGTTGGTTCAGGCAGAGAAATGTGACACGATTAAACAGGAATAATAACCATGCTGGGAAGGTAATTCTGCCCTATCCATACTCCCTAATCTTTTCTCATCTTAAGGGAGCTTTTGTGAAAAAGAAGGGCGAGGTAATGCTTGAGCTGAAAGAGATAGCATCCTTTGTTGGAGGTAGCGCTGCATCTTCCATGTTGGAAGACCTTGGCGGCTATTAGAAAGTCCGATGGATGATAAAGACACACATTAATGGCGGTCAACCAAAGACGGCGACTGCGCCGAAGACGCATCTGGTTGCGTAACGCAGCCTTCATATCACAGCGCTCCATTAGGGCCCGCTAGTGGGTAAAGCAGAAGGGCACACATAATGTCTGATACAGAAGGTTAAGTGTTGTAATAGAGAATTTAACCTTTGCGTGGGTTAACTTAGTTACAGGCTATGGTGTGCTAGTAAGCGTGATTGATATTAAAAGGAGAACCAGCTGATTTGACCGTGTGCAATAAAGAGCCATGTAACTGGAACCTGGGCGAGATTCAAACACGGGTTTGACTTAAAATGTGCAGGAGAATACTGCCCATCACATTTGTTGCACCGTGTCACATAATCTATCTATTCTAATAAAACGCAAGTCTTTTTTTTTTTTTTTTTTTTTTTTTTTTTTTTTTTTTTTTTTTTTTTTTTGTAACAGTTTAACGTCCCTTTTTAACAACGTGGTCTTTAGAGACGGGAAAGGATGGGGGCAAGGAATGGGAAGGAATTCGGCCATGGCCTTTTGAAGGAAGCATCCCGGCATTCGCCTGGAGTGATTTGGGGAAACCATGGAAAACCCAAATCTGGATGCCCGGACGGGGATTCGAACCGCCGTCCTCCCGAATGCAAGGCCAGAACGCTATCCGTTACACCACCACGCTCGGTGTGTTCACGATGTACCGATGTCTGTCACGGTGACGTCACGCTTCCCGCCTCCGCTGCCCAACTAACAACGACCAGAGATTACGTAGTAAAGGTTATGAGTGTTATTTAATAATATTTCTATTAAATTCAGCATCAGCAAAAGAAATGAATTGCCAAACACTGAAATAAAAGTATGTTTTTCGTTTAAATCAACATATTAATCATTAGATGCGTATTTATACGTAATATTCGTTTGATATATAGAAGTATTCATTAAATTCTTTGTCCATTGATATGTATAATGAAAGCTCTAATTTTTGAGCAGCAATGTTAGCGAAAGTTTTGAATAGATTTTTATTTAGCCTGAATTATAATTACAAATGACATTTGACGTTACAGCAGAAGGCATGAGTGATTCAATTTATTTTTTCCAGATTATTTAAACTGTTTTCATGAGTGTCCTATTGAAATTATTACTTCGTTTGAACTAAAATAGTTGCACACTGATCGCGATCTGTGCAACCTAGACTACAATTGAAACTAATAATACGTGGCATAATGTAAGTTTTTAAGATTTATTTTTAATTTCCTTTGCTTTCACTGAACAATATCATTGGGCCATTATTTACCAGCAACATATAACTATCTCAGCCATTCAAACGTTGTAATATTGATTTGAATCACATAAAAGAAGAATATAAAAACGTATGAAAATCTTGGATCATGTTTATATCGCTATGCATTATTTCCACTAACATGCTATTCAGTGCATGTATTAATTCGTGTGTGATTGAAGCGTTTATTTTCGAACGGCAAATTTAGCATAGTTTGTGGTTAGGTTCAAATGCAACCTGGACCAGAATGCCTGGACAAGGATGCAGCCTGGACCAGGCACGAGGAACTGCATTGAGCTTTATTTTACGACAATTCTTTTTAGTTAAGCATCTGCAAAGACAGAAATTGCCAGAACATTCCAATCAACCAATTATTTTTGGTGGGCTTTGAGGGTAGTATAATATAATAATCACTTTTGTCGTAATGTCTGTCACTTTTGGGTACGGCGAGCATCGTTCTTATCTCTTAGTAGAAGTGGCAGGATGATTGATGACTTCTCCCTGCCGTGGAATACCGTCAAGCTATGCTGCACTGGGGAAATGGGGATCCTGTGCAGTGGCGTAGCTAGGTTAACTAGGGCCCCAGTGGAAAAAAAAAAAAAAAAAAAAAAAAAAAAAAAATTGGGCTCTTACACCAGATGGGCGACCTAAGCTTGGGCTCCCTGAGCTGCACTTGGGGGCCCTCTGGGCTGCGTTTGGGGGCTCCCTGAACTTGGGGGCCCAAATGCATGGCACCGCCTAACTCTCCGATCCTGTGCCAATCTACTAAATATGCCATGTTCCACCGCACCACTTTATACATTCAAGTTACAAAGGTCGCTAACCGACTTGTGCTCACCGGGGAAGCATTAAAGTAAACGAAGAAAAAATATCGCTTGTGTTGACCAGTTCGTTCGAGGACTGAAGTATTTGTATGGCTTATTAATATCTGGGTAATTGTATGCAGGAGTTGAGAAAAGACTCGTAGATCATTGTTGCCAACCATTCAGAACGCAGAGAGTCACGTCCTTTGTGAGCTCATCTCAGTTTGAAACAAAATTGAGAATGTGTATGGAAGCTTCAAAACGAGAAATACAATATAACGATTCGATAGCTTGCTTTTTCGGAAGTGAGAAGCAGATCTCATCATCAAAATGTCGTGTTTTCATTATTCAGTATGGCACATTATACAATGCAGAATTGACATTTTTTATCTCTGGCTTTTGTAGTTAGCTGGTTGTTATTTTCTGAAAAAGATAATTCACAATCTGCACCTCCACGTCAATTTTACATTATATTTTGTATGTGATTACTTTATTTGGCAGTTACTTCACACTTTTTTTTTGCCTTTATGTACCTGGAATTATATCTGAAACCATGTCACAAATTTATTTATCGTTGATACATGTCAACGAGATTGCGCGGTCTTTCGACTTTTCTCCGCAATTATTATTATTATTATTATTATTTTGATATAGGTTTCATAATTAAATGTAGTAAATTTACCATATTGTATTTAATTTGTTTCAAATTCTGTTTCCACAACTTCACGTTCATTGAAGATGCTACTGGAGCATAGTTTTCATACAGGCTTGGGTGTTAACAGTTTTTGGTCAACTCTCGATTAGCTTAGCTATACCAGCAGTCTCAGTTTACACCCATTCACATTTGCAGCTCAAGGGCTAGCCTAGCCGTTTTCCAACAGTTGCACAGTTGCTCAGCGTCGGTCTTATGTTAGTTCAGCGATCACCAATGGCACGAGCAGAGTCTTGAAATTATATTAGTGTAGTATCCAGTGTTCTTAAACTCTTAAGAGGGAATGGTTAAGTAGGAATCCTCCTCTGATCTGTACTTTGTTGGTATTTGGCTTATGTAATGATTTATTTGAGCAGTTGTCTGTTGTTAATGGAGTATGTAGAAAGGTTTATAAACAATGAACAAATCTGGCAATGACTAAATAATGATAAAAGTATTTTTTACATCACCCAGGGTGTGTATTCAGTAGATTCCTTTTGTACCTGGTGAAGCATATCGTTTCTCAATCTTTTCCAACCGAGGACCAGTAAAACGTCAAAAATTATTTAACGGACCACTAACCCAGGGCCCGCTCTAGCGGTATTGCCGCCCCGGACAAATAGACAAATTGCCGCCCCTTAAGATTATGTAGAATTATATATTTTTAAAAAAAAAAATTAATTTTTATTCGAATAAAATATTTAATTTTAAATTTTAATAAAATCATATATTCACAAATAAACTTATTGAATTTTGATCTAGCGGCACAAAATAGATAAATTAATTATGAAATATCTGTACATAGCCACAAATTAACCATATTTTTACGTTTTTTAAATGCTATTACAGATGGATATTATCACACAAACAATCTAAAAGCTATTATTTTGAAAATAAAACGGGATTACATCAAATACGCTAAAATCACAAAAAAACTTTTTTTCTTACTTTCAGGTTGCGAATTTTTTATTACATCTTAAAATTTACTTCATCAGCAATTTCATACTCAATTGCCAAAATGGCTAAATCTTTAAATTATCAATTTCTTGGTTTTCGTAAATGCTTAGCTAGGCGTCGTATACATCTCCCAAATGAAATTTTAAAGGTTTTAATGCCTTTATCCTCTCTATCCTACTCTCGCATCTAGTGTCACTCGATGTTTTCAAATTTGAACCCTGAACATGCTTTAAAAGTATTGCCCATCGAAAAGTAGATGCCAAAAAGAATAAATATATTTTTTGGACCATGTTGAAGAAATTAGCGACTTCCAAGGATACTTTTGCCATTAATAACAAGATTGAGAGAATGGGTACTACACGGAACATTGAATGCTCGCGAATTATATTGTTTAATTCTAAATTGCACTCCTGCTTTATTGCCCCTCATATTGGACCTGTCCTCTGATATCCTGCAAATTTAAACACAAGTCATTAAGTTCTCCAACTATAATGTCAGACATTTGTATTCCAGTGAATCTTTCGACTGGTAAGAAGCCTTAAAAGCTTTCATTAATTTTAATTTCAACATCAGGATTAAATTTATTGGTTGAAACATATCTGATTACAAGAGTAATTTGCTGTATCTTACTAAAGTCAGGAGTACAGTTTAAAATTATGGAAAAATATTTGATTTTTTTTATTTCATTAATAACATGAGACTTTACACTTTGATGCAGCAGATCTACTATCCCGGTTTGTATATTTTTCCCAATATATTGAGCTTTAGTCTCCACTTTTTAGAGCACTTAACGGACGTGCTCTTCCATAATGGGATCGTATTCAGACAGTAACTCAACTATTTTTAAGAAATTACCGGTATTATGCTCAAACAACTTGTCGCTTGAAAAACCAGTCAACTTTTACCAAACATTTTGGTAATTGCAACGATTCTTAGAAGCACCCCATTCCAATGATTTATTTCGGCATTAATAACTCTTTGAGTGGCAGCATCTACAGTTTTACAACAATTTTATCTTTTTTGCCTGGACTAAACAACTGAAAATTTTGGAACAGAAGCAGTAAACGCAGTAGCTAATCTCGCAATATTTGCTCTGCGTTGCTGAAAATTCGTGCATAACATTTTACGCTAAAACGTCGATCTGTGTCATTGGAAGGAAATTTGTATTTATGCAATAGTTTAGGTGGACCTTGCCTTACTAAAAAGCTTCTTATGGCGTCTCATAAAATTCTTGGCCACAAAGTTTTAGAACGCCTTGTGTGAGTCTCACGTTGGTGTCAGTTCCAGTTGGTTTACAAACTTCGTTCATTTGTTCGCTATTATTCTCTGACGATTCTATACTTCTTTTGTATCCCGACCTGATATTGGATTCTAAGATTAGTTTTGGTAAACCCTGAATACAGTATATTATTTTAACGCGCCAGATTGATTCTGCCTTTACGCTTCCTTTCCCAAACTTCTTTTTTTGTACTGGTAACCAGACAGTTTTCTTTGACCGTCAGACATTTTAGAAGAGGCATGCTCGTAACTCAAACAATGTACACTATAAAATAATATAAAAAGTAAATATTTATCCTTGTTCTAAATAAGCTAAAACCATAACCAAGATAAATTATTCTCAGTCGATATAAAAAAATATTTATGCACAACACAAAATATTTCCCATACCCTGTGAACATAAAGAAAGTCTAGTGTTACTACACAGTCAAAGCATAATCGCGGAGGATACTATCCGTAAATTTGCTGCAAATACAGAACCGTGTATACAGAATGGCAATTTCTATAGGCTTAAACGAAATAGGTTCCAAGTTCACAAACAAAAAAAATGATGTTGTGGAGTGATTGTCGCGCAATGCACTTATTAAACAACCGAGAAAGTTATTCAAATTCACTAAAATAGTTAATGAATTTCTTTTTGTTGAGACGATTTACAAATGCAGAAATTAGAGTATCTGTAAACCGCATTCGTATATATAATAAACATCATGGATTATTATAGCCTATATTAGCAGTTAGCATTCGAAATTAAATATACTAAAGGTATGTGAAGTAACTAATCGGTAATCAGCAGCTGCTAATATTATTTATTTATTAATTACTGTAACTACTGTCCCACACCTACTAAACTACTTACAGTATTTTCACAAGCGATCAAAGCTAGCGTATGTAATTTAACCCAACCAAAACACTTACAATGCCTGTATCTAATTTGTACAACAAATCTGTGAGGCTCGGATTACGAGAAGAAATTATTATGCAAATTATTCCACTTCGATTTCCAATAACTAAGATTCATATTGATTTGGTTCATCAATTCAATAAAATAAATACTCAGCATCTCCCGCCAAGAACTATCGATTCCATGCATTAGAGCCTAGCTGCAATTGCGAAAAACACTCCTTTTCACCGCGTCTAGTAACTTGTGGGCAGTATAACGTCGGAATCAGTGCAGGTAGCCGAGGGCAGGTGTAACAGCCCCCACCTACTGGGCCTCTGTTGTGTGCTTTTGTCGTTGTGCGCCTATGTCGTATATCCAACTAAATAACAGTTTAATCATAGATGTACATACCTTTAGAAATTATGAAATCCTCAAGTAAATTTTATGAACTTCCACTTATCACTAATAACGTAATAGCAAGACTAATACTGTTATGTAATGAAACCACTTTTGTAATTAGCAATAATAAGCAAATTGAGACAACAACGCGTTCTACTGGCGTGCTAAGGCCCAATTCAAACAGAAGAGACGTGGCGTGGACTTCGGGCTGAGACATGGCGCGGACGCGGCGCATTTTGAAGTTGCTCCTATGGCGGAATTCACACAGAGGCGGCGAGGCAACGACGCGCCCCTTTGAGGTCCGCGCCCCGTCTCTTCGAAGTCTCTAGGGGCGCACCCAAATAGCTAAGAACTGTAAGTTTTTAACGAACGAAAAAATCGGTATGTGGATTTTTTTTTATGAATTGGGTATTTAACCCATTAATATTATTAATATTTTTCTCACACTTACAGCCGAAATGGCGCCCCTAAATTTTAGCGCCCCGGGCAAATGCCCGGTTTGCCACCCTCCCCCCCCCCCCCCCCCTCTAGAGCGGGCCCTGCACTAACCTGACCTAATTTTTTGCCTTAATGTATGTTATTAATCTAGCCTACTAATCGTTATTGGCATATCTATACTTACAAGACCCTCACAAAACAGCCATTAACTTAGTCCTTAGAAACATTACCAGCATTGCAGTCTATTACCAGATTTTGGTATGGCTTTTTAAATATTCGTGGTTGTTGAAAAGTATAGTATATCCTCACTACGAGTGATGTTCCCATGTTATGTGAACAATTTTTACTAATTTTCTTTTTGTGGTGAACTCTTTAATTCAATTAGTATTAAATATATAATACTCTCCATGTCTCATCTTCGCGGAGCACAGATGCCAAAAGTAGTCACTGGCAGATGCTGGCTGATCCAGAGACATAGTATTGCAATCGACCATTTGAAATATCGTCATGAAATATGTACTGCAAAGTGGTGATATAGTGGACGTATAGAAAATATTGATTACAGAACACATTTTGTACTGTTTTCTCTTATCAGACTATCGTAAACTACATACGAAGAAAATTAAATGACGGAAATAGATATTCACGTGCTGTTATGTGTTCTGTATCTGTAATTGTAACAAATAATGTGAATGAAAAGCTGCGTGACTTGGGTTCGGAATCCCCCCCAGAAGCCCAGTATAGCTTTCTATTCAACCCCTTCCCTAGACCGAGTACGCAGTTTATGGACGCACCCAGGCCCGCCGCTAGCTGTTTCAGCGCCCGCGTGCAATACCGATTATGCCGCCCCTTTGAACATTATTTGCCGCCCCCATTGTTACCATTCCAAGTGTCGCCGGCCGCCCGAAGCAGCTGTTGAGCTAAAAAAAAAAAAAAAGGTCGCCGGCTACGTAATACGCCACAAATTTCGTCGCGGCTACAATCGAGTGGTAACTATCGCGGGCCGGCGACTGTCGATCGCTCGTTTTGCCGTCCCCCCTCGATTTGCCGCCCGCGTGCGGTGCACGCATTGCACGCCCGCTTACGGCGGCCCTGGACGCACCCTTAGTTACACTAAACGTTAATTGCTTTCAAAGTACCATCAACATGATCCACTACGAACATAGTCTATTATACATTTATCCAACAATAAAGTCACTGTTAAAAGCATTCCTAGAAGACGTGCCTAATGTCACGGTTGTTAATTATTGTTTTATCTTCCACAGCTCGATGGTAATTACTAAAATTGTCGTCCGAGATAATACTGGGAAACGAGGTTAAATTAAAATACGAAAAAACTGAATAAGTCCCCTAACATTACACTTACTTTAATATGTTAAATGGAAGAAGTTAGGATTGGGGGACAGTATTGACGCCGGAATATTTTAATCAGGAGCAGTCATCAATCCATATGTAATTTGAAACAACTATTTATGAGGAGCCATCATTTCGTAATATAAATTTGGAGAGAATTACAAGGACTCGGAATCGAAGGCAGTGAATGCCCGTTCTTTCTACATGCTCATGCTATTAATTATTTGTGATTCATGTGCCACTAGGGACCGATTTCAGCCCCCCACCCCCCAAAAAAAAATAAACATTACTTATTTCTTATCAATACCAACAATGTTTCCTGCTCGACGAAGTGAATTCTTGATCACATTTTATTCCTCACGATTGCATGTTCACTTTAAAACTAGTTAGTAGCAGAGATAAATCCATTCTGTATTTATGGACGTGTCTACACACCAGGAAGCCAGCGGCTTAGGCGAATTACTAAGTTCACTGTTATATTTCATACAGGTTTCTTCAATTAACGTAAATTAAAAAGTTTTATCATAAACTTTACAGTTTGTTTATAAGTAGCATTAAGAGCCTTACTTTTCCGTAGTCCTCGGTAGTATAGTGGTCAGTATCCCCGCCTGTCACGCGGGAGACCGGGGTTCGATTCCCCGCCGGGGAGAAAATTTTTATTTTCTGAAAATTTGCCAAAGTATTTCTGAATATACTGCACTTAATGATTTCGAACCTTGAAGAGTACAGAACAAACGTTTACGTAATATAATGGATTTTCTGTTCAGATACGTTACATGTCTTCATTTTTACTGCCTGCCTACGAAATAAGATTCCTATTATTACTGGTAGTACGGGAGATTTTTTTTTTCATCAATTGCAGATAATAATCGTAAATGTATTACTGGCAATGCCTCTGAATTTTTCGATTGGTTATTTGTGTATTCTTCACTGATGCATCTTCAGAGGTTTTCTGTTAAAAATGTGTCTACTTGTCACTATTTTAATGGTATTCCATTTTTTATGCGGATTTAAATCATGGTATACATTATGATGATCCTTAAATTGTTTTATATCAACTCTTTAATCGCGGAATCAGAGGTTTTCTGGTGTATATTTGTCTATAGAAATAAGCATTATTTGAAATACAGTTATTTAAAATGCAAAATACCTGTATTCATCTTGCATCTGAAATACTTTTATGCGATAAGCATTTTGTATTTTATTTGAAGTATTTTTTAAACGTTTTTCTATTTTAAAAATGCAAAATACTTTCTTTTCTTCACACCTTTTTATTTCATATTTAATTAATTAATTTAATTGGAATGGTGCAATTCCCTAAACACCCCTATCCTGCACACACCTACATTTTCCCTCTACAATTTTTAACTTTAAATTCTTTCAACGTTTTTGTTAAATTATTCATCATCTGCCTTGATAACTTATTCCAATCCCTGACACCATTACGTAGAAAAGAGAATCTTCCCACATCCTTATGCCTGAAATCCAGTGCCAGCTTGTGGTATGATCATCTTTTCCCTTCCATGAACTATTTTTCATACCTACACCAATATATTTCAATGCCTCATCACCAGTGATGGTAGAGCTCATGAATTTGATTTATTATCTCAGTCAAACTACTGGAAACAATACCAAACGAGACTCAAATGTTAACTTGGTCTGTTGTGCAAAAAAGGGCTGTTAGATTTGTTTCAGTAAATTATCGCAGAATGCAATCAGTGACGGATATGATAAAGGAGCTGGAATGGGATTCATTGCAAGACAGGAGGAGGATGAGGAGGGTCATGGGAGTGTACAGGGCATATACTGGCGATGAGGCATGGAAAGATATTGCAATAGGTATGAAAAGTAGTGCATGGAAGAGAAAAGATGACCATGACCACAAGCTGGCACTCGATTTCAGGCACAAGGGTGTGGGAAGATTCTCTTTTTTAGGTAAGGGTGTCAGGGATTGGAATGAGTTACCAAGAGAAATGTTGAATAATTTACCGAAAACTTTGAAAGAATTTAAAGATAAAATTTGTAGAGGGCAAATGTAGGTAGGTGCAGGATAGGGGGAAGATGGGTGTGTAGGGAAATTGCCACCGGAGCCTGTGCTCCATTGCAATTAAATTAAATTAAATGAAATAACAATGAATTTTACATTATTGAAACATCTAATTATGACGCCACCGACTTGCATTTTGTGATTGTTTGTCTGTCGTTTTTATGCCAATTTTGTTTGCTTATTAATGTTATTAGAATGTAACTAAAACATCAAAAATAGGATTTTATTTATTACTGCATACCATACAGAACGAATCTCACTCGTTCCTGACTTAAAACATGGAGGAAGGAATTCCTTCCTCCATGACTTAAAACTAATTTTTTCATCTTTGGTGTAAGAAGTTAGGTTAATGCACGCGATACGTCAAATAACAATTCATGAAATGTTTATTAAAGTTTTCACTGCGGAAAAAATATTAAAATTTTATCGGACAGGGGCTATAAAACCATTTCATTTATACATTTATACTGAATCAATGTTTCAAAGATGTCAAAAAATTACAGGTTTCTCTGACAGATGACAACACTTCATCTATTAGTACGCAGTACGACTAGCAGTAGGCATAAAATGCTTAGTGTCAGCAATGGCATGCGGCCGCTAAGCCAAAGATCAAAATTTGAGTAAAGCTCATCAAACGCAGCCTATCCCAAATGTTGGGGAAAAAGGTGTTGAAGAAATTTGTTCACTATTTCACTCACAGGTTCTCATCCAACGATTTACATACTCTGCGCAGCAACTTCACGTTTTCTTAAAATCTTCGCCGGAGAAACCTTCTGTCGATACGTACTCGTAGCAAATTCCGTCAATTTCTGAACACTCCTTAACACCAGTTTTAAAGCATCTTTATTAGATAACGTTAGGCTTACGTGGAACGACGTCAGAAAATACTTGTGGTCGGGTTTCTGATCTAAGTGTTAACCTGTAGTCACGCCGCGTGCATCGTCTTCGTCAAAGTGTTTCAGACAGCAGGTTTCACGGGAGAGCGCCTCCTCTGCTTCCTAATTGTGGCTGAGGTCAGCCTTCGCTGTTTACACCTAGCTGTGCTGTACTTCCTGTTGGCGAACAGCATTGCTCTGGCAAGTAACAGGCCGCTTGCTCACTACCTCTGCCCGTAACGACACAAACATTCTTCCCACACAACTTGTGACGGTATCATGGCTTTTAACGTATTAATTACCAGGAAATATGGAAGTTTTTGGCTGGAGAAATGAGACGTAGATTCATTACGAATAGATGATTGCACGATATTAATAAATTGAGAATTTACACGATATTAGTAAATTGGGAGTTTAAATAGGGCTTGTTAAGTTGTTATAGTAGTATTAATAATTCTGGAATCCTGAAACCGTATAATACTGTTTTAGAATAATGGTTTGAAGCCGTAAGTAAGATTTGGAACATGATATAACAGTTGGGTTTTTGGTTGTATGAAAGAAAAGGACATTAGAAATTTTGTCGGATTTAAAGATTGTAGGGATAATTAATAGTATTAGATAAATTTAGAATATTTAATGCATATTTAGAATATGTGGATTTTTTTTGTATATAAACTTAAGTTGTGAAGGAAAGTGTATAATTTGAATTCGTGAATGTATGGAGGGAAACAGAAGAAATTACATAAAGTGGGCTAGGGTTGTCCAAAAGAAATTCCAACACCTGAGAAGGCGTACTATTGACGGATGACATCACAGTAGGCATTCTTCTGGTAAAAGTTGATAGATATAGGTCTGCGTCACTAGACTCATTGAAGTGTGACTACATGTGTCAGTTAGGTCACTTGTGTACTAGTTCGCAGCTATGATGTTTTTTATTTATTTTTTTATGGCATTTGGCTTCCTTTGGCCACGCAGCCAGCTCAAGTATAAGTTTAGTTCATCAAGTGATTTCAGTTTCTCCACGTATATATATATATGTGTGTGTGTGTGTGTGTGTGTGTGTGTGCGTGTGTGTGTGTGTGTTTTATGTGTGTTAATGTCGTGTCCGTCCTGTATCTTTCAAGTAATTCTAGACACACCACTTAGACACCATGTCCTCGGCCGGACTCGAACCGGTGACCTTCAGAACGTGGGGCCAGTACTCCAACCCCTACGCTATATAGGCCGGCTACTATGATGGTATAATGGGACAAAATGTTAATCTTGACAGTGATTTTGGACCCAGTAATCACTTCTTTTACTTTGAGCTAAAATATTTCAATTACGTGCGGAACATTTAATCAGTTCTCCAACCTTCAAAATCTTGATTGATTGAGTGCTTAGACCCGCCTTTTAGAAGATCGAAACTTTGATTAAATAAAAATAAATTATACTGAAACTGTGTAGAGGTAACGTAGGACGAAATCTATTAAACAAATCAAGTAAACTGTTGATTTATCTTCAATATTTAAAGAGCTGCAACTCTTTCGCAGAAGTGAACAGTTAGATTCAGATACTTTCTCAGCCTAACGTTGTGTGGCGGTAGTTTCAACTTACATGACCCTAATGTTATATTCAATAGGTGCCTAAATTCTTAACTTCGACAATGACAACATTTGTGTACTATCTCGGCAGCATGAACATTTAATAGCGCAAAATTTAAACATAATATATATATATTTAACTTCAACAGTACGCAATGCAATGGCTTAATGTGTGTATTTACCTTCTTCTCTTAAGGAAGTATAGAAAAATTAAGCTACTATAGGTCGTTCACTCCGAAATGGCGGTTAAAGGTCATATTTCTCTTGCTACCAAATCTCCGAGCTAACCAATGAATTGGTTTACGCAAACATTTTTGCGCATGGATTTTCAAATAGGCAATTTAGCAGTGATAATCTTCATAAAGATAAGAGTAGACAAAATTATGGCTAATTTTGATAGTTGATTATTACGTGTTAAGAAAATAATAACTCAAATTTTTTTAATTATTTAGTCGCTTAGAAGCTACATTTTCGTAGTTCTTTGATGGGTTTTAAGTTCCTTTCAACACCTTAGCTCTTTAGAGACGATCTATACTAAACCAGATGACTATGCATTGTGTATGAAGTACGACATACTTAAAAATCATAGATCGCAGTAGCACACACACTTGTTGAATCGGCATTTGAATATTTTTTTAAAACAAATCATACTATACGCGAATCTCACAATCGTTTGTTCGATGTTATTAACACATTATTCACGTGACATAAATCTGCAAAAGAAAATAAACAGACGTATGTCGATGTTGAACGTCATGAGACATCTGAGTCGGCTGAATCAGCCAGACTGACGGAGAGTATTGAAAATCCGTAATGGACGCGGTCGGATGCAATGAAACCTGGTGCCAACATCGCGCCTGCAGAAGCAGCCGTCTTGATTGCGATTTCTAGGCGTCTTCCGAGGCCACCGATATGAATCATGTTATCTTTTGCAGGAGACAGTTAAGGCCCAGTCACACTAGCGGTCAGTTCAGCTCAGCTCAATTCAGGTCAGCTCAGCTCACGATCCAGGATAGCATTCACACTAGCGGTCAGGTCAGCCCAGGTCAGGTCAGATCATGTAGTAGACGAGGCCATTTCATTTCAGTTTCTCATAGCGAACAATACCGTTTTCTGCCCCAACGTCAATTAAATCGCAATGATTTTGGATCGAGAGCCTAAAAATACGTCAATATCAAAAAAAGGATGGTTCTGGCTGCATCCAGAGTTTCAAGCGCAAACAGATCAAGAGAAAAATGAATGCTAACTAACGGCTATGCCGTGCGAGACGAGTTGTGGGAAATGTTTTTAATACTTTAGGGCTCAAAGAATTCGAATTTATTTTAGAAAAATTAATTCTGCCCCAGGATTAATTCATAACATAATTTTAGCAACATGTATTTTACACAACTATTTACGGAAGGATAAAATTTCATGCCATGTAGAAAATGAATTTCAGGATGAGTAAAAGAAACCCTATTTTTAAAATATTCTTTGTTTGTGTGCTAACGCTGGTACAGAAGCCTTTAATTCAAAAAATAAATTCACAATATTTTTTTAATTGTAAAACAGGATCTGTATCTTGCAGTACTAAAATCTGTAATAATATTTGAATTTATTTTACATTTTGCCGACTTTGTAATACACAGAAATAACATATGGTTAAAATATTTTTTTTTTAATTACTCTTTATTTATTGCTCACGAGCATAGTTTTCAGACGTTCGCCACCCATTTGATCTGACCTGACCTGACCGTCGCACGTTCACACTAGCGGTCAGCTCAGCTCAACTCAGGTCTTGACCGTTGTTGATCGGTGGCTGCGCGACCTTCAGTTTGAGCTGCCTTGCCCTGACCTGAGCGGACCGCGTAGTGTGAATGCTCCCATTGGATTACGTGTATAGCGATTTTTGACCTGAGCTGAGCTGAGCTGACCGCTAGTGTGAATGGGCCTTTAAGCTGCAGTTTCACAGTTATAGGACTGTAAAATCTTCATGTAGAACATTTCATACTATCAGTTTGCAGTAAATACGAGTTTTAGTAGAAATAGCCATTTCTTTGCAGCCGCAACTTATGATTACGGACTTACGTTAGTTAACTGTTACTAGAGATGACAGAAAAACAATAGAGGTACACCAACAGTCTCTTTCTCTAACGGACACAGTAGTCGTTTAATTTCAGTACAATAGTGTGGATTATGTCATTTCTATAAAGCACTTAAAATATTTTTTCCTTTCTAAAATTATATGAATAATTTATGTTTTATTGTGTACTCGGTTAATGCCTATAAGCCCTGTAGCTTCTGAAATACCTTGGGTCCCCAATGAGAAGAGGACCATGTAGCTTCTGAGACGAATCTGCTTTTACGACCACCATATTTCACGCTCCTGGAGGCTGGTCTCTGGATAGGAGAACGTGGTGGTTTACCTTCAGATGTCTCTCGCCTGACATTAACACAGCACTCAACACATTCCTAAGCAGGAGGGCCTCCTGACACTTCAAGAATAGCAACAATCTTAAAGAACTACAAAGGAAGTAAAAGTGAATTCTTTCAAAATATATGGGTAAAGGCCGGATTAACAGCGCCGTCTCCGCACTTAACGATCACAACACCTGCGAGTTAGGGTCAAGTTAAACAAAATGCTTGTTTCTGCTTTCTCTGTCCGAACCTAGCAGGTGAACGGTAACACCACGTAATAACACGTCCGGCCTTGTAGATTTCGGTTTTACAGGTTTCCAGAAATCATAGGCGAATACCACGGCTGAAATCCTTCCTGTTTTTTAAGTCTCATCCGGGCTCTAATGACATCAACGACTCCCTGGAATTCTTTTTTATCCCTACAAGTAGTGGCGGATCTACGAATTTTCGGAACCGCGGCAAAAAACTTTGAGATTGTCAACCTGACAAACATGAGGCTGCCGCCCTGGGCGATTGAGCAAAAAAAGAATCACTGCCACACGAAATTCTTTCGCCACCCCTTCAAACATGATTTTGTCGCCCCTATTGTTGCCTCCTGGGGCAGTATTGGATCTAAAAAAAGGTCGCCGCCACATGACTGCCATTTGCCGCCCCTAGGAACATGTTTTTGCCGCCCCCTGAAGTTGCCACGCGGGGCAACTGCCCCGGGTTGCCCTGTCCCCTCCCTAGACCCGGCACACTGTGTGATATAGACATTAAAGTGCCCCTCCCCTCTGAAGTGGACTGGGAAAAGGAACGGGAAGGTATTCGGTCATGGCCTTTCAGAAGGAACCATCCCGGTATTTGTCTGGAGTGATTTCGGGAAACCAACGAAAATCGAAATTAGAACGGCACACTCACCTGGCGTAAGGGCCAGGGTCGTCACAAAGGCTGTCTAGGGCGCCCGGCCGAAATGGAAGAGCCTCCCGCAAAACGAGCAGGGGTTAACTTAACCTCGACGGACAAGCATCACCCACCGCATAATCGGTAGTATGTTGCTTGTAAGACCTTTGTATTAGCTTAAATATAGACAGAATTACTTATAGAACTGAACGATCACTGTGGATGAAAGGAAAATGCTCGGGATTGGTATTTGGAGGAACACAGGAATAAAACAGCTGCGAACTTCCATAGTTTTGTTTCACAGATATTTTGTGACAAAAGTTTTCCCCAAGCATCAAGTATTTTTATATAAACCGTACCTGCTCCTCATTCGAAGCTGTGGATTAGAAGCTGCCACATTGACTAAACGAAACAACAGCTGGATTCAAGGACAGAAGACTAGGCGGGACAAAGTAAGAAGAGAATCAGTCCGACTCTAATTACGATTTTAAAAAAATGATCTAGACATCTTAGGAGAATTGAGACTCAATTTGTTTGGTCACTTGATGAGAGTGGTGCCGAATAGGCTATTTATGAAAACCAGTTACGGGAAAAGACAAAGATGATTGTCATTCGCAGTAAAGAATGTTAGAAGATACTGTAACAAAAGTAGTGATAAGACAGGAGACTATGGAACTGGCTTGTTCCTTATCACCTCCAGTCCTCTCGACTGAAAAATCGATCCCAGCATCGGCAGTCCACAATTCCGTTTTCAATGGTTTTCCGTAATCATTCTGATCGAATGCCAGCAGGGTTACTTCAAAAGTCCATGGCAGAATTTCTTCCTGTTCCTTTTCCTATATCCTCTGTCGGATCTAATGACGTCAACTAGTCGTAAAACCCTACCAAAAAATATAGCACTGCGTCAAACATGCTTTATCACGCTAGCCATTTCTTTGAAAGACTTTGGCTTTGTACTTCGTTTATTATTTGTTCTGAATGTTTATACGCGTAAAGGTAACTGAATATGGCCAAACATCGTGAGTGTTAATGTCAGATATTCTGTTCTGTTTACGAAACAAGCACCCTTTTTATGTAAATTTGGTACAAACCCTAGTCAAGCATCGATAGCACCGAAGAAAATCGTTTCTGGCTGCTTGGAAATTAGCCATCTAGAATCAGGTTGTAAGGGTTGGTGGTTCAGATCCAGGTGGGGTCCTGAATATTTTTAATTAAGTTTTGCTTTCTTCCATTGTCCGTTCTGTTGAGTCTACTATAGGGATAGCTTTGTGTAATATAAAGAATCATCAAAAAAACATTTAAACGAGGAGACTGAATGGCTCTATTAGCCGAATACAGTTAAAATAAATTTTTAAAAAGGGAGAAGATTATCTCCACTAACAATAAAACAAGAATATAATCGACCCTGCCTCAACGTCATGTAAAACTAAATATTATTACTGCAAACTGTATATCAGATACCTCCCACCATACAGTTACCTTTTTTTGCATTTTTAGAAATAACTAACGTGGAGGAAACTTGCCTCAGCGTGAAGCTGACCACATCACCTACTCCAGTTAATAAGCTGCAAGATTACTTTTTTTATATACAATTTTAACCAATAATAAACTATGGCGTAGCCATAAAATTTTACAGCACTTTTAAGTAAAATTATTTAGTTTTTCCAACCCTACTTTGTTTGAGCAGATAGAAATAAGTTGTTTTAATAAGAAATAATTGTCAGAAACCTTCTGCTACCCCAAGCCTACAAACGGAGTCATCGTAAATTGGAGCTCGAGTTTTATTTCACTTCCTAAGGCCATATAAGGTTAATGACCGTATGTAACTGCAGTTTGGTTCTACAACAGCCTTACTGCAAGAGTTGAAGGTTCTATAGTTTGTAGTTTGATGCTGACACAGGTTACCGCCACGGCATGTTATATGCCACCCGTATTTTTCCATCGAAATGTTATCGCATATCACGAAATATTCCATACCACCCGTATTTTTCCATCCCACTCTTATCGGTCAGCCGTAAATATTCCATACCGCCCGTATTTTTCCACTAGGATTATCAATACTTGACGTAACCTTACTACTTGCATCAGCATCCTGTCCGTGTTTAATGCAACCACCTGGACAGCCGCGATCAACTGGTAGCCTATATCCTGCACAGATAATGTTACGGACAATGAACTGCTTTCATTTGGTCTGTCTGTACTGTATAAGGCGCCCTACTCATACATAATAGTAGTTAAATGACATGACAACCTTTCACTCCAGAAAGTGAGCCCAGTTGAAATAAATAAAATAAAATGATGTGGACTTCAGAACGAAAAATGATGTTGAGCGATTGATTTTTTTAACGTCTTTTAACGATAGGAGTAAAAAATGTTACTGAAGCATTTTGATCTGAAAACTTCTATTCGCTCATTAATTATAGCGATAGTAGGTCGAACTTTCTTGTTACAAGATACGGTACAGATTTGAATCGCTAATAACTATGAGACTAATAATGTGTTAATAACGGTTAAGACCTCAACAGGTAGAGCATGCCTGTACGAGTTCGTCGTCCAACATTAATTGTTTAGCCAACGGACTAGCGCGAGTGAATGTTGGTGATTGTGTCGAATTGGCGTTGTTTTATGTTATAAATTAGTGTAGCGTGAAAACGCGTTCAGCTAGGAGGTTGATTCTAGTGTCATTACAAAGAGCTCGTGTAGCACTACCAGGAGCCAAAGTGAGATAATAAAAATATTCTTCGGAATATAAATAAAGATCGATATTAAATTGAAAATTAGAAAAAATAAAGATGTCGTCTCATATGAGTCGTAAATATATTTTGAATTATAGAAAACACAAATCAGAAGAAAGCTCGCGTCAAAGGAAACCCAAGAGACCTACAAAGTCCAGGGTCGAACAAATGCGAGGGTTACCACGACAGTTTCGAAAATAAAATAAAATAAAGTTTACGTGTGTTACTTTAGCTATTACAGACCTCTGACGCAAGCGATAAATTTGTAATTTACCTATTATGTATCTCTTATACTATTCTACGTAACCACTGTACTGAAGAGATTGGTAATTAAATTACATGTTAATGCAAAAACACTTGTTATGATTTTATCACGACGTTTTCAAGAAAAATATACGGCGCTGACCCGAGCTGCGCCTTTCTGTATCTTTTTTACTATTGCTAAAATACCAAATGAAAGACAATTAAGTCAAACCGAAGTTTACAGCAATTTGGCGAATGTGTTAATGTTCCCCCATACTAGACTAAGGTCCAGGGCAATAGTCCCGGGTTCAAATCCCAGTCTCGTCATACCAGGCGACCTGTTGTAAGGTGATTTTTTTGTAATTAACAAAGCGGATTGTGGAATACTTATCTCATTTTCACTTTAAAAACTTCACAAATCGAACAGCACGAAACTATCACAGTGCTCGGAAACACATGGGAACATTCCCTATCATCCTTGTCATCTCTAGAACCTATACTGTGATAGTCACTTGTTAGTCATTAATTTTCAAGCAGTATTTATGTTGTAAAACACCCTGGATTACATTTATATGGAATATCTCGTCCAAATTAGAGGCTTGTAGCAATTATAATAAGGCCAGAGACAATAACTGTAGCCCAGAACCAAGCACCGAATACACGGAATTTTGACAACACTTTACTTAAGCTTTACTTAAGCTTTACTTGAAGTCGACCGGTGCCACATTCTTCCAGAATAATATGATTCAGTTGACTACATAGTTTCTGCATATAATTTTTAATTAAAAGTGATTTACTGTTCGCCGACGTAATTAGGACGGGAAAGGATTAGATGCAAGGAACAGGAAGGAATTCGGTCACGGTCTTTTGAAGGAACCATTCCTGCAGTCACCTGGAATGATTTGCGAAACTATGGAAATCCGGACGGGGATGTTTCGACGTTCCTCCGTCCAGGTGTCCTTTCTATTATATGGTTTGTTGGTAATTTCGTGGTTGTTGACAGGGGTTCTGAATCTGCATCTGTCCTGTGTGATATCGCCTGTGATTTCATCCTCCTAGAGGTACTTTAGATTTCAAGTTACCAGATGTTCTTCACTTTCTTCATCTGCTTGTTATTCGTTCAGATAATGTATGATTCGTCTTTTTCTGAATGTTTCTGGGATAGCTCATGTGATTTCCTTTTCATACACATACCTCTTGCACAGACTGGCACGAATATTATCCTTAAAATTTTCTTTTCTTGCTTATCAATATCTTGAATTGGTGCTCTGCTCCAAATAATCGAATTTGACGATGCGTGTAATGCTTCCTGTTTGATTACTGTGTCGTAGAATCTCAATTTAACATTTCAGGATACTGACTTTTTCTTGTATCTGTTCCAGGTGATTCTATAGGCTTTTTGGAATTTAGATATTCTCTCGTTGCTTGCTTAGTGATTTAATCCCTCGGGTTGAGAAATGTGCCCAAATCGAAGTTTCGCTTGTTGTCTGTCATGGTGCCGAGACGATCCTTCCATACGGTCAGTTTTAGTATACGAGATTTGGATACCCAATTTAGAAGAAAATTCATGCAGTTTTTGAAGGGAGTAGATTGCCCCTTTCCTGTTGTTGGAGAAAATTGCTGTATCATCTGCAAAGGCCAAACACCGGAGGTGAGGTTTATTTTGAGTACTCTGCCAATGGTCATTCCTTTTACTTGTGTTGGAGACACTACTATAGAACAGAAGATTTACGGTTAACGTGGTGACAGGCGGGTATTGTTCCACAAAGTTGTCAAGCGCGCGAGCAAGCGGAATGAACACCGGAGGGAGATGTAGTGTGTGACCCCGTCCATTGTGGAGAGAGACACACACTGGGAGGTCGCAAAGCAGACAACACAGCCGATGGAAGAGAATTGAAAAAATTAACCCTCGAGCGACTTTCTGGCGCCTGGTTTGGCATGTTTGTTGCCCTTTCTCTTGCCCTGCCTCTTCTGTTCCAGGTGAATAACACTTAACCATGTTGAAAGAATAACGACGTTTGCTTTCAGTGTCGTACATTTCAATCATCACCTGTTTTTCTTGATTTTCCTGATGTTTTACCGTGTGGCGAATAAAACGGTTATCAATTGTAAAACAAATCACATAAATTAATTATATTAAAATAAATTAATCTATAAGTGCTGAAATAAAGCGGTCTGGTAGCTCTATCGTGAAGGTGCTTGCTTTCAAAAGTTTCTGGTTCCGGTTTGAAATCGCGATGGATGTAGAAGTTTTTAAGATTGTATTTGATTATACGCGAAAGAGCTTCACCAGGACGTCCCATTTTTCGGATTCCACGGTAAACCGTATGTCCCAAAGGTAAGACCGAGCGTGGTGGCCTGGCTCTGGCCTCGCATTCGGGACGACGCAGGTTCGAATCCCCGTCCGGGCATCCAGATTTGGGTTTTCCACATGGTTTCTCCAAATCACTCCAGGCAAATCGCGGGATGCTACCTTCAAAAGGGCCATGACCAAATCCCTTCCCGTTCCATGTCCCCATGCCGCCTCTAATGACCTCGACGTCGACGAGGCGGAAAGCCATAAGTAAAAAAAAAAATAATCCAAAGGTAAGGAACTACTAACCGTCCTACATCTGACACGATGTCTTATCATGCCTCTTTCAGAAAGATCCAACCAATCTTCGGGTTGTGGACTAAGTAATTATTTAAAAAAAGTGCCGCATATTGTTTTAGCGTGTTATTTTCAATACCCAACTATACTGGGATATGACCATGAAGACTTTATGAAAATAAGAGAAGACTAGTTAGTTTGTATATTAGAAGGTCAACAGTGTGGGTCGCCATTCTTCGAATTGAGAATTCTTCCACATGACGATGTACAGTAATTGATTAGGGAGCGTCCATAAACCACGTAGCTCACATTTTGGCCTCCTGTGAACCTCCCCTCCCCCCACGTAGCACGTAGCTGTTTTCCCTATTGGTCCCAGAAGATATTTTGTATTGTTTTCTCTTGTCAGACTATCGTAAATTACATACGGAGATAGTTAAATGTAAGAAATAAATATTCTCATGCTGTTGTGTGTTCTGTACCTTATTTTAACTGTGACAAATAACATGCATAAGAAGTTACGTGGTCTGACTCGAACCCCCCCCCCCCTCTTTCCCCGTAGTTTAGCGTAGCTTTCCATCCAACCCCTCCGCCCCCTAGACGGAGACACGTAGTTTATGGACGCTCCATTATGAATTGAAGGAAGAGAAGCAACAGGGGCGTTCTCTAAGTCCTATCCGATTTAAATGGCAGAGGAAATTGCCGAACTGATGCCGGATCCTGATATTACTAGTTATTAAAAATATTTTAACGTCCTAATTGTAAAACCACAGCTTCGAGGGGATAAGTAGTTGAAGGCGATCGTAGAGTGAGCCTTTTTGACTAAGCAAATTGCTCAAATTTATTGTAATGTTACCGCCACTCTCTGTCTAATATCCTCGGCGCATTCAGAGGGAGCACTTGTAAATCTATTCTATGCTCCCACGTAATGGATTCCTTAGCTAACCTATCGACATACTCGTTATGTTTGATCTTTCTGTGAGAGGGTAACCATAGTAATCTTATATAATTACGTAATCTTTCTCGGCGTTGAGAATACAAATAATGTTCTCGGGTGCATAGTAATCTTATTCGTTCTGGCCTCGCGGGAGGACGCGGGTGCGAATCCCCGTCCGGGCATCCAGATTTGGGTTTTCAATGGTTTCCCGAAATCACTCCAGGCGAATGCCGGGATGCTTCCTTCAAAAATTCCATGGCCGATTTCCTTCCCGTTCCTTGTCCCCAGTCCCATCCGGCTTCTAATTACCTTAGCCGTCGACGAGGCGTAAAGCCATAATTAAAAAAAAAGTAATCTTATTCTGTTGCCCTTTGTATTGTTGTTGTGTGGTTCGTGAAGGATATCTATTATAAAAGACGTCATCCTACTGTACAACTGGGATTTTCTACACTCTTAATGACACTGAAGAAATCAATGTCAGCTGATCCGACTCTACTTCACGGCTTTTAATATCATATCAGCATATTGTCGTTCGCGCTTGTAGTGAATCTAGTAGGTGATACTGCGTTATGGTCAATGTATTTCACAGCCTTCTAAATTATTTTTGAACCGTGTGAGCTGTGACAGGGCCTAAACTAACTAATTGAATATTGAGCATATAAATAACGTAGTAATTCGACTTGTAGTCTAAAAACTGTACTTGAATATCTCTTCTTGGAAAACAGGCTGTCCATCGAATGTCGCAATATTTCAACTATTTCTTTCTAAACTGAAGACGCATTGAGTGAAGGTATACTGCTTCTGTCACCTGTATGCATGATCGCACGTTTGTCCTCCGAGTGTTTCAGAATATGCATCCATTCCCTCAGCTGATGAGAATTAGTTTCTCCACGGAAAATTTTTTAAAAATTGGATTCTTCTTTTATGGATAGACATTTTGGGCTATATGAACATTGCTTTTTCGTTGTAAGTACATTCTTCCGCGCGGACTAGTACTGAGGTAATCAATCACAAAAGACTATTATTCTGATACACCCTGAACCATTCTAGCAGTCCAGGGTTTTACAACATAAGTACTGCTTGAAAATTATACGTTCTCAAATTCACTTCTTTAGTATTATTCCGCAACCGCGATGTCCAAATAACCGGGTATTCCGACGGATTCCACTAATAAATAAATTGTTGGAGTGGATTTTAATGCTCCTGAACAGCAGTGCTGTAATGAGTCCAGCTTCTGAAGCTGCCGTCAAGTGTAAGCTATCCTGTCTTTTCAACGACGGTTTGTTATTTATAGGAGATGGGGCCCCAATTCTCCTCTTTCAACACATGCAAGCCGTGAGCTCGGATACACATACTGAGAGGTAGTTTGACATAGTATGGAAATGAAAAACTCACTGTTCCTGTGGAAATATTATTCAATTTAATTAATAACATTAATTGACACAACTTCTAAGACACTCTTGTTACATTGACACAAGTTTCCCATACATTTCACAAGCAATTTTTTGTTGTGTACGTAAGGGCTGTGTTCGTGCCTACAACCTTCTCAAAGCGGCGACACCCAATCGACAATCGCTGCCCGCCCAGCTGTGCTGTCCAGTGTCAAAGATTGTTACACAACTTAGATAACAACACTATGCTACCCCGGTTACTGAACAAACTACAAACTGTGGAAACCCAACATTATTACATATCAAGTTGAAAATATTAATATCAATTATCTTATAAATTTTACATAATTCAACATTAATAAAAATAACAAAATGGTTGGGGTTAGTGATAATGTTATAAGAGATGTGACCAATAATCTGTATAGAAGTCAGAGGCAGTTGGAGTGAGAGCCCCTCCATGTTCTCGCTAATACCCTTACAATATTAAGTCGTTTATCAGGTTTTGCGATTATCTAATGAATGTTACTATCTAGGTAAATCAAGAATTTAGTGTCATTCACGAAAGGTGTATTGGTTTTTCACTGGAAAAAAGTTCCTAAGTATATCTTAAAATTTGTGGTGATTTTGTGCTTTGAGAATACAACTACCGACGATTTATTAATGGTTATATCTAAGCCATGGATGTGTCCTCTGTAGATTTTCCCTGTCCTGTTGGCCTGGATATTAAGGTTCCTGCTGATCCCTTTGTCTACAGTAGTTGTATTAAGATAAAATTGCCTATGGTAGACGACAGTGTATCTTAATCGACATGAAACTGTATCAAGTTTGAATATAAGCCATAAAACCGTGAATAAAACCAGCAACACTGTCTACTATGTATTCGGTGATTGTCTATCGATACTGAATAGTTTTTGTGTATAGTGTGCTTGCTGTAGTCGGAAGAGCGCACCTTGTTAGCGAAATCGCAACGTCAGAAAGTAACACTCAAGCAATGTAAGTTTGTTTCACTTTCTACCTAACGTCAATGAACAAATGTCTTCTTTATCACCTTCGGGGGAACGCGGGTTCGAATCCTCTTCCAACCACCCACATTTGGGTTTTTCCATTGTTTCCCAAATCACTCCAGGTAAATTCCGAGATGGTTCCTTCAAAAGGCCATGACCGAATTTCCTCCCGTTCTTTGCCCTCAGTCCTTTCCCGCCTCTAATGACCTCGACGAAGCGTAAAGCCAGAATAAAAATTAAACTGTTAAGTACCTACGGGGAAAGTGTTGCCATTTGCCTACGAAATGTGTAACTGTTTTCAGCGTGTGATAAGTGCACTTTTTATTTGTGAAATGTGTAGTTTGTGAGGCGGAGATTGAGGACCGTCCCACCATTCACCTTGGTGGCTGCGGGAAACCTGTCAGGACGGCCGGTACGCGGGAGCTTAAGGTTGATGCCCAGTTCGTTGTACCTCTACGTTCCAGTGTGTGGCGCCTCAGGATTGTGAATATTATAAATGTAATCTCGATCAAATAAATAATCGTATGTTTTCGTAGTTTAAACAAGAAGAATATTTCTATTACGGATAGCCTCTGTGTCGAATATAGATACCTAAATTCTTGTGCGTTCATTTAATCTACAGGGGAAATCAGGTTCCTCACAAAAAACTGAGTTTCAACTTTCAATCATAAGCTGAACGAACCTTCATGCCGTTGACAGCAATAAGATTTTTCAGACGCTTTTTTTTTTTTTTTTTTTTGCTGTCATCAGTCTTTCGACTGGTTTGATGCAATCCTCTATCCCTTCCTATCCTGTGCTAACCTCTTCATTTTACACGCTACGGCGCTGTATTAGGAACCAGTGGCGTAACAATAGGGTGGTAGGACGGGCAAAATACCATGGGCCACACGGCCGGAGGGGGTCCCCGCCACCCACCTAGCCTGCCATCCTCTTCAACAAAAAGCCCCGCCCATTTTCACCGCCCGGGCACGTAGGGAAGCTAAAAAAAGGATGCCAGTGGTGTCAACGTAGTTAGCCACTGGTAGGTACCTAAAATTGACACGATGTCATATTTCAGAGTCTGTAGTTACGTATATTGTATCGCAGGCAGATAGTGAAATCCATCACTTGCTGAGTACTTCACGGCTAGCCAGCAGATATTGCAAAGGGATATTTTTTACATTATTGTACTTAGGCACAGTATCGGAAAGAAAAGTATCGTACTCACTAAAGTATTGAAAAAAAAGTATCGCTACCTTGAGGTATGGTAAGAGAAGTGTCGAAAACATATTTTTCAAATCATTCATTGGAATTGAGACTTTATATTATTTAATTTTTTATTTTAAGGTTAAAGGTCTGCACCTGGGCGTTAATTTTAAATATTTTTTAACTGACCGGGATTTTTTATGTTGGTGAAATTTGCAGCAATAAACCATGTTCCTTTTTGTAGTCCTACTATGAGAAAAAATGTATTATAAGTCAAATAAATTAAAACAAGGTTAAACTTAATTAGATTCAAATTTTATTTTAGTTATAAATCAAATCAACAGCAAATTCCGTGACTAATTAAACTGTTGAACTAAGCAGCTAAAATATATCCTACATTTTCCACTCCTTCGTACAGTAACTTAAAAACAATAATCTACACAATCGTTTCGACAGTAATTTGTTTCTTGTCTTTGACATAGTACTGCTGGCCTTTGAAAATAAACATCCGGCACAATTGCTGCAACTGTCAGGTGGGCTAAGTTATACAGGTTAGGGAATACTACTTTCGTATCTTTCCATTACTCCTAAGGATCAGTCGACATTGGCGACATTCGTGTTGCCAAACAAAGGTTCATTTCATCCTTTTCATTAACCAAAGTACACTGTAAATAGAAACCCGATATTCGACTCTTCCTTTTTTGTTTTGTATCTGCTAAGGTCTTTTGATGACATCATATGTTGATAGTGTGCAATAGAAGAATGACTAACTGGATCATTGGAGGAGGTGACATTAGTGTTTACTGCTGCTAAACACGTTATACTAGATATCACCTTGGCTGAAGCCGTGGAATCATCGAAGTGAATTTTTTTTAATCTAGGATCTAGCAAGCAGGACATTGCGATTAACAACTTTTGTCAGTGGGTTCAGATCCGTTCTTCACGGACAATCCATACAAACCAAGCAATCGATAAAGTTGATAACCAATGATAATGTAATCGATAGTTCGAGACTCCTTCCTTCCTTTCTAAAATAAAAACTAGAGAAATGTCAAAACTATGTAAGTTCTCATAACATTCTCAAGTTCTATAAACGACAATGCTACCTTAATTAAAAGACATCTTAGTTCTCGTCTTGACATATACCTACTCTTGTCTGGGGGGTCATGCATCATACAGCCGTCTTTTTCTTTGAGGGGCTTTGTGGAACTGCCTCCAATTTTTCCACTGTGATTTTGGTATCGATATCTGCCATAAAGTACTGATATGAGTTAAGTATCGAGTACAAAAGTTTCGGTATCAAAAGAAAAGAACTCGATACCAAAAATATCGATACTTTTTCCGTGTCCCTACTTCCGGGGCTCATGACTTTTGGGGTCTGGCACCTAGTAAGTGTGATCCGGTGGGACCCCTTCTGTGTGTGTATTTGATTCTATTTGGGAGAAGCCCGTTCTATCAACTTTTCTCTCGATCCTCCTTGGTCATCTCTTGCTCGCGCTGATAATATCTTAGGTGTATGGAGCTTTCCATTTCAAAAAGTCGACTAGATAAACAAATGCCGAGTTTCACTTTTTAAATTATATATGTTTGCACTTAAAATTTGCCATTAACTGTTATATATAACGGAATATAACAGTCAGGATGCAGAAAATTGTTAAGAATGCATAGTATGGTCAGATGTTTGGAAAATAGAAAAATCCATTCTTAATCGTCAACAATAGGTGCGCTTACTTCTTGCTTGGAGGCTTCTGCGCAGTTGTTATATTGCTTCTGGTTTACGGTCATCTCCTCACGTGACGGTCGCTGTTCATGTTGTTCTAGTGTGTCTAGTGTCGTGTTGATGGTGACTTATTGGTAGTCTTTGTATTTTTCATATTTTCATTCGCAGCTTTACGTGAACCACACTGTTGTGGTTAACAAGGTAGGAGATGGTTAGCGGTGACTATTTCGTGTGTTTTGAATTAATTTTTAATATTAACGAAAATTATATTAATACGCACACATGTAATAGAAATAATCACTTCAAAAGGTCTTTACTGCATGGAAGGTTCGTTTTTTATGATTTTCCTTCGTCTGTACTTAGAAAATTGTTAAATTTAGTTTATTAGATAAATTAACCAGTTTATTCTGATTCATGAGTTGTGTCAAATGACAAGCGGTGCACGTACAGTCAAACTCTTGATGCATGTTTCTAATTTTAGCGATTAAGTCTATTCTGAAGACGATATAACTTAAGTCGATAGAGAATAACACTAACAATTTTTATCCAGTTAATCTCGTAATGAACTTAAATACGGTTACCTGTGAGTTTATCCAGATTATGATGCTGAAAGTATACGCTTAATGTAGAAATAACGCGATATCACTCACAAGTCAGCTTTACAAGGCAATGTGTAACACGGAAAAATAGTAGGCCTACTGGCTTCACTGTTCCTTACTGCTACGAACGCTTTAAATGAACTCAATTGCGTTTATGTTACAAATATTACAACATGTTGCTCTGAAGCTAATATTCCATCTATAAACTTCAATGGGTAGATTTTTATTTACGTCGTACTAAAATGTTGGTAGCAAATTATCTGAGAAATAATGGTAATTATCTCTGACTTCACAGACACTCGTCTGTCTCGCAAGGTTTTAGTTATGTGTGTTTCCTCTAGCGTATGTACTGAAGCTGTAATTCATCAATCTAAATGTGAATTATACGAAGACCGGACGCTCTCATTGGCGGAATGTTACCAACTCGGTAAGAGTACAGCAGCATTTTTGCCTTACTTATGTAACAGATTCAGGTTTTATTAATTCGAAATAATTTTTAGAAAGAGAAAAGAGATATTGTA
This sequence comes from Vandiemenella viatica, assembly GCA_031002005.1. NCBI lineage: Eukaryota > Metazoa > Arthropoda > Insecta > Orthoptera > Morabidae > Vandiemenella > Vandiemenella viatica. The sequence continues at coordinate 220,749,259 of CM061919.1, read as the reverse complement.
GATTAATTTAATTTTAAAATCATAATTGCTTTATAAAAACTGCATGAATTGCTTCGGTTATCTGTTGTCCTATAAATTTGTCGTTTTGTTTCTTCTATGTATATTACATTCGTTTATCTGTTTCCAAAACATGACAGCGTTAAATACAATCTGTTTCTTTTACAATAAACACTGCTATCGACTGTGCTTTCCGTGTTAGAAAACATATGGCATTATCTGATGACGTGCTCGTTTGTGTAATATATCCTGTATAAATTAGAGACCATTATTTTGTTGATATATCTACTGTGACCATAACTGTAATACCCTTAAGTCACTAGAACAATATTTACTTGGGGGTATACTTCAATGCAACATAATTGTATCAACACTTCGTAAGCCACAACAAATACTTGATTTATCAAAAAAGAGCTTGGGCATAATCGGGAGAAGGTTGGGGGAAAGAATTCGCTGTTGGATTTTTGAAGAAATTATCCCACCACTCTGGTAAATCATAGATAAGAAAAATTAGGCCGAACGTGGGATTGAACGCACATCCTCCAGAATGCCAGGCCTGAAATTAACCCCTTATCCACCAGGCTCCATACAAATAAGTTAATTTGCCTTCTGTGAATTCATATTTTTTGGTTGCTTAATTTGCTAGATACAAAAAAAAAACGGTAATTTTTTTTCTTTTAATTGCATCGACGTAAGCAAACAGCGGAAAAAATAAACATCTTCAGTAGGAAACAAAATACGTGATTGACGCAAGGCGCCAGATAAGTGGCAGCAGCTAAAATTAATCAATAAATTGCAAGTCATTTGAACACTATGAGACACTACCTACGGCAACAAAAGCAGTGACCCGTGTTACCGTGTGTAATGGTACGGGGTTATTTATAACATCGCGTCCAATGACGATGGGTACTGAAACTGTAAACTAAACAATAGGAAATGGAATATATGTATGATGTAACATTGTACTGTTTATAGTGTTAAAGGAATAATAACCATCGTGACACTTTCTGGAATTTATTTGCAAATAAAAATGTTTGGGAGCAATAACTATTATTTTTTTATCATGTCGTATGAATAGTCATTGGTATAAGTGGTTTATCCTCACGCTCGAAGCTCTTTGGCACTACGTGGTATGAAGTAGGTAGTTGATGAAGTTAACATCTCTTTACACATTTATAAATTTTGAAAGTTGTATTTATTACCTGTTTTTTCTCTGTTTCGTCCAAGCAGTCAAAATACATTATTTTTTATAACATTTTATTCTTCGCTCATATTTACAACGATATTCGTGACACTACATTTTAAGCAAGGTGTTCGCTGATATGATAGATCTCTGTTGGAAGCTTTCTTTTATTTCACATCTTGCGTCTAGGTTGAAATTCAGTTTGAATTTCAGCATGGCGCATTCAAATAGGCTAAATAAGTCCAGCAATTATTTGAACGTAAGCAAGTTAGACTTCTCTTTAAATTAATCCAATCACACGCAAGGAATCTTATAGAGATTGTCTAACAAATCTAATGTTCTACGAGGAAATTCGTCCCAAACATAATGAAAAGGAGAAATTTTTTACTGGAAGTGATGCGCTTTATAATTCTCTTCCTTCAGAGACAGCCTATAAAAAAAAATAAACCATACCATAATTTTGTGGTTTTAATCTGTTATTAGGATGAATTGTGCATTACAATAATTTGGGCCAGATCCGACAAAGAAAACGCCACATCTCAACTTTAATTATATTGTAAACACTTCACTAACTGTACCTACATGAACAAGGTAGATTGTCAGAACTAACCTAAACAATGTTGCCACCTTAGCGATTTTGTCGCTAGATTTAGTGAACTTTGAAGTTCGACAGCGATTTTCTTAAATGTGTTATCGCTAAAAAATTATTTGCTGATTTTTAGTGATATTCAGTCTTGCAGTTTCGAAAAATATTCTCACTTCCTTTCAGCTACATTATTTGGTAGAAAATGTGTCTTTTGAGTGTGTCAAATACTCTTACGCAGTGCAAAGATAACAAAATAGTAGATGTTGCCTCAGTATTCAGATTTGATGACGAAAAAACTGACAAACCCCTACTGCAGTGACATAGTATTAATAATGGAACGCTACAAACAATGCCATTGAATTTTGGGCTGAAGTTCGAAAATACAAGAATGCTGCTGGAATAAATACTTTTTTGGAGTTATCTCATTTAGCCATATCCGGTTTATCACTTCCTCACTCGAATGCAGCAGTAGAGAGGTTTTTCAGTACAATGAACATTGTTAAAAACAAATTGAGAAATAGGATGGCTGTAAATACTCTTAATAGCATTCTCTTTATAAGCAATCGGTAAACATTGTGAAAACAACCACTACAGTTACGAGCTTCCGGCTGATGTGATAGCTGCAATAGGCTATTTGACAATATTAAAAAAATATTATAAATTGAACTCATTCTCATAGATTAATGCTTCAGGAAGCTAATTTTATCAATTTTGAAAAGAAAAGTGGATTATTTTTAATCATAAAGCGAAATAAAAATTAAACTTTTCTTACCTCTGGTCACGTGACAGAAAACGCTCTAGGATTGGTGGTCGCTTGAGTGACGTCGCACGTCTGTAAACGCTGCGGCTAGGAATGGAGCGTTTCCTATTATCCAAGTTTTCAACTATTTTTATTGTTTGTTGCTGGTCATTTCTTGTTATTAATGAAATTTCATTTTGAGTACAAAATCGAGAACATTATGTAAAAGCCTACAGCGGAAAAATAACGAAAATAGACGCCTTATTTGTGGGGCTGGCTATAGAAAAAAAACCTGACTTTTATTCTACTGAGCTTAAAAATGTAACAGCTTCTATTTGAGACTCATTTATATTTAAATTGAAAGTTAGAGATTGATTGTTTTGCGTTAGCAAACCATACGTCGAAAAATTCTGTACGCGAAATTTGTGCAGTCATGCTGAAAATAAAGAAAAATTGTATGGGTGTCGCAAATATACGCAAACAAATTAAGGTATTTCTTGTAGCTAACAAGCAGCTCTTTCAAATAAATATAGTAAGAGATCGGTATAATGTGGTATAATGAACTAAAACTCAACATGAAATTGGCTCAGTAGTTTTTTTTTAATTAATAATAATCTTGTTCTGTTTTAATGATGCTATTGTATCACGGAAAAATCATGCGTAAACTTACCTTGAGGCTCGCCAAAAGCAATAGCAACACACAAATCACTACTAACACGCAGAAATACAGCGTAATCATCGACCAAACTCAATGGATTAGCGCGGCCGACTGAAGCGCTTGTTCGGTAGATCACAGGAAGCCCATTGTTCAAACTATTTTTTCTATTGTTAGCCCTGAATTCGTTGAAAATAAACCTTTGTTCCGAGTAGTATGGTTCATCTACTTTGAATATAAATAATTATTTTGCCTGTGTAGACAATTATCAAAACTGACTTTTGTCCCTCTAGATTTAGAAAATATCACACTGTGCGGCGTCCTCCCGGATGAGAGGTCAGAGCGTTAACCGCTCACTCACCACGCTCGGAACAACTGGATGTTGTGGGCCATTTTTCTTAATTGCAGATTAAAGTATATGGAAAAATAATATTTTTTGTCAATAAAACTGAATTTGTTTGTTTATTCATTTACCTACCTCGTTTCACTTCATTTCACATGAAGAAACTGTGAAGTGTTCACTATTAACATAAAGAGAAGCAATTAATAAGTAGTGTCAGGATAGCTGCGTGATTGAAGAGTGGTAATGGAATTCAGAACGTCCTACGTTCGAAGAACCTTGGTTGGGATAATATTTTTTGTGTGAAATTTTTTCGGTATTTGTTTACTGTTTTTTGCACTACCATGTTTTTATTCGAAGAATTCATAATAGTTTCTAAGCGTCATGCAAGTGTTTGAAACAAATTTCTACCATACATGAAAAGTTTTTATTTTAAACTTACCAGAGAGAGAATATCATGCAAAAAATACAGGTGCACGGCCGTGAACAATGGAATTTATTTTAAAAGTGACATCACATGTAGAAATTTCATGCTAATCTTGCAACAGTTCCGGAACGTTTTGTCTCCTTTTCGTTGGAATTTTTATGTGACGATACAACTGTAGGTTACCTTCCTGACATAACTGCGTCTATTAGGCGATATTTACTTTTAATGTGCAAGTCATTTTAAGTTATATATATAAAAAAAACAACTTCTTTCCGTGTGCAGGTAACGTCCAATTTCCTTTTGAAATCTTCTTTGGTTGTTTCAAATGTTTGTAATTCGCTTGTTATCCAAAAATTTGTGAAGCCTTCAGAAAAAAGAAAAGAAAAATTAAATTGATTTTCTGGTGGATTTTCGGGGGAAAATTATTATGCAATGCAACCAACAGCAACTAGTATTCAAAGAAAATGACAAAAGAAAACCAACTGAAAATATTCCGAAGCGAGGATCGAACCTCAGGACCAACCCTAATAATTCTCGCCTTGAACAACGTATTACATTTACGCTACGAAATTGCGGTGTAAATGAGATTCACAGAAAATCGTAAGTGACTTTGTTGCAATATCAAATTGAAGTTGTTACATTTTTAAGCTCCACAGAATAAAACTCAGTGGTTGTTTCTATAGCTAGGCCCATAAATAAAGCGTCTACTTTCAATATTTTTCCGCTGTAGGCTTTTCCAAATTGTTTTCGATTTTATATTAAAAACGAACCTTCATTAATAACAAGAAATAACTAGCAACAAACAATAAAAAATAGCAGAAAACTTGGTAATAGGAAACGCTCCATTCCCAGCGGCAGCGTTTACAGACGGGTGACGTCACGACTGCCGTTGCACGCGCCAGGCAGCAAATGAGCGTTTTGGCGGGCTTTTAAATTCTTTAAATTTTAACTTTGAATTTTTCGGAAAAATAATGCACTTTTGTCAAAAAATCTCTTCACTCGGTGAATAACCTGTACCAATAAACAATTTAAAACCATTTTCAAGAAGTAGTCAAATACCCTATTGGTAAAGATGCTAAATACTCTTCTAAAAATAAGACTGACGATTCATCTCATCCTTCACATCTGCAAATTGTGCAACTCCAACGGGACCAAGATGATGAAGAATAAATACCGATTAAAGAATTTGATGTTGATTTTGAATACAATAATATGTTGAATTTAATAAAATTACTAATTATTGAAATATTTTTATATTACATACTTTTCCATTTTCCTTTATTTTACTTAGCGATTTCTAGCAAATCTTTTAATTCTAAATATCCCGTAATCTAGTGAGTTTTTAGACCAGGTCTAGCGACTTTTGTTTTCATAAGGTGGCAACACTGAACCTAAATCTGGCTTAACAGGGACAACTTTGGCTATCCTCCAAAGATTTAAGTCTTCATTCACAGGAAATATTATACCACCAAATTGGTAGTCTTCTGATCATGCAAAACTGAATATCAGGTGCAGCTGGCTACTTCTCGCATTTCATCCTCACTGCAACACTTTTAACGAGAAGGAGCCATTGTCAATATTGTGCATCATTCCTCCCGTAGTTACACAGCAAATGTCCTAAAATATTATAGGGTATAACGTTAACACAGCTAGTGGATTCGCACTTTAAATCATATATCTTACAGACGTAAGTTTAAAAAAGATTATCCCGGAATACTTCAGCACTTATTAACCTAGAACAGGTAAGGTGACTAAGTGACAATAGAATTCTGGGTGCTTTAGAAACAGTGATACCAAGGGTCGAGGATTCAAAGTTGAAACCTCCTAGCATCGTGGAGCAAACACCCGTGACGTAACCTGCGGAACTCTATGACAAAAAATATGCTTCAAAACCTGTTGGCTCCAAAAGCTTTTAAGTTGATAGCTAAAGTAAACGTACGTATTAACAGAGAAAAAACGATATATTTAGCAAACAGTAATCGTAATGAATGACAGCACTTTAGAGTAAAAGCATCTAATTTCGTTATTAAACCTTTATTAAGAAACTAGCTGTTACCCGCGACTTCGTACGCGTGGACTTGGAGTTTCAATTCCAGAATTGGATATAGAAAACTGTTAGTAACGTAAGATTTGTCCCAAACAACACCGAGTCGACATAATATGATGGAAAGCCATCATTATATCTTCTATCATCTAATCTGTCTCATGAAGAGAATCAATTTACAACATATTTAAAAACAGAAAAGTAAGCGAAGGTGCGGGGATGTGTGTGTGTGTGTGTGGGGGGTTAACTGATGGCAGCTTTATTTCAGCTTGGTTTTTTCTTCTTTATTCAACATGAGCATCTGAATCTTATAATCTAATAGCAGCACATTGTCTTCTAGACCGGCACCTTAGGCCAGGTTTACGTCCGTAAGGCATGTCAAAAAGGAAGACAAATTGGTGCCAGAAACTTTTATACAGACACAAATGAATAGTACAGTGCAGAGCAAATTGACTTCTATACTAAATAATAAGTTTTGTTTCTTATCGAAATTTATTAATAAATCAAACACTAACAGATTGCGTGACTGAGCAACCAACGTAACATTACAGACTAACACACGAATCTGTCTGTCTTTCATCATTCGATAAGTTCTTAAAATTTCGTGACTAAAACTGTTATTCATGCCGAAAAAATGTCCTGTGTCCTTCCTACACTATTTCATTGTTAAATTCCATCAATATTGATATAGCCATTTAGTCGCCAAACCTTACAAAAAGACAGAAACTTACTTCCACATTTATAATATAATAGCTGGTACCCACAACTTCGTTCGTGATTGTAAAGTATTCATATTGACAGCTGTAGACATCTAACCACCATACTGCACGATGGGAGACTCGATACTATTACCACACACAAATACCAGACTTCTGCGCTATGTAGTTCCGGCAGCAAAGTAAAATTTACGGATACACACAAGTATTTGGATGAAATACGAAAATATTCATGATCGACCAATTTCGAACACCATATCTCACAAACTCCCACAGTTACCGAATTTCGGCCAACGTTGTGATCGATGGGTGACTCTGTGTTACTACCACACAAAAACACCGGTAATCTGCGATTGATAGTTTTCACTTAAAAGTGATACAACGTGACACATGCGTCTTTGGCAGAAATATGAAATTTCCGCAGGTCGACCATTTTATCCCCCTTTTCTCCCACACCCCCATAGCTACCGACATCTAACAACCATAGCGCACTACATGAGATACGATTCTACTACGAAAAACAAACAGCAATGCTCTATGCTATGTAGTTGTGGCAGAAGAGTGACATATGCGGAGACAGTCGAAATACGAAAATATCCTTGGTCGGCCACTTACAATCACCATATCTACCACAGTACCACAGTTTCTGAAAATCGGCCGCTGCTGTGATCGAAAGGTGACGCTGTGCAACTACCACACACAAACGCCAGTTATCTATGATCTATAGTTTTCGCTGAAAAGTGATACACCGTGACACTTTTGTCTTCTGCAGAAGTATGAAATTGCCACAGGTCGATCACACTCAACCCCCATATCTCCCACACCCCCATAGCTACCGACATATAACAACCATAGTGCACTACATGAGATACGATTCTACTACCAAACACAAACACCAATGCTCTATGCTATGTAGTTGTGGCAGAAAAGTGACATATGCGGAGACAGTCGAAATTCGAAAATATCCTTGGTTGGCCACTTACAACCACCATATCTACCACAGTAACACAGTTTCTGAAATTCGGCCGCTGTTGTGATCGAAAGGTGACTCTGTGCTACTACTACACACAAACGCCAGTTATCTGTGATCTATAGTTTTCGCTGAAAAGTGATACACCATGACACTTTTGTCTTTGGCAGAAGTATGAAATTGCCACAGGTCGATCACTTTCAACCCCCATATCTCCCACACCCCATAGCTACCGACATCTAACAACCATAGTGCACTACATGAGAAACGATTCTACTACCAAACACAAACACCAATGTTTTATGCTATGTAGTTGTGGCAGAAAAGTGACATATGCGGAGACAGTCGAAATTCGAAAATATCCTTGGTTGGCCACTTACAACCACCATATCTACCACAGTAACATAGTTTCTGAAATTCGGCCGCTGTTGTGATCGAAAGATGACTCTGTACTACTACTACACACAAACGCCAGTTATTTGTTATCTATAGTTTTCGCTGAAAAGTGATACACCATGACACTTTTGTCTTTGGTAGAAGTATGAAATTGCCACAGGTCGACCACTTTCAACCCCCATATCTCACACACCCCCTTAGCTACCGACATCTAACAACCATAGTGCACGACAGGAGAGACGATTCTACTACCACACACAAATACCAAAGGTCTATGTTATGTAGTTGTGGCAGGAAAGAGAGGTATACGGAGATACGAATTTTTGGTCAAAATATGAAAACGCCCTGCACTGACCAACTTTAATTATTATATCTCCCACATCCCCACAGCTATCGGCATTCGGCCAACGTTGTGCACGACAGGAAACTCCATGCTACTTCCACCAACAAACATAAGTGATCTGTGCAAGGTAGTGGTGGCTGAAAAGTGAAATATAGGAAAAAACACGTCTATTTTTATATATATATAAGATATACTGAAGCTGACTTTTTTTTCACTTAAGCTCTTTACTGAAAAGTGTTTTCAATGTCTATTTGTATTGTGACTGATGTGATGGTTTCCTTATGGGGTTTTTTCCCCAAATATTGTTGCAGTGGCTGGGGCATGTTATTATTATTTTTTTTAAATTTAAATGGCATTCGGCCTTGTAGCCATTCAGCCAGCAACTGTGTTTCTATTATTTCTCAACTGTGTACATAGAATGTTCTAGTGTTATTGACGGTCACAAGTGACAGGACGACACAGGACGGACGCAACACGTAATTAAAACCACCCATGCCCTGGGCCGGACTCGAACCGGTGACCCCTGCAACGTGAAGCCAGCTCGCTAGCCCCGTGCTACCGGGGTCGGCAGGGCATGTTATGAGGATGGAGGAAGGAAGAGTGCCGATGTTATTACTTTTGAACAGCGGGAGGGGAAGGAGAACAATTGAAAGACCACGAGCAATATGGATGGACAAAGTGAACAAAGACGCAGAGCCTAAGGGAGTTGTTTGAAAACAAATGGTGGAGGAAAATTGGAGTGACGGCCAGACTTGGAATAGGATATATTGGGCGACCCGTAAATGCGGACACGTCTATCAATGATAATGACGATATCAATTTGGGTGCACGGCAGTGCTCCCGCCAAGTCGAGACAATGGCGGCACTGCTTACCCTTTTCTCGAAGCGGTTCTGGCCATTTTTGAACCTCCATTTCTTCGCTCATATTCATGCTACATGTCTCAAATTTCTGCCACGCATAAATATCAGCAATCTTATCAAACGTATTGTGTTATTGTTCTTAGTTCGGATGTTATTCGGACACAAACTTCAGCGATTTTGTCACTCATTCACTGACTGACTCACTGATGATCATCAAAACTCTAAGGCACTTCCCGTAGTCGTAGAAAGCTGAAATTTGGTAGACAGATAACATTTTACACACATATCATAAGAAAAGTCTGAAACTTCTATATAACTATTCCTTACCTGCCCCAAACGTGAAATCGCTTCTACCCTAATAACTTTATATACTTCAGATTTTCATAGTGGAGTGAGCTTACTATGTTTAACTAATATGTTAAATATTACTTCTTTTTCTACTTTGGAAGTTATTTAAATTCAAAATTTTATTTTGCCACGACACCCAGGCCTCAAAATTCCACTGTACTTCCAATAATCCTAGAAACAAGTAATTTGGTACACATATATGGTTTCATCCCTAAATCATAAGAAAATTCTAATGTTGGAGTTTTTCCCAGTATTTATTTAATTACAATACCAAACATGAAAAATTCTGGCACATATTTGCGACTCCGGACGAAGCTATTTGCCTGAGAATTTTTTAATGCATAGAGATCAGCGAGTTTAACTAATATCTTAAACTTCACTTTGTTCGTATGCTTAGTTTGGAAGTTACTAATAATTTTGTTTGTGGTGGTGGTGAAACTAACGACAATTGCTGGGCTACTGCGCACACCCATTGTTTTCAGAGAGTGGGTCATTGTTGGTAACATATAGAGATGGCTTATATTCTGAAATGTTCTTATTCACCGATTTTCAAATGTAATCATTGCATTTGAGTGACTATTCAGAATAAGCGATAAACTTACAAAAAAAATGAGATCTCACAAAAACAATTATTGTAAAAATAGGCCCAGTCTCTTGTTCATGTAGTGACAAAAAGTTATGAGATCTTTTCCTTCTGAGTCAAATCTACACTTTGTGTATTCAATTTACTTTGTGAAACAATAGTTTTTCTCGGTGTCATAGATCGTTTATTTAGGATAAAAAAATCTGATTACTTGGCCATTATGCACGTCATAATTTTTACTGAAATTGAGGGCATAATACACATTTGTCAAATTCGAAAAAGAGCTAGGGAAATCTTGGCTTTACATATTTATAAGTTTGATAAAGCAACACATTTAAAGTATTTATATACGTTAACTAAAACGTGGCGTTCATAATAGCCAAATCATCAGATTTTTTTTGTCCTAAGTAAACGATCTATGACACCGAGAGAAACCATTCTGTTTCACAAAGTGAAGTGAATACACACTGTAAAGTGTAAGAAGATGATATAACTTTTTGTCAGTCCACGAACAAGAGACTTGGCCTATTTTTACAAGAATTGTTTTTGTGGGATAAATCTTTTCGGTTCCACCTTAATATTGCCTATAACAATTACAAATCAAAATAGAAGTGATTAGTTTTCTCAACTAAGTCTACACTTTGAATGCCTTCGTCTTGTCTGGAGACCATTTAAAAGAAGTCCGAATTGTACACTTTATAGTGGTAATACATTGAGAAAATTAGCAATTCATCAGCCTAGCCTAAACGCAGCTACATAATCTAATTCGAACCGTGTTCATGTCTATTGATCGATATGCCGCATGAAGCAGAGAGTCCTTGGGAGGCGGTTTCTGGCTGGGCGTTGCCTGTGGTTTTCCTCAGTCCTGAAGGACTCGGGGAGGAAGCACGGCGTGGTGGTCCTTCCATCGGGCCGTGACAGCTTGCCTCACCGACTCATGGTGTCCTTGGTGTCCGCCAACACCATTATCAGATCTCGTACCACATGGAACCGGGTACAGGGTGACTGCACCATCTCGACCATAGAACCAGATAAATACCTTTAGAATATCGCGTTACATTGGTTAAATTTAAATACAATATCATAGACTGTTGAAGCCGTCTGGTAGTTCAGTGCTTAAGGCGCTTTTTTAAGTCCAGCTGGGGCCAGAAATTTTAAGAGTTGTGACTGATCGCATGAGCTATTCTAGGACGTTCCGGTTCGGGTTCCATGTTAAACTGTAGATCTCAGAGGAATGGAATGGGCCATCCTACCTCTTGACACAATGGCTTATTATGCCGCCTACGGAAAGATCCAACCAGCCTTTTGATTGTGGACTAATTTCGTTTTTTAGACTTTTATATCGAAGAAGGCTTCTCAACAGGCTCGCTGAAGCTTATCATATTCTCTTTGTTTTATTTATATCCGTTATCCTGGACCTATACTACTCTTACGAATTTTTGCTACGTTATTGGTGAAGATAAATTTTTTATAGCACGCACATATTGTATGAGTAACTGTAGGTTCATGTTTTAAAGAATTTTGTTTACAACGAACGGGAAGGGAATCCAGATACGAAGTTTATAAAAGAAAGTTAACAATACATTTAAAACCTTCTATAATAGTTAAGAATCACGAGCATGCGAAATCGTGGAACAATTACAGCTAATATATGTAATTCCACAAGGCAATCAATCTCGTACATGAGAAGAAATAACAAAGTACTAAACTATTACCAAAAAGAAACTGAAATTATGCATCTTTTTCTTCTGGTCCAGGCTGCATTTCAACTTTACTACAATCACCTCCCAATTTATGCACGCATTTCAATTCATAACGCCTTTTTGCGAAGCAATAGCGTTGTGAGTCCCCCTGTTTTGCAACATCTTTGGAATTATGAATGTTGTTAGTTTGAGTGCAAGCCATGGGATAGTAAGCCGATAGAAACTCTAATAATTTGTTAGCTGACTTAAGTGTCTATACAATTCAATTTATTTACCAAACATTAATTCTGAGATTACGAATTTTTCTCATTTTTGCTTTCATTAGTGTAAGCTAATTTCAGAGTATTACGAACAGTTATTTTTGACATCTCAGTTTTATCTTTTAAGCTAATCAAACTTCACAAATGAGTACCATTTTAAACACAATATCCAGGAGTATAGCATGTGCTATGTTGTTTATCAAAAATATTAAACCTAACTTAGTCCCCAACTCGAAGGTTGCTTGGATCCTCCCGGAGGAAGCATACTAGGCCATTGTCAGAGGTAGGACGATCTTTTCCTTTCCTCTGGGACCTACTGTTTAACGTGGAATCCGAACCATGGAACGACCCCTGGCATAGCTCATATGATCAAAAAAAAAAAAACTCTTAATCTCCCAGGACCGGAACAGCGAACTTTTGAAAGCAAGTACCTTAACTACTGGGCCACTGCTCTCAAAAACATTACACACACAGAAATGCTTAATTTAAGGAAAGCCACATCTATTGGGACTGAAAAACTATGTACTTTTCAATATTAAGGTAACAAATGCGTAGAGATGGTTCAGTTCTACGAGCTTGTGGGTTCTGAAAAGGACCTTCTGGCGCCTTTTTGTGTATCCTTTGAACAAGAGGTCTATTCAGACAGTTTGGTCTCATCTTATCGCTGTTGCTTTCTTAGCACCACCCAGGGATCACATGTTGGGCAGTATAGGCTATACCTACGGACGTGAAGCAACTTTACACCCTACTAGGGAACAATATCGGAAATACACGATGCGTCGATCAGCAAAGTTGATTGGATAAAAACATTAGTTCTAGAGTTGTAAAATTGTACAAGCTTTTGACAAGCACATTTGTCCTCACCTTTTGTGTATCTTGTTAAATATGAAACGATAATTAAATAAACATACATTAATGCTCCGTGTGTACATCTTTACATGGATCTGTTAAAAGGCTGCCCTGTATATGTATAATTTGATGACTTGAGTTTACGCATAACTGTATGTATAATTTCTGATTTAGATCTCCATCTGATTATGTTCTTGAATGTGTGAATTTATTTTCTCTATTGATCAATTCTTCCGTTTCATTAATCATGAATTGAATAGTACTCTGTTGTATCAGACGGATGGGAATAGTGGTGTGAAGCTAATTAAAAACTGACAAACAGGAATTATAGAATGTAAGGTTTGAGACTGCTATTATTCGAAAATAATTACGTAACATTAACCGAATAGAAATTTGGTTTTGCGTACTTATTCTAACACCTCCTATAACATCTTGATTTCTTTTGTTGCGTTTGGAACAAGGAATGGCAGATAAATTTTTAAATAGATTTTTGGTTTTTCATTTCGGTAGACCTAAAGGGCGCTGCAGTTTTCTGTAAATTTCATACTGACGAGAGACTTTGCCTTTCATTGGAGAAAGAAGATGATTCACAATGATTAATTGGCCTGATTTCCAAATATTCGTCGAGGTTACAAAGAAAGTATAGAAGCTATGAATCATGAGCAATCCGTTATTCAAGGATGAATCAATGGTTCGTCATCTTTGATGTTATCACTGGTATGTGGATTACTTAGCTGGAGGAATATTTTAATGCTGTACTGAGATTAAGACATTAAAAAAATGACTACAGTAAACATTTTCCAAATTTCTCTTGAATCGCTGGTGATAGGTGATTCGTACAAAAGACAATCTGCAATCGAGTATTTTCTCACTGTCATATCATTAACATTCATTTTACCTAATTAATTTATTTCTGTCAATAGAGACGAAAACATGAACTCAAATGTAACAATGAAAATCAGAGAGTGATTTTGGTGTGAAAATCATGAATGTTACATAACACCTTTACAGTTATTACTAAAATATTTTGACTTTAAACACGTTAAATACTGATATGCATGAAATATGTTTCATAATTATCGTTGTAATCTAAAAACTTGGCTTATGCATATGTTTCGTAAACAAGAGTCATACTTCCTCATAGTTACCAAAAATAAATTAATTTAAAAAAGTATGAATAATAGATCGTATATAAAAACTGGAAAAGGCAAAAAAATAATAATAATAATTTTCTTTTGAAAGTTATAATATTCTGTCCATAATTACTCCAGCTAATGTAAAAAATGTATATTCGTCCTGGTGGATCAGAAGTTAAAGCATCTGACTGAAGATTGAAAGGACCAAGGCTCGTTTTTTTTATTTTTTATTTTTTTTAATTTATTTTTAATTGCTTAATGTGTCTCAACACCGAGGTCTTTAGAGACGGGAAAGGATGGGGCAAGGAATGGGAAGGAATTCGGCCATGGCCTTTTGAAGGATGCATCCCGGCATTTGCCTGGAGTGATTTGGGAAACCATGGAAAACCCAAATCTGGATGCCCGGATGGGGATTCGAACCGCCGTCCTCCCGAATGCGAGGCCAGAACGCTAGCCGTTACACCAC
>CM061919.1:220573886-220733657 GCA_031002005.1 Vandiemenella viatica | reverse complement strand
CTTTCTGGATCCCGTCCCGGGTTCAAGCGTTGTGTCGATCATATGAACTATGCCAGGACGTTCTGTATTCAGATTCCACGTTAACCGTAGGTCCCAGAGGAAAGGAACTGACCGTCATACCTCAGACACAATGGGTTAGTATGTCCCCTTCGAGAGGATCCAACCAACCTTGGGTTTGTGGACTAAGTTTTTAATAAAAATATAAGGAAAATACCAGAGATAATACTCACAAAATGGTTTTCTTTTTGAGAAAATATAAGATACAAGCAACTCCACCGACTCTGGTGATTGGTTAACTTTCGGGCCTGGCATTTGGGAAGACATGGGTTCGACCTACGTCCAGCAACCAATATTTTGGTTTTCCATGGTTTCATGAAATCACTTCAGGCAAATACCGGGATGATTCCGTCCAAAACCATTTCTTCGCTTTCCTCGGTTCCAATCGTGGGTCGGCTTTAATAATCATGACGTCGACGAGTCTTAAAGCTCCTAATAAGCAAAACTGGTATTATGATTAACATTAGACGCAACTAAGGAAATATGGAGAAGACGTTTGGAGTTCAATAAACACTCAAGGAGAAACAACCAGTGCTGGAATGGTTGCTGGAACAACTATTGGAGAATGCGAGTGATACTAGACAGAGAACAAGGTGTGAGCCGGCGATATTGCCCAACAGGGCGTAGCCGGTTGAGCACTGACCAGTGCCCTGGCCCACATCGATACCACCTGCATCCACCATCTACGTCACGATTATACACAGAAATTTCCATCCGAGCACAAAACTGGTGCCAACTTGTGAGTACAATAGCAATAACGAGGTCAGCGTTTCGATGGGATATGAAGTGCTTCTGCATCATAAGGACTTGAATATCTGAGACGCAAGCTACTGCAGTTTTTTGATTTGTAAAGAAAGAAAAACCTATGACGTATTGTGCAGTACAGTAATAATAAAAAAAATAGCTCATTATATCTGACTTTCTTTGCAAAGAAATATCAAACTTCAACGATCATGTTAATACAGATATAATGCAGGCAAAAGATAAATACCTATTGAATGGACCACAGGAGAAATTAAATACATTGTAACAATAACATCTGTTATTGAAAGCACAAGGAAACGTTACATCATGTGTTGGTTAAAGTTAATCCACAGCTGTAGCAAGAATTTTCTAACTGCAGACTATCACACAGTGTGTCAACACACGAAATAATAGTTACTTAAAATGTACTATCGCAACATATGCTGTGGTTCAGAGACACCATCATAATTAAATAATTGTCATATTTTTTTACCTCACTATAAAAGCAGCATCGTGTGAATAAAACCTGAATTCTGTTTTGAGACTGAGTGAATCATGTACACTTGTTTGTATTGTACGTTTCATAGCTGATAACAGAAAAACCTCTAACCGCTCATGATTTTTTATTACAAGTTGTTTCCACCGTTACTGTATTACCACGATATACTGGAGCTACTTAAGTATTGATTCTATACGAAATTATTCAAGTATTTTGCGATTAAGACTCTATTGTCTACGTTTCATGGTAACGTTTCTGGACTTCTGTCTCCAACGAAACGTTATCTTTGCATTCTAATTATTATTTGAGTTTTGCAATGAGGATGATCATATTTATTTGCAGGAGGAGATTACTTGGAAGATAATGTTGAGATGAGTGCAGGGCGAAACAAGATGTAGACACGTGAGGAGGATTCAGGAAGTGCTGTCTGGACCAGTTGGGTGTGGCTCGCTCGCCTTCATGTCCAACTCGGCCGCCTTTTCGCACTGCGTCTGCGACCACAGTGTTTCACGTTTGACCTCTTTCAGAGGCGTTTCAGGAGTTTCCATAGTACTGTCGGGGGAATATAATGGAATGTGTAAAAGATCTGCTTAGCAGTTCTTGAACTGTTTTTGCATCAATTCCAATAACATCTGGCCTTTACCAGCCAAGAACCAAAGCCCAACTAACCTGAATGTTCATTTCAGACAGTTTTAGAACCATTAATCTGCTGTCAGAGTCACCTTGCAATTGAAGACTGGAATACAAGTAACCAATCGAAGTATACGTGAACAGAACCATACATCACTTTGAATAGAGTTTTGGTTCATACTGAACGTGGAGAACATTAACTGGAGCCAATTCATATTGTATGCGGATCATAATTCTTGCGGTTTTCCTGTAGGCTAATAAACAAGGGGAACGCTAGGATAATAAACGATGTTCGATTTATAGAAACTTAAATCCCAACAAACAGTAGCATAAAGCTTACAAGGTTCTCTGATAGACGGCAATAATTACTCAAATCATTGAAATAGATCGTTTTCAGTGGTCTTCCGTATTTATAAGAAGTTTTTATTTTTCCAGAGTGAACATGGGAAAAACGATTTAAGTTGCCAGGATAAATTAACAAAAACTCGTTTGCAAGACATTCCGATTATGAAATAAAAACCCGTAAAGTGCAAGTTACTCTCACCCGTTTAGGGTTTTGTAACCAGATTGTGTATTAAATTAAATTTAGTAATTAGGTTATTTTCTAAAAATTGGGCTTTTATAGAATTTTTTCAAATATTTCAACAAAAGAACTTCCACTGCAGATTTCATACGTGATTCACCAAATTCTTTATTGAACAACTTTTTTGTGGAAAAAAATTATCTGTTAAAATCGAATTAGCTTAATTCTTTTGCGAAAACTATGAACAGCAGAACGATCGCATAGTTTTCGTGTTCTCTTTAGGAAACTGCATATAACTATAACTTACGAATGAAATTTTCTTATCAATCGTTGAATAAAAAAAATTTCGAAACATTTTCAGAATAGGTGGGATACTTTTGTTCTTATCCATGAAGGTAATATATATAAAAAAAACTTCTTTTAAACTACCATTATAGTTTCAAATTTTACGATGGAAACGTGTTTGGGGTAACAATAACTAATTGCGCGCACTCACAAACTATTATTATAGGTTTATAATGCTAAATGTGTGTTTCCATAAGGATTTCAAGTTTCATTGAGAAGACGCGGAATTTTAAAAACTTTCAGTGGCATAGAGTCGATGTTTGACGGTTGTTTGACTGGTTTCGGCTAGGGGATTAAGGCTTATTGCAGAAACGGTCCGGAGATAACGAAATGCCTGAACCATAATTCATTACAGAAGAGTGGCGATTTCATAGAAGCGGTAGTTATTCATCCCGAAGTTCGTAGCAACCTTGGACGGTGAGGTCGTTCAACGGAAAGGCGAAGCGATTCCCCGAGATCAACATCCATCAAGCGGACGGGCGAGAAGGGTTACGACAGACAACAAAAAGAAGGTTGAGGCGCGAGCCAAATGAGACGCAGTATGAAGAGGAAAATATACGTAATGACCACTTGGAAGCAGTCAATGGAATAATGTTGACAGAAAGATTTAATGGGGGCATAAACTCAGATTTCACCAATAAGGTCAACGAAATCTGTAATTGCTTTTTGAGATCTGGATCTTTGTATGTCCTACGACGACGCTGTAGGTAATTTCACTGGGCACAGCCACGATTATAATAGATCACTTAAAGGGAGGTCTAGATAGTTATCGGTCTATACCGTAGATTACTTATTGAGAGTTATTTTCTGTAATGATTCCAGTTCGCCAATAGCGACCGCCTGTTGAGAATGATATTTAATCAGACCGACCCAACGTTATGTGTGGTTGCACATGTCAAGGCACCACCAGACTGGTCGGTGAGGTACGAAGGGTAGATATACAAGTCCGAGACTTCGCATGCTGGCGTTTTTAGATGATTTTTTTTCAGTCATGTATGCGAATATTTTGACGGTCCCTATTCTCCGCCTCATAAACCACACGTTTCACAAACAAAAACACATCACATCATTCAAAACATAAGTTACACGAATTGTACCACTGACTGTGAGCTTTAGTTCAGCATGACAGGGATTGAGCTGGATGCCTATTTCAGGATTTCATTCTATGAAGAAAATGCTCCGGTATTCACTTAGGAGAAAGGAGTGTATCAGTAGAAAAGTTTCTAGTCTATTCTTTGGAAAAATTGAAAAATCAAGAAATAGACGAGTGATTATAATGAAATTTAATCCACACATTAGTGAAATAGAAAACATAAATGTTTAGATTTACAGAACTGTACATGCACTCTGACCGTGGGAATTCAATACAGTGTGAAACCGATCACCGTCTATAGGTGTCGTTCCATTGGATCAAAGAGAAGCTAGGGAATACACTTCCACGTGGTTTGCAGGCGCGTAGAAAAACCATCGACAGTGATCGCAGGACTAGTTGGGGGGCATCCACAAATTACGTGAGGTGTTTTTCCGGATTTCTGGACCCCCCCCTCCCCCCTGGTGAGATTTCGTGAGATCTGGCCGGACCCCCCCCCCCCTCTGGTGAGATCTGGTCCGTGAGAACCCCCCCTAGAAATCGCCTTCGAAACTTTTGTAGACTTTTTTTTTGACGAAATACCCTCCTAAAATCGCAAATTGTAGACCTTTTTTATGGCTCTACTGACCCCAAATTTTTCGCAAAATCTCACGTGAGATTTCCGTAGACCCCCCCCTCCCCCCTGGTGAGATCTGGTGAGATTACGCCGGACCCCCCCTCCCCCTATTTCACCTCACGTAATTTATGGATGCCCCCTTGCTGACGTGTCAGGCAAACGTGCGGGCGAGGGAAGCAGTGGCACCCGTTAGTCTTCGTAGAAGGCTTCGACAGTTCTCGCCAAAAGTAGCCGGGAATTGTTCTGCTGAAATATGGGAATGTAGAGCTGCCTGCAGGAGGCGAAGTGCCTCAGGCTCTATAACCTCTGATGCAGAGATTGCCCTCAGTACACAGACAGCCAGATAGCATGTTATAGCCATTAGAGCCTTAAACCATCGCACTAGGCGTTTGTCCATATTGCCAATCAACAATGCAATCTGCCTGATTGTGTTTTCCGCACGTGTGCAGCCATCACTGTAAAACAAATTGAAGCGGGACATAGTGGCGCATCTGGGGGAAAGGGGAGTCAAAACGGGGCGCTTTCCCCGGGCGGCAACTTCAGGGGGGCGGCAAAATCGTAGTTAAAGGGGTGGTAAATGGCACATTCGTTTCGCGGCGTCCTTTTTTTTTTTTTAACTCTACTTCCTCGTCGGCAAAGTTCAGAGGGCGGAAAATAAGAATCGCTCTATACTGCCCGGGGTGGCAAATTCATGTTTGAAGGGGCGACAATCTCAAGTTCGTAGATCCGCCTATGGCGGGGCTCTTCCGAAAACACTACATTTTGCCACTCAACACGCCAGTGACGGCTTTCACGTGCCCGTTGCAGCCTGAGGCTTTGGTGTTTTCTGGCCAACGGAAGCCGACGTAATGGTATGCGTGCCACCCTTCCAGCCCCCAGCAGAAGGCGTCGAACAGTCACTTAGACATGTTCACACCCGTTGCAGTGCTCCAATGTTGAACTAACACCGTAAACAAAGCTGTTCTGTCGGTTATGGCCAAGCGGACATAGAGGCGGTCATTCCGCGCTGTGGTTCGAATAGCAGCTCATCGCTATGAACTACCGTTTTCTATCCACACACATGCATCAATGCCGTTGCAGCCTGTCCTTTACGAGCCGCAATGTCAGGGCACGAAAAAACCCGTTCGAACAAAATCACAACCTCTGGTGTAGACGAGGAATACCGGAATTTCCTTGCATGTTTCCACTTCATTTTACAGCTCTCCGCCGAGTCGAATAACACTTACCTGTCGCAGAAAATAGGGCGCTGCTGGGACTACGTGTTCGCCACTCTCTGCAGTCTTATTACACAGACGGAAAAAAAAATCCCAACACCAAGAAAGACTTGTGTTAGATAAACGAAATTTGGTAGGCGTGTTTATACATCTGAAAGATGACATCGATTCAAATTTCGCGCTTCGCGCATAAGTGTGGCGCTAGTAGCGCTACTCAGAGCTTGCAAATCAGGTTTGCTTTAAATACGCGCTGTAAAGTTTGTGAACGTTATTTACCGCTGAGATTTGACATAGTGAGTTGATGTTAGCCAAGAATGCCTTTAAGAAGACGAAGAAGCCATTATCAACAGCTCACCGAGTTTGAACGAGGTCGTGTAATAGGGCTACGAGAAGGTGGATTTTCTTTTCGCGATATTGCAGAAAGACTTGGCCGGAATGTATCCACTGTGCATGATTGTTGGGTGCAGTGGTCAAGGGATGGTACTGCCTCAAGAAGACCGGGTTCCGGGAGGCCACGTGGCACTACTGAGAGGGAAGACCGCCGTATTCGGCGTACAGCTGTGGCGCATCGTACTGCGTCTGCGGCAGAAATTCGAGCTGCAGTTGGTACCACAGTGACACAACGAACTGTTAGAAATCGGTTACTTCAAGGACAGCTCCGAGCCAGGCGCCCTGTAGCGTGCATTCCACTGACTACAAGCCATCGCCGTTTGCGACTCCAGTGGTGTCAAGCCAGAGCTCATTGGAGGACGGAGTGGAGATCTGTTGTGTTTTCTGATGAAAGCAGGTTCTGCCTTGGTGCCAGTGATGGCCGAGTGTTGGTCAGAAGGAGGCCAGGGGAACGCCTGCAACCAAACTGTCTGCGGCCTAGACACACTGGACCTACACCTGGAGTCATGGTCTGGGGAGCAATTTCCAATGACAGCAGGAGCACTCTTGTGGTTATACCAAACACACTGACTGCAAATTTGTACGTCAGTCTGGTAATTCAACCTGTAGTGCTGCCATTCATGAACAGCATTCAAGGGGGAGTTTTTCAACAGGATAACGCTCGCCCTCATACCGCTGTTGTCTCGCAACGTGCTCTACAGAGTGTCGACATGTTACCTTGGCCTGCGAGATCACCAGATCTGTCTCCAATTGAACACGTATGGGATATCATTGGACGACAACTCCAGCATCATCCACAGCCAGCACTGACCGTCCCAGTATTGACAGCACAAGTACAACAAGCATGGAACTCCATACCACAAAGTGACATTCGAAACCTGTATGACACAATGCATTCACGTTTGCAGGCTTGCATTCAAAATTCTGGAGGTTACACCGGCTATTAATTTAACAGTATTTCACATTTGAAATGCATTTTCTTGAGCTTAAATTAACCTGTGATCTTGAAAATTTAATCAATTAAACATGTTAACTTGACAAATGCATTGTCCAAATTTCTTTACTCTACAATAATTTTTTCTTGGTGTTGGGATTTTTTTTTTCCGTCTGTGTATTATTCTACACATCCTCCAATCTTGGAGTGAATCAGACCATTCCTTTTGGGTGTATCATTTTTCACAAAGTGCCTTCCGGCAGCAGAATACATAAAAAAAATTGAACAATATTGGGGGACGTAACGTTGAAGACTATAATTTGATTAGAAAATTATCATTTAAAGCAGTACCTTGTATCAGTATTCAGTACATGAATTTTGCCCCAATGTAATGAACCGATGGTTGAAGGAAGAGAAACCAGTCTGGCAGTCAACGGTTATATAATTCCCATAGAGAATTCTACAGCATTTTTCAGTCAACTTTGGTGTAGCTGATATTTCCGTAAACTGAGCACACTTTGGAATTTTAATTAACAACTGTAGGCCTGTTTGGTAAGTGAGAGTGGTGATACTTAAAAACAAACTACAGCATTAAACTCACGCATAAAATTTAACATTTTTTGGTCGTTTACAAGAACAGAAACCTTGCTAAAATGTGTGCTTCGACATTTACACAAGTACGAAGTAATATACGACGACAAGCGGTATACTAATTATATAAAGGATGTCATATCACGCCCACTAAGGAAATGTGAATCAAAATTATCTGTCATTTAGCAGACCACTACATATGTTTTCGCACATGAGGAAAACGGCGGAGCTAGTGGTCGAAATATCGTGTTCTCATAATATAATACGACGGTGTACCCGTGAAGAATTCAGTGCAGTCATACGCCAGGAAAGTCTCGGCTCTTACATGAATCCTAATAGTTACGGCACTAACTGACAAGACAGCTAATTAGCTTCAAATACCATAGTAAATTTTTACGCTGTTGTTGAATGGTTGTCTCTAACTGATGAAAAAGCTATAGTGTCATGGGTGTTAGAAATCAGACATCAAATGTCAGGATCATTACAGAAGACATAAATGAATGAACACACAAATGGAGTAATATAATCGTTGAGGTTTTACATGACAATTCTGCCCGACCTGTAGAACGTCACGTTGAATGAGTCCGATGCAAAGTTATGATTATTCGACTAGAAACTAGGTGTCGAAACGAGAACGAAAGCAGCACCTCTAAGGAGTGAAATCGAAAACGATACTCTCGTTTGGAGAAGCACTGCAGTATCGTTTTTTCGTTGTAGGTTAGCGGTAGAGAACAGATCACTCAGTGTACTGTGCGGCTATGGAGCAGGTGACAGGTGACATCCAGAGCGTGGCAAGCGAGGTGTTGGCAGCTGCCCAACCGACATCCACTGGCAGCCTGACAGATGCACGTTAACACGGCGACTATACGTGGAGGGGACTTCATTTAGCTTAGCCGTTAACATAATATCAGTAGCTGCCTAAACATTTCCACCTGTTCTATATTTCGTTTATATAGACCCTAATGATTGTTTCCAATGAAATAAAGCCACATACAGAAGGTTATGTTTAAATATTTGATATTAAATAGCACTGAAAACGCTTTAGATTAGATGTTAAGACTTAAATGAGCATTGATGTATATGAATATAACAAGTAAGCCGTCCAACCAAAATTATGACCTAGTTACAGTGTTGCATGCTGTAGCCCCCTTGCTTGTTTTCAAGGTTAATACGTTATTATTATAAAACCACGCTACAAGACTAAATGCTATGACTTCCTTTCCGAGGTTAGAGGACAAATAAAAATGAAAAAGGTAAATTTTAACGACTACATAAGACGGCAAGGATATCTTCTTTTTTTTTGTTTTGGGGGGGGGGGGGGGACACCGTCTTTGTTCTAACGCCGATTGATGCATTATATAAATTATTATTTAAAAGGCGCTAGTGTAACTTTTGTTGAAACCCGATTTTTTCGACAAACCAACATCATGGATCTAATTTATCATAGATTTTCGATTATGTGTTCAAGTTCATGGATGGTTTTGACGACAAAGTGGTGCAAATCTGTAAAATTCACTTTCTATACTGATGGTATGAACTGATTTATCTAAAAGCATTCCCAGGCTTCCGTGGACGTTTTCGTTAATAACAACTGGATTTTGTGGGATTGCTGCGTTATTTATTTCACAGTTCGCCCTTTCGGCTGCTATCCTGCAGTCGTCTTATGACGAAGGCGACATTGCCGCACGAGCGTCCGTGGGCACATTCGATGCCGTGCACAAATCTCCCCACCACCCGGCACGCGGAAGTGACGTCAAAATGACGAGACGTGTATGTGAGAATTAGATGCGCGAAACCTGAAAGATTTCAGTTTTGGAGAATATGGCCAATTCTGTGACTTTTGTAATTCCGTCAAAGAGATAGATGAACTCCTCAACAAATTAATGGGATATTCGTATTCTGTGAGAAAGAGCACAAAAGTGAATAACTGTCTTAATTTCGTTATATCTGTGGTTTATATAACAAGTTGTTTGATGGAAAAAATTCATGGGATATTCGTATTCTGTGAGAAAATAAGTAAAAGCAAACATATAAAGGTTCCTGCAATTTAGCATTTTAAACCAATGAAGGTAAACATATAAAGATTCCTGCATATGTGCGTTACTCTTTTACTGCAATTCTATTTAAAAAATAATCCGAAATTTACGCTCACAATATCAAGTGTTTCTCTTGTTCTAATTAAGTTCGAATATCTTTCCATTCAAACTCTAATCTCGTTGGTTGAAAAATCTATCATTTGATTGGAAGAAAACTGTTTTCAGCCAAGGTAAACATGTGACAGGTAAAGACTCGCGTTAGTTGTCTCGGGCCTTCGAGTCACGTATTCTAAGGATGAATCTTGTTCTATACAGAATAAATGTGTTGCAAACTTAATGGTTACATGTTGATTATGAGTTTCTGTGAGCCTCTCTCTGGTGGCGATTAAGGTTTGACTGCCTAGCAACTATTTTACCACATTTCTCACACACAAGCACAAGTACTTTCTCTCTACTTTAAGTCTGAACTTGATGGATGTCACGACAGTGTCTTAACAAATTTGAATTTGAGGTAAAATCCTTGATCACGGTATGTGCAGATGTGCATACAGTACTTTCTTCCATCTTCCGTGCTGTGGCGGGGTGGTGGGGAGATTTGCGCACGGCATCGAGTGACGAACGTCTGTGGCTGCACTCGATGCCGTATACACGAATCGTCATTGCGACGTCACATCCGCGTTCCGGGGTTAATGCACGGCATCGAGTGTACCCACACACACTCATCATTACTGCAAATTCCAGTTATTATTTTTATATTTGAATTTGTTTTCGTATATAATCTTTGGTGAACTCGCCGGCAGAGGTTCTCAGAGACATTAGAAATGCACTTTCTTGTTATTTTTCCAGAGACGTTTTGTTTGAAACCATACCCGTCGCAAATACACTCACTTCTACATTAAACAAGTAGTCGCTGCAAAAAACATTCAAGCAACAAGATGAAAGCATAATAGTGATATTGTCTATGACAAATTATGTCAAATTAGTTCAGAAAAGCACAAAGCGCAAAGAAAGAAGCATGCTTGGAGGGAGTAAAGTCGCTCAACTACCCAAACCTTGTGCCTTCAGTGTAAAAAATAACTAAACCTGTAACAGTCGAGTTGCATATCTGTACCATACGTAGAAAAAAGAAAAGAAATTATAAAACCGACGTCTTTTAAATAACAAGCAATTGCAAAAGAAAAAAATGACTTCCTACAAAAATTATTTATATTATTTTCATGACTGAAAAAAAAATAATGTTTGTGACAGTTGATTGTAGTCAAATAAATAATACTTAAACATGATAATATTAGTAGTTTTCATACGGAATATAATTAATCATGGTCGGAGATACATTGATTTTGAGCACTTGCCTCACCGTCCTCGGTAGTATAGTGGTTAGTATCCCCGCCTGTCACGCGGGAGACCGGGGTTCGATTCCCCGCCGGGGAGATATTTTTTTTTCTATTATTTTTGGCGAAAATTTCTTATTTAACCAATAAATTAAATCACTATTCATCATGAGATGGTAAAACAAGTTATATCAGAAATACGTAATATATTTCCTGGATTGTCTAATTTTTCTCTTGAACATTTTTATTTTTGATTTCTAGTTCTTTAATATCAAATAATTAGCCAGATGGAGGTCAAAATGCGTCTTGTGATGAATAGTAAACCTTTTGCATTGAAACTGAGTTGACAGCTTGATGGGCATACCCATTTTTCCATGATCATTCGTCAATTCTTTCTACATGAAGATCCCTACCAAATGTCTGACCTAAATATTCTCCTTGTCGTAACAATATTCTGCTGACTAAGAATTTTTTTGAACTTTTACTACCTTAACAAAAACTAGATAAAAATTTGTTGTTCTTTAACGTAAATAACGAATCAGTAGATTACTGATTATGTTACAGACGCCTAGTTTATATCACGATGCAATGAATGTATTAATGCGCATGTGATAAAAGCTTTTTTTTTATTTTCTAGCGGATGTGGTAGCGGAGTTGCAGCTATATTGGAATGTAGCTTGGACCAAAATGGTCCTTGCTACTTGTTACAGCATAAGGTACCAGGAATACAGTTTTTATGACAACTTAAGATACACTTCCAAGAAACATATTACTGTCGTCATTACTTTGTGTCGGTGGAAATCAAAGTGCGTGTTATAATTGGTATCCGGCTGCATCTACATCTGCATCCATACTCTACAATTCGCAAATATTGTAGGTGGCAGAGGGTGCTTAGCACCAAAATTAATCCGCCGCGTGCGAATTACTCTGAAGGTTCAGTGCACAGATTCTGTTTTCAACTGAATTCACCAAAAACATTTTTGTAATTTTATATATACATATATATATATATATTCATTAGCAAGCGATTTTCAATCGAATTCATTATTTGTTTGGCGAAGCTATCTTCTAAATATTATACATAAATAAAAGAAAAATTAGTTTAGGAAAATTTTAGGTGTTAAAATTATTGATTTCTAAGAAGTATTTTCAAAGAACTTGTATTATCGGATTCATTAAATTATCTATCGATTGGTATATACGACATCCTTCGAAGGAATTAACTGTTTGAGTATCAATTTTTTTTCAAATAATCATCTAATTTTTTTACGAAATCACAATCACCAGAAAAGATTCAATAATTTTCCTGAAATCAATTAGAAGATACAGATCATTGGAAATTTCGAAAGAACACTCCTATCAGTGGTTTCAGACATAAATGGGATATTAGTTTTTTTATGCTTTTTCGAAAAAGTTTTATACAAATCGCAAATTAAAAAATCTAAAAATTCTGAGAGTCGTGGAGTTACCTAAAAAAAAAAAAAAACAAACAAACACAGAAAAATATTTCTTTTTGCTTCGCCTAAACGCCCTATAATTGTTTTAACACCGCGTATTTTTCCAATTTTTACTTAGTACCAGTGTTAAGATTGGTACAGTTAAAATTTTTAGAAGTATGAGGTAGCGCATAGAGACACATGGATGGACAAATGTGAGATTCCATAGGAGATCCATCTTCCGTTCAGAAATTTTATAGATGCTGCCATCTTAGTTTAAGATGTGATGAGTGAAAAACAAAAAACTTTCATCTTAATTGTCAAGGTATTTAATAGAAAGATTATTATTTCGCGTGATAAATGGCATTTAAAAATATACATACAGTAAGGCAAACAGAGCACTTAACGTTGTCTTCTGATTAACACATGGGACTGCCGAGCGTTTTGTACACCCCTAGACTGCTGCAGAAATGCGCGGACCTTGAGAGCAGACAGGACGAGGTGACTGACGCCTGTTCCGTAAGCTATCAGGGGCAACCAACATATGGTCTACCAGTTTCGAGTCAGCTGTAAACTATTTTTTGCAACTAGTGTACTGACCGAGTAAAATTTTCGTTTCGACAGTTTGCTTCAGCACGGTGCAGCGTTGGGAATACTATCTGTAAGATCTACTAAATATTATCTTGATACTTCTGTGTAATGTTTTACGTTGGTACTATTTTCTAAGAATCAAGATGGTTAGTGACTCTGTAAACGTGTGCAGTAAATATCATATATATTATTTCTAAAATGTGTTTTATCATCACGAGTCTTTTATCTACCCTAACCGAAATGGATCGATAAGGTATCATCTTAAACATTAAGGTCTCCGCTATGGTAACATCATTATTTAAGAAAGGAATTTTTCGGAATTAAAGAGCAAAGTACCGTTATTCAAAAAAAAAAAAAAAAAAAAAAAAAAAAATTATTTGGTCGCGAGCGACTTTTCTTCCTTAATACCTAACCAAAATCAATAAATGAAGTTAGGTAACACTGGAAATTAAGAAAGGATTTTTTATGAATTCTAAAGGGCAAAAGTATAATTATTTCCAAAACTTTTTTTTTTTTTTGGTTACGAACAATTTATCCCCCTTCATACCAAAATCGATAAATCAGGTATCATTTTAATGAGTAATCGTATCATTTTGGTAACATCATAAATTAAGAAAAAAAAAATCGGAATTCGACACTTACAGGGCAAAAATATTAACTATCAAGGTGACGCGTATGAATCAATTCAGAGCCAAGCCGTTAGGCTTCGCTGTCGTCGCTAAGGATTGATTGTATTACCAGTAGATAGCAGCACCACATATCACAGAGATATCAATGAGCTGCGTGTTTTTTGGACAATACATAGGATTTCGGATATTTTTTTTCTGTTAAGGAAACATATGTGTTTGCTATACAATTCCTAAGCAAACATTTTACTCGCTATAGTTTCACAGGTGTTACGATCGCATTCCCGCCAGATAGCAGCATTACTTATCACAGAGATATCAATGTACTGTGTATGTTTTGTTCAGATTAGCTGTATTCCGGTGAGGTCTGTTTGGCTTTCGGGAGGGGATAGGTTTAGGTGCTTACGTCAAAGAAAAGGTCTGCAGTATAGCATACATCTACTGAAATCAGAAAGAAACGGCTACAAATGAGCCGCTTCTTCTTTCAACCTACTACGCAACAACAACCTCGCTATTTGTCGCGTTTTAGTGTAAAATTTTCTCACGGGTCATCTAATTTGATTTTTTTTTTTTCTTATTGCTTTATGCCTCGTCGACGGCTAAGGTCATTAGAGGCAAGATGGGACTGTGGACAAGAAATGGGAAGGAATTCGGCCATGGCCCTTTTGAAGGAAGCATCCCGGAATTCGCCTGGAGTGATTTGGGGAAACCATGGAAAAACACAAATCTGGATGCCCTGACGGGGATTCGAACCCGCGTCCTCCCAAATGCGAGGCCAGAACGTTAACCGTTCACCCACCACGCTCGGTAGTATGATTTTAAAGAGTTACCGTTTGAGTCTGAGAGGATGGCAAACAACAGCGTTTATTTCACATGCTGAAAGAAAACGTGGAAAAAATGTTTAAAAGTTCTGACCACCCGTGATATTGGATCTTTTAAAGATGAAACTGGTTGTGCGGGATAGAGACTGGTGGAAAGAAAGTGGAGAGATCTTTGAGCAGCTACGACTCTAATGGTTGCCAAACTCGACATTTTTGTTCTTTAGTTAGTTGTGTACACATTTATTAATGAATTTAAAAGTAATATGCCACTGGACTTCACCTACAAGTTTCAGTTAAATTTTCACTAAGTAAATTAGAAGGAAGTCAATATTTGGAGCATGAGCGCAGTGTTTGTCGAGCGCAGTGTTTGTCGAGCGCAGGAAGGATAGGGAGTAAAGACCCATTCACACTAGCGGTCAGCTCAGCTCAGGTCAAAAATCGCTATACATGTGATCCAATGGGAGCATTCACAATACGCGGTCCGCTCAGGTCAGAGCAAGGCAGGTCAAACTAAAGATCGCGCCGCCACCGATCAAGACCTGAGCTTAGCTGAGCTGACCGCTAGTGTGAACGAGCAACGGTCAGGTCAGGTCAGATCAAATGGGCGGCGAACGTCTGAAAACTATGCTCGTAAGCAATAAAAAGGAGTAATAAATAAAAAATAAATGTTTTAACGGTATGTTATTTTTGTTTATTATAAAGTCGGTAAACTTTAATTTTTTTTTAACTGCTTTACGTCTCTCAACAGCGTGGTCTTTAGAGACGGGTAAACTTTAATATAAATTCAAATATTATTACACATTTTAGTACTGTCAAGATACAGATCCTGTTTCCGAATTTAAAAAAAAAATATTTGGAATATATTTTTTGAATCAAATACTTCTATATCAGCGTTAGCACATAAACAAAGAATATTTGTAAATTAGGATTTCTCTCGCTCATCCTGAAATTCACTTTCTACATAGCATGAAATTAATCCTTCCGTAAATAATTGTGCAAAATACATGTTGCTAAAATAATGTTATCAATTAATCCTGGAGCAGAATTAATTTTTCTAAAATAAATTCGAAATCTTTGAGCCCTAAAATAACAAAAACATTTCCCATCACTCGTCTCGCACGGCATAGCCGTTAGTTAGCATTCATTTTTCTCTTGATCTATTTGCGCTTGAAACTTTGGATGCACCCAGAACCATCCTCTTTTTGATCTTGACGTATTTTTAGGCTCTCGATCCAAAATCATTGCGATTTAATTGACGTTGGGGTAGAAAACAGCATTGTTCACTAGGAGCAACTGAAATGAAATGGCCTCGTCTACTACTTGATCTGGCCTGACCTGAGCTGACCTGACCACTAGTGTGAATGCCATCCTGGATTGTGAGCTGAGCTGATCTGACCGCTAGTGTGAAAGGGCCTTAAGTCACGTGATAAGCCCCGAGATCACAGAGCGCTCAGTTGGTCAGTGGAGTCTAGAGCCAATCGGCGTCCTTGGATGACGCCGATATAACGGCTCCGGTGAGAAAGTGCCTGTCTGGTGCTTAACCATGCAACTTAGTCCGCCGCGGCAGCCCCGCAACTTTTGCGTAAGACCGGTACAGTGAGCCAGTTGAGGTACGAAACATGGTAATCACGTCGAGGAAGTCATCACGCTCTCAGCTCGTTTGCTTTAAACTCAAGGGCAACCGCCGTTCGCTTCCACCCACTTGTGTTCCACTTTGAACCGAATACTCCAAGTACGCTATAAAAGATGCAAATTCGATGGGTCTCGACAGTTATGCCTGTCTGTTTTCTGACGGGAAGCCGTTTCAACAACGATCTCCCATCTAACGTAAGATTTATTACGAGATAATGCGGTATCTACCTCCCGGGCAGCCCCTAGCCAAGCAGTTCTTCATCGTCAGCTTAGTAAGCCACTTCATAAGGTTACTTGTACTTTTATCTACATAATTCATATCTCTGGGATCGATAAAAGGAGCAATTTGATGGTAATGATAGGCACTGAGCAGTTATCACAAGGTTCTTTAGCTTGTGGACGACTCGTCACTTGCAACACCTTCAACGAACGTTACTTCAGGGGACCTGTGGCTAAATATATATAAAAAAATAACGTTACTTTGGTTTCTGATGAGGAAAACACTTATCAGAGGTCTGTTAAACGAAGAAGAACGCGAGGGTAATTAAGTTAATTCACAAATTAGTCTAAAGTTTTGAAATTATTCTATTCAAGCATAAGTTTTGATAGTTACTTCAATATAAATAAAATCAATTTTAAGACTTGGTATTGTTACTTACTTTTAAACATGGCAAAGTCAATCAGATATTCTTGAAATATGTTGTAATAACAGAGAAATTATTTTCATTCATGTTACTGTTGGTGCATATCTATTACTTAAAGTGGTTCATATGTGGATATTGCATAAATATCTGTATTCTTTAATCACGAAAAAGAATAAATGTTACTGTATTAGATAAGTGAGCATATTATTATCAAAATATTCGGTTCAGAAAGAAAGCAGACAAAGGCGAACCAATTGAAGAAGAAACATGTGCCACCTGCTAAGGGACTCTGATCTCTTAACAATAGAAGATTTACAGGACGCATTGACGAAAATAAAAAATTCGAAAAGTTTTATCACAGTCAACATCGAGCTTAAGAAAAAGAGGGGAGGGGGAAATATCAAACAAAAAATACAGAATACTGCATCACCTTACTATACGTTGGAAAAAATGATGGTAACTAGAGAAGTGGATACAAGCTGAGGTGATAACAACTGTTCGAAAATGGCAGTAGAGAAGACTGCTACAATTTACAGAGGCATATGTGTGCTCAACACAAGCAGGGGCGGATCCAGGGGGGGGGGGGCTACGGGGTTCAAGCTTCCCCCCCCCCAAAAGTATATAGGTCTACCTCCGACATTGTAATTTCCAAAATCCACTCAAGCCAAGCTTCCCCCCCCCCCCCAAACCAAAGTCCGCTCAAGCCCCTCTCAAAGCAAAATCCTGGACCCGCCCCCGAACACAAGGTATGAATCATATGCACAAATTACAGCTAAAATAATAAAGACAGTTTCAGAAACTTATTAAAAGTGTAGAAATACTTGTTCCGCAGTGGAAGATAATGTATAGTTGAGCTACTATCACTAAACATGCTCTTTGAGATGCTTGAAACACATGGGGCACTTGGGTACTATACAGTTCAAAGACTTTTAACAAAGGAAACCGTCACAAATTACGGAATACCTTAAAAAGTAAAGGATTGCCAAATCACTTAATTCAGGTCATCAAAGCATAAGCAGAGATTAAACTATCATTCTTTTAATAAATGACAAGGTTTCCGAACACAATTACTCATCAAGGTGTCTAATAAGGTTTATTCGAAATAAGGTTTTTGTCTCTTTACACTTTTCCTTAAATTTATGGAGGCAGAGTAAGGAGAATTCAAGAAACCCAGCTACTGGTTTCATTTTGCTGTTCGCCGAATGCGAACAGAACTGAAACTCGGGCGCGCTCAGCCATGCATGACGGTTCGATTTCTCCCGACGGCTATCATTGGGCAAGGGCCGCCCGCATATGTGCGTGTGCATTGAGCAATACGCCGGGGTCCCGGGTTCGCAGCCTCTCTGTAGCTACGATCAAAGGTCACTTGTTCCATAGCAGGAGGTCGCTCTTCCAAAATATTGGTGCACTGGTGTTAAGACAGGAATGCGGTTGTAGTCTTTCTCTATCAATTTATCGTAGTATATAAGTGGTCCGCAAACGGAGTTGTTGGATATTATTGCTACCTTTCCTGTCAGCCTAGTGTTTCCTTAGAACAAATTTTTGGCAAACGGAATAATGTTTTCAAAGAATTCAGTTACAACTGAGGTGACAAATTTCTGTAATTGAGTGACATTTTAAAAGTTTCATTAACTTCGTCATTTATTATTTCTTAGAGTTCGTTTTTTTTTTTTTTTTTAACTGTTTAAAGTCTCTTAATAGAGAGATCTTTAGAGACTGGAAAGGATTGGGGGGGGGGGCAAGGAATTGGAAGGAATTCGGCCATGGCCTTTTAAAGGAAGCATCCTGGCATTTGCCTGGAGTGATATGGGAAACCATGGAAAACCCAAATCTGGATGCCCGGACGCGGATTCGAACCGCCGTCCTCCCGAATGCGAGGCCATAACGCTAACTAGAGTTCGTACTTGATTGACTGTGAATTTACTTTGTAAATTATTTTGAAAAAAAAAAAACCAGAGTGAGATTTGATTCTAATTGAGAACAATTCTGGGCTGTGTATTAATAGATTACTGATTTACGTTATCATACGCCAACTTGAAAACGGGTTATGTATGAGTTTCAGAGAGTCTCCAAAGCCTTTGAAACAAGCTCGTCACTCAAAGCCTTTTACGACGAGCTGATTAGAGCAAGAAGAAAATTCTGAACTGGGAACGCAACTCAACCTCCTTAAAATCATTGATGTTGTTTTTGTGGATGAGACTTTAACAGCAGTCCATAGTTCTGTCTGGATGCTGTGGCAGCAACTTACTCATTGATGACACCTCGTATTTGTCGTTTTGTGTGGTAAAGTAGGGACGCTGTGAGAAAGCTGTCGTTGAAGAAATATCGCTGAGGTGTCAAGAAATAAACCCATGCTCCATGCTCTACCTTCTCTTTCAATTAATATAGATGTTAACAATTTTCAGGATCTATAGATAGGTTTTTCGGTGACCAGTCCATAAAAAATGACATAACGATGTAATTTCAAACAGTATATCAACATGAGGTCAATTTTTGCTCTGATGCTTCTCGGAGATGTACACGTTGTAACGGTATAAACGAAAAAATAAGGTGTCGATTGCTGATTGTAACGAACATAGCCACTCGCTCTTAATGGATTAATTTCTTTTAAATGTGCTAACACTTGTCCAAATCGTAAGTCTCTGTCCTGTCGCGAAGCTACATGACGGCTATAAACGGAAAAGTCCATTTTATTTAATTAGCATTGGACGACAATATAAGTTCACTATAATATAATTCCGTGCTGATCACCTTGAAATGATTACAGATTCGGTTTGATCGGTCACCGGGGTAGATACCCGAAATTATATTTTTTTTTAGTCACCCAAAGGAACTACACGTGCATGAATTAAACAAGCTTTAATGGACACGGCTATCACTTATTTATTACGTTGAAGTTCACAAGGATAACACACGACACACCGACGTAAACCACCAGACATATGTGATTCGTATTCGGCCTTCGAGATCCTGAAGATGACACAAGTTCGATTAAGTAGTGAACACAATCGTGCAGTCATAACTGCAGCCACTCAAATTACAATACTTCACTTCACTGTCCATAATTCTTGTTTAAGCTTTTACCACACTTAAACTGCCGATGACATCGCTACTAAAGCGATTAGTGCGCTTTCTAATATTCCTTTTAAAACAAACTAAAGTTCCCTAGCACATGGTACAATCCATTACAAACTCACGCGCGCGCACACTTATGTGTAGCCACTCGCCATCTTGTCCTCTTCACCGATACTCCGCTCTGCGGCAAGTATCGATATATCGATTGTATCGTTACAACGTCTCTTTGTCCACAAAACGAAATTGTAAACACGCGTGGTAAAGTAACTGGTTCATCCATATGTAATAAATCATATTCTGGAGGTAATCCTGAAAACTGCTGAAGTAGAAGCCATATGCTTTTCAAAATTGTTCATATCAGCAACACCAGAAAACTGTCCTCCACATTTTATTAAATATGCTGTTCTGAATGCCGACAGTAATTTGCGTATCTAGATGTGAGGTGGCTGAAGGATTCAGCAACTTCAGTGTAGCCGGCGGTCAATTACTACCATGATTGCCTTTGATGCTGAAAAAATAAAACGATCGGCTTTTGCAAACTGCTCTCTCTCAGTTTGCTAGTCAAAATCAGGAACCTTTCCTTTTCTTTTTAACAAGATACTGGTAGGACTCCAGGAAGTAGTTAGGACAGACTGAGCGGGATAATTAATTTCTGATGTAATTTCATGCATTATGTCTTGGGCGTTCACCTGACACTACACAGTACCAATTACTTTGTCACTTAAAAGTTAAAAACAGATACGCTCTGGCTGTTTAATCTCTTCCTTCATTGCCACATGTTACTGTTTTTTATTGATGGAAAGTCGTTTCTGCAATGTAGTCTGGTTACGAGACTTTGCTGTTCTAGCTGCTTTGTACAGGTGCAAAAAGTCTGACCTATTTATGCAGCAGGAATAGCGGGATATTTTAAGCTGTTCATACGCGACAAGCCGAGAAACTATTTGATTCATACCAGTTTTATAGCACCTGTGTAACCGGTCTTCGCTATGCATCTTTCGTTTTCTGTTCAGTATGCAAGATTTAATCCAAAATGTTTTACAATATAGTATTTAATGATAACGAATTTTTACAGTAAAAGTGATATTTATTACTACTCTTCAAAATAAAATACCTTTCATTAATAAATATACTTGCATTTACTTATTTCCGTATTGCCGTATTTCCCTATACCATTCGGTGACTGACCACGATACTATTTGCACGGCTCAGTTAGTATACAACAATTGTTCGGTTAATGATGTAAGAGTTCCTTGCTCTAACTAAAGAGAAACGTAACTAACTTCAGTTGGCTGACTGGTACCTGAATCTTCTACCAAATACAAGAACTGCACGTTTTCTGTAAAATCGCGTTTTTTTCCAGGGAAGGCACTTATTCACATAAACTTGAAAAGCAAGACGTCATCTAAATATGAAATTCCATCCAACTCATAATATTAATATAATCTCCTTATGATTATCTCATGTTAAGGCTATAAATGAGCGCGGAGAATTCGACATAGTATTCAGTATCACCAAGTAGGGGCTAACACTGACTTTGAAACTGAGCAGTGCTATCTGGGACTCTTTTAAGTGCTCTGTTATTGGCTGGCTGCGTCTAAAGGCTACACGGTTTCAAGCTGTTTGTGTAAGCTGCATTCTTTAGTCAGAAATACCAAACTATATTAATTGGATTTAATTTTTAAAGTAGAGATATCACCAAAACTAAAACAATGTCTTAAACGCAAGGCAATCATATTTGATCCTTCGGCCAGCAAACATTCCAGCACTGCACCTACAGTATAGTAGCCATTTTGCTGATCCAGGTTGGTGGGTGAGCAATAATGTTAGGTCTGGCATCTGGCGGAACGGAGATTCGATTCCCGGTCCAGGCATTCAGATTTCGGTTTTACATGGTTTCCCGAAATCACTGCAGGCGAATAGCCATATCCAGCTTGTTTCTAAAGCGTCTCTGGCTCTAATGACCTCGACGTAAACAGTCTAGGCACTTAGCCCGTCCGGCGGTAATGAGCACTTCTTTTGCTCTCTTATTTTTTTAAATTAAACTTCTTTGGGCGTTCTGTACATGTACACTTAAGATGCTAAAGCTTAAATTGCTTTAATACTCACAATCACGACGTAAGGCTGTGTTTTTACATTCGGAGAAGTGGCCATTATTACACAGTGAGACATGCACCAGTATTTTTAGTTGCTTTTCGTTTATAGTGGATAGTTTCATTGTACTATCTGATCGCTGTTATGGCAAGAAAAAAATATGTAATCACTTTTATATCGCGATACAGTGAATGTATTAATAAGCGTGCGATATTGTATATCTACTTATATTCGTTTCATGTAGATGGTTCATTGTATTGTCCGATCATTATTGTAGTAAGAACACAAAGATGGAATCACGTTTATATCGCAATATAGTGTATGTTTTATTACACGCTTCAATTTTCATGCAGAAATATTAGCATTCGTCTTTACAGCACACAGAATGGGTCATTTAAGCTTTCAAACATTATTTAAGTTATGAGACAAAAATCTGCGTTCATCAGGTCATTTATGAGTGACTTAGAAGTTAGCTATTAGAAAAATTTATTGTGAGAACGGTTATCAGATAATTTTGTTCACGATTTTCTCCGATGTAAAAGCTCTAAATATAAAATATATTCTAAGGACAGATGTAATAGGGGAGACTGGGTACGGTTGTGCTAGGTTACGGTTGTGTCAGTCGTCATATTAGCCAAACTATAAGGAATACCGCGATGGGGAGGAGGTAGAGAGGAGCGACGTGCCTGATTGAACTTGTGTCACAGTATCGCCTCCGCCATTGCGTGACATTAACAATCGTAGAGGCCTACATTACTTTTTAATAGTCAAAAGTAAGTATTTTTAACATATTTCTTTTAATAATTGTTGTACGTGTACAGATAGAGTAATGAGTGTTTTTCCGCGTTATAAGTTATACATTAGTAGTTAAATAGCAGTGATTACTTTGGATATAGTTTATTTTGTATTGTGATGACGATTGTGGTTTTGCGAAGGAGTGTGTTGGGTACGGTTGTGACATATTTTCTGGGTACGGTTGTGACAAGTAATTTTTTGTTTTTGATGCCGAGAAAACGCTTGAGGAAGACCGACAGTTGTACGGGGCACATTAGTCACGGTTACTTTTGCAGCAAATGCCTTGTGAAATACTATTGCTCCTTTACTTATATTTCCACGGGTTAGTTATCACGATCATTTTGCTAGGGACGGGTTGGTGGGATAGTTTGGGACTGCAAATCCTTCAGGATGGATGCAAGGTGCATTGTTCCTAGGATTTCTCGATCATTTTAAGAAATTTTCTAATGCTTCTCCAACGCATTGAGTCTTGCTAGTGCTGGATAACCATTCCTCGCATATCCACATTAATACATTGAAATTTTGTAAAGAAAATGGAATCACTTTGCTTTCGTTTCCTCCGCACTGCTCGTCCTATCTTCGGACCCTTAAAAAATTCTGTAAATACTACTTGTGATGGATAGATGCGGAGTCACAATGACAATCTACGATATACCAGGTATTATCAAAATGATCTATAACAAGACTTTTATAATAACTATTGATGATACAATGTCTTATTAGTTATAAGCGATTAAGGTCTTCCCAGATTAATTTCTATTGTTATTTAAAAATTAAATTTTTCCAGTAGAAGATTATGTTACATAATGTTTGATATTATTTGAAATAAAAGTGATTTGTTGTTTTTTGAACCTGTCACTACCGACCCCAAGCATTGTCACAACCACCCCTGGGGTGTGGTCGGTTGTGACATTTTTTCTTTTTTTTTCTAATTTGCTGCTATTAGTTAACCATTGTACTTAGGGACAAAACCTTAGTATTTATATGTAGGAAAATGTACATTTTACTATAAAAATCACATTTCTTCCAAGTAACTGATATACTAAGAAAATTATGAGTGATCAAATGAAAATTGTCACAACTGTACCCAGTCTCCCCTACTCTATAATCTAGCGACGAATGCTTTAATAATTTTCTTTTTTTTTTTTACTTGAATAACGTGGAAAAGGTTCCTATTCACTATACTAATGCATTGTAGTATCGTTCGTCCGCTCGGTTGCGAAATAAATATAAAAAAATGCACACAGTTTCACATCTTTCGCGAATACAAACTGATACGCGCGCCATTTTTTTCCTAGTATAAGTGTCGCACTGTTAGTGGAGGGCACATGATTTATTCAACAGGTGCTGCCTTTCTTGGGATGATCGACATCACCGGAAATATCGAGTCAGCGACAAGTGGATTAACTTTTTTCCGAATTGCTCATCTTGCAGCTGAAAGATAACATTCACAAACAGTTCCGCATCATTTTCTCAGAATCCGTAATGTTCCCCCTACCTCATAGGAAAATTTAATATTATTCGGTACGGTACTGTCACTCCGAGTCATCTAAACCCTCAATGGAACTGGCGGCAATTAATTCTGTTAAAACAAAACGCTGTGCATATAGCGGCGCTCGCTGTTTGCTGTTCAAACGAAGCTCCAGCTCCTCTGTTAGTGAAGAGCGTTGCCCGCAACGCATCCTTTCGTAGCCAAGGTCTGAAGTTACGTCACTTCGGGTCGATCGCACTCAGCAGAGAGGAACGACCAAGAAGTCACTCAGTGTGGGAGGACAGGTTCACAGAGCCTCGAAAAACAGAAGCATTGCGACCAAAATTTAGCGGCAACACTCGGCTGCGAATAAGTCTAACAGGTACAGTGCATCTGGTATCCCAGACTTTCTTAACCTAGGAGCTTCGTAATTCGCCTGCCGCCGTTAGCACTTGTACTGGGGCGGAGTTTTGCCCAGCCCTGCCGCCGGTGCGTGGCAAGGCCAGCAGGCTCCAGTGATCATTATTATTCGCCAGAGATCCTGTCGGCACGACAGCCGTTTAGATACCGATCCGGGTAGCGCACTCTGTACCTCGCCCAGGCCTCGCGACAAAACGAGGTCTCTTCAGAACTGTCGATGCTTGACGAGCAACGTAACTCTCCTCCCACTCACCTAGCTGTCGCCATACAGTTGTCGAATCGCGTATATCGATACTTAATGATGTGTATAAATACAGTGACCAGAGTATTAACACTAACTAGATGACCCGGGCGGAACATTCGCGAGTAAAATAGGATGAATAGCAAGATTGGTGCTTTGTGTTCAGTTGTAGCAATATCTTTTTGATTTTACTTAATGTATGCTATCATGCCGCCCTTTACTTTCACGTAAACACCCGATACTATCCCTCTCCGGAAGCCGTAGTTTCATATGCCTGTCCGGAATAAAACTGAGCTGAACAAATCCCACGCACTACATCCATATCAATGTAATATGTGGTGTTGCTATCAAGCAGTAATGCGATCAATCTCTATCGACACCAGCGAAGCACAGCGGCTTAGCTCTGAACTGTCTCGTACACGTGACCTTGATAGTTAATACATTTGCTTTTTAATCGTCGAATTCCGAAAAAATCCTTTCTTAAAATATAATATTACCGACGTGGAAACCTTAATTTTTAAGATGATACCTCAGTTGTCGATATCGGTTTGTTATGAAGCGAGATAAATAGTTCAAGACAAAAAAAAAACATCTTTTTGAAATAATATATACGATTCTACTTCTGTAGAAAGTAAACGTTTACGTAAAAAACTGGGGACAAATAACGGGAAGTAATTCAACCATGGCCTTTTGAAGGAAGCATCCCGGTATTCGACTTGAGTGATTTGGGAAAACCATGGGAAAACTCAAATCTGGATGCCCGGACGGGGATTCCAACCGGCGTCTTCCCAAATACGAGGCCAGAGTGTTAACCGAATGAAGAGCATACAAGCAGAAATAGTTGATAAAAATAAACTAGATAAATTTTCTCAGAAGTCATAACCAATTACCAAAGGATTGTGCTAAAAATAATCGTCGTTTTTTTTCAATTTAATTTTCTTAAT
Source organism: Vandiemenella viatica (assembly GCA_031002005.1). NCBI lineage: Eukaryota > Metazoa > Arthropoda > Insecta > Orthoptera > Morabidae > Vandiemenella > Vandiemenella viatica. The sequence continues at coordinate 220,707,870 of CM061919.1, read as the reverse complement.
CTAAGAAATTTTCATCAATCCATTTTGTTGCTATCCAGCCAGCTGGACGCACGAGTGAAGAAAAAGCTTCTAAGGATAATTATGATCTCATTCGTTCCACAGCTTCTACGTAGAGAGTTGCGATGCGGGCTATTAAGTTGCAATCTATCATCGCTGACACGCTGTTTACTGTGCACCATAGCAACGTTTCATGTTACACCAAATACCCCTCAACAATTGCAGAGAAGAATAACACTTGGTGAGTGCTTATCTTTTCGACTGACAAAATATATAGGAAGGTTCAAAATATCTTTAACCGTCAAGTGTGATTTCCTCTTAAAAGCAAATGTTTCCAATAGATGTATAAATAAGCACTTTAAAACATACACAAGAATGTATTGCCTTCCATTCCCCTTCCCAGCTCATGAAATCTAGGTCAGCCATAGGGAAGCAATACACAAAATCTTGCCCAAATAGTTTCAGTCCAATACTTTCAAAATGTCAGCTCTTTAAATAAGGCACTATAAAGTGGAAGACTGCCATTTGGTACTCTCCGGAATTGTTAATCTTATAATTTCTTTTGAATCGTTCTATATTAGGTGATATTTAGAATAATTCAGTCAGTGCTGTTATTTTGAATTTAAGGTTGTTCTTCGCTTTATTAACCTACAATTAAAAAGAATACAAGCTACAGTTACTTCCTTTTTACCCTGAATTTAATAACTTTTAGATTGAAATAAGTACCGATGTACAAAAATGTTTTTTCTTATCATTAAGATTTCCGAAACGTGCTGTTTTCTATTTCTGTAGCTTAAAAACTAACTTAAGTCAGAGCAGTTCATAGAGTATAAATGAAATCTGGTTCTGAACGATTAGAGGTTGAGTTTACATTTGCGTTTTTGTTCTTGGTATTTACTCAACATTACAGTTAAGAGATTCATCTACGTAATTTATAAATACTAATTGAACAATTATTTAAATTACTCCTCCTTCCTTCCCTAATTTTAAGTACGATTTTTTTCCAAATATCACGTTAATCTTACAAGTTAACAAAATTAATGTATAAGATTTCTTCATTACTCCTGTTTATACAAATGTGAGAGCTCATATGCAAATAAACAAATACTTGTTTATCGATTGACACATTTAACCTAAAAACCATTATGCTTTTCTAGCAATAAGTAAGATAGTATAAAGAACAACACTGTGGATTCTGTAATAGTAACAGTGTTTGGAGCTCGAGTATGACGTTCGTTGGTGACGTATATCCGGGGTTCGACTTTAAATCACATACAGTAGTGAAAGTGCAGTCGTACCCGCATTCATTGCTTCTGGAAAAGATAACCTTACTGACCTAAGCCACGAGGGTAGAGTATACGCATAATAGTACAGAGAACCATTGGATAACGTTCACTTTCAGTATGCGTCCTAAACTGCAGCGCAAATAGAAAAATCAGAAAATGCTGAACAGCGAACATTGGTCTGTGTTTTCACTTTCCGTAAATAATAAGCAACATATTTTCTATTTAAATCCAAGAAATCAAATATATATATAAAAACACGTTTTACTCATTAATTCAATGGCCTGTTGCCCGTATTTTAACCACCACAGAATACATATTAACCAACCGCTCTCAGTAGTTCAGCAAATTGAAACACCTGTTTTCAGGACACTTTAATAAAATACCATAATTCTGAACACTTTTTTTAGCAAGTATTTGTTGAAAGTTGAAATGGGTTAGATTTAAAGTCATTTATTCTCATTTTCCCTATTCCCCGCAGAGAAAGAAAAAATTTATTACAGACCGAAAATTCTATTTGCGTTTATAGATGTGTTTCTGTGTTGAAGTATCATCCCTAGCGTTTTTCTGTAAGAGAAAACATTGTTTACAAAGTAAATTGGCGGGATTAGTAGTCGTTCAAGTAAAGACAGGTATTACATTGGTCTTGCATTTTTTACAGGTGACAAATACTTACATACCAAAGCCCAATCTCCATTAAACTATGTAACTTGAATATTTCATTTCTAATTGCAAAGTTGTATGAAACAAAGTCAGTAACTGAAGTTGGTGGACCTAACGTGAATCGTAGATGTTATCTCAGACATTTATTAAATATACTCTTCTTTAGATCGCTTTTTTCCTTTTTATTGGAAAAGGTTGCTATACTGACACTGACCATATCTCTTCTGCGTGCCATAGACCGTGGTGTTCAAGAAATATTGATCTCCACAACGTTTGTATTTAACTCGATTGAGAACGCCAGCACGTCTTTTTCACAGATGTTTCACATCTGAAATGTACGTACATGAGTTTCATTTAAACAAATTATTTTAATTTTCAGTATGTGCGTATCGGAGTGTAAAGTGGGACATATTTGTATGAGACTGTATCTTCGAAAGTTGTGGGATAAGGTAAGCGAGATCATGATCTCGTAACGTGTCGATATCCCTGACAGAAGAATCAACTCTGAGCAATACTACTTCTTAACAACGAGACCCCGTAATTTTGCCACCAACCTTCTCATGCTCCTGACTTAAGACTGATGACTGTCACAGATATTGTGAGATTAGGAGTGTCAGAGGCGTGGTTGGTTCGTTCCTGACGGTTGTCTCGGAGGATGCTGCGCCAGCGTGGTCGTTGACCCGGTGGATGGCATTAATATGGAACAGCTCCACGTTCTGGTTACATAATGTTCTGTCTGCTGCACAACAAGAACGTCTCATTGTGTTGGGGTGAAGCTCCACGCTTTGTCCCGATGTCACTCATAGCTGTTTATGTATTTTAATACATAATGTTAAACAGGGGGACATTAAACAAGTAAATAGAGATGACTTGCATAAAACTTGGTTGTTTGACGTTTATCTATGCTGCTACAGAGAACTGATGGTACTTCTTTCAAAAGTTGTGATCCAGTATATCTTCACCAACATGAATCCGATTGCCCAAGCCGTTGATCGAAATGACAGTATGTTAAATTATAATGATCTGAAATTTAATAGATGAATGGCGTACAGGAGATCCTTCGCTAGTGTATATTCTCTGTGCCGCGGAGCAGATGGCCCGGCAGTATGGCATCAATAACAAGACCAGAAGATCTCTGCTCCAAATCTGACAACACCAAAATTTTTGCAGACCATGAATCTGGTATTCAAAAAGGTTCCATTCTGCCTGTGAGTAATCTGCCTGGTTGTCGTTATAATCTAACATCCCACATTTGTTTGTCGTTTATAATCATCAGCTGTTTCCCTCCTCTTTAACTGATTTTTAATATAAGAAACAGTAGGACACATAAATTAGGCGGACCTGAAATCAGAAAACCAAGTAGAAAGGACGCAACTTATCTTCAGATTATAATACCGAATTTTAAATAGCAAACACATTTAAAAATATATGTTTAATTCAAGAACTTAATCCAATTGCACAATTTTTTTGCTTATGGCTTTACGCCTCGTCGACGTCGAAGTCATTAGAGGCAGGTTGGGACTAGGGACAAGGAAATAGGAGGAATTCGGCCATGGTCTTTTGTGGGAAGCATCCCGGCATTTGGCTGGAGTGATTTGGGGAAACCATGGAAAACCCACAGCTGGATGCCCGGACGGGGATTTGAACCCGCGTCGTCCCGAATGCGAAGCCAGAGCGTTACCGCTCACCCACCACGCTCGGTCCCAATCGTACAAGACTGCAACTCTTCAGGTCTTTTTGACTGATTGTACAAGCATTGTTCATTTTTAAGAGGTGCTTTTTGCGGCAGTGGGAACATAAGGGATGGGATTTTAGATACCAAGTTCACTTTCTTATGAAATCCATTTGAGATTTTGGTAGAATTCTAGGAATGATACTCTCAAGCTTCAAAGAAGCTGAGAACTCGCGCAATATTGCCGTGTCTGGGTCGTTAGTCTGAATAGACTCGATGGCTTAGTGGTTAAGCCGTCTGGCTGGACCTCGAAGGGTCTCATGTTCTAATCCCTATCCTCGTGAGGATTTTCATAAGCCCTTAACTAGACTTTCACGTTTGGCGCGTATTATGGAGCTACACCAGAAAGCTTCCGTGGTTCAGATTCTACGTTAAACTGTAGGTGATGAAAGGAGCCTACCTGCAATGCCACTCTAGGTATACTTTGTTCGGGAGGATCCAACCAACCTACTGGTTGAACCCCAAGCTTACTTTTTAATTTTTCACTATTTGTTGTATTTTGTTTTTAGCTGAACAATAATAAACAAATTTCGAATTAAGCTGCTTAGTTTAACATGTCTGAGGAAGATTTTAAAATCTGAACATTCGTTCTTGTTTAATAATTCTACGGAAGTTTCATCGCTTCTTCTCGAAAGTTGACTGTTACAAATTCGTAAGAAAATTAAATATCTTGAGTTCCATGACAGTAGTACGGGCTGCTGAAACAAGCGAATACTAAACGGCGGCTATAAATAAGATAATTAGCATCCAATTTAGTAAATTCCAGAAATGTATGTCACATAAATGCCTGTTTCATTTATCCTCAAGTTCTCTGCAAGTGAAACGTAAGTATAGCGAACTAACCAGCTGTTTAGGAGAGTATCAGGTGATGCAGGAGGATAATGTTATATCATACCTCTGTGGTTACTGACTGATCGCTGAAGCTCACGGATGAAAGTTCTCTCGCGTGCATACGTAACGCAAAGCGCTCGCAGCTTCCGGTATGAAAGTCACTTGCTCGGAACCGATCAGCTTGCGTCCAAGGTGGTGAACGGTATCTCACGAACTGAAAGGCGCTGGATATAACATTACAGTGCTACTGCTCTTAGTAGAAAACATCCCGGTTTTCACCTACCTTTAAATTCCTTTTACATTTTAATCTTCTATTATACCATTTTAACAGAATACGTAGATACTATGGCCAGACTCATTTTCCGTTCAGATAAAAGCTACCATTCCCAGGCTCAGATTACGATGAGCTGAAACTACACTGACAAATGACTTTAATGACCCTTGCGATGGGACTAAAATTATGTGATGGAAATAATTAATGTCGGAGGTTTGAAATCGTTGTCCGCTTTCGAGGCGGCCGGCTGAATATTGGGCCAGCGCGGCTTGCGACAACTCTCAAGGTTGCTCCACGCGAATTTCTTTTGTTGTTCGGCTCCTGCGTCACTTCCCTACACACACACAAACACAAACCGGAGATACAGCAAAAAATGGCAATTGTTCCCGCCGATTGGGGCAAGGACAGGCGAGATTCGGGTCATTATCGGTCGAGGGAATCGGTCACGGATTCTCCACAGCCTGCCGAGATGTCTGCGATCGCAATTAAGATCTGCCGGCATCCTGTTGCGTCCTATCTGATGCTACTGCTTGTATTCTGAGAGGCTATACGACTCTCCATTATAAATATTAATTAATGCACTGCTCAATTGTCATTTTACGAATCATCATTTTCTCGACGTAGTTACATGTTCCCATTTAATTTTCACGGTATTGACAGATACTGTTGTCCCTTAACCTATCCAACTACGTTAAAATTGCTTAAGGTAATGACCTTAATCTTTCATCAGTCTCTTAAATCATTTTCTTCAGATCATCAACCTATATCCTCAATTTCCGTTTCACACATACTGATCTTTGTCTTCCTGTACACTGTTTCTCTTCTACCCCATTAACAAATTAGTCAGTTCTGCAGCTACCATCCTGTCTCTTTTTCTTGTCAGAATCTTTCAGAAAATCATTTTATCTGTTAACATTTCCAGAACACCTTCATTTCATGTTTTATCTGTCCACTTAATTTTCAACATCATGCTATAACAAAAGAAATCGATTTTTCTTCTTTCCAGTAATCTGCTCCTTACACAGCTTTATAAAGTTCCTTCTTTAGTTTTAACTCTATGTTTGAAGCTAAAAGATTTCTCGTTTTGGAGAAGGGTCTTTTTTATCAGTGTTGTCTGTATCTGAGAGCGCTCTTGCTCCTTCCATCACTTGCAGCCTTACTCCCTAAACAGAAGACTTCTCTAAGTAATTATGCTATATCAAATTAACTGATAAAATATAACGCAAAAAAGAAGCCATAATTTGATGTAGATACTGTACATTTTTAAACTTGCAAATTGACAAACACGCCTATTGCGCCTATGTTATTCCAAAATAAATAGAATGTTGTGATATGAAATTAATGAAGCTATTTTTTGCCATTTATGTAATTTACGAAGTAATAACGGCGTAAAAGATTTAAATTTTATCTCGGTTGTCATCTTCGTCTTTTTCTTTTTAACTGCTTTACGTCTCCTATAACAACTAGGTCTTTAGAGATGGGAAAGAATGGGGGGCAAGGAATGGGAAGGAATTCGACCATGGCCTTTTGAAGGAAGCATCCCGACATTCACCTGGAGTGATTTGGGGAAACCATGGAAAACCCAAATCTGGATGCCCGGACGGGGATTGGAACCGCCGTCCTCCCGAATGCGAGGCCAGAACGCTAGCCGTTACACCATCACGCTCTTTAAATTGAAGTGTTAAAACAGATAAAGAAGACATGCGAGAAAAAAAATAAAGCTTGTATGTTGTTATTATAGAATTAATAAAAAGTATAGTACGATATCAAAGATCAGTAATTTTAAATACTTCCGTACCCTCTCCTCTGCAACTATCAGTATGATGTCTCCGTTGTAAGTTGCCTGACTGGATCGATAAATCGGCGATCTGAATCGAAATGTATACTGAGATTTTCAGACATTCTCAACCCGTCCTTCAACCCTAGCAACCACGCAACAACGCTGGATTCCATATGAATCTGCACGTCTCCTTCACTAGTTAGGATTGTCTGGCTAGCTTACGAGCAAGGAGACATAGATTTCACAATCATTAGGAACTGTTACCTGATGTATTAGACCAACGAAATTATCATTATTTCTCATAACATATAAAAAAAACAAATCTTTTGGTAGTTCAAACAAAAGTGGTTACAGTTGCGAATGGGTACTGTAAAGCGATTCTTCTTCTTCTTGTTTCGCATATGCCATCTAACGATCACGTCATCCAAACTATTGTGTTTGGGGAAAGCTTTGATGTTTGCACAATAGTAACGCATCCTCTCCTTTGTCCTCTCTGCTTCTTTGGTGTTTCGTCCTTTGTACCTCATTTGCTTAAGTATCCTCCAGAGAGACGATTTTTTTTTTTCTTACATCCTCTCCTAATTCTCGTAGATCCATTCTTATTATTTTTGTTTATTTAAGAGCGATATTTACCTCTCGCACTTGAAATCCCACGTCTGCCAATCTTCTCCTCTTGGTTACTATTCGGATAGTTCTCTATGCCACCATTCCTCTGACAAACGTATCTCATGAGTATACCAAACAGCCGGAGAGCAAAATTCAATTAATTCGTCTTTTTATTTCCTCAGTTGATATGTGCTCTGACCTGGATACCATTGACTGAAAAGCACAGTCAAGAATTTTTAAGAAATTACCGTTACAAGACGTAAAGACATTAAAGTTTGCCTCCACTGTGATTCTCATTAATGCTGGCGGAATATATTAAAAAACAAGTTGAACCTGTAATATAAAAATACCTTCAGATAAGGCCTTGATAATCTTGGCACGCAAACCTGAGTGCCATCAAGTTATTTATGGGGAAAGTATGAAAGCGGTGGAGAATCGATCTTCGCCTGCATTTCACATTATTAATTTTCTGTGCAGTACACGATGCACAGAAACAATAGTTGCTAAGTGCGTTTGATTGGGAACGTGCGTTTCTTATTGTGAAGACGATCAGAATCAGGGGCATCGATGACGTGGTAAACTGACATGTCGGTACCTCGGCCAAGTGAGTGGCAGCATGTAAAGTTACAGACAAGTTATGTCGTCATCCCGGACAGGCAAAGCGCTCTCGCGCCTTGCAATCCACACATGTCCGATGAATCTCTACTGACATTGAAAAACTATCTATCTAAAGAAAGCAGAAATGCAGCTCTATCAATTCTATTGTGTGACATCGTATCACGTCCCTTTGCAGTTTAGTTTGATATCCTCTCCATGCATCTTGCTAAAGTTATTAAAAAAATATTAAAAAGTGAATCACTATTCTATTCGCAAACAGTGAAAGCTTTATGTTAGTACTGTGTTTTCTGTTATTCTATTTATGAAACTCTAGTGGAACACCCGACGTTGCTCTCGATCTTTGGGGCTGATTTACCACCATGGAATCTTTAGCCGCCAAGTGAGAAACATGCCTACCAATTTTCATCGAAATTACCCACGTTCTTAATGTTGCAAACAGTGAATAGCAGCAAATATGATCTAACACAGAAAAAACTATAATGATACAAGCGAGAATCGAACCAGAGAATACGACAATTCAATCCATCAGCCATCTTGACATTGATAATTTTGCAGCTTTTTTTACTGGTATATAACCAGCATTTTATGATTTTTGTTTAAATCTCTGTTTCTCATAAATTATGATCCTTTACTGTGAAACACCTGCCGTTTAATGTCCACATCTCCTAGCGAACTTACTGAAAGAAAAAGAAATGCGGCATTAAAAATGTTGAGAATAGATTTTTATTTCCTGCTCCAGAACTATTCGTTTTTCCGGAATGAAAAGTATCTTTTGTTCTAATCCAGAGTATATTCTAACTCTGTACTAAACTGCATTCAGATCCGTTGGGCCGGTAGGCCATGACTAAGCAACTACATCCGAACATTCATTTTTACAATAATATTAGGATGCGTTCATGACAGCCAGCTCTGTCCACAAAAATACAGAGGGAAGTCAAAACCATACTTCCGCAGCTACTGCTAAAATCGTCGCGGCAGTTTCTTTTCTTGAAAAAAAAAAGAAAAGAAAAAGAAACCCTAACAACAACAACTACTACTGCTACTAGTACTTCTAGAACAACAACGACGAAAACAACAACAACGACAACGACAACAACGACGACGACAACAAAGACAACAACAACGACGACGACGACAACGACGACGACAACGACAACAACGACGACGACAACAACGACGACGTCGACAACAACGACGACGTCGACAACAACGACGACGACAACGACGACAACAACGACAACGACAACGACAGCGACGACAACAACAACAACAACAACAACAACAACAACAACAACGACGACAACAACGACAACACCAACAACGAAAACAACCACAACAACGACATCAACAGAAATAATGGCAGGCCTTATTTAGCCTTACAGCCAGTACCTATGTTTTTCAGATTAACAACCATCATGTCATGTATCTAGCGAAGTCGGATTCTTTCCGGTGATCTGAACGCTAGACCATGAGTTAGTAACACTCCGTTGTATTTGTTTTGATGTGTCCTTATTTGCTGACGTTTATGACGGCATTACTAAGTACACACTATTTTTTGTGCACAATATTTTTATATAGTTTCGCCTCGTCGACGTCGAGGTAATTAGAGACGAGAAAGTAAGGGAGACAAGGAACGGGAAGGTATTCGGACATAGCCTTTCGCCTGGAATGATTGCGGGAAGCCATGGAAAATCGAGATCTGGATGGCCGGACAGTGATTCAGGCCGCGGTCTCCCGAAAGCCAGGCTTGAGCGTTAACGCTTACCCATTCTTTAATGGCAGTAAGATTCAGATTTTTTAAAATAAAATTAAAAACAATTTTTTTGACCTACGTGTTTCGAGTTGCCATGGGTCCTGGCATTCAGTAGGGCGTTAGAAAACTCTCAACAGTGAAATATTATGAGTATTTTTAATTTGCAACAGAAAAGAAACTGAATCAAAAGGAAAGCATTTCCAAGTACTGATGCATTTTAGAATGGAGCAGATTCAACGATTATTCTCAGAAAGCAATTATATTGGCAGACTCAGAAAGTGGTGTAACATATAAACACGTCTTCTGTATGTGGGTCACACTTTTTGCACACAATGTGGGTTAAAAAATCATGGAAATTGTATCGTGCAACGTTGGGCGATTTATATCTCACGACTAAGATTAGCAGTAATTACCGTAGAACCTTAATTTAGTGATTTATCGGCTGGCTGGACGTGTGTACTCCCATTCTAAGAACAGTTTACGCCAGGTGAGTGGCTTACTTTATGATCGGACACGCTGAGCGGGTGTCGTAAATCTTGTTCGTTTTTTTACTGTTGAACTATAAATTAGTATCAGATATATTACGGAATCTTATAAGCTTCCCTCGGTAAACTAACTTAGCAGCCAAAAATCAATAAGCATATCAGTATTTTATTTTCTGCACGAATACTAGAGACTAAGTATTTGGGATAAAGTTTTGCAATGTGGTTTCAATATACTTTCAGACGCGGCTTCTTTACGACATTTTAAGAAGATTTCTATGCGCATCATTTTTTTTTTATGTTTACTGACACTGGATTCAACGTATTCCCACTTATTGTATAAATTATCTTTCACAACTACATAAACTCAAACAAACAAAAGCTTAAATTAAACAATAATACTAATAGTTTGACAAGTAGCAAATGAAACTGCGTTTTGGTTAGCTTAACAATTATTCTGAAGTTGCGTATCTACGTAATTCTGCTCATGATTAGAGGAACATTTAAAGTATGTTTTCACAGACACCAAGTTTATATGACAGTGTTCCTCCCTATCATTTTGTTTCTTAAAATCGATACGAATACACAATACAGTAATAATGTTCTTGTGTTCTAAGAAGAATAAAGTGATCTTTTTGTGACGGCATATCTAATGTTACAGGAATTATTCGCTTTCGGAGTACAAAAATTAAAGCACGGAGTGCGGAGCATTTATCTGTTTCAAAATAGGCTGCTTGCGCTTTTATTTTTAATTAGATAAAACGGAAATTAGTATTTAAAACAGAGGGACAGTTCTTGTTGATATGTGAAACGGTGAAACTCGTGTGATCACATTATCACTTCCCCATTTATTTAACTAATCTCAAGGTAAAGATTTTTTTTTTTTTTCGCTGTCGTCAGTCTATCGACTGGTTTGATGCAATCCTCCATCCCTTCTTATCCTGTGCCAACCTCTTCATTTCTACATACCCTTTACAACCCAGGTCCTCAATTATCTGCTTCATAAATTCTAATCTCTGTCTTCCTCTGCAGTTCTTACCTTTGACTGTTCCCTTCACTAACAAATTAACCAATCCAGCATGTCTCAAAATATGACCTACCAGCCTGTCTCTTCTTTCTGTAAGCTTCTTACACAAACTTCTTTTCTCACCCACCATTTCCAAAACTCGTTCAATTCTTACTTTGTCAGTCCACTTAATTTTCATCAATCTTCTGTAGCACCACATTCCAAATGCTTCAATTTTTTTCTTTCCGGTATTCCATGTTTCGCTACCATAAAGTGCTGTACTCCACACAAAAAGTTTTAAAAAGTTCTTTTTAATTCCTAGATCAATATTTGAAACTAAAAGGTTTCTCTTTTTCATGAAGGCTATAAATAAATCTTGTGGTTGATTTTTGAACTTTCCGCGACACACTTTCAGATTTAATCCAGTGACTGTTTCCGTGTAGTCTGACAAATTGTTATAAAAAACCGCATAAACCATAAAGATTGTATTACAGTGAAATATTCCAAATCCTGACTTAAGAGAGTAGCAATGAAGGAAACAGAAATTTCGCGTGGGCTTTTCGACCTGCTCACCATTACCGTCTGGTATAATCGCCAAAAATCTTTTACTATGATTTGTTTTAAGCGGTCCTAATCCATAGTTCTACATATATCTTCTAATCGTTGATAAATATCGGTCGTACTGACTATTTTCAAACGAGTGTTGAATTATAAAATCTATCTCCATTGAGGAGTTATGCAGCTGTAATAACGTGAACAAATTTATCTTCAGAAACGAACCAACCACTGTGAATATTATAGAAACTGGCGACTCAGCTTGTAGCCACTGCTCCGATTTTGGTTGGAACCCAGCGTCGGCGATTCATCGGCAGAAAGCGAAAACTGATAGCAGACAATTGGTCCGAAGTCACGACTTTCGGGCACGAGAATCGTGCGTCTGCGGGAAGTGCTTCCTGGTGGACATTAGAGCCCATCGTCCAGAAAGTTTATTTCCAAGATCATCAGATCTCACGACGACTTCGTAACAGGCGGGACGTCTCCGGTAAAGTGAAACACAATACTCACGCAGCAATGCCCCAGAGACGGTAGTGGAAATGGCACTGGGGAGAAAGTTTACTGGACGTTTCTAGGAGAAATGATACAGACATGAAAATCCTAACAACAAACAACACAAAACACAATATTTTAACTCTGCAAGAAAATTATCAAATTCAAAAAGCAATAGTCTCAGGAAAACACGTATTTAATGACCATGTTAACCTAACCAACCAAACCTTGTTCAAACTAATAAAAATCGAAACTGACGTAAAACAACATCAAACACACAAAACACCACCACAACAGTAATATAATACCACGTTGCGTTTCCAACATCCACCACACATGCACATTTAGCTAAAACAAAGCGAAATTCAAACTCGCCGCTCGCTACACTACCGATAGAGCACCGTCAAGAAAACAGCAGAATAGCAAAAGCGCACACATAAAGTTTGACAATGTCGTGCATTGAAAACTATGCCTCAAAATTGATTGCTAGTCAAGTCACGAGAGCAAACTATACCAAGTGCAATAGTGTAAAAAACAACATGCTGGTTGAGGTCGCAGGCGAGCAACGAGCACAACTCAAAATGCAAATGTAAAATGAAGTTACAATATAAAACATATCCTAGTATACTTATGTAAACAAAACGTCTTGCATGATAATCCAAAACGGATATAAAAATATTAGTAATCAAACTGTTATATGAATATAAGTAATATTATGCTGCCTATATAAGAATAATTTTGGTAAATCTAAAAATCATTGTATTCAAAAGTCAATAACAAATCACATATTACAGCAAAACTGTACGCTGAAGATACCTCGGCGAGAGGCGAAACGCGTCCGGAAAATAAAAACAATATCCAACAGTTGTAATGGCGTATTATTAAACAACAAATACTAATTTAATAATTATTATTGCAACAGGGATTTGAACGTAATCATCTTAAAGATAGAAATGTTGAATCGTACATGATACCTCCCTAAATAAACTTTGAGACATTATTCCGTACCAAGATGATTATGTAAAGAGCACATATTCATCGCACACTTTGTTTTGCGTACACTTAACTTTTGTATTCACTCGATTTGGGGTAAAATTAAAAACAATACGCTCCTTCGGTGGGGAAACGATGGAGCAGCAAGACTTGTTTTCGATCTTCTGCTAAGAAACCAACGTCTTATAAAGACAGGTTCCACTGTAAAACGTGAATGAGCTGGCGGGTGAGCGGTAACACTCTGGCTTCGCATTCTGGAGGATGCGGGTTCGAATCACCGTCCGGCCATCCAGGTATGGTTTTTTTCATAGTTTCACCAAATCACTCCAGGTGAACCCCGGAATGGTTCCCTTAAATTTTCACGGGCGAATTTCTTTCCCCCGTCCTTTCCAGCCTCTAATGACCTAACCATCAACAAAACACAAAGACTTAAACAAATTAAAAATATATATATATATATACTTTGGTGATTAATATAAAATCAGCTTCTTTACGAACATTCAGACGGTTCACCACAGCCATTACTATAACACAATTTCTTATTTGTTTACCTCAAATACAATAGCAGAGAGGGAACTGATTTTGAGACTTCGAAAGATGTTTACGCTTTCTGATTATCTTCGTCACTTTCTACCATTTTCTAGTATATATCTGATGTCCGGGTTTTTTTTTTTTTTTTTTTTTTTTTTTTTTTTTTTTTTTAGTGTGATGTACTTTCAACACGCGATAAGTTCGTTACAACTGCATAGATTTGCAGAAATTTAGTACTTAGCCACGATATTGCGGAATCCCAATGCGATCATATTCTTTTACTGCTAATCCAGTATTATGGACGTGTTTTTAATCCTTTTTATTAGTTTTTTTAAACTACTCCTTCTATAATGAACAGATGCAAATAGTGCTTATAAATTCCACAACAAGTTGTTAAGTTAAATAAGAAAGATCGTTCACATTCTTTAATGTTAATAATGATAGATTAGTATTGTTCTGATGAATCACTAATTCTGTTATTATTTTTTTAAATATATTTTTTAATTAAATGCTAATAGTGTATCGCTTGGAATCTACTGGATTTGTTTGCGTCTTCTAATACACTTAATCGGTCTCAAAGATCACCTGCTGATAAAAAAAATCCACCTGTAAGTTATCTACGAATTTAACCTGAGAAACATTCTGCATGTCTTAGAACAAATACGTCTATGGTGTTTGCAAATGGGGAATTATTTAAGGAGTATAACACACCTTAATTAACTACAGTAACTTAGTTACTGCCGATTTTTTTTTTTTTAAGCAATAACCCTCAAATTTTCCCATATATTTTCGGTTTTGACGCCATTATTTGCCACAGTTATGAATCGTGCTTCAATCAATAATTGTTTTAACATTACCACCGCAGGAACAACTGTTTGTCCTCCCACAACACAGGATGGTCGTGGTTCTACGAACAGTAATACTGGAGCTAATATTAAGAAGAGCTTTTCTCAATTGCGAGCGGTATATTGGCTATAGTGCTTGACTAGTATTCGACAGGTTCATCACTGTTCCAATCTTCATCTCATCCGAACATTGAACTGACGTTCGCCTCTGTCTAAGATTCTGGATATTTTTATGAAGTATGCTATTGGATTCCAGGTAAAACAGGAGATCAATTTTACACGGAAGTATTAGATGGCGAGGATAAACATACGACCGAGGAGAAATGGCTGACACTGCTGATTGTGATGTCAGCCACAGCCTGCAGTCGAGTTTATCTAGACAGATGCCATAGCTGATTTTAAAGAATCATAACTGCAATACGTGTTTCCCTGTGTGGGCACCAGACTCCACAGTGATAGTGTCCGACCTACGGCAAGGTGCCGCCGAACAAGTGGATTGCGTAACCAGCTTTCGCGACGCCTCTCGTCAGGACACACCCTCACGCCGAGAATCTTATGCAATTCTCTACACGCGTGGTAACCCGATAGCATTTTCTCTTCTATCTAATGAGCCTCCGGGAGGTTCCTCGGCTTGAACTTATTAGTTCAGAAGAGCGGACTCAAATTTCAGCAGGAGTCGCCGATACGCATTACGGTATTTGTAGCTGTATCACATCGATACAACTGATCATGTACCAATATTTTAGGGAAATCGATTCCACAGGTCATCTGTAGTACTAAATAATTCATTTATATTAATTTTGTAGACATTGTGAAACTGACACTGCAGCGAAAAATTCTTCGTGCAATCGAGAAATTAGAAGGAAACGATCCTTAATAAGTTCTGTACAACTCTCCTCAAAAAGGAAAAAATACAATTTAATATATAAATTTTTAACCAAGTATATTGTATCAGAAAGCGAAAAGTGGTTACTCATCTTGAAAGAGTTTTCCCACTTAATCATTTTATAGTTAATTCCGTTAGATATTAATAAAAATCAATATTATTTTAATTATTTTTTTATTATATAAAAGTTCTTGGGCCTCCAGGGAAACGCGTCAGTTTGACGAGACGTTTCGAAACTACTTCCGACTTTCTTTCCGGTGATCTGTAGGGTTCCTGGAGTGGCCGACCTTATGAAACCCACAATTAATTTTTGATTGTACCGAAATTAAATTACTACCCACACGTTCAACATTTTGCAACCAGATTACACTAATGCAATGTTTACTGGATGTGCAAGCGTATAAAGTTCTCTCCCAGTGGAGTCATCACAGAAATTTGATTGGCTAGTGCCGTTTTGAAGCAGGTTTAATCGAGCGTTGTATGTGAGCGGTAACACTCTGGCCTATCATTCGGGGAGGACAAGGATTTGAATACCTGACCGGTCTTCTAGATTTCGGTTTTACATGGCTTCCCGAAATCACTCCAGGCGAATGACAGGATGATTTCTTCAAAATATGCCCTGGCCTAACTCCTTCCCGTTCTTGTCCATCGTCATTTCCCGCCTCTAATGATACCGACGCCGACGATGCGTAAATCCATAAAAAAAATAACAAAAAAGTAGGTTTTGCTTAACTCAAACCTCTGTACTGCCCAGTCTTGCAGACTGCAGCCAGAATTTGATCTAGCAAGGATGTCGAACAGAAGTATGTTCTATAGCGTCAATCCTCTTATTAAATAGAAATCTATGCACGTATTTAATTTGAGTTATTATTTAACATTTTGTGTAACCTTCAAAATTTTATTGCAGCCAAGCACTCTTCAAGATTACTCGCTGTAAACCACAGAGAACTGAGGTCCAAGAAGTAAACAGCTATGCTAGTCATTATCTGATTAATATTTAGGTAAAGTTTTGCTGTCCATTTGTGAAGAACCACCGCAAATGAAATAATTAAATATTTTCAGTTGTTTAAAAAAATTACGTGTCAGTGCGCTAAAGCCCCGTTCACACCAGCGGTCAGCTCAGGTCAAAAATCGCTATACACGTGATCCAATAGGGAGCATACCCACTGCGCGGTCCGCTCAGAGCAGAGTAAGGCAGGTCAACCTGAAGATCGCGACGCCACCGATCAACAATAGTCAATACCTGAGCTGAACTGAACTGATCGCTAGTGTTACAGGGCCTTTAAGACACCGCGAGGTATAGCGTTCATGATTCCCGCATACCGTTCATCTTGACTGCGATTTTTAGGCGTCCGCAGTCACCAAGACGAATCCTGGGATCGTCCCCAATCTCCACCTCATAATCTCCACATTATACAAACAATAAATACACTAAGCACACATAGTTACATGTTTCGCGGACAGATGGCAGCACAGCTCTCCTCACCGGGAGGCGTCAGGCGCAGCGACAAGCCCGCCAAATCCCAACACGCCACATTCTCAAAGAAGCCTACCCTGCTGCTTAACAAACTCCTTGAAAACTTGAACCATATTTATAAATCGCAAATAGTCTCCAAATACCAGGTGCGCCGCCTAGTTAAGCCGATTGATTGCCAACGGCCTGCATGAACGAAGTTCCATCCCTCATGATGCTGAGGATTTTTCTTCGAACATTAACGTCCGAAACTCAGTCTCCTATGCGGGAAAATCTCCCAGGAAACTGAAAAAGGTCGCAAAGTGGCAATTGCCGTAGGTTACGAAACGGGGAAACTCAACCTCCGCGAGTCAACTCCAAACTGGAGCCTAACGTGAAATGGAGTGACATTTTTTTACCGATGACCAGGATGAAATCAGCGTCTCGTAACGGGAATCTTCAAGTCTTTTCATACAAATGAGGAGCAGCTATTTGTCCTCCCTCCAACAGGTTCATTAGAACCCAAATTTTGTACATCCTAACCTTAGAAAGATAGTATATTTCATAGAAAAGTGTACTTATTCATGACTGACTCCCTTTTATGAACGACGTTACAAAGAATTCTAGAATTCTTACATTAATTATGTTAACGTAATCCAACAAGTAATCTGAGGAAATATCACGTTGACAGACAGCAGTTCGAAACTTAGTTTACCAGATCATAATGACCACGAGATTCAGGTAAATATGAAATCGTCTTAAGGAGATATATAAGTAAAATCTTTTAATTATAAAACTTTAAATTGTTTTCACAGCTGAAAGTACTTTCTTCGTTCGTTTAGTTGGGCGCTAAGCAGCGATGTGTTGATCTTGAATTGTGGTGACGTTTCGACCGAATTCTCCGGACATCTTCTAGGCCGAATTTAGATTCATAGATGACCGAATATTTCAAGTTAGAGACGTTCCAGAGAATAATGGCAACATTTATAGTCCAGGCTACAAATGTAATTTTCCCGAAATATCTCTAGCATGTTTGGTACGGCAGAAGATGTTTGTCCGATTGGCGCAACAGTTCTTACACCTGTGTATTTGCGGCCAAATCTCACAGCGTTTGTTACACACGTGGTGGAAACAAAAAGGCGCCTTAGCGTGTGTGTGTGTGTGTGTGTGTGCAACTCGCTGACCCTGGGTCTGACAATGGAATTGCTGAAACTTGGCGGGAACGTTCTTGCAGCATGACCCACGTCCGGCCACTCGACAAACACAGTAAAACGCTTTGACGGGAAGAAAATCAATAGAGATAACACCATAGCGCAGCGATGGTGTATCTCTATTGATCAACGTGCCATTTTTTCAAAACATATGTTGAATGAAGCCATGACGTGCCGTCAAACCATCATGACTTAGTAATTAATGGGGAAAGAAATAAAACTAAATGCTATCATCTGAAAACTTTATATTCACAACCAAAAAATAAACATTTTTATAATAATCAATAACGACATCAATAGTGTTGTATTTATTTAAATAGATTAAATTACTAAAAAATCTGTTGTTGCAAATTAGATGCCAAATAACTTTGTTAGGATCATACTTTGTTACTTTAGGCAGAATGCAAGCTGAAGTGGAGTCATCTGATAAACGTTTAGAAGTGAATTTTTAATGTTAATCACTTCTGAAAATTACATCAGTACTTTCGTCAACAAACAACGGTATAAAATAAAGTAACCGATGTCATTTCTTTGTTGTTCTCTTACATTTTGCGCCAGTTTTAGTATTCTATCTTTCATTTTGTTTCTGGATGAAAGAGGATCTTTGCTGCGCGGAATTATCTCATATTTATCTTCAAAATCTTCAAAAGTGAAGAATCGCGTGTTAACCAGGCTTCCTTCAAAACGTCCCCTCGCTAAAAGGTTTTCCGCGCCGAGCAATAACATTTGCAGCCGAAAAACTTGCGGCACTAGTATGACAATCCTTGCTAACATACTTAATCGTAGACGTCAATTGTTTATTTTTTCTTTAATTGCTCATTCAATTTATTCTTTTTGCTCTAGTTCGTTTTTTTGAGAAAGAGATTTGTTATTTGTTTCATAGTGCCGTTTTACAGATGATGTTCAACATACCACTGTTCAGAACATAAAACACACGCCGCTTTGTCACCTTTATTAATAATGTCTTATTTTTCAGTCCACCAAGGTTCTGTATTACACTTATCCTGCATTTTTTTTTTTTTTTTTTTTTTTTTTTTTGCCAAACTAGCTGTGTGGAATAGGTGTAAATCTAACTCAAACAAACTTAAACAGCAGATGTGTTAACGAAATTAGTTTAAAAACCACTAGACTATGCGTAATTGGTAAAAGCAGTCAACGACGTCAACAAAACAAACAAGTGTATATGTTATCTTCCCGCTGCTTACTATGTCCGTTCCGTCAGAAATTCGCTCGAAATCTACCTCCTTTGCGCAATCTGTAGTTGTTCCGGCGCAGGTAGTTTCGTTCACGATGAACTTTGTTACTATGATCTTAAATTATGTAGACGAAAAAATAAATTGTTTATATCGATTAGTTACCTACTTAATTAATGCCGTGCCCAAATTATTTGGTCGCGTGCCATCATCGGCAAGCTTGCCATAGGTTCGCCATCCCTGCCATAGCGTATTTCCACAAGGTCTGAAAAAGCCATAATAGCTTACTTCTATCTCTTAAATTATTTTTGCATAATGACTTCTGTATTGTTCAGTACATATTTACCTTAAAAATAGGTAGTGTATCGTAAGAAAATAGACTAAAATATTTCATATATATATTTTCTGCCACATTTTTATTAAGAATTATTCCACTGGAAACATAGAAATCGTGCAGTTTTTTTTAGCATATTTTCATCATCTGCTCTGTTACAGCATTTTCTTATTGTGAAATTTTAAACAAGCACAAAAATATCTCAGAATTATTATTGGACTAAACCACCGAACATCTTGCACAAATCTGAATAGGAATTAAAGTATTTTTACAATGCCTGGTAAACAGGTATGTTTTTTCTGTAATAGCTGTAGTCACTTCGTTAGGTCTCTGTGAGAACATAGAGAAACATAACTCTATGAATAAACAGCAACATATGAAATTATATAAAAAGGGTACAATTTTGTGCAGCATCCATTTCAGTTTTCTCTAAAAAAAAAGAAAAGAACACTGTAAAATAAATATCGCTTCAGTTCCGAAATGATCTTTTTTTTTAAAGACTCCATATCCCTCTGTAGAAGAATTCTTAATGCAAACTTTAGAAACTAAATGAGAGTGTGTGTTGAAAGAAAGGAAATGAAGCTTTCAATCAATTCTTATTACTTGTATGGTATATGGTGGTTTAGAATTTACAGTATAGTATAGTCATTAACACTGGTCTATTAGTTAAATATATATATGATAGATATGGCTAATTAACAACACTTAATTAACTATATCGCTAATTATAAATACTTTTCGGATTAGCGGTATTTACATTTTACTGTTTTAGGTTAGAGAGAAAATGAGTGTCGTAAGATCTTGAAACCATACTGGGAATCTACAGCAAACAATGTTTTGGGAAATTCTAAGTAAGAAACTGGAACGAAGACCTTTTCTTAAAAGAATTAAAGAAATAGTTTCCACTCAGCACTTTGGGCTGTGTATTAGGATCAGTTTAGAATTTCGTAAGAAGCTACGTTTACTGAGAAAATGTATACTCGTACATTTATTATCAGTTAACTCTCATACAGCAATAGAACGTATGAAATTCGTGTGAAAAAAATTATTACGTTGCTAACTATTTAACTAATAACCCTGCCACGGAATTAAGCAACCGAGAACGTGAAACGAAGTAGCAACTAGACCAGAGGAAATTATCTTTAAAAAAGTATTCCTTGTGTCAATAGCTTGTAAAGAAATGCTGAACTGAATTGCAAGCTGATGCTTTTTACGATCTGTTTCCACACCCCTTCTTTACCTTCTCTCCCCGTTTACGACATTTCTCTTTCGCATAAAGTAATTATTCTTCGGTAATGTTTGTTGCCGTGGAAGCAGTATTCCATTAGTCTTCACTGAAAGCAGACGAGGGCACATTCCTTAGGAACACTGCGGTAGAAATAGGATATCTTATCCTCACTTCCCATTAAAGTTCGTGACGCTCTCCGAATTAACTCTCTCAGCTAATTTTCGATACATCGCAACTGCTGAAATAATTTACTTTTCTTGCACTATTGCTTTTAACGTCAACTC
Organism: Vandiemenella viatica; assembly: GCA_031002005.1. Taxonomy (NCBI): domain Eukaryota; kingdom Metazoa; phylum Arthropoda; class Insecta; order Orthoptera; family Morabidae; genus Vandiemenella; species Vandiemenella viatica. The sequence goes on along the minus strand of CM061919.1, from coordinate 220,686,840 downwards.
AGTACGGTTTATTTACTTTCAACGCATTCTCGACTTACAATGGTTTTTCTATATTTACACCGATTTTTTTTTTTTTTTAAAGTGAAGCCTTGGAGATGGAACGGGGCAGGTTTTCAGGTACCTTGTCAGCCAACATGTCAAGTATGCTCTGATCTTCGTTTCATTAATGCAAGGAATATGTGACCATGTGATAATCAACGTATAATGAAAGAGGTTTACGTAGACAACGCAACAGATACACAATGGTGTCGAAATTTTAGCTCGGGGTAAAACAACGTCCATAATGATGAGCGAACATGACTTGCTGAATGCAGTAGACAAATTCATAAAGAACTATTGGGGTGTCACACTGGATGAAATCAATAGTCAACTTTCTCATGTTTCATCATTTGAAGAGCAAAAAAATTGTGCGAGATGGGTCCCTCGCAACCCAAGCAGAACATTTGGATACAAAAACTTATTAAATGTTGTCACAAAAGTCCGAATTTATTTACGATTATCTAGGAAACTAAGTTGTTAATAAAATTTTCTCTGGCAACTAGCCGAGTTAGTCCATCGTTTAAACACGACGCTTCGGCGGTCACAAACTCTGCCGCCATTGTCAAGTGACTGACAATGGCGGCAGAGTGTGTGACCGGCGCGAAATGTCTTGTTTGATCGGCTTACTCGGCTAGTTGCCCGAGAAAATTTTATTCATTTTCAACGCCTGAGAAAACCTCCATTCTTATATAATGTAAGTTATGTTTATACGAACTTTCATATAAAACCTTTGCTGGTTGTTTTTGAATTATCAGACGGGTACCACACTCCGGATGACCCTCGCACTTCCAGAAGAATTTCTGAAAAATCTATGCGCGCTAAGACACATTTAATCTTCCAGATTTGCCACTAAAAAAATTGAAACCATGAACACAGCTGCAACTTTCCGTTCGCTTTATGCCTCGTCGACGTCAAGGTTATTAGAGAACGAGAAATATGGGGACGAGGAAAGGGGATTAGGCCATGATCTTTTGAAGTAACTATCCCGGTAATAACCTGGAGTGATTTTGAGAAACAATGGAAAACCGAAATTTGGATGAATGGAAGGTTGTTCGAACCTACGTCCTCCTGACTGCGAGGCACGAGTGTTACCGCTCACCGACCAACTTTCCGAATTCAAAAAGTCAGAGTAACGATCTCGGCAGTAAAATATTACGCGCCGGTCACGAAGTTGCCTGACATTTCTGTGGTGAGCCAATGTTTCTGAGACAACAGTGAACAGCTGTGAAGCTGTCCTAGGTGCGAAAGCAGGACAGACATCAAGCCAATCATAGGAAACCAATGTCAACCGATAGAATTTGTGTATATACGCTGAGAAACTGCTGTAGGAAAGGGTCTTCATAATTTTGTATTTACTTTGCACTTGGTTTAACATTGAATAGTGCGTTGCTTCCCTAACGTGGTCCTACAAGGCTGTTTGGAATGTATGAGATAAGGTAGTTTAGGGGATCAAAGTATTCGGTACGTTGGTGAGATAGTTAACAAGGCTTAGCATAACTTCTCGTGGCCATCTGGACTTCTAAAGTGTCATGCTCTCAATATCTTCTCAGGTACACACGGTGCAGATGCGGAACGCTTTGCATACATAATGGCACAGCCATATGGCGCGCTGTTACACCGGGAGTTGTGTAATCGCTGTTTACGCTGTGTGCAGTGGAGAGGTAGACTTTCTGACAAGAGACATCCACGGGGAGCATTGTTCCACGCATCCACGTCAGAATAATACCAGTTGCGACACTGGAGGGGAGACACGTCATCTGAGATTCAAACTTTATTACACTGCTGGATTTGACCTCGTTTGTCGACTTTTGGATTTTTTATGTTATTCTATAAAAGAAGAACTGCATCACCAAGATCCGCATTCTACAGGGGCGTAGCTACTATGGGGCTAGGCGGTGCAGTGCACCGCGGCCCCTACACTCAGGGGACCCCAAAGCGCACCTCCGGGGGCCCCCAAGCACAGTTCAGAGGCCCACGAGCCTTCATGGCAAACTGGCGACCTTTTTTTTTAAGCTCTACAGTCGTCAAAGGGTACCCTGAGACACAGGAAGCCCCTCACTAAGGGCCCTCTCACTACTCAGGGGGGGGCCCTAAGCACAACTCAAGGGCCCCATTCTCAGCTCAGGGGGCCCTTACCAGCAACAAAAAGCAAAAAAAAAAGGTCACCCATCTGGCCTGGGGGCCCAAAATAAATTTTTTGCACCGGGGCCCTTGTTGACCTAGCTACGTCTACCATTCTATATTTCAGAAGCAGGGTATCTTTACCGCAAGTCTCTGAATTTACTTAACACCTGTCTTCATAGTGGATAAACCACTCACAGTTCTGTGTTTGTGTAAATACTGTGAATCTACATTACGGAAATTACGATGAAGCCTTGTCGACTCTTACAGTGCTCTCGCCCTGCATTGTAATGCTCGACCATTCGAATCCGGCCTAGAGCATGAGTGGTTTTAATTGAGTGTAGTTTTCGTCATGTATGATGCCCTATATAGTACAATATAAATGGTCGCAGAGAACGATGGTCATCTGTACTAATATTATAAATGCGAAAGAATCTCTGTCTCTTTGTCGGATTGTTACGTTTCTTGGGCTAACTGCTAATCCGATGGTGATGAAATTTTACAAGGAGATGCTATTTTGCATTAGGATGGAAATAGGATATATTTTTCTACATAAATAATACATATTGTCAAAATCTTGAAAAATTTCTGGACGGCGATAGACAGATGCATGTCTCTGTAGTACCTTCTCATATAACGGGCGGGTTGCTCAGTGGTTAATGGGCTTGCATAGTAATGTTTGGACCGTGGTCTCCGGTTCAAATCCGGGTGGAAGCAAAGGTTTTTAATAATTGTTTTTGATCGTATAAGCCATGCCTGGACGGTCAGTTGTTAGGATTCCATGTTAAACTGTAGATACCACAAATTTAGGAGTGCACTTCGTGGTAAATGGTACGCGGTCTAACAGTGATGTAGGTGTACACTATTTTACGCTATATTGATCACTCAGGCGTGTTTATTTCGCAATCAGTGTGTGTGTGATCTGCACTAATCTATACTACCATTACAAATGCGAAAGTAACTCTCTCTCTTTCTCTGTCTGTCTGTCTGTCTAATTGTTACGTTTCATGGGCTAAACGGCAAATCCGATCGTGATGAAATTTGAAAGGTGATGGGATTTGGCGTTAGGATGGACGTAGGATACTTTTTCTGTTTAAATAATACATATTGTCAAGTAATTTTGAAAAATTACAGAAACGACGATAGACAGAGGCAACGGATGTGTAAGTCTCTGTACCGTATAGCGGGCTGGTAGCTCAGCGGTTAATGCGCTTGCTTGCTAATGTTTGGTCCATGATCTTCGGTTCAAATCCCGATAGAAGCAAACATTCTTAAGAATTCTTTTTGATCGTATGAGCCACGTCTGGACGGTTTTTCGGATTCCATGTTAAACTGTAGATACTACAAATTTTGGGTTGCAATGCTTGGCAAATCGTACGCGGTCTAACAATGCTGTATGTGACCACTTTTTTACGCTATATTGATCACTCAGCCGTTATTTCTCTCGCAGTCAATTTGTGTATGATCTGAACTAATAATATTATAAATGCGGAAGTAAGTCTGTGTCTTTTTGTTAAGTTTTGTCGACTAAATGGCTATACCGATATTGATGGGATTTGACAAGGAAATACTTTGTATCTGTAAGAAGGACACAGGACATTTTTTCGGTATGAATAACGGTTTTAGTCACGAAACTTTTAGAACTTGTCGAATGGTGATAGACGGACGGATGCGTGTGTTATAGTCTATAATTTTACGTCGGTTGTTAATAAATTACGTTTAGAGACAAAACTTATTAGTTAGTATAATGTCGATTTGCTCTGCACTGTACTATTACTTTGTGTCTGCCTATAAGTTTCTGGCACCAGTTTATTTTGTCTTCTTTTTTGACATGCCTTGCAGTCGTAAACCTGGCCTAAGGTGTAGCTCTAGAAGAGCACGAGCAGGTAAAGTTATTAGAACCCAAGAATCTGATGCTCATGCTGAAGAAAGAAGAAAAGACCAAGCTAAAGTAAAGCTGCCCTCAGTAAACCCCCCACCCCTTACCCCATATCCCCGCACCTTTATTTCTTTTTCTGTTTTTAAATATGTTGAAGATTGATTCTCTTCATGAGACAGGTTCGACGGCAGAATGATATAGTGATGGCTTTCCTGTCATATTATGCCGAATCGGTATTGTTTGGCACAATTCTTACGTTACTTACAGCATTTTATACCCAATTCTGTCAATAAAATTATAAGTCCACGCGTACGAAGTCGCGGGAAACAGCGAGTATTTTTATATAAAGAAAAACTATAAAGCCGCGAAGACAACTCTGCAGTACATTTCGGAACACACACGCAATATAAGAATGCATCTTATAAATAATACGTTTAGTCGTCCTTAAGTGCCCACGTTTATAAGTTTCTTCATTCTGAATATCTTTCATTACTATGGTAAGATAATGGAATTGCAAGAACCGAAGCCATCGCCAAGAATGATTGTCGGCTGTTGTATGGATTGTGATACTCAAATAAGTTGTTCCACTGGTTGTACCACCGATTGCAAAATAAATAATTAAAATTCAAAGTGGAACTTGTGGTTTAAGTAAATACATAATATCTTTGGACATCATCGCAGCTGTATTGTTTGTTTACAGGTCTTCCATTACAAGTTTTATTTCGCTTCTTATCGACGGTCTATGAATAATTCATTTTGTGATTTCTCATTCTATTTGCGGAAGGTAATTGTATAAATAAAAAATGGGTTTTAGTGTCATCATTGTTTCAACGAACGCTAGAGCATCTTCTTACCGACATTCCAGTTAAATCAAAATTCACTTAAATTTTGCTGAGGATAACCTAGTGTTCCAAGCAATTGAAAGCGATTCGTCATTTTCTCGTTTTCTGCTGTTACTTGTTGTTCTTCACCGTCAGACGGCTGGCTTACGCGCGGCTGTTTTCGAGGTGATGTGAGCAGCAAGTGAGCTGGGAAGATGCTGAGTGCACGACACACTTTCTCTTTCCCTAAGCAGGAGCACTGACCTTGAGACACACGCGTACTCTTACTTTCACCGGGTCTCGAACCCGGAACGTCACGTTATTGCTTCCTTCATATCATCTGCACAGTGACCAATCATGTTTGTTGATAACCACGGATACTGAGACCCTACACATACATTACTATAACGCTGTCCGTGGCAATCCGTTTATGTCTCTCGAACGGATATCTTCCTACTTGACACTCTGCCTTCAGGTAAATAACAAGAAAAGTAATGTTTTTCCATGTTGAAATGCTTCCCCATCCGTTCTCAAATACGTGTCTGCGCAGTTTGTGATTTAAGACAGAGAGAGTCTTCTTAAGCCGCGTTCCCACGACGTCTTGTAACGAAGGCGGGGCGGGACGGGACCTCACTAGCCGAAGTGTAGGGACGAGCGCGCGCCGCAGGTTAGCCCTCGCTTACCTCGCCGCCACCTCTCCACCACGTTTCCTAGTGTCGTTTGGCACAGAGCACTTTACAGCAACAGAAGGGGTGCGCACCGCTGCTGTAAACCGATGACAACAGCGCACCTCTACACATGCCCGTGATGTATACCGACACAGAGTGTGTAGCTGCGTCTCGTCCCCGCTAGCAGACGAAGCCCTGTTCCCATGGCGTGTTGTTGAGTATTCGTCCCGTCCCGTCCCGCCTCCGTTACAAGAGATCGTGGGAACGCGGCTTAGCAAGAGCACGAATCGCATTGTTGAGTTGTCACAGCAGATCGAAAGTTGATACGAACATTCTAACGTTAAGAAATGTTTAAAGCACTGAGAAATAATTAGAACCAAAGCTTGTTTTCTTATCTTTCGCCGAGGGATACAGTTTATCCTCCGGGTTAGGCACCCCGGGGTGCCCCAGTTGCTTCACACTCTCTGTTTCAGTCTTCGGCAGATCCTTATGGGGTCTTTTTGCCTCGAGAGCACACCAGTGTCGAGGACTCTTCCCTGACGTTACGGCAGGGTCCGAGGGATTTTGTGTGACTCTGTTGTCGTCAACAAACGCTAGTTAACTAAGAGAGAATAATGCTTCTCTGCCATTACCAAATTCGTTGGCGGCAATCTGTAACGTGCCTGGTAAATGGAAGACAGCGCACGAGTGCCAACAGGTAGATGGTAGCCCCTGCCACTTGCCACCTGCTTGCGTTCTGTACCGTTGCTACTGCCTCAGAGGGGTGGATGTAAGTGCTGCAACATGGCGGGACCCTGCAGATCGGCGACGCTTGCTACAATAGTAAAATCTCGCCTAAAGGGGCTCGTCAGCTCACTGCCCGAACACCAGACCCGAGGGAGACGCTGCACGACCCAGAGCACCTTCCAGTACGATGCTATAAGGCGGGGACATGTAATGCAAGGTAGTTCTTGCAATCCAGTTACTGGGACGTCGGATACCTGATCGTGAACGGTCTGGTGGGAGGGGTTAGAGAGGGTTTTATTACAGGTGCATCCCGCAACTCCTTCCAGGTTAAAAACGAATCAAACCCAGGGCAACTTCGCTTTACAATTTTTACAGAGGACTGGGGGTCTCACTTAAGGTGGGGCTCAGCAGTATATCGCACTGAGTCAATTAAGGTAGTAGAGTACGATTCAATTATTCTTTTGAAATTTAACACAAAACAGTGAGTAATCTTATTGAACTGAATAACGGGAACCATGTCCCTGATGAAATAAAAATAGGCAGATCCAGTACAACGTGCGGACTAGGGGTACATGAGCTATGGTCACAAGATAGTGAGAGGAGCCCCAGTGTATAACGAGGAAGAGGAATTGTAGCTTAGTTGTGGGAAACGACAAATGTAACAAACTGAATGAAGATAACCAACTTCGATCAGTGGTCTGGTGGCTCAGTGGTTAAGGAGTCTGATTGGAGATCGAAAGGTCCGCGGTTCGAATCCCTGTCTCGTTGGGGACCTTCATAGGTCCTTAACCCGACCTTCACCTCTGGTGTGTAATGTGAAGTACGCCAGAACGCCTCCGTGGTTCGGATTCCACGTTAAACTGTAGGTCTCCTGTACCCGGCAGGCGACTACGACGGGGGTGAAATGTGCAGCCAATAGAAACCCTGTCACATGTTCATTACGATCACACGGAATTATTATTATATCAACTACGATTGGGTCATTTCTTTTCTGACCGAGTTATTTCGTTTTAAACTTTATTTTAAAATAAACTAACTCACATACACACTATCTCTTATTTGTAATCGTAATCGACTTAAAGAAAATTAATTGCAACTGCACCCACAGTACTGATTATGGATTTCTTGATCATCTAGGCATGGCAAGAGAGTCTTCATAGTTTTCTTAAAAATCTCCTGCTCAGCTATTTATGACCTTATAGATGGTTCTGATAAAAAATCAGAAATGTGTGCTTCCGTTTCCTACTAGTACGGACTTAAATGAAGAAATCTGCGTAAACATTGAAAATTGAGCAGCGCCTCAGATCTCATACAGTGATTAAGGAACACGACCAACCATTTTTCTACCGACAGCCCAAGAAAAAAACTCCGTATCTTTGGAGCAAACAGTGAAATTATTTTATCAATCACTTCCATCAAATGAAAGTTTAATTATTAATTTTAAAGTTGTGAAAATTAGGTTTCAGTTACCATTGGATACTTTCTAACGACGGATTTGATATAAAACGCTACAGATATCACTCCAGTAATAGCCCTTTCAGCTTTTAGAACATAAAAAGTAATGTTTCCTAGACATCACATCAACAAAAAAATAAAACTTTCTAATTTAACTGGGCAGGTTTAAACAGATAACACTTAATGACAGCTATTGTAGGTACAGGTTTTTTTTTTTTTTTTTTACTGAATCCTAACAGAATGTTTCCTTCAGTAAAAGCAACGCTCCAGGTCAGCCCACCTCGAGAGAGAAACCTGACATGACAGCCTCCATTCAGAAGAATGGGGAACGAATACGAAGAGACGTGTGACAAGGCATGCATAATGCTGATCGATTAGCGACGTTATCTCGAGCTATCCAGAACGAATAGCTGTCGGGTGAGGCGGATCTGTCTGTCAGACTCACACTCGTAGACAACTGACCGCATGGGCCGGCAACCAAACACCTTACGGTCAACAACCAATACTGACAAAAAATTGTGAGACATGTCCTTTGGGCTATCTGACTATCTGTTCGTTTCATGCTAGCAAACAGTTTACAGTTAATGTTCATGGTTGATTTTATTTAAAAAAATAATAAAAAAATCTAACTTTTCTTCACGTTTTACTTCTGTTGCTATTATTCGTCTGATTTTAAGTCAAAGTTACTTGCAATTCTTAGGCAATCCTTAGTCTCCTGGGTGTTAAAGGTTACAGTTTTGTCATTCTATTTCAATTCTCCAAATCTATTCAAACCGACGCGACTAGTTTCCTATTGTATTCCCAGAAATGCTTAGTATCATGAAATATTATTGTTTGCGTAGAGGACTGTGGCGATTGAGCGAACTTGTAAGTTCTCCTTCTTTAATTTAGAAAAATTACCTTAGCTCCTCTTGATATGTATAATCTGCCCGTCTTCAAGCCATAATATTAGCTGCAGAAGCCGGCAGATTATTTCAATGCACAGCTCAGAAACAATAAAATAATATATATATCGCGAAATGAATTCTTTGAAGAAACACTCGAATGCACTTTTTATTTATAATCACTTGGTACAAAACACACTTCTTTACATTCCGTTTTATTCAACCACGTGCCAGCTATATCTTATATTCTCGTCCATACACTCGCCATATTCCCTTCTCCTTTGTCCAAAGATATACATTATCATAGATGACCACTGTCCAAAGATATTCTGGCACTTTACGCTTATCTTTTTCTTTCTTTCATACCAATTTAACACATTTGTATACACAACACAATTTAACAAAAATTATTCACAAAAAAAATGTAAAGGACCTTGTCACCTTACAAATTGCAATGTCTTTCTGTTCGTGTTATGCAAGCAAATGATAAAGGGATGAGGTGTAACACAGTGAGGACCAGTTTAGGCACACTCGTCTGAAAGACACCAAAACAAACCGTTCATCAGTAATAATGTCACATTGTCACTCTCAGTAAGCCCTGTGAATATATTCCGGATTTAACGAAAATTTCTTGTACACCATCTGGTGATCAGGAATCGTGTTTTACCAGCTGTCCTACCCTGCTGGTCACGTGATGAGTGAGGAGAATTTCTTCCACTACCATGGCTCGAAACAACTAACGCCGTTGAAGCCACTGAACACAATTTCAATATCTTAGCTACCTCGGTTATGAGGCGAGCTTTTGTTTGAACAGCGAACAGATTAAAAAAAAAATAGTGTAGACTGAAAACAGATTATGTCGAATCTTCAACTACTAATCATGTAAAAGTTTTACTCTATTGCAGTCTTCAGAAGTTTATGCATATAAACTGTTTGCACGTAACTAATCTATCAGTAATTTGCGAACTGATATTTTAAAAATAGTTTTGAATATTAAGGAAAATTGAGGAATGCCTCGGCAGCGCTCTTCGGGCGCGATACAAAATATGATTGGCTGGATTTTCAGCGGAGCTTATTCCGGATATTATATTTTTTTTTTAAACGCTGATTGCACCCCACCGTTTTTTGTGAAACACTTCTACATTCATTCTAATAACACAATAGGTAGACAACACTGGGGTAGTTTGTTTATGCAAGTGGTATTTCTTCGGCCAGTCAGGTGTAACTTTCTATGGTCCCTGAGACCTGGCGATGTATGCCGCGAGTGTTTTGCCACGGAGACTTCTGCCGTTAATGCCGGTCAAAGGCCAACCGAATATGGAGAAAGCTGGCAAGCCTGACTGAACACAGAAGTCATCACAGTTTTTTGCCCACCAAAAACCTCCCAACCGCCCCTGGCTGTTCGGTTATTGCCTACAGACATATAGCACAAACCGTTATGCAAGTGTCCTATTTGCGAACGTTTCGTAAGAGCTGCTTTCTGTACAAATACAGACAGGGACTTGTTGCAGACGATGAAGGCGCATCGGTTTTGTGTTGCGGCGACGAAAGGAGACGTTGTGCGAAACTACAGACGTCAATGTTTACCATCTACGCTGTTGAAGTATTAATAACTCCATAAAATCACTATTACTCTCCCTGTAGAACAAATAGCGAGATACGTCAGTGACCCAGCGATTCACCCCTACAACTAAACGACATAAAACAGATATTTCGAAATAACAATATTTGTTTGACTCTTAAAATAAATGTAAGCTCAAATACATCAATTTATGTCCCTTTCGGCTTGGAAATATTCCTTACTAAATTTTTATCGATAACATTGTTAGGGATCTTCAAGTAATAAAATCTGCCAGTTTCTAGGAAATGCGGAGACGATATAAACACTTGTATGCCTTTTAATCCTACTTTTTTTTTTTTTTGCTTATTGCTTAACGCCTCGTCGACGGCTAAGGTCATTAGAGGCGGAATGGGACTGGAGACAAGGAACGGGAAGGAATTCGGCCATGGCCTTTTTGAAGGAAGCATCCCGGCATTCGCCTGGAGTGATTTGGGGAAACCATGGAAAACCCAAATCTGGATGCCCGGACGGGAATTCGAACCAGCGTCCTCCCGAATGCGAGGCCAGAACGTTAACCGTTCACCCACCACGCTCGGTCTTTTATTCCTAAGTTCAATGACCTCTGAGAATGCGGGACATTTGTTAACAGTGGTCTATTTATACCTTTTAAGAATTACGTCGCTGACAAAACTAATCAAATGAGTTTTTATGACCTTGCGCCTCATCAATATCGAGATCATTAGAGATCTTTTGTAGGATGCGTCCCGAAATTTTACAGGAGTGATTTCGGGAAAACCATGGAAAACGAAATCTGGATGGTCGTAGGGGTTTCGAACCCGCGTGCTTCCGATTGCCAGAGCCAAGCAACACCTCTCACGCTCCATGTTTTGTCAAATGATTTCTCCATATTACGAAAATATATAAGCGCAGTATAGAAATGTTTGATTAAAGAAATAACAATCTTCAAATCACACAAAACAAAAATACATAAACATAATGCCAATTGTGTATTAAAGACTTCTCTTTAAAATATGCCGACGGATTTAGAACTAGATAGATTTTACTTAAATGTAGTTAGTAAACTATAAATATACCTGCTGCTATACGACGAAACTGTGCAGTGTATATACAACAAGCTGAAAAATGATTTGGAGTTCTAAAACCAATCTGAGGCAGTGAATGTTGTATAAATAAAATAAAAACAATTTAAATATACAGGAAAATAATCTCTTTTTTTAAAAAATGTAATAAATAATTACATTTACGACATACATCCAAAAGAAGAATAAAACAGCTGAAGATGCTTCAGGGGATGGAGAGAAATGTGTTCGGTAAATAAATAAACGAAGGAGAATGGATTATCAATAATCAGTTACTATATATTTATAATTCATAGTTGCTTATAAATTTAATTATTGTAGATTTTAAAATCAAGTTTTCGAGTGATCCTTATAAAAACTGCCTTTGCTAATATGTCATCATTTTTATTGATTTCTCCAAAGGTTTTGTGCAGGGCCGGCGCTAGGTATTTCGGGCCCGGGGGTAAAATGGTCGACTTTTTTTTTTTAGCTCTACAAACTGGCCGGGCTCCAATGGGCTGATTCTTGGTTTCGAGGCCTGAGGGCCCCTGCTGCCAGTGATCGGGGCCCCCATCAGCCGGCGGGCCCGGATACATTTGACCCGCTTACCCCCCCCCCCCTAACGCCGGCCCTGGTTTTGTGTGTGTTTTAAGATATTTATAATAGAAATTGTCAATAATGTAATGAATGGTAATGTGTACCAAATTTCCTAAGGCATACTGCGAAGAGTCTCATAATCGCTCTCCTGTAGTCCGAAGAGTATAAAAACTAACATTTACTCACGAAGCTTTCAGAGTTTCTACACTGCTCTAAGTGGTAGTTTTCATTACCTGGCACGTTATAATGAGCTAACAGTGGATGTGAACACTTTAGAAACTTGGTTCTTGCATCTAGATGGTGTTTCAAATACACGGACAGTACAAACTAGTGGAAAGGGATGATAGCAACGTAGCAATATCAACGGCTATCCTCATCTGAGCCTCTGATTTCAAGCGAAATTATAGTAGTAAGGGAGCGGGGAGCGGGGAGCGGGGAGCGTCTTACACCACGTGGTTCGGTTTGGCCTCCTGCGAAACCCCCCCCCCCCCCCACCTGTGCTATTTTCTTGTTATTAGACTCTCGTAAATTAGATACGGAGCTAATTAAATGACGGAAATAAATATTAATATGCTATTGTGAGTTCTGTAGCTTATTTTAACTGTGACAAATAATATGAATGAAAAGCTGGCTTGGCTCTAATCCCATTCCCCCTCCACCCCCACCCCACGTAGCACACTGCAGCTTTTGAGCCAACCCCTCCCCCCCCTAGACTGAGCCACGTAGTTTACGCACGCTCCCTGATGAAATTGTGCTGTGAGAGCTGTGGGTAATTTTAAATATTGTAATTCAAGCCAGGAAAGGTGGCTTAAAAGCGCAGGCTGTATTCAAGTAAGTACCCTGAAAAATTTAAATACGCACTTTGTATAATTCGTTTAAATATTTCTGTAGAACCGAATGACGATCGATATTACGACAGTTTCTTAGACCTGATATTTCGAATTAGAAATTTAGCTATTCAAGAGACCGAGCGTGGTGGGTGAGCGGTTAACATTCTGGCCTCGCATTTGGGAGGACGTCCGTTCGAATCCCCGTCCGGGCATCCAGATTCAGGTTTTCCATGGTTTCCCAAATCACTCCAGGCGAATGCCGGGATGTTTCCTTCAAAAATGCCATGGCCGAATTCCTTCCCGTTCCTTGTCCCCAGTCCCATCCCACCTCCAATAATCTTGGCCGTCGACGAGACTTGAAGCAATAGGCAAAAAAAGAAGAAAAAAGCTATTCAAGTGAATTATTGACAAAGATGGAAAGAAAAGAAAAATTAAGCTTCACTCTATCGGAGAACTTTCTTTCTTTTTTTTTTTTTTAATCGATATTCCGACAGTTTCTTAGACCTACAATTGGAATTAGGAATGCAAGCATTTTGGCTATTCAAGTGAATTCTTGAGAAAAGAAAAATTATGCTAAATTGTTGGCCTTAAAACCAGGTTACATCAATGATGAAAGCCAGTAATGGGAACAAGAGACTCAATACGAACACACATTGGTATCGCTGATATGAATTTCCTATGTATCTCCGTTCACATTGACGAAATGAATAGGTTGTTGTTTCTGCAGAAGGCTTTATGGTTTCACGATTATGATGATTGGGTTACCTGACGGAAGTTACCTGAAGTGACGGAGTGTTTTATGATCTATGACGTTCGCCAAGCTGAAGTCCATAACTCACAGGGAAGACAGGTTTATTGTTTTACTGCCGCCGCATCGGCTCCGGAATATAGTTCCGCTGTGTCGTGCTAGTCTCAAACACACAGATAACAACAGATACAACAGCCTTACGTAACGAAGGGGTGCATCATAGAAAAATATCGTAAACTGTTTCTCGGCATAATATCAGAAGCATTCACACACAGATATAGAAATGTCGAATGGGACGTTAAAAAAGATTGAAAGTAAGAAAAACTAATATCAGATTCAAAGAAAACATATATCATCGTTTAAAAAGGATGCGTTTGTCTCTTGGCTTTTTATCAAAATACAGTTTTTTCGAATGTTTGCACTTAGAAAAACACTGAGAATCAGAGTAACATAGCAGAGAAAATAGTGGGTAAATAGAGTGTGCAAAAAGATGTGAAACAGAAATAAACTTATAATAATTTTACTATTTACAGTCTACGAAAGAACATTTCGTATACAGCGGGCACATGTCTTGGAAAATATCAACCGTTACCGGTACCTGAACCATGAGTTTTTCGAACTTCACTCAAGTTTCCTACCACGAAATATCTATAATGCTGAAATGTAAGTGTAAGCTATATCATCTTATCAGTGTTGTGTTGACACGTCCTCTATTGGAGGTACTTTTGTTTACTCACTCCGTTGCGTAACGCAGACTGTGTACACTTGTTACTCACCGAGGGCGACTGTGTTGTGCCGGTGGTTGATGACGTCACTGTGTACAGGTGTAGCAGGAGAGCCGCCAGGGGCACTGCTGTCCGCGTGCCCGCCATGTTGAGGGTTGCTGCTGCCGCCTCGTCTGTAACAACGAAACAACTCTCAGAAACGCTACAGAGATGCCGAGTTGTGTGTAAGCAACCTAATGGCTAATAGACGGAAGTATAGGTGTAACACATTTCCAGGCAAATAGACTCTATCTGAGCGTAAGTCGCTAATGTTTCACACGTATTTTCAGTCACATCAGGCCTACAAGATCTGAAAACTACGCTGCTGGTCCAACTGCTGTAGTATACGGATAAATAGTCCCAATGAGTGCTGAAAGCTTAAAAATAAATTAAACGCAGCTTGTTTTTCAAAAAAAAAAAAAAAAAAAAAAAATTGCAATGCATCTGGATGGTCTCATAACACCAATTATTATTAACCAACTTACTAGCCATAGTAAAACAAATCACAGCAACGACAACGGCGACAACAACAACAAAGACGACGAGGACGACGACGACAACAACATCAACTGAATGTCATGTAAGAAATTTCAACCTTCATATGTCGTGCGTGATTCCTCTTTAAAATTTTGACTTAAATTTTTCGTGCATTTTTTTAAGAAATAAATAGCTGGAGGGACTATACATAGTCGACAACTAACAACAATATTAATGGAATCAAAAGAGTGAAAGGCTTATGTTTGGAACCTATCTCTTCCATTTACGAACAGATTATCGTTTCATTGCTCCATCTACCGTCCACGTAAAGACATACCGCAACTTTTAAGTTAGATCTTTAGTGTTCGGACTGTGAAAACTTTAACATTAGAAAGCCTTAGGAAAGGACCAACTTTAGATTCATATATGTGGTGAAATCATGATGCGCCTTATGGAGATCTAGCCGATACTGTTCAAATCCACATTAAGACTAACTATATCCTGCCCGAAGATAAAATTTCGAAACGGCTCATTCAGATGCTTCAATTGAATATCCGAGGAGGTAGGCGGAAGCGAAGCTGTTACGTGTTGGGTAAAGAGTTCGGAAAGGTAGTGTTGACTACCGGTATTCCAACTTTGTAACTGAAGCCGGGGTTTTGGATGGAACGCCTAGGTTCCACAACCTCACCTATCGCACCCCAATGATTTTGTGTGCATTTAGATATAACCGAATTAATGAATACATTAATTTATAAACATCTGTGTGCTAATCATTTGAATTTGAAATAAACTGGCTAGTTATCCGGCTATAGAGTGGTATGGTAGCTCAGTGGTTCGCTGCTCAGGTCATGGGTTCGAATCCGAGAGGGTGCAGGCTTTTTTTTAAGAGCTGTGTTTGATCATATGAGCTACACCAAGACGCTCCGTGGTTCGGATTCCACTTTAAACTGTAGGTCCCAGAGGAAAGGAACTGTCCGTGCTACCTCTGAAGTATGCCTTCTTCGGGATGTGAACTAAGTTACGTATAGGTATAGCCCAAAATTGAAGGCGAAAGTAAGATTTTTCCGGTTTTGTTTAACGTTTCTTTGTTTCTAGCTGGTCTCTAAACAAACAACGCAATTACTTCTAATTTCGTCCATTTAAACAGTGCCATTGCAGGACGCTGAAATATTTCACTTGCTCGTCTGGGTTGCCGGTTAAAGCCCGGATCAGTTATAGATGTTATAAGTGTAGTGATTTTGATGCTGATTTCACATCAGCACTTTGTTTGACTTTTTTATTTTAAAAGAGAATAGTACAACCTGTACGCTGTATTACAGTGCGACAGCTTATATTTCTCAAAAAATACCTTACAGTTTATATGGCGACTGAGAACGATAAGATTTTGTATTCATTTTTAATGAATAAGCAGTAGGGAATAGAGCCACAAATATTTGAAGGCTTTACCATACAATAATAGCTAATTGTTGAAAGTTATCGTCTGCACTGGATGTGCACTAGCAGAGTTGACCTGAGGATGAATAAGAGCCTTGCAGGTATCGCAGAGGTTTTTGGACTTCTGGTGTGTGAATTCGACTTACATTCATGGAACACTGCTAGATATAGAAAAAATTGACAACAACAAAAATCACAGTTAGTACCCGAGCTTTGTCTAAAAATTATTTAAAAACTGCGTGAATTTTGTCACCTTGTGATATATTAGCATGGTGCAGCCTCAATACAACGCCGCGGCGTAGCTGTTAGGAAGTTTCGCTTCCTTGTCAGGAGGAAGTGGGAAGGGAAGAGAGGTTAGTGGCGGATCGCCAGCCCCGATCACTTCCTGAGAGCCACGCCTCGTTGCGAAACCAGTCTGCACAACGCCAAGTCAACGGCGGGGTCACTACCAGCAAGTGGACGGTTGCGTAAGACGCAATCCCGGCAGCAAAATCTTCTAACTTTGTATAATTTTGTCTTTAAAAGTTCTTGTAGAAGATACCACATCACCTTCCATTTCTTTCTGAACTTTATATCCTTCCAACTAAAACGGTCATTAAGGACGATATCATTCAAAAGACGGAAAATGGAAGCTTTATGCAAATGAGTTTTCTGTTTTTGTAACACGACTTTTTTAAGTCAGACAGTAAGGAAGGTACCACGTTCCCTAAGAAAAACTGCATAAAGCCATAATCAGTCTAATCTGGCGCTCGGGTATACTTCACGGTTGTCAAACGTCTATGTTTTAGATGAAAATTGGAACAAAACCCAGCTTATCACAGGATTATTGAGGGAGTCACGGTGGCCTTAAGTCCGGAATGGTCCCACTTCAACACCAACAGACGAAAGGATGGATTTACGGAGCGTGTTGGGTGAGTGGCTAATGTTCTGGCCTCGCATTCGGGAGGACGCGGGTTCGAATCCCCGTCCGGGCATCCAGATTTGGGTTTTCCATGGTTTCCTAAATCACTACAGGCGGATGCCGGGATGCTTACTTCAAAAAGGCCATGGCCGAATTCCCTCCCGTTCCTTGTCCCAGTCCCATTCCGCCTCTAATGACCTTAACCATCACCAAGGCGCAAAGCAAAAAAAAAAAGAACCCCAAAGGGATATTTGTCACAATTTCCACTGTTCTGAACCATTTTGAGACAAGACTGAGGCGGCAATGATGCGAGATTTGCTTACGTTGAGGTTATACAGAGCATTCGCCAGCGTGTTAAAAATTTCCAATTGACAGTTCGTGTAGTTTAGTGGAAGATAAGATAAGTCAAGTATCTATTTCGTCGGGTGGCAACCACTGTTGGATTCAAGGTCAAAAGTGGAGGGGTTATGAGGATAAAATGTGATTCAGGTTTCATCACCTGTTCGAGATTTCGGGAATAATACGGTCGAAATTCGCACATCATTTGGAAGATTTTTACTGACTTAATACGTTATAATTTTAGATGCATATATATTGCTTACATTGTTGTAGTTAGCTTGTCTTATCCATAAATGTTAGTTCGGCAGACCACCAGTTTTTGAAAACAATTTCTTGACGATTGTATTTTTTTTTATTTTTTAATCGATAGAGTCCACAACGCTCTGCATTTGACATTGATTTCATTTGATTTTGATGGTCTGAAATTGACGGATAAGGCTTGTCATTACCACTGCCGTTTGAAGTTTAATTACGCCGGCTATTATTTTATCCACGTTTCCCAATGGCGGATCCAGGATTTTGGTTTGGGATGGGCTTGAGCGGATTTTGGTTGGGGGGGGGGGCTTGAGCGGATTTTGGTTTGGGGAGAGGGCCTTGAGTCGGGTAAGGATAGGCTTTATAGTCATGCCACCTTTAAAAAATCAGTAGAACTAAACTACAAATCTCCAAAATTACGATGTCGGGGGTGGACCTAGATACTTTGGGGGGGGGGAAGGGCTTGAGCCTCCTAGTTCCCTCCCCCCCCCCCCCCCCCCCGCCCTGGATCCGCCACTGACGTTTCCGATTATTAAATTATTTCTCAATCTACAGTTCCTATTTCGTTCCGAATCCGACATACATTTTCGTTTAGTTTTTCTCACATTTTCTGTTGATTTATGCACTCTTGTTCACCAAATCATTTTCTAATTCGGGTGTCTGCATTTTTTTTCAACAATTTTAGACCATAATCGAATTTTATAGTATATCGCAGCTACTAGGCCTATGTTTGTCTTCCAATTTTAGTTGTTAGAGCTCACCAGAATACTATTACACAATAATCAAACCTCTTTTAGTCTACAAGGGACGTCCATTAATTACATAAAGGTGTTTATCTGGAATTTCGGACCCCCCTGTGGTGAGATCTGGTCGGAACCTCCCCCCCTCCCCCTCCCTTCTGCTGACCGACCTCGTAGTTTTTTTAGACCATTTTTTTAGTTTTCCTGTTTCCGAGGGCGGTTATACCTAACTCCTAAAGTCGGTATCGGCGTCGTTTGAAGACCTTCTACCCCCCCCCTTTCCCCTCTAATCTCAATACTACGTCGTTTGAGGACATTTTTTTTTTTTTTTTTTTTTTTTTTAAATTTTTACTGGCCTTCAAGAATTTCAAAAGATGGCGTGAGATCTTCACCCTGCTTGGTGAGATTTCCCCTCCCCATATCGCCTCACGTAATTAATGGACGCCCCCTTACAGGAATATTGCTGTCGTCACGGGGTCTATAAAAGAATTAAGAATGGCTGGGAGAAGCTGTTGAATGGCTATCCTCAGTAATACACATTTGTTCATGTGGCCGTAAAAGCAAATTATTTAACGTCTGATAAACAAGTTATAGGCATACAAAGAAGCAGTACAATTTTTTATTGATGGAACGGCTCAGTTAAAACTTATTGATTTTCTTTCGTACCGGCTGACAGGTCATAAATAAATATAGTGTTTAAAGGGTGTTGCCACCACTAAATCTTGATTAGAGAGATTTTTTCAGGATCGTTCAAATATGTGTGTAGTACACTAATTTATCAATAATGTCTCTAGGAGAAAATGGAAAGCCCAACATTATACTACAACATATTTCATATGTACGCCAAGCGTGAAATATTTCGTAATAATTTGATATTTAATATGCTAGAGACATTAAAGAAGAATTCATACAATCCACAAATTTCAGTTTTGTTATTTGGTCGCTATTAAATCATGGAATAAAGGAATGATTTCAGAAAGGTGGAACGGAATAAAGAAACGATATTGCAGTCTTAATCTAGTCATTTTCCATCAAGAATCAGCAGAGTGCGGTGTTGTGTGTGTGTGTGTGTGTGAGAGAGAGAGAGAGAGAGATCAACCCTACGCGGGAATTCAGTGTAAGTAAAGTTTGTATTGATCGCAACTCTCAACAAGAAGATTTACTAGTACTAGGCAATTTGACACCTGACAATTCTCACCCTGCCGTTACTCGAACTGAAAATACATTAAAAATTTTATCACGAGTTAGTGAAAAGCCACCATGTAACTGACGGAATTACAGTTGACAATATTTTCATGTTTCAGTATTCTTATTGAGCTGTAAATAATAAGCGGAAGGATAAAATCAATATATATTTTAAAAAAAGCAAAAAAAAAGCTATGGACTGTGTCAGCTTATTTCTCGAGTGAAATTTTTAGTCAATACAGTCATTAGTTCCTGCCTTAATAACGTGCTATATGGATACGTTGAGAAGAGATATTAAACTCGGTCATATTATAACTTCATTTTTTTCTCCTCGAGTAATTATGGATTACTTCGACGAAACTAGACAAGTGTGACGATTTTTAACGTCAATTATTAGCACAGCAATCATATAGAAAGTGGTTACTGTCATAACAAGCTTAACTATAGGATTGCACCGTTATCGCACTGACTTGCTGTAGTCACCGCGTATGATGAGTGAACGCTGACGTTAATGGCAGGGATAATAAGCAATAACAATTATACTTTCCTCGCCATTGATGAGCCCTATCCCATCCTCCTTCCCCGTATATTCCAGTACTAATATTTGTACTCAGGTGTAAGGCTTTAATCACTTGTAAAACAACTTTGTTGTATTGTACTTCCATTAAAGTGAAAAAAATTAATGATTTGAGAGTTTTTCTATTCCGCTTACGTCGCCTTAAACCGAATTTGTTTCCAAATAACCGACGTTATAAACAGATGCAGTGTCATGGTGTGTTTACTGATTATTCGGAAAGCAAACTTATTCCGGAAAATTTTCATGAGTAGCACTGGATGTACTGTCAGAAACAAAATTAACTCTACCGTATTAGTCACAGCAGAGAAATGAATCTTTATTCTGACGACAAAATCCGTCTGCAAACCCACGGTTGTTCGACAGAAACTATTTGTCAGAAAATTCTACTTTCTCGTACAAGAAATGATGTTTTGAGATAATAATTGTTGCTAGAGTACACTCCAAACTATTTTAGTCAATGTGCACATGAATAATTGTAGTAGAGCTAGCGATAAGGTAGGAAAAGAAGCATTTAGTGTTTTATTTGTAGCGCATAATTTTAAAGACGTGAAAGGAAATCCTTAACACAATTAATTGCACTGGTGTCAAAAATGTAACAACAGATGGTTTGCTGTTAGCAGACATCCAGTTGACATGGTCAGCGCCAGCTGCTTATAATGAATTATGCTAATTAGGAGGGACAGCACTAACTAATAAATCTACAGTTTCGTCCTTGCTTAAGCTTCCGCATTTCATATGGTAAATTGGAACAGATGTTCTAAAAATCTTTTCTTACCAGCTATTTCATACTAACGCAAAAAAGTGGCACAACAAAGAAAAGGTTTACAGTAAAGATCCTTAAAGTATGTAACGATCCTAGACGAGTATAGCCGAAGTAGAAGGCGGACAATGAGATGATACTGAATTCATTAAATACTACATGGACCTCGTTAAAATAAAACTGGATCTTCCAGGAAGCCAATTTTGGTTTAGTTTACGAAAAGATTCGTTTTTCATAGACCTGAGTGAAAAACTGTATATAAAATCTAAATTTACGTTCCGGTAAGTTTTAAAATACAAATATTTTCGATAAAATACCCTATTGACGATTGAGCAATTTATACTTTCTTATGTTTCATTTGAAAAAACAAATTCATTTGGAAGAGAAGTAAATTTATAAGAAAGATAACAATGATGGAACTAACATCGACTCTAGCCTCAGCTTCCAAATCACGAGATCCAAAAGTAATAGCCAAAGCAGGTGAAGTAAAAATGTTTTGCTTTATTGCTGAGCATATCCTGTCTTTTAATATCGTACTCATTCGGTCGCAGTTACACGCGGAACAGAAAAGATAGGTTCTATCTTTGGCGCATTTCTTTAACTAGCCACTGACTCTGTCATGTTTTAACTACGAATTTATAAACTTCTGCTAATATTTAACACTTTTCTTCCTAGGAGGACTTTTTTCTGAAGATGAATCACTGTTCACGGTATCAAAGGTACTGTTTCGATATTTTAATTTAAACGTCACGATCACATATACTACTTCGCTTGATACAAAGAAGCAGCGTTGCAAGTCTTTTTTTTTTTAAAAAATTATTTATTGAAATGGCTTTCGGCATCGAACCAACTTATTTAACACCGCTGGGTCCTTGAAATTAAACAAAATCAAATCTTATTACACAAACTAAAAAAAACTATTGAGATGTAGTCAGTAACAAATAAAATTATTAATTTTTTACTTAACTTGAATAGAAATAAAACTAAATTATTTGTACTAATTGTTAAAATGTCAAGAAAATTTTTTATATTTTTGCGGTAAAATTTGAATTTGAAAAAGGAAATATTTAGATATGTAAAACGTTATATCATACATAAATATCCGAACATGTGCATATATATTTATATCCCACACCTTTCCGAGTCACCGTTATTATCCTACATACTTTATAATTTTAAATGTCTTTTAAAAAAGTGCTAGAATGTACTTTACTTTTAAATTCTTATTTCTGTGTCCAATTATACAAGGAAATCTGCTATACAAACAGGATACGGAAGATAACCATATTACACACATTTTGCGTCCAACTATATATATATATATATATATTTTTTTTTTTTTTTTGTAACTGCTTTTCGTCTCTTTTTAACATCGAGGTCTTTAGAGACGGGAAAGGATGGGGGGCAAGGATGGGGGCAAGGAATGGGAAGGAATTTCGGCCATGGCCTTTTGAAGGAAGCATCCCGGCATTTGCCTGGAGTGATTTGGGGAAACCATGGAAAACCCAAATCTGGATGCCCGGACGGGGATTCGAACCGCCGTCCTCCCGAATGCGAGGCGAGAACGCTAACCGTTACACCGCCCCGCTCGGTCCAACTACACTATCTGGCAGCCCTGCTCAAAGATGAAGACGTTTCGTCAATGCACGGGGAATTCCCACGAATTGCTGCAACCGACACGGGTACTGCCACTGCCATCTGGCACCACTGGGTTACCGATATTTTCACTAGCTAAATGTTATCCCTACGTTATTATCAAATAATATATACATGATGAAACAAATGGGGTAATTAAAAAAGAAAAAAAACGTGATAAAAAGAAAATTAAAAAAACCCATCAAATCGATTGTTAAAACAGTAGAGTTTGTAACAGTGGTCGCCAACCCAATTGTCATCGATTGTTGCCACCCATTGTCAACCGCGGCAGTAACGGAGATAAAAAAAAATTGAAGCCCTTCAAACACGATTTTACCGCACCCCTAAAGTTGCCGCCCGGGGCAAATGCTTCGGTTTGCCCTCCCTCCCTCCTAGGTCCGGCAATACTACGCTACGAGTTCGGTCTTCTGGATTGGGAAAGGTGTTTCGCGGAATCAGGGGCGTCTACAGACCATTTGGCGCATTCCGCATGGTTCGCGGAACATTTCCGACAGGCAAGTTACGCAAAACCCAGACAGCACGGACGTAATGGGGAACGGACACTTGTCAGCCATCATTTGCATACAGATTAATCGCGTTTGCCCACTTTGGCTGCCGTTCTTTTTATTTTCGTCTTTATCGTAGCGTACTTAAATTTGTCGAAATTTCTTCCGGTAGAGGAGGGAGGGAAGTAAAAGTTGAAGCTGTCCCCATTAGCATGCCGGGCTCGCACGGCTGTGTTGGCCTCCGGCTAGGTCGACCGTTGGTCGGTTTCGCTATACCAACAGCCAACACGCGCCAATAGCCACGAGGTGCTTTCCGTGCCACGCTCAATCCAGAAACTAGGAACACCAGACTGCGGGATGAAAACCCTAATGTTTTATAATAGCCACCGAGACCCTCAAATTTCAGTAACATTGGGCGTCCGCATTGGAAGGGCCACAGGTCCATTAACTACGGAAAAGATGTTTGAGAAAACAGATTAGCAAGCTTAGATTCATATGATACGACTCAGCAGTTAGCAGGCTGCTAAAAACACAGAAAAAATTCTAATAAATGCAAGAAATACCCCGTGTAATTGGTATGAGAATAGGCGGCTCCAACAAAGCAAATTCCACTCCCTAGCTGCAAGAAACAAACTAGTGTTTTAAGAATATATCGTTAAAGACGTGTGTCAGAACATTTTAAAAAAAATCTAAAGGCATGAACGTTGTGAAATGCTCAACTCAAGAAAAAAATGGGATTTATCGTGGATTTTAAAGGTCGTTGAAGAAGAGCCTTCATGGAAAAGTGAAATCTTTTAGTGTCAAATATTAATCTAGGACTCAGAAAGAACTTTTTAAAACTCTCGAGAAATTGTGGAGAACAGCACGTTGTGGTAGTGCAGCATGGACATTAGGAATACCAGAAGGAAGGGAAATTGAAGCAGTGAAATTTGATGCTGAAAATTAAGTGGACAGATAAAGTACGAAATGAACGGGATGGGTGAGGAAAGAAGTTGGTGGAAGAATCTTACTGAAAGAAGAGACAGGATGACATGTCACATTTTAAGACACGCGGAATTGGTTAATTTTGTTAGTGGACGAAACAGTCGAAGGTAAGCATTGGAGAGGTAGACAAAGATTTGAATAGAATATATGAAGCAGATAACTGAAGGTGTAGGGTGGTTAGCGCAGTATAGTGGTGGGTCTCTAACTACGAAATATGGACTACAGATGAGGCTGAAGAATTGCAACGAGGCAACTTAGTCAGTCCTTTGTTACAGCAATGCTGTTATTCCTGAAACATCTGAAAATAGAAATTTTGCAGGTTCAAGAAGGGCTCCACGCTATCGCAAACGATGTTACCACGTACACGATAGAATCAGAACGCCGTGAGTTCGAAATCACAATTTGTGGGTTGGGATTTAATACACACTTCGCTGTGAGCTGCAGAAGTAAGTTAGTATAATATCCTCCGAAGGTGATCACATTCAAAAGTGTCAGATGTTAATTGGTGGCGAGCTGGATGAGAGGCCATTGCTGGGAGAGGCATCAGGGTATATTTACCAGCAAAAACAATTATTACACCATAATGCCTTTAACAAAATGCTACCGCACCTGCTCTTACCTTTAAGCCGAGGTAAAAGAGTAGATTTATTCATACGACAGAAGCTTAAGAAATAACCTCATCTCATTTTGTAAACAGGTTGTAAAATAACGATAATTCTGTACATTTACAACCAAACTGTTTTAAAATAAAACATTCAACAACCTAATTACCCGTTCTTATCTTTCTTTGAAAGCTTCTCAGTGTGTAAGAGTTTTACATTAACCGTAATCATAACAAGATATAATTTTAATGGATTTTATTTTATGGTTTTGGTGTATTCAGCGCCGTAACTGATATTAACATCTGTTGCATAGAGTATAAAGGCGGTATTTTAACAGGCTGCTATACTATTCCGTTACGTGATCATAAATAAGTTCGATATCTGTCACAACAAGATTTATTTTTGTTTTCGTATGGAAGATGTTTCAACATAAAAGCAACAAACTCAGAACTTTTCACACTATTATCGTTCTAAGCAGAAATTTCAATTCCATATCACTGATGAATTACTGTTGAACTATCACATTCGTATGAAAAGAGTGTAGAGGAATTTTTCGTTTTATGAATTAATCTTGTGCATTAATGCTTTTATAGCTGTCCTAAAATATTGGCGGCTGTTTCAACGTTTCGCCGACAGACGCAGATGATAATTTCTAAAGTTGTTTGTGAGGAGGAAGCTGCTGTGAGAAGACAAAGCTTGCCCGCGTGGGTGCGTGCCAAGGGGAAAGCGGGCGACCATTGTCAGCCACAGAGCTTCTCTATCACGCTTGAATTTCCGATTGAGATCACCTCGGCTTTCAACAGCCCGTTTCAAGAATTTCTATAAAATTACATCATTTACAGCACAAGGCCTGGTGGTTAAGCAGTACTGCTAGGACCAACCACTGCAAGGACACGTCCACATTCTGGTTTTCTCTAATTTCCCTGTATTAGTTCTTCGGAATAAGTACGTGGTTCCTTCATAAAAACCAGAGCCGATACGATCCTTTCGCGATCATAATGACTTCGTCGACGAAGAGTCAGAAGGACTACTTTTTTTTTTTAAGGAAAATAAAAATAAAAATAAATTATAGAGAAAATGTCTCAGTCAAACTCTACTTGTTGTTTTCTGATACTATATTTCCGCGTATTCGGTTGGTCGCGGCATACTAATTACATGGCTAGGAACAGGTGAGATTCTATGAATTTTGTAACGAAAAACCTGAGAAAGAGGAAGAGAAATCGCAGATCTTTTGTGTACACGCCATTCCTAATTGGAATGGTGGAATATAGAGCTAGTTGTAACATGGGTTCCGCCAAAGAAGTTGGAATATTATACAGGGTTCCGCGGTACTAGAGCGCTGGCCTTACGTACCTACACGGTAATCATACCGAGCGTGGTGGGTGAGTTGTTAGCGCTCTGGCCTCGCATTCGGGAGGACGCCGGTTCGAATCCCCGTCCGGGCATCCAGATTTGGGTTTTCCATGGTTTCCCCAAATCACTCTAGGCAAATGACGGGATGCTTCCTTCAAAAAGGTCATGGCCGAATTCCTTCCCGTTCCTTGTCCCCCACTCCATCCCGCCTCTAATGACGTCGACGAGGCGTAAAGCCATAAGTATATATATATAAAAAAAACTGTGATCACTGGTTCTAAACCGTACGAAGCACTGATGGTTTTAATTAATGCTGTGTTCCTCTTATATGTCATTGCTACGCGAAGCACTAACAATTGTGGTGAAATGATGGGCACCACTCCTGAGAATACAAATACCCAACTGTGATTGGCTTTGTGGTAGAAATGACTAAAAGACAATTTTTTTTTAAAGAAAATCTTGGGAAAATTTCAACGACGGAGTTCAAAAAAAAAAAAATAAAAATAATAAAAAAAAAATAAACAACAGAAAGCAGCAGGAGACTTGGAGACAAAAGATTTCTTCCGAGCCCAGCATGAGGTTAGCCAGACTATGTCTGTTATTTAAAATACATTGGAACATTTGGAACTTGTAAAACAAGTTACAGCGTAACCGAACACCTTAAACTCAAAGATGGCATCGACAAAATTTACATATACAATATATTCTATACTGCTACTTTAATACAACACTTACATTTATTAATAGTTTATATTTGTCTCAACAGCTATCAGAGCCCGTGTTAAATCACATAATTTTCTACTTCCGACGTAATAAATAATTTTTAGCTGTCACAAACTGGAATCTATGTGCCACATAAGAAGATCTTGATTTAATCAAAACTTCTCTTTTAAGGGCAGCTTACGAAGTCAAATATTTGAAATAAAAGTACGGTGAAGTTACTCCAAATTATAAAAAGCGCTACAAAGCACGAAATTTTATGTGTTTTATGGTCAGACAGTGTAACAGCGCGAAGTTTTGTCATATAACTAGCATGGTAGCCTTCGAATATTATTAAGTAGAAAAATAAATTTATTGATTTAAATATTGTAAATCCCAGATTTATCGGGAAAAAATTGTCCCCAATCTTTGATTTTCGAATACATTATATATTAAAATTTAGTTTCTAAATTATGTACCAATAATAATACATGTTTCTTTCTATTTTCCGGCATTCCAAAGAAGGTAAAATAGTTTGCCGAGATTTCTATAATAATAAATACAAAATGGGGCTGAAAAGTAACCAGAGTTTACAAGTTGATATCATTTGGACACATACCCTGTCGGTTCAGCTGGTTGCAGCGCTGACACGGTATTAGGGGGTTCGAGTCTTGGTCGTGGAAATTTTTTTTATCATCAGGACTTGGCCGGCAGGGTAGGAAAGGTGGTTGGTGCACAATCCCCAATAACCAGATTTTGCCCCAAAGTCGTGGGTTAAATCCCAAACCTCTCCGCAGTGCGTATGAAGTGAGAATATACGACATAGTTGATAGAGATTATTCCGTCGGGTGGAGACTTTAAGCCTGGCTACCCTCCTGGTGTCTTTCGGAAAAGTAGGTCTGAATGGACCAGCAGAGTGTTTCACACTCTCCCTTCTTCATATCTCATTTCATACAATACAAACAACACTCCGTATTGAACACACAGCCACATCTAAAATAACACCTAACACGCATTGAGGAAGGCAGCGGGAAATCTTCCCACTTCATCTTCCAGAATTATGGGTCGTCTATTAATAACGTGAAGTGAAATAGGGCGGGAGGGGTGTAGAAGGAAACCTAACGTCATCACCGAGCGTGGTGGTGTAACGGCTAGCGTTCTGGCCTCGCATTCGGGAGGACGGCGGTTCGAATCCCCGTCCGGGCATCCAGATTTGGGTATTCCATGGTTTCCCAAATCACTCCAGGCAAATGCTGGGATGCTTCCTTCAAAAGGCCATGGCCGAATTCCTTCCCATTCCTTGCCCCCCATCCTTTCCCGTCTCTAAAGACCTCGCTGTTAGAGAGACGTAAAGCAGATACAAAAAAAAAAAAAAATATACTAACGTCATCTTTTTAATTTCTTGAAGGCCAGAAGAGCAAAAAAAAAAATAATCTACAAACTACGCCAATACCGAATTTAGGAGGGGTACAATCACCCTAGGAGAGCACGGAAATAAAAAAAGGTTCTCCAAAAACTATGAGGTCGGTCAGTAGGAAGGAGAGGGGAGGTCCCGTCAAAATATCACGTACGTCAGTCATCATAGGGGGGAGGGGGTATTGTCCGACCAGATTTCAGCAAATCTCACCACAGGGGGAGGGGGATTCTAGAATTCCGGAAAAAACATCTCACGTAATTATTGGACGCCCCCTTAGAGTATCAATGGAGGGGGGTACCTTTCCCATAATAATCGCCTACGCCCGGAATCAAGCATGATATCATAAGAAGAAAATCATTTGCATCATAACTTCTCTTTAGTCATTAGGCTTCCATGTAAACTGCAAAAACCAATGGCTGCCTACACCGTACTTGATATAAAACCAATAGTATCGCAGTTTAGGAGGGGGGAGATTTTTTTGTTCTACCCACTGCATCACAGTAGCGCTGGCAGCACGCTTTAAGAAAGCACTTCCTGAAAGCCAACTAAATTTAGCCTTACATAAATAAACATAGAGGTAATAAGATGGTAATCTCACGAGTAGTTCGTGTCAGCTGTCATCCACTTTCCCGTGTCTTGGTCGTCCCGTGTGGTGGACAACCCTTTCGCCCGGATCATCCGCCATCCCGCATTAGCGTCGTATGAAGAAGCCTTTCACTTTCCAGACCAGAGGTCGTGCCCAACACGTTAACCGCCGGTCTACTACAAGTTTAGCACCCTCCTTCGCGGAAGTCCACAACACGCAATGACGAAACGGCACACACATACATCGCCCCAGTTTGCCGGTACTTGAGTTTAATCTCGTGCATTATAATGCCTTAGCAGCAACCTACACAACCTCTCATAAATCCTCATTAAATGTCGTAAGAAACAATCGACCGAGCGTGGTAGGGGAGCGGTAACGCTCTGGCCTCGCATTCAGGAGAACGCGATTTCGATTCCCCGTCCGGCCATCCACTGTTTCCAGAAGTCATTCCAGGTGAATGCCGGGAGGGTTTCTTTCAAAAAGCCATGGCAGAATTCATTCCAATTCCTTGCGTCCAGTCCTTTCCCGCCCCTAATCACGCCGACGTCGACGAGACATAAATCCAGAAGCAATAATAATAATTGACACCAAGCAAGAGCTTTAGTGAGGTAAGTTTCAGCAACAGTAACTTGATAGTCTTCATTCAATTTGGGAAAACATCAGAATCTATTATAACTGAAAAGTGGCTAGGGTTTGTAACACACATTTGTTGATAATCAAAGGCTGCGATTTTTCGGATGTTCGGGTGGGGATAGTGCAGTAAACGGTGAAAACTTAATTTAGAAGAATCCACAGAAATACATCAACTTCAGTTATAAATTATCGCTCGCAATATATTCCTAGAACAGATAAATATATTCTGTCTGTCCAATTGAATGTCTAGAGCATTAAGTTTCTACCATTCTACCACCTGCAGTCTTATGGGAAAGATAAACTGGATTGGTGTGAAGCCATCGAGCTAAAAAAAGTTGCTGTCCTTATCACAAGCAAGAGACCATCAGCTTATCGCACCAAGCTGCTAAAAAAAATTATTGGTGTTGGAAATCAGAGGTTGGCATCAATAGTCAAGGAGAAGCCAGGGAGACGTGAAATGCTAGTGACAACATAGTGTTCTGGAAGTCTCAAGCGAATGGTCAGTATCAACGTCAGGAGAAATCAAGTTAAGCTTTATGAATTCTTGTTGTAACAGTCGGTACGTTGTTTCAACTTCTTATTTAGACACCTCAAACTAAATGGAGAGACGGTCGAGTTACTCTTCAATTAGTGCCATTTAGGCAATACCTGTCTCTTTGATTCACGTGTGTTGCTATTGCATAAAATTCTCGAGTAAAGGACGATTCCATTTTATTTTTAATTCTCAAGTCGTAGTTTTTTCAATTCAATCTTCTCACATGATGGCCACCCAAATTAATTATTTAATCCTTCATATTCCTACCCACAGTACAGCTGAACTCGAGGAACACCCTTCTGAGTGTTCCTAAGTTAAAATTAGGCCGTTGAAACCTTTTACTGCCCTGCTGGTTGGATGAATTATTTAGAGGACGCAATCAAAGAATAAGGGTTGGAAATTAACTATGTTAAAAGAAAAAAACAAGAGCTCTTCAATACAGTTTAGTGGGACCATTACTATATATTATTTTAAGATTCAGTTGTTGGGTCACATGTACGAGATTTTTTTTATGCCTCATCGGTGTAATTAGAGGCGGAAAGTACCTTGGACAAGGAAGAGAAGGAATTCCACCATGGCCTTATTGAAGGAACCTCCCGGAATTCTCCTGGATTGCTTTGGGGAATCCATGGAAAACCCAAATCCAGATGGCCGGACGGAGTTCCGAACCCTCGTCCTCCCGAATGCGGGGCAAGAGCATTACCGCTCACACACTACTCTCGGTTTAGCAATTTGGTTATTTGCCGATAACATAATGCTGTACAGCAGACGTACAACCAGGTGTAATGAACCTGTCAAGGTCGGCTTTTTAGGAAAACAGATAGGAAAATAAAGTTTTTGTCATTTTATGATGAAGGCATAAAGTGTAAATATTTCATCATATCTTTCGATAACAATTTCTGATCGGAAGGGCATATTATAAAGACGGAAAATAAAATTTTCAAGTCATCCATCTATGAGAAGTTTGGTATGCACCAGGGTTGTGACAAAACTGAGAAGAAAAAAAAAAAAAAGAAATCTTGAGGTATGGTGATGCAGAGTGAGATCCTGAATACAGAAGCTGGCGGTCCACAGGAGGGAGAAAATATCGAAATGTATAATCAGTGTCAGATGGTAAAGAAGCTGGAATGGGAGTCATTGGAAGGGGAAGGTATGAAGCATACGTTGGCGATGGAGATTGGATGGATGTTGGGCGACGTATTAGTGGTAATATGCTGAAAGAAAGAGAATATTATGGCTGTACATTAGCACCTGATTTCACGCATAAGTACTAAGTCATAAAGTTTTTGATTGCAAGTAAGGAAATTAGGTTCTAGATACAGTTATCGAAGGGTGTGCTCAATAATTTTCTCAAACAGTGAAAAAAATTTAATCTAGCAGCTAGGTAATGCATAAGTAAGTGCATCGGGAAATTTGCACGAATCTTGAGGTTTATCAAAGTTAGTAATAATGACAGCTACCGTTATGTCCCCTCAGTCCAAAAGCTGCCCTCGGGTAAAACTCCAGGTACGACATTGATAGATGTACTAATAGGTTTGTGTTGTTATGGAGTCGTGTGTGGTGGAGAGGACAATAGTGTGAGCGGCGCCGCTGCACGTGACCCAGATGGCGCACATTTCACTCTCGGAGCCAGCTGGCGGGAAAGCGCCGGCGAAAGTGAGTCTCAATGTGGCCAGCCGATGGGCCCCGGCTACTGGCGCGGGTCTCCCGTGCCGCAGCGCGTGGTATACTGAATATACTCCCTCTGGAACACATCACACCGCTCCTTGACTGAACTAGCAGCCTGTAGAGTGGTAATACTAGGAATGTTAGCCGAAACAATTCTCTAGCCAGCGTTCAGCGCTGAGTAGGCTCGAAGTAAACAACTTCCCTCTGACGTCACGATGTTCAATTCCGCATGGCAGCCAACTTCTTCACTGAAAATGCATAGTACACTCAAATGTTATTATCGAGTAATCATTATATAAATTTCATTGATACCGTGATCGAACATAGTATAGGTCGATATGATCCCTGGACCAATAGGATTCAAACAGTTACATCATGGTATTATGAATATGCCGTGTGGTGACTACTTTTGTCGTTAGACATTGCCTGTCCTGCAGAAATGCTATAAACGGTTGTTGTGACAGGCAAATAAAGATACAGAGACAATTCAAGATGGCTACTACACGTAGCGAACGTTTCGTATTGCATTACTTGTTTCCTACTTTGAATTACTCGAGGGGATTTGCAGGTTGTCTTCTAAGGTTAATAATGTAACTTAGAAATTACCAAGTGATGAATAATTTACCAAAAACACAAGGAATTAAAATAAAAATTCGTAAATCCCAAAAGCAGATGGGGAGGAATTTAACACTCAAAGTATATAAGATGAATTAAACAATAATAAAAAAGAGGTGATAAGATCACTGGGAGTTGCCAACGGAGCATGTGCTCCATCACAATTAACAATTAAAAAGAACTTAAACTTTTAAATGTGTATAAAGCAATAGAACTGTAAGTTATTATTTGTATAGCAATATCTCAGTTCTAGATTCTGTGTTCCTCGGTAGTATAGTGGTCAGTATCCCCGCCTGTCACGCGGGAGACCGGGGTTCGATTCCCCGCCGGGGAGAATATTTTTATGTTCTGAAAGTTTGTTAAAGTGTATATGAATATATTGATTTTGAAGATTTAGAACCACGCAGTGAACAGATCAAGCGTTTACAATTAAAATGTGAGGCATAACAGTGGTTTCCCGCTATGAGTTTTTACTGTCGTATTAGGAAATACGGTTTCTCCTTCGTTCTATTTCTTTTATGCATCTGTTTTGTGCTCAAAATGTTGTTAAAAATAATAGTGTTAACATAAAAATAATATGAATCTTCTATCACCGGCTGAGTGACACCTTTTATATTTCTATATAATACCTGACTAAGACACGGATTTGTTGGAAGTGGTATATAGACAATGTTCAAAGTTGTCCATACTTTTATCAAAAGTCAGTTTCGTGCTCAAATTATTATTAACAGCAATAGCATAATAAAGTCGTAACATAAATAAATAAAAATATTCCGTACATCGCTGAGTAACATCTTTTATATTTCCCAGTCGTACTTGACTAAGCAATGGGTTCGTTAAAAATGGTTTATAGAGAACCTACAGAGTTTTCTGTACTTAATCAACAGTAGAGAGATTTAAAGGTTAGCGTTTTACATTTCGACGACTACGCAGCCGCTAGAACTGTGGGAGGTTTCGGAGACAAGGTGCCTGTTGTTCATGACGTCGCATGAAGGAACCATTCCTGCATTTCCATAACGTTGGGAAACTCTGTATGGCCTACCCATGGATTAAATCCGCAACCTCTCGAGATATAGCCCCGCATACTCACCAAGATTGGTTTTGTTTCAAGGCACATTACGTCTAGCATAACATACCCGCCCTCCAATCAATGATTCTTACGATGCCAAATCCGAAACTAAAAAATACCCAAATTCATTCCGTGGGAATGAGATAAACCGTGCTAATAAGAGCCAGCAGAAAGACTGGTCTCAGACACTCAAGGCCGCGACTTAACGATGCTACAGAGTAGCTAAAAATTTAAATAAAATTTCGCTGTCATAGCTCTTTAAACAAATAATCTGCGGTAAAAACACTTCATACCAACCCCGTAATTCAGAGAAAAAGAGTAGGTTTTAGGGATCTGGCAGCTCGGTTATATAAGGTGTGTGACTAGGAGACGGAAGGTCCTCGGTTCGAATCCCCTCCGCGCGGGAATTCTTACGGGTGATAAAACTGATCTTCATCTCTGACAAAACATTGCTTTGTTCATGCAGAGGACGCTCTGTAGTTCTGATTCCACATGAAGTTGAAGGTCTGCTTTACCTAATATCGGCCTACCGAGTTAAAAGTGAATGTAACCAATCTGAGCTCAAAAAATTGTTTTTTTTTTTAATATTATGTTTTCTGATTATATGGTTATTTATCTATATTGTGTGAAAGTCTTTTAAGCTTTTAATTCAATTGGAAATATTTTTAAAATAATGTTTTATCTGTCGCTACCAAGTACAACAAATACAATTTGAATGCTACTTTCTCAGATGTATATTTTTTAGTACGCACAAACAATTTTCTCAATATCTACAAGGAATACAAAGGTGAAGCTTTCATGGCGGACTTATAGATTGCAGGTACAAGTATTTATGAAGAATTGTGCATCCTTTTATCAATTTGAAGTTTTAGGGATATTTTTTTATTAAAAGATTTTACAACGGATTACTGCTTGAAAATTAAAATTAAGGTATAAATTCTATTTGTACTTGCATTTTCTCCATTCTTCAGATAGTTAAAGATACTTATAAACATTTAATGGAGGGAAAAGATGAGAACAATATCTGTTATAATTTTACTGAAACAGGTACCTCTATTGGAGAGGTTAAAATATGTTGGAAGTGGCTGTACAAATGTCATTTTCTCAGATTGGGTCAGTGGACTAAGTCATAGAAGGGAGTTAACATATGGCAGTAAGTGTGCAAAGTTTCGGTCTATTATATTGTAAATGGTCAGCGGAACAGATGTTTTAAAGTTAGTTGCGCTTTTTACGTTACAAAGACCGTATGATAGAAAAACTGTCAAACAATCCTTCGGGATCTCCAGGTCAACTGTGCCATACGCTTTTATATTTTTACAAGCTTAGAGAATTATTTTTGTATCACAGCCTCAGCGGTTACGTTTATGCCTGGCCATCAAGATATTGGTTGTTCATGGTAACCCGAAATAACACTAGCTGAATACCGGAATGGTTCCTTAGAAAGGCTTCCGCTGAATTAATTTCCATTTCTTCCCCTTCGTCCTCTCCCTTCTCTTATGACTTCTACATAATCAAGCCATAAATCCCCACGAAAAAAGAAAAAAAACTTTTTTTTTCTCAAATTTAACAACAATCCTTAGCTAATTCAAAATGTTTGTGAGAACAACAAAACGGGATTCATTTTATTGTGATATTTAGATTCATGTATAAAACTATCGATAAACAACTAAGTTCATTGAGTTTTAGCAATAGAGTTTGGTAATACAGAAGTAATGTATTATTTCATAGAAAATCGGTTGATATTTTTCTACTTCCGGAAACTTCATCGTTATGAACTGTGCAATATTTCATGAATGCTCTTATCTGTAAGATAAATTTTATATCTTTTGCAGCTGTACATACATTTGCTCCTCGCAGAACGAATTGAGACACGGAATTCAGACTTAAACAGCACACTGAATTGGCATACTTGTTTATAAACCCTGTTCTGACCGCAATGAGGCCAAGGCAACATGACAATGACGTGATTGCGAATTAACGTACCAGCTGGCAAGGTATATGGAAGGGAGGGTGTGAATATTTACGATCAATATTTTAACACCAGGATTACAAGAATTTAATTAGAACTCTCGCAACTCTCTGTAAATTTTCGGAGCTAAACTATGAAAGTGTTTCGAAATTACAAGTAACAAGAACACTTGAACATTCTTAAATGCAATAACCTGCTGCTTTCTCTCTTTTGCAGCAATTAAATGTCAGCTGCGGTGATGACATTCTAATTAAAAAAAGTATTTTAAAACTACTATTTAAAAGTATGAGATGATATTCCAGGTTTCTATATATCTAAATATGTTTCACCATAATTGAACTCAAAATTTCGCAACACAGTATACACCGTTTGGATCTGCAATGATCAGGTTTGCGCTCTGGCCTCACATTTGGGAGGACGCGGGTTCGAATCCCCTCCGGCCATCAAGATTTCGGTTTTCTATGGTTTCCCGTAATCGTTACAGTAGAACGTCGGTATGGTTCCTTCAAAACGCAATGGCCGAAATCCTGCCCGCTCCTAGTCGCCAGTCCTTCCCCGCCTCTAATGACCCTGACACCCACAGTGCGCTAAGGCTGTATCGGGGAGGTACAACGGAACAAGGCACGACCGTACCAGGTATCCTGCTTGGACGGTCTACAACGGAAACAATGTAAAGTCTACGCACTCCGCCTGATAAACTGCACATTTCACATACAAAAACACACTTCTCACACAGAGAACATAATTTCACCCTTCGCAAACAGATGGCAAACACTTCACCTCCTCCACTAGAGTAGAACTCTAGGCAGGGGCGGACATTTAAAACTCCGCCGTAGGCGGCCAATATATATATATATATATATATATATATATATATATTTAGG
The DNA here is from genome assembly GCA_031002005.1 of Vandiemenella viatica. NCBI lineage: Eukaryota > Metazoa > Arthropoda > Insecta > Orthoptera > Morabidae > Vandiemenella > Vandiemenella viatica. Next base: position 220,650,845 of record CM061919.1, on the reverse strand, counting down.
GGGCAAGCAGGAACAAGCTATGAAACATAACAGCGTTAACTTTCGTTTATTATACTAACGAGTAAAGTTTGGAAGGACCAAAGAAGATTTACAGATAAATATTTCTGGATTGCTGTAAGCTTTGCTCCGATACCAGAGGCAATGACAGATGTTGTTACCGGTATTGAGTTCATTCTCTCTCCCATTTGTTCCAGTCGGTAACCATATCTCTTTCATCTTTACAACCGAAATAAGTCGGCAGAAGTGTTTTAAAAATCAGAACGGAACGTGGGTTATCGCGTATTAATCAATCGCCTTGTAATAGTCAGACTTTCCCAGTTCAATCACCGCATTAGACACACCCACGTATCAGCTCCAGTAACCAGTTACAAAACAGCCAACCTTTCCCCGGACTTGAACATTCCCACGTGATGTAGGAACCAGATACTAATAAAGTAAATCAACCTCGCACTTACAAGGGCTTAACACTTCTTTGTATCCCGGCCACATTCCTTCATAATTCATCCTGTAATAAGAATTCGAACATCTGTGACTCCACTCAACTGTGGACCACTTTCTATCAATAGTTTTCTTCTTGAATCCCAACTGTTTTCGCAGTTTTCACGCACTTGTTCCAGGATTTTTTTTACTTATGGCTTTACGCCTCGTCAATGTCATTAGAGGCGAGATGGGACTGGGGACAAGGAACGGAAAGGAATTCGGCGATGGCTTTTTTGATGGAAGCATCCTGGCATTCGCCTTGATGCCCGGATGGGGATTCGAACCCGCGTCCTCCCGAATGCGAGGCCAGAGCGTTAACTGCTCAGCCACCACGCTCAGTTTTCTCCTGTGTTCTGCCTTCCTTATTCAACTGTTTTAACTGTCCTTAGCACCAACTTTTCTTAGAAATCCTTGAGCATTTCAAGTTTCTTTTAAATGAAACAGTGCATTCGAAACACTATACATAACGCGGGGATCGAAAGGAGCTGGTTAGCAAACGTAAATAAGAAAAGAGAAAGGAAGCATTACTTACCACACGTGACAGTAGGACAACGTAAAAACATGAAAATCAAGAACATCAAACAAATATAAATTTCAGCCGTTAAACCATTTTTTTAACAGTAGAACATGAAGCGAATAGGTTGGGATCCAGATTTCGAAGATGTAGGAATTTCTTTGTTCATGTTTTTACTGTTTGCTATGGTTCCTCTCTTCTTTATATATATCAATGTTTATACAAAAATTTGTTAACAGTATTACAATTACAATTCTTTATCTTGCAGCTACAACTATTAATCTTATACCAATGATTCTTTATAATTTTAGATGTTTTGATTAGTAGGTGGTAACTTGGATATTTCAGAGATGAACAAAAGATATGACATATAGCTTCCTTTCTGTACGTCAGATATTCTATATATTACTGATAATATAATGAATCATATCAGTATTAAAAAAAAACACGAATCATGATGTCTGTCATGTTCGCTTACGAAGTTCCGACTGCCAGAAATATCCTAGCTAAATATTCGAAGTATTTAATCGGAAAGAGTTTACTCATATCGCGAAGTATATCAACAAGTATGTAATAACTTTTGTTCATGGTAAGTTTGTAAAAAAATAATTAGCCATTACTGGTTTCTGAAATTATACTTTATTTGCATAATTTACCAGAACAGAAACAAATTTTCTATTTTTAAACTAACAATTTCATTTTCTTATTCGTCTTTAACCTCAATTCTACCCTCTCCATCCCTCAATACCAACCTCAACCCACCCCAGTAATATTCCTAATCAGGGGTTTAGGCTGCTATAAAGCAATAAATGTCTCCTAACACCGTTCATGATGACTACGTATCTGCCATTTTTGACTGCCGTTTAAGCTACTACATAAAAAAACTGTGTGCGGTTTCGTAAAGTTAGTAATCTTGTATCAAAAGCGTAATTTTTTATGTAATGTAGAACCTAAATATTCTGAACTACGTGTGTGAAAAAAAGACACTGTTAACAAATGATTACTAACCATATTCTTTCTGGAACAAATCCCCCAAAAATATGTAATTAGTGACAAAGTTGAAGTGACCAAGTGCAATTTCAGCGTTGATTGTTGTAAGGAAAATAACAAATTTACTAAACAGGTATCTCAAAAGAAATAAAATAATAGGTATCACGGAAGGAAACAATAGATCAGTGATTGAATCTAAAAACGTTCCGTGATTTTCTGGTGCCATCCAGCACTAGTCCCTCCGTTACAAATTTTTCATTATTAGTAAAAACGTGTAATAAAAAAAACAACGTATTTTCAGTTTCGGACTTCTGACGCGTATCTTCATCCTATAATTCCCGCACCACATTGTTAGTGCGAAAATGATCGTATAATTGCGAAAGCTAAAATCAAATTTACACATAAAGAACATCTTCTAGTAAATAGATAATAACTTATCGCTTTAAGGGTCCCAAAATTCGCTTCCAAGCTCACACTAAAGAAGACAATGTTTTTGAGATGCTTTTGTTTTTGTGTGTTCCATTACTGCACGCCATAGCAGTTAAACATTAAGGTGCGCACGTCCTTGAAATGGAAGTGCTTAATGGCTTTGTTGTTTTGTTTCCTGGTTGAGTGACAACTCTCACTTAACGGGCAAACTGGCCAGTATGTCCGTCTTAACAGCGATCTCACAGATTCAGACTTGTGTGAGGCAAATGTACACACAGAAAACTGTTCCTGCTGCTCGCGTATGGTGACATCTTCATCCAGAATAAATGAATGCCACGTTTGCAGCAACACACAGTGTATAATTTGAAAGGAGAAAGTCGGCAGGAAAAAAAAATATGAGACGCGAGGACTGCCGAACAAAACACGGCAGTCGAAGCTATCCCTTTCGGTTTCTCGCTATATTTCATAACCAAGGTCGTTCCCACCCCACCTCTTAACTCAGGGCCAACTGAGCAAAAAAGAAGCGCCAACTTCCTGTTGCGAATGCGTGCTAGAAATACAGTCGTTTTAACAGAAAAAAAATCCCTTATGTCAAAACACTGAACGGAGAAATCGTTCAGAAATCTGTTGTACTAGAAATGAATTCCACCCATATTTTTATGAGCAGCATATAGATGGAGATTCCCCTTAAACACAATTATGATTCCATCCTTTCTTATTTCACGTGACTGTTAGTTTTGAATGTTGATATTTCGGTTGTAATACTGGTTTGCATGTAGCGATAGATAAGCATTTATGCTCAGAAATTATAAGAAACAAAGTTATCAAAGGAAAGGAATAAAAAAATTTCAGTAAATTTATGCCTAGAAATATATTTATGAGAACCAAATAGCAGTTAAGTGGGAATCTTCTGAAATGCTGGCTGACTATTATCAGAGTAACGAAACACAAGAAAAAACTCCTCTTAAACATAGTACTAATTCATTTCGCCAGTTCATTTTGGAAATTATCCCTTTGATTGCTGTCTACGAGGCACTCCAATGATGAGCGAATTTTTTAGCAAACACGTAAAAGGTAAACTTTGAAACAAAACAGAATAAAGTTCCTTAGAAATGAATTCAAAATAACTGAATTTAATCAGATCGAGACGTAAATATAATACGAAAATCAAAGTAAAATTTGGCTTTTATTATGTTCAGCAGTTTTCGTTTTGGAGAAGTCATCACAAAAATCTTGCCAAAAATGCCTCAAAAGGCATCAAAATAAAAACTCGGAATCCAAAGTTTACGCCAATGTGCAATCCTTTCTTTCTTATCACACTGAATCTTTACGGCTTGTCACTAACGTGGCCATCAGAGCTGGAGGGGATTGCAGGGAAGAAACGGTAAGGAAATCGACTGTTGCATTTGTGAATGAGCCATTTCAGAATTCACTTGGAGTGATTTCAGGAATCGAACCGGGGTCCTCCTCATATACCGGTACTTTATAAATAGAAGCAAATGTACAATTTATCTACAGTACCGTATTCTAGAAAGAGCTTGTTACATTAAGTATCATAGAATTCCGTGGCGTTGATATCGGAAGATTTTTAATGCCTGAGAATAATCGTACTTCATGCATACTAGGACTACCTGTTGTGTCTGTCAGCTGAAACTGTCAGTACATTTTTTTCCCGTCGTTAGAGGCGACAGTTAACTGGGGGCAACGAAATGGAAAGAATTCGGCCATGGCCTTTTTGAAGGAACCATCCCGGCATTCACCTGCACTGATCTGAGGAAATTATGGAAAACACAAATTTGGGTGGCCGGGCGAACACGCGTCCTTCCCTGTGCGAGGCCAGAACGTTACCGCTCACCAGCACGCTCGGTGTCAGAACTTGTATAACAGATTGAGTATGACACACTCTACAATAGTCATTTCTGTGTTTGACATACAATATTTGATAACCTACATTGTATTAAAGCTTTTACAGAGCTCAACTGTTAGTGCCATCGGGTGTATGGCTAAGTCAATACGAGAGATGTCAATAGAAAATTTATTTTGAAATCGCTGTAATTATACGTATAACAAACGTAAGGTGAGCCTCTGCCTACAACACAGTCGCATTACCTCAAAATATTGTTTGGCTATGTGAATGGATACATGTAAGAAACGAAGCTTTGCAACAAAACTGGATGTGAGAAAGGCAATAGAAAATCATTATGGAAAGCAACTATAACCACCTGATCCAAACATAAGAAAACAACCAGCAAAGATCATGAGAAACGTGAAAAACACAAACACTTGATGGTACTGTCAAAATATTGTTTGCAATAAAGACTACCAGCGTCAAACAAGAATACTTGCTCAACTAAATCGTTGATTTGTTTTTTATTTGTTTATTTCGTGTCAGAAACACAATGTTACACAATTACAGATATCAAATTGCGCTAGACCAAATCTGGTCCACTTCCAGTGCATTGTCTGAGGCCTCGTATAGCTCATTATTTGTCATTGTACTGGCACATGTAAAATAATTAGTGCGATGTTGTTCGTGTTCTGAACCATGATGGAACACCTCTCGGAACAGAGCGCATAGTTTACTGAATATCGTTCTCAGAACATTGACGAAGCGAACATTCTGCGAAGTACACAGACTCTCAGAGATTTTATGTCTCACAGTTCACGCCGGCCACACTACCATTCACATTATTACTTTTGTGCAAAAACTTTTCACAGCGTTGTATTACACAAATCGCACGGCATACAAATAGTGAAATAACGCTGAAATGTGAACAGCAGAAGGCTATAAAATGGTACTGTATATGAAATTGCAATTTATTTCTACGCTGATTGCAGAGAAGGAAACACAGGCAGAACAAGCACCACGTGAGGAACAGAATGCGTTGGCCTTCACGAAAGAAAAACTAACTCAGATTACAAGACGGAGGACTCGTTGCATGGCTTTAACAGTCTTATTAATTGCACTGAGCGATAATGGGCGCTCATTGGATACATGTTGTGGAAGCTGATTGTATTTAACAAAACTATCTCTTTCTGAAGTAAACATTTCTCAAAACTCCAAATGGGTTAGCACGACGACCCAATAACCAGATGTATCGTGAAGGTATTTTAAAATATATGAAAAAGCAGATGCTAAGATGTTATTTTTAGTAGGCATGTTTTCCTTTAGGCGTCGATATTGCTGCAGCTGTTGACTTGGTGGTGGTTTTTTATTACCAGCGTGGTCTCCTCGACGTGGCAACAACCCCTTGCAGCCCGCTACTGCGGTTACGTCTGCAGGTAGCTGCTTATTAAACCGCGCCTACACAACAGGAAAGAAAAAAAATGCTCTAGGAGCGCCGTTCCTCATGCACAAGATGAACAAAGCTATGGAGCAATTCTTGATAAGAGAGAACGTCTACTTACATACAGCAACTTTTCCTCACTCGCTACAATCTTATTTTGGCATAATTTATGTATGAATTCCAATTTATCCTCGATGTGACTACAATAAAGTAATAAATAAACAAGACAAAATTTAGCAGACGTTGCAGCTACAGGGTGTCCAGAAAAGGACTCCCTGATTTCAAAATTAAATATCTCGAAAACAAAGATCGATAGAGGAATGCAGTAAACGGTATGTTTATTGTGACAGCTGTAAGAAGTGTATACAGCAATGTGAAATAATAGTTACAAAAGCTGCTAACAGATGGCGCTGTAATCGCCATACGTAATGCCTAAATAGTGATCCGAAGCTCAGGGCGATCAGTTCGACCATTGAAACGTGCCAATGGTGAACATTTTGAAAACATTCTGATGTGATTGTTTGCAAAGATTGTTTTCATACGATTATTTCACTTATGTATGCTGATATGAGCGTACAGCGCCATCTGTTAGCAGCTTTTGTAACTATTATTTCACACTGCTGTATACACTTCTTACAGCTGTCACAATAAACATACCGTTTACTGCATTCCTCTATCGATCTTTGTTTTAGAGATATTTAATTTTGAAATCAGGGAGTCCTTTTCTGGACACCCTGTATGTGGAGTTCGGTGAATTTCTATTATCTCCAGAAAACAACACTACTGTACGTTCTAACGTCGGAAAATCATAAACATGTTATCCATATAACGTTAATATATTTAATTCTTACCACTCGTAATCTCGTAATTCCACCTTGAATTATTTCTATCGTCGAGTATAACGCAAATACTTTATTGATTCTATATAACGAGCAGAAAATCAGCCATGTCTTGTTCAAAGAAACATCTCTAAAATGATCAGAGGTATTTTTGGATTTCTGGTAAACCAAAACTGAATCCGGTCCGCCCGAAACATTATTCTAACAATGCAAATCACCCACGATCCCATCATTTCAGGAATACGTTGCTTATAATCCGTCTACTGCAAAAGCAAATCGATTTGTGGTGAAACAAATGAATTGTGGTCGATCTACACAACAGATCTCTAGTTAACTGCATTTTGCGGCATTTCAAAAAAGTTATGAAGGTTTTAGTTGCTCCTGCTATTAATAACGGAGATTGAAATGTGCAGATTAGTTAAGAAGGTTGCAAAAAAAAATTTTTAGTAGTCATGACGTGTGAAGCAATGGCAGGGTACAGTGAAGCCTTAATTGCTGTTTTGAACTAGAAATACCAACTGTCTTGTTATCCACCTGGCAGGCGGAGTTACGAAATCTTCACATATGCTGTGTTCAGACATGTCAGAATAAAAGACAAACTCCTGATGAATCACCGTACCTCAGCACGTAAAAGTCACTCACTGAGAATCATTATGATGATTTATATCCCGTTTTAAATTGCGGCCAAGCAATTTGACTTTACAACCACACTGCGTCACATTTGTTTTCATTTTCGTGAGTCGTAAAAACAAGCGTTTCTTTGCTGTTGACAAACAGGGAAAGGTAGCGCGTTCGTCCCTAACAAAGTGAATCATGAGTGTTGGATGTTTGTTACAGAGTAACTATACTCATACAGGACTAAAGAAATATCACTTTGCACTGACGAATGTATGCTTGCCCATTTAGTGTTTGCAGTTGAGAGTGATGTGTCTTAACGCATGTAATAAGCTCACTTCATTGCCGTATGTATAATGAGCTCATCTCTGTTCCCACTTCCAAGTTCCTTCAAACTCAAATTCTTCAAGTTTTGCAAAGCGAACCTTTAGGGTTAATTTCGTTTCACATAGAAGAGGTCAGGCTGTCGTGAACTTTGACCCTAAAAACTTATTTTTGTAACTTTTAAACTCTGTACAATACATTTTGGTTTAAATGAACCTGAAGAGGTTCAAGAGTGTCACCAGATCCTGATCTGTAACCCTAAAAGATATTTTTTTTTGTCCCTAAAAATAATTTTTGTCACTTTTAGACTCTGTGGTATATATTTTTGTCGATGTTTCTATTGAGAAACTATAAACTTTCTTCCAGGTCGTCCTATAACATGACAAGGCACCATTCGGACAGCCAAGAAACAAATATTGCTGTATTCCCCAAGTTAATCTCCATGTGGTCACGAAATGGAATCCCCATTTCGCATCTTCATACCATCTACGCATCGCTACCAACGAAGCATGGAGGTCGGCTAGATGATCTGCAGGTTCCTGCATTCCCTAGTAGATGGCAGTGCTGGCTGCTATTTTATTCGGTAAATGAAATTCTTAGTACTGGTCTGCTGTGTATCTTCATAGGTTATACCATAATGTCATGTCTTTCCAACGCATTTCTCAGTTGGCACGATATGAAGGGAGAAGTTTTGGAAAACTATCAAACCAAAATAACTGTCTGTAATGTTAAGAGCTGTGTGTTCGATCACTCCTTGACGATTTCTTATTAATGTTGTATTCACTAATCGGGCATGATGAGCAATTGCTTCCATAGTCGTTTTGACGCTTTGCTATCTGAATTGTTGATTTCTCACTTTCTCACTATCCTGTTCACCATTCTTGCTATTATTCCTCTCTCGTTGTTATGAATCGCATCTATTTCCACAATTGAATATTTCAAACTTTGATTCATGATAGAAATGGTCAATACATTCTAGAATTCGTTTAGGTGTGTCATCGTTTTCATTCCATTTGTGCAAGGTCTACTCTTCAATCACCACGCCTATTGGGTGGGCGATAACGATCGGATTTTTCACGGTTTACACAAATCATTCCAAGCAAATGCCGTAATGGTTGCTTTATAAAGGCAATGGCCGAATTCATTCCCATCCTTTGCCCCCCTTTTTTCCTCTCCCTGCCCTAATGACCTCGAAGTCGACTAGCAGCAGAGACAGAACAAAAAAAAAAAAAGGTCTTCAATCAATACATGAAATAAACAAAACCCTCTACTGACTAGAGATTTCACATTTAGAAAGAAACATTTGAAATCTACGCCCCACTACCAACTAAGCGCGGAGGTCGGCTAGACGATCTGCAGGTTCCTGCATTCTCTAGTAGATGGCAGTTCTGGCTGTTATTTTATTCGGTAAATGAAATTCTTAGTACTGGTCTGCTGTGTATATTCTGGACGGTCCTTATATCTTAACACTTGTTGTAGGGTTTTGGCAGTGTTTTAGGTATGGTCGCGGATCTAGAATAGCACTCATTTGAAGGTTGGCCAGATCTGGCTAAAATACGAACTTTATTTCACATTAAATGAATGTTAAAAAATACACCAACTTTTTTTTTTTTTTTTTTTTTTTTTACTTTTAATAGCCTTAATCTCAAATCTGATGTCGGATGTAAATAAGTAAATATCTAAAGATGGCCGAGCAGCGTGACAGTAATATTTTAAAAAATGTTAACAACGGGAAGGACTTCAACGAATCGGAAAGTGCAATTTTATTCTATGCTTTTTCCTGTGTAAAGTTTTAGCATATGTTTTTAACTAAATTGAGAAGCTACGAAAAGCAAACTTAATAAAAGTATTCCAGAAATTTATTTCCTCATAATCTCGGCTTTGTTGTAACATCTCCGGTCGCTGTTAGTCCGACAACGAAGACCGGGCGAGTGACGTCAATGTTCGCTGACGTAAATGTGCATTCCCTACAAGATGGCATTTCTGGGTGCTATTTGGCTCAATATAGTCATATAGAACTAGAAAAGGATCAAAAGACTTGATCCCTCCATCAGATCTGATGGATTTATGAACGTGACTTGTATTTGAATACTTTCTGTTTCGTTTGAAGGGAATTAATATGCAAAACAGACACCGCCCTAATTCTGTAAGAGATTTAGTGTCAATGAAGGCTTTCCTGGCGTGACATTGAAAAATAATCCTTACTGGTTGCTTGTCGGATGATGTTTCGGAAACACAAGTTTTTAACGGCTGCTCTGCCGGTCATCCTCACGTTCTGTGTAAACTCTGCGACAGCCAGAACGGTAGTGGTGATCCCGGACTCAAACACTCTTATATAACACATACACTGATCAGCAAGAACATTATGACCACCTACCCAATAGCCGGTATGTCCGCCTTTGGAACGGATGACAGCGGCGGCGCGTCTTGGCATGCAAACAATGAGGCCTTGGTACGTCGCTGGAGGGAGTTGGCACCACATCTGCACACACAAGTCACCTAATTCCCGTAAATTCCGGGGATGGGGGCTATGAACACTGACGCCAAGTTCAATTACATCCCAGATGTGTTCAATCGGGTTCAGATCTGGCGAGTTGGGGGACCAACACATCAATTTCAACTCGCAACTGTGTTCCTCGAACCAATCCATCACACCCCTGGCCTTGTGACATGGCGCATTATCTTGTTGAAAAATGCCACTGTCGTTGGGAAACATGGTCGGCATGAAGGGGTGTACATGGTTTGCAAGTGATTTACGATACTTACTAGCCGTCATGGTGCCTTGCACGAGCTCCACGGGACCCACGGATGCCGTGAATGCTCCGTAGAGCATAATTGAGCCGCCGCCAGCTTGTCTCTGTCACGCAGTACAGATGTCGAGAAGCTGTTCCTCTGGAAAAACGACGGATTCACACCCTCCCATCCGCATGATGAAGAAGGTATCGGGATTCATCAGACCATACAACGCTCTGCCACTGCGTCAACGTCCAATGACGATGATCACGTGCCCATTTCAGTCGTAATTGCCGATGTCTTGGTGTTAACATTGGCACATGCATGGGTTGTTGGCTGCGGAGGCCCATCGTTAGGAATGAACTGTATGTTCAGACACACTTGTACTCGTCCCAGTATTAAAGTTAGTTCAGCCACAGTTCGCGGCCTGTCCTGTTTTAGCAGTCTGCCCAGTTTACGACGTCCGACATCTGAAATGATGGGTGGCCGACCAACCCCTCGACGTTTGGACGTTGTTTTACCTTGGCTTCGCCACAGCACTCCTCGAACACCCGACAATTTGTGCAGTTTCCGAAATGCTCGAGTCGTGCCTGCGGGCAATCAAGGTGAGCCCTCGGTGAATCACGCGACTTCCCCATTCTAAACATGGATAGCACGCTCACTGATACTACATGCAATGTGCGTGTGTCATTCCTCGTCATGTGACGCTGCTATCGCCTGGACGAGTTAATATCGATAGTAGGTAGGTGGTCATAATGTTCTGTCTGATCAGTGCATAACATCCTCCCCTTCACCTCGCACCGTTCGTCGCACTTCGCGGTAAATGCGGCTCACTATGGCGTCGGAAGCTCGTCTTTCCACCATATCATCTGGCAGCAAACACGATAATCCTCATACCTTGCTCTGTTTGCGAAGAAGTCTCACAATTTGTCTCTGGGTCTGCTGACGTCACAACACTTGCTGACTCGCCATGGTGGGCTTACAACCGTAGAAAAATGCCTCATTGACACATACACGGCCGTTGGTGTTGATCATTCGTTTGCCAGCTCTTCGCGGGAATAAAATCCAGACCTGTTCGACAATAGTCGGCAGTGTTTAGCAAAAAACTATGACAGTCTGGCTTTCCACCTGCCCGTGGTACTGGTCGGCCGTGACCTTTGACCGAGAGTCGGGGATACCGCAACGGGACCAGAGATGCTAATTGGCTGCACAGTCTCCCAACATGGCCGCGCCCCGCCTTCCAGAGTCTCGCTTTCATAACTGCCGTCCGGAATAACCGGACACGGCACCTGTCCGGCTTCTTTGTACTTTCCTGCACATGCGAGCCTCGAAAGCACACATTTCAGCTTGGCTCCTAAGATTTCTCCGTGTTTGTCACTGAAATCAAGATTTTTCTTTCTTCCCAACATTTTTTGCACCATTCATGATTGTTTTGGTTTTGAATATGCATTGTATACTTATTGTTGATTATTCCGTTAACCTAAAGAAACCAGTAGAATCAAAATATAAACACCGAGCTGAGCAGGTAACACCCTGTCCTCGCGTTCCGGAGGACGTGACTTCGAATCCTCTCCCGGCCATCTTGACTTCGGTTTTCCACGCAAATACCTGGATGGTTCCTCCAAAAAAGCCATGGCCGAATACCTTCCCTTTCCTTGCCCCCAGCCGTTCCCCGCCTCTAATGACCTCGACGTCCAAAAGCCGCAAAAAGAACAAAAAAAAAACAAAAATATATATATATATTAAATTGTTTACCCCAGTCCCTGGTATTGCAGTACTTTTAGAAGAGGGTCAACACTGTCTAACTTTGTAGCTCCAAGTTGTTCTACAAATGACTAACGAGATTAGGAGTTATTAATTGTAGTAATCTATACGCCTGTAACTTCACCGAAATATGAAACTTACTGATCATTTGAAAATAAAACATCATCTGTATTTATTAATTATTCCAGAACACAAAAATACACCATCAATGAACTAGCCTTCGCAATGACGATCGCTACTCGGTACCAAGCGTGATGGGTAACCGGTTAACGCTCTGGTCTAACATTTGGAAGGACGCCAGTTCGAATCTCCGTCCGGGTATCCAGATTTGGGTTTTCCATGGGTTCCCCAAATCACTCCAGGCGAATGCCGGGATGTTTTCTTCAAAAGGCCATGGCCAAATTCCGTTCCTTGTCCCCAGTCCTTTCCCGCCTTTAATGACCTCGACGAGGCGTAAAGCCAAAAAACCCTTACTCGGTGGCCCAGGTATAATTGCCTTCCCAAGTGGAAGTCTAATGTAAGTAAGTATTATTGTTTATATGATTCAATGTGATGTGTGTGTGTGAATTAATGAATGATAAAAGAAGGTAGAGGGTGAAACACGATGCACGCCCCTTTGAGCCTACTTTTCCGAAAGATACCTCAGAGTCTACTACGTTAACGTTCCCATCCAATGGACAAATCACAATCAAAGGTAACCATAAAAACTTCCGACCGGTTTTGGATTTAACCCTAAACTTTTTTGAGCATTTTTTCTGGTTCTCACGCCTCGTCGACGTCGAGGTCACAACATGCAGGAAAGGATCGGGGGCAAGGAATTTTATCATGGCTATTTTGAAGGAACCATCCCGGAATTCGTCTGCAGCGATTTCGGGCAACCATGGTAAAATCAGACCTTGATGGATGGACGAGATTTGAACTAGCGTTCTCGCTGATGCCAGACCCTAGCATCGGGATAGGTTTAGGTATACAATCAGGTGCTTGTTGGACAATTCCGGTATGACGAAAATTTCTTTCACAACTGAAACTCGAATCAGCCAATTGTCAGGTATCGGATGCCATCATGGTGTGGAATGGTAGAAGCCTACGGGACAGGCCGGCATCTGTAATCACCTGGGAATAGGAGAGCTAGACTTTCCGGATTTCCTATCTGCAATCGTAGCTTGGGGGCGGAGGAGGTGTGGTCAGAACCACGCTACTTTCTCTTTACCTACAGAATCAACTGCACTATCAATCTCATAGATCTAGGGGTGAATACCAGTTCTCTAGTTCTTAGTCGGTGGTTCTATCAGGAGATCTGCCGACGTAACAATGAATATGTTAGATGTGTGTGTGTGTTTTGTTTCCTCATACCAGTCACGCAAGGTATGTAAGTGATATCAAAACACGAAACACGTTATTAAATCGATCCGTCACGGGCGTCTCACTCGAAACACCGCCTTTCCGCAGCTTCACTCTAAATCTCACAGACAGCAACAGTGCTGTTTTGCTTTATTTAACAGCTTTACACACAAATGCTTCCTTTATAAAAGTATGAAGTGTCAAAACAAAGAATTCCAACCATCCCATTCCAAGTGTGCATTGAACATATTAATCATTAAAACGGTAGACTAGAGACACGTTTGGTTCTCAAAAAGTGTTCTAAGGGATAACAACTGTGCTAATTAGCTTGGGGAGCTATACTTGATTATATATAACATTTTAATACAACTGCAGTAATCACTTGTTCTATGTACAATAAACTTAAAACGAATACATGTACTTTTTAAACCATTCGCGTATTTGGTGAGAAACTCCGCACTACGCCATAACAGCCTGTGTTAGTACAGCAAGAAGACTTTTTTTATTTTTTTTTTTTTTTTTTAAGGAAGTTATTACGTTCGTATCCAACTTGAAACAAATACATATTAGCACTCACAGCAGCACACAAAGTTTATACCAAAATAGTCGAAATGAAATCTTCAGAGTTAAATGTCGGCTGATAACTTAACCGCAACAATACTATTAAAATTATCCAGCAGATTAAAAGGAAAAACGTTCTGATGCTATTACAGTTAAAGAAACGTTAATCACATTCTTCGTTTAAAGGATACAAGCGAAATGAGTGAATACTGACCCAGAACTTACTACAGTTCGATCTTATTTCCAGACAGCAATGTTTAATTTAATTTTTTCCGTATCCGGTCTCATATAAACACGCAGAGTCAAAAACAAAATCTGAAAAAATATAAAAATATGAATACCCGCCAGTGTGGCTGTGCGCATTAAGATGACGTCACACTGGATCGGGGAGGTTCAACGGGACCGGGATCGAGTCCTGGTCCCCGCATAGCGGCCAACTTGGTAACGATTCCGGAAGTCATCAAGGCCATTGCTGGCATGGTCCCCAGTATCCTCCTCATAGACTATACATTTCACAATAATTTTTTTTTCTTTTGGCTTTACTCCTCGTCGACGTCAATGGGACTGGGGACAAGGAAGTGGAAGGAATTCGGCCATGACCTTCTGAAGGAAGCGTCCCGCCATTCGCTTGGAGTGATTTGGGGACCATGGAAAACCCAAATCTGGATGCCCGGACGCGGATTCGAACCGGCATCCTCCCGAATGTGAGGCCGGAACATTAACCGCTCAACCCTCACGTTCGGTCATTTCACAATCAAAGGTACACTTATCACACACAGAATATAGTTAAATGTTTCACAGACAGATGGCAACGCAACTTTCCTCCGATAGTGTAAATGCTCCGGATCTGACAAGTCCGGTTCCATCGGGGAGGGGGGGGGGGCAAATGTCCTCCCCCTCACAAAATTATACATCAGACGCCTGTCAGTGTCTCGTGGTCTGCTAGAACCGATACGGGAAAAAAGAAAAATATGGAGCAATCTTGGGCTGCAGGATCCAGGATCTTTAGGCGCCTGTTGACAGATCATTCAAGTCGATTAGCTATGTCCGCCTGTCTTTCTGGAATTGTTTCAAGGATTCATTGCTGGAAGGTTTCCTGAAGAGGAGATTTTCTAATGATACACTGTATAGACGGTGTCAATTCTGTAGGCACTTGAACTACCTCCATTACGCTCAGCATCCCCTAAAAACGAATGAAGATTAGGTTCAACTGCTTCATGGAGGAATACTGGGTCAAATTGTATATAGACCTATTAATTAACTGCTAAAATAAATTGCAAGATCCTGTAAATAATCCAGTAATTCAGAACAGTGTTTTAAAGATGCAAAACTCATTTTCCTCTATTAATAAAGCGTTTTGCCTTTAATTTATTTAAAAAACTTGTTATCTTCCCAAAATACAGTGCGATCAGATTCCAAACCGCATATAACCGTCATAATAATAAACCTACACATCTCAAGCACTGAAGTACCCGATCTATTTTTTGCTGTCACTAAGGCCTTCAATGTCGAAAGGAGAAATTAGAAACGCAGACTTTATCACTACATAAAAACACTTAGGGGATTTGTTTGACGGAGCCATGGGGTGGCGGGGTGGGTGGGGGGGGGGGAGCGGTAGACGCTCTGGCCTCGTCCTTGTCCGGGCATCCAGATTTGGGTTTCCATGGTTTCCCCAAATCACTCCAGGTGAATGCTGGGATGCTTCCTTCAAAAAGGTCATGGCCGAATTCCTTCCTGTTCCTTGTTCCCAGTCCCATCCCGCCTCTAATGTGCTCAACGAGGCGTTAAGCCAAAAGTAAAAAAAAAAAAGGAAAAGGATTTGTTTAAAAATGATTCTTAAGTCCTTAACTGTGGTGTTGTTGATTTTAGAGTTTGTATTCCCCTCGGCCTACATAGCGTTAACACCAATTTTTTTTTTTTAGTAATTAAAAGTAATATCATTGAAAAAATTATTAAACAGTACGGAAGAAGTATAATTCTCTTTGCAGCTACGACTGAAATGTTTGAAATAAGCTAAGGTTCTTTGTATCGTACCTCCTCCAAGATCAAGTTCTCTAAAATGAACGGCATCGATAATTCATATCCAAACATACGTTACAGAACTTCCCAGGTTGATGCGTTTCATGGATGAGGCGAGAAGGGATGTTCAATTCCATGCTTTCACATGTCGTAGCAATTGTTAGTATCTCAGTTCAAACAGTTTTACTGTTTCAAAAATTTTTTTATAATAATCTGGTAAAAAAAGTCCTGTTCACTGGCTCAATGTCTTCTTAGTCAACATGCTAAAATCTCAAAATACTACCACAAACTTCTTAAAGAGTGTTTATAATTACAGTTTACACTCATACCAACATAGTATTTTCTTTTTATAGTTTTCTCGTGTCACAAGTTAGTTCACCAAGACATCAGGACGGAAACAGGATATACCAAAAGCCAATAACGCTGATTAGGAATGTACGTTTGTCAATCGAGCTGACATCAACAGTGGTCGTACTTTGTTACCGGAAAAGAAAGGTTTTCAAAGAACAGTGGTCGTACTTTGTTACCGGAAAAGAAAGGTTTTCAAAGAAGAATTAGAAATAGCAGCATCCATGGAGGGGATTAAAGAGGCTAAAAAGACGACGGTATGTAATGTATACTGACATTTTTCTGATTTAACGATAAGAAACATTTGTCAGAAAACGAACTAACTTATCAATTTAAGTACAGGTTCGAAATACAGAAATGAGTTTTATTAACGAATAATTATTTTAGAAATAATTTTGAGTTCTGTATTTTACTTTCATTTTCGCCTCTTCGATCAATACTGTCAATCCAGTACAGATATTTTAGTGTCATTAATTTGTTACTTAAAATTTGATGCCATTGTTATCAAGAATAACGTGTAGAAACTCGAAGCAGGAATGTCAAGTAGCAATAACAATAAAGAGAGGGATGGGAGCTTATTTGCCGCCCTGAACAGATACAATGAGCAATGCAGCTGGTTGAGCTCTGGCAATGACTCAGACGCTCCAGGCACATGTCAAGGATACACGCGCGCATCTCTTTCAGTTCCGACCTGGATGCCACCAGCCACAGTTGTGTGTGTGTAAGGTTCCAAATACAACATAATTTCAAGGGCAAAAGGATCTTTCAAACTAAATTTTCCACTTATTTTTCCCATATTCAAAAATTCACTTGTGTAACCATCTCTCTCTGGTGGGGTCATTATGTCTTCTAATTTATTAGATTTTATAATCATGATCATCATTTCAAATTTCTGCCTCTGCTGGACATCCATTTCTATGAGTTTGTCCAAGATTCTTACTCCACTACTATTCTCCAATCAACTTCGCTGGACTGTACTTTAGTGTATGGTCCATTTATCTTGTCTGTAGTCTTCTGTAAGATCTGCTTCCCTTTCCTCCTCTCTCTCTTTTGTCAGTACCCTCCACGTGAATTTCATTCGAGAATTTCTGTTACCAAGCTACACCACCCTATAATCGATGTTATCTTTTTTTAAAAAAAAAAAACTGCTTAATGTCTCTTAACAGCGAGGTCTTTAGGATGGGGGCAAGGAATGGGAAGGAATTTAGCCATGGCCTTTTGAAGGAAGTATCCCGGCATTTGCTTGGAGTGATTTGGGGAAACCATGGAAAACCCAAATCTGGATGCCCGGACGGGGATTCGAACCGCCGTCCTCCCGAATGCGAGGCCAGAACCCTAACTGTTACACCACCATGCTCGGTCCGATGCTATCAACCCACCCCTATTAAGACATATACAAGTATATGGTACAGTTGCTATAGTTGGTTTGAGTAAGAGGTGACATGGATATAAAAGAAATTACCCAGATTGTTTATTTTGTATACGAAGCAGCTGAAACAAGCAGACCGTATTCACAACACACTACGCACTTAGGAATGGTTATAATAGACGTGTGTACTAAATTACTTATTATTAGATAAATAAATGGCAAAAAAACAACATCTTTCACTATCCTGAGACGATATACAGTATTCATCTCTGTGTCTCTACGTACCCCTTCATAATAGGCTTCAAATTCACTGAAAGGAAAATTCCAAATCGTATCCAAAGGATCTCCTCAGAAATAGTTGGAACTGGTACTCCTCATAATCAGCCAGTTCAATCATTAAGAGTTACAGGTTCAGGTAGAGCTTGAGCAGTCTCCAGGCCGAACTATACTGGGCTATCCTCTGCCAGCTAACTTCGACAACCCTGCGTATGTCCTTGTCCCATTAGACTGATATTCTTCCTCTCGATCTCTGATGATCTCTTGGGCTCAACTTTAACACTGCTTTTGTCCATTTTTCGTTTTTCATTCAAGCAACGTGGCCGGCACACTGCCACTTCAAGGAAACTTGTCTTCCCCAAGGTTTTCATGACCCGAAAAGTAATTTAGCCAACAGTAGAACTCATACATTACAAGAATTCTTACTACCCGCTATTAATGCTGACAACATTAGTGGAATGTGGATTTCATACAGGACTCCGATCAGCTGCAGCTTTAACGGATTTCACAGCAGCGTATGGTACAGTGCCTGCAGACATTTGAAAATGCTGTAATAAAAATCTTACTTTGAGATTTTTATTTTCCATGACACAAATGGTATAAAGTTTCCGTAGCCTACAGCTCAATGGTAGTTTATCAGAGACTGGATAAGATGGGTTTTCGGTGAATCGCGACTTGTGATTGAAGTACGGAGGAGCACATGGTGGAGGACTCCTACGTCGACCACATGAAGACAGCTGAAGACATCAAGTGATTCCAGTAACAGTGGACTGGCTGTCAAAATTGTTTGTGTTGGCTGTAAAGTACCTACAAAAATCATACAATACTAATAACAATAAAGTGTATAATTTTCTTTATTGCAGTTTTTATCTTCAACTGTTCTCTCTGCTCACAAAATAACCACTAATCCATATCACCGAACAATGCACATCATTGTAGCTCTTCACAATATCAGAATTTTCTTTCTTAATTTTTACCATATCATTTCGAATTTTTATATTTACTCAGCAGTTACTGTCGTATATTGTACTAAAATTCACCATTTTTTTTCCTTTTTGTAAATGATTGTTTCAAATTTCTCTCATAGCATTTCAGACTACTCGTTACTTTTCTGTTACCTAAAATTTTATTTTTGAATATATAATATGTCATCAGCAAATTCCAGCCTACTGTTCTTTATTACTGAACCATTATTCCACATCCAAATTTCTTTAATACTTTGTTCAACGCGTAGTCCACGTTAAAAACGAATACAGGTATTGGTAACATACTGTTGCCCTGATACATGTAAGAAGGATTATTTTGTATGTAATGAACCTTCATCTGGGTAGGCTAGCTTTCAAGACTTGCCACCTTTGCGGATCAGTAATTTCCGGTATATCTTCCGCCGAATTGGTCGGAGGAGCGGTTCGTCACCAGAGCAGATGATTAGGTTTCTTAATTGGCTTCGCAACCGAATGAAAGTCGACTCCGCGGAGGCATAATTACAAGGCGCCGCGGGAACTGTCGTAATGAGAAGGAAGTTTCTACATTTGTTCTGGACACAACGGAAGAGCTCCTACCGTCTGTTTCATAAACCGTCGGTGCTCCGTTTGGACAGCTGTGGTTTTGTGAAATGAGAAACCTGGACCGTAATAATAACATGTGGTTTCTTCATAGCCAGATTAGCGTCACTGTTTCAGTAAATGAGACAGCTACGCCGTTATTACTTACGGTACACAGGCGCACGTACTGCATTCAATTCGCTTTCAAAGTATTCGCCTTCATCTCGCAGTCAGTTCAACCAGATTTCCTTTTAAACTTACGGACCACTATTTCTTAATACTTCGAACCTGGCGACTACTGGTGCTAGTCGTGATCTTTCAGCATTTTACACTTTTTTTATTTATTTATTAATAAACTGGTATCGGGCTAAGAAGCCACACAGTCACCACTATGTGATTCGCAACTATTTTAGAGTGCACTCAATGTATATTAGACTGAGTATGGTATAGAAACCAGGAGACAAACGCAACACTTAATTAAAACCACCCCTGCCCCAGGCCGGACTCGAACCGGAGACTCCCTGCAACGCGTGGCTAGCACGCTATATCCTTTGCTGCTAGGGTCGGTGTCTTTTGATTTTTTAAAATTTTTTTGCTTAGGGCTTTTTACGCCTCATCGACGTCATTAGAAGCGCGAAGGGACTGGGACAAGGAACGGGAAGGAATTCGGTAATGTCCTTTTGAAGGAACCGTCCCGGTATTCGTCTGGAGTGATTTCGGGAAATCGTGGAAAATTCAAATCTGAATGGCCGAACTGGGATTCGAACCCGCGTCCTCCCGAATGTGAGGCCAGAGCGTTACCGCTCACCCACCACGCTCGGTTTGACTTTTCAGAACGGATTGTTGCTTCATGTTCAAATTATTCCACATCCCGCCGGTTGCTTGCATCCATCTGAATGAAGCATGTGTCAGAGGTACGGCGATGAGTTCCTTTCCTCCAGAAAAACCGAGCGTGGTGGTGTAACGGATAGCGTTCTCGCCTGGCATTCGGGAGGACGCCGGTTCGAATCCCCGTCCGGGCATCCAGATTTGGGTTTTCCATGGTTTCCCCAAATCACTCCAGGCAAATGCCGGGATGCTTCCTTCAAAAGGCCATGGCCGAATTACTTCCCATTCCTTGCCCCCCATCCTTTCCCGTCTCTAAAGACCTCGATGTTAAAAAGAGACGTAAAGCAGTTAAAAAAAAAAAAAAAAAAAAAAAAAAAAAAAATCCTCCAGAAATACATTTTGAGGTGGAATCCGAATCATGCAGAGTACTAACGTACCTTATAGGAACAGAATGGTACATAAATAAACTTTCAATATACTGTAGTAATTACAGGTGTCCTACAGATGATACGCGTTCTGAAGCAAATGTATATAAAATAATGATAAGGGGGCGTCCATAAACCACGTAGCTCCATTTTGGCCTCCTGTGAACTCCCCCCACGTAGCCCTACGTGGCTTTTGCCTCTATCCCCCCCCCCGGAACAAGTAGCTTTTTTCTCTTTTGATTCCAGAAGACATTTTGTACTGTTTTCTCCTGTCAGACTATGGTAAATTACATATGGTGATAATTAACTAAGGAAAATGAATATTTACTTGCTGTTGTGAGTTCTGTTCCTCATTTTAATTGTGAAAAATATTATGAAAGTAAAGCTACGTGGCCAGACTCGGAAACCCCCCCCCTCCCCCCCACGTAGTCCAGCGTAGCCTTCAGCCAACCCCTCACCCCCTGGACCGAGCCACGTAGTTTGTGCACGCTCCCTAAAGTGTTTCCTTCAGTCTTACTGTGTTTAAATGGCGTAACTGTTCTAGTTACAAAATTTTAATCAACATCCTGAGCTGTGTAAGCTATTTTGGTTTGAATTTTCTTTATTACATCAACTGAAAATAATTGCGTATTATTTTTATTTTATTTTTATGATAGATATTATTTTATAGTAACAGTTGGCTATTTACATCATCCAGCTAGTTCTTATACCATGACAATCTACTTTTTCATTCAATTGAATCAATGCTTTGTGTTCACAGTATCGACAACAGAATGTAGCTAAGACAGGGATTTGTTTAAACCTCCACGGCCTCGGGCCAGATTCGAATAGGAGACCATAAGTACGTGTCGTGTGCGTGCCAGCCATTACACTCAACACTTGGTCAGGTCATAAAAGTGTGTTAGGTCATAACTAGGTGGCGCGTGCGAAATGATGAAATGTTTCCTTAACAGAAACAGGAACACCCGAAAAGCTCCTTACTATAGAAAACACCAGTAGTTTATAAATAGCTATGCAGTCTGTTGTGCTGCTGTCTAGCGGAAATGCGATCAATCCTCATTGACGCCAGGAAATCCTAGCAGCTTGGCTCTGAACTAATTCATTTTGCATCAGCAGTTGTTTATTTAGCGGTAAGGATATCATGGCACGTGAGAAAATTCCGATATATGGTGCTGCTATGTAGCGGAAATGCGATCACTTTTTATCGACCCCAGCGAACTCTAGTAGCATATCTATGAGTTATCACATACCCGCGACCCTGATTGTTCATGATTTTGCCTTTTGCGGGTTGAGTTTCAAAAAATTCTTTTCTTAATTAATGATGTTACCAATTTTTTATAATTATACCTCATTTATCGATTTTGGTTTTAGAATTAATATATACACACAAGTAAAAAAAACACTCTACTTAAATGTAAATTGATTTTAATGCTGTCAGTTAATCTTCTAAAAAATTGTCGAAAAAATGTAAAGATAAATATTGCTCTCATTATCCTGCTGTGTTGTTTCGTTTCAGAGAGGAATATTGAGAATTACAAGTCCTGTATACCTAATGATACGCGAAAGCTGATTGACATGTTGTAGACTGGTATTCCTGTACGGTACTGACATCTTGCAATATTCTGCAACGAAAGATTTAACGTCGGATTTCGTTATCTAATTTGCCACACAGTCAAATGACTTGTCGTATACTTTTGATGTTTATGACGATTGGTCCAAGTACCACCTGTTTAAATCACTGTGAGGTCAAAGAATAAATAAAAGGTTCCATATCCAAATACACGTCTTAAATGCAATAAAAAGTCAAACTGTTATTACATCAAGGTTTTATAACCTTGCGTCTTATCTTTCAATATTTATTCGTAGACTTGAAACCCTGTCCTACATTTGGTAATATTACAGTTTATAATCTTTATGTCGGTTACTTATTGTACCCAACGTTCCCTAGAAGTTGCAGCATTTACTTCACCTTGAGAATAATATGTTATATCTAATTTGGCTGTTCTGTTGACTCACAGATGTTAATGAATAAGGAGCATCTGGTTTATCGGAATTGCCGTATGCAACTACGAAACGTTCCAATGCTAACATAACATAATTGTAAACAAACAAATGAAAAGCTACGCGATTCTGTTTTGTACAAGCATCAGAAAGATCCTTTTTTTAAAATAAATATGCTGAGAGATATAGGCAATAGGGATGTTTGTCCTTTAGATCAGCGGTTCAAGCTTATTTTAACGGCGTCCACAGTTCCTTCTTCACCAAAAAAACAAGTTTTCGTTGTTATAGAATATAACAGAGAAAATGGAATTTTCTCCGTCTTATTTCACAGGTCTGTTATGTTCAGCAACGCTTCAGAATAGTTTCCCATTAGCGCAATGGCTCCGTTATCTCATTAGAGACACTGTAAGAGAAAACTGGGTAAAATAGGAAAACCATCTTCTTACACATATTTTGTGCCCTCGAGTCATCGAAACACTGCTGATGTGAAAGTTTACGCTATTTTTGTCCACAGTAATTGGGTACCGGTAGTTAAACTTTCTCCGAATATCATTTTTGTGAAAGTATTCCCAGAGAGAAATTATGCAGTTACTGATTGTAAAGGATTCTATTTCACATTTATTTAATAATAAATTTGCTATAAGTCTTAAAAACGCATTTTTTTTTATTTTTTTTTTTTTTTTTTACAAAATGATGCTGTTAGATTGAGTTGGTAGTGCTGAAAAGACATTAAAAAAAGTGCTACCACTTATTAAAGAAGCAAAAGAATTAAAAATGACGAATCAGCATTCAAAATCGATATGAATGAACGTTATTACGATTAACTAATGATAAACGACGCCAAACAACTAAGGAATTCATTACTGAAAAGCATTTCGTAAAAATTCCTATTTCAGATAAGTGTTAAAAAATTGCTGCAACATCAAGAAATATCTTTAATTCAGATTGATTCGAATGCCACTAATTTGAAGTAAATATTTTCTTTTTGCTGAATTCTACCTGGCGGCCCCTTTGTCTAATCCACCTGACTCACATTGCCGACACACATGATACCCATTAATCGAGGACTAAGCTCGCGATAAAGCTGTCACGATCGCGTATCTATTTACATATGACCAGGAAGCGAAATTAGAAGACACGGCTAACACGCCATTAGTTTCGGAACAACCTCTGAACTCGGATTTCACCCCGTGTGGAAACAGGCGATGTGGGCATCCATCAGGCCCATTCCTTTCTAAATTGGACTATGTGTTGCAGCGATAATCAACCTTGCGTTGTTAAAGTGGCAGCAGGCGATAAATCAGGAAAAGATCGGCGGAAGATATTCTCGTCGGCTAAAGTCGGTGGCTGCGGAACGTGTGTTGGTTGCTTGTGTTCGCAGCGTTTCGTAAACAGCGGAGCAGGATGAAAGGATTAATCTTCCTAATCTATAATAGCGAAATGGGAGTAATAAACTGCACGTTACAGAAAACATTTTGAAAAACTGGAAAGAAAACAGTGATTATGTCCGGTGTTAGAATAATGGATTCAAGTGTTGAATCAAAGTAAAAGAAGCTGAAAATACTCTTTGAAGACCGGTTTTGTGAGTCTGTCTGACTGATGGTTGGCACGTCTCTATTCTGAAAACTCGGCTGGAATTTTCGGATGGCCTAACCAGTTTCTTACGTGAGATAATTTGGAACACTTCGTGGTTCGGATTATGTATATATACATTATTAATTGTAATATAGGAGCATGAGGAGCACAAATACCTACATTACTTAACCGTCGACTGCAGAATTTAGAAGCTTACTTGAGTGTATGTATATGTTTTTGGAAACGTAAGTTTCTATTGATCTGTGGCGAGTGTATGTAAGGTTGTAACTAACAGGCCTTTCCTTTTTGTTTTTAATTCTAATTCAGTCAATGATGTTTATATTTACGGGCCACCCACAATTTTGGTATATTAGAATCGCTCATTTATATAAAAGTTACTGAGATCAACAGACTCACTTTTAATGACTTCACTTACGAATAAACTATATGTCAATGCAAATTCCAAGATATGCTTCTTCCTTCAGTATCTGCAGTGACAGCGTCCTTCTACTTGTTGAAGCTCTGCATACAATCGTCTGTGCTCGAAAGTGTTTGAAATACACCGTTCCAAACCGTTGCAGTTGTTTTTCCGACTCCCTATAGTAATAATTCATTGACCAGTATTGGCAGCCTTCTTATAAGATTTTGTTTCCCATTAAGGTGATAAGCTGGGGAAGATATAGGACGGTTAGTATGGTTGTTTGGTGTGCCTCGCTCCATCCAGCAATCTTACAGTGTTTTATTCTTTGCTTTCCACGAATATCACTGAGAATGAGCTCGGCAAATAATGAAACCAAGATAGTCGAGATTCACAAAGTGAGCGCCTGGTTTTAATTACAACAGTTTCTACATAGTGAAGCCAGATCAAAGCAGAGATAATACAGACTGAGATTCCGTTCACGCACGACTGATTCTGGTAGGAAGATTACGTGCAACAATTCCGTTTGCTATGTTAATTAGGCTTGACGTGAATTGGAAGCCTTTGTCCAATGTCACTTATCTGCTGTGAAGGAGGTGGGTGTGCTAGTCATCTTTGTTGGTGTAACAGATTAAGCTAAGTTACATGACTGGGCGGATGTATTGTCGCAGGCGTCACGAGAAGTGGTGCAAGGTTACCATCAACTGTAAAAAACCAGGGTACATGAGGAGAGAGCTTACCTGTTACGTAAGTTGAGCAGTGAAGCTGGAGACAACGAAAGGAAAACCGAAATGGAACAGAACGGCAGGTATCTTTGCTTTCCGTGAAAGACGTTCTGAAAGTATTGGAGGATTGCTATGATGTCAATGAAAATAGTTTAAGACTTGTTGATTAAAAAACAGTTCCACCTGTAACATACCTAATTGCTTATAAAATTTTACCCTCTACTCGTCATTGCTCCCTCTCCTTATAAAATGATTAAAAATAAATACCCCGGCCTTTCACGAGGATGGCCATCTTCATTTGGGTTTTTCATAGTTTTCCAAAATTATTCCAGGCCAATGTAGGGATGTTGCTTCAGAAAAGGCCATGGCCAAATTTCTTCACGTTGATTACCCATAATCCTCTCTCACTTCTAATGGCCATGAACCGTACAGTCCAAAGTAGAAAGAAAAAAAATAACGTGTAGAAAGTAGGCCTTTGTATAGAACACCTGTTCTGGAATAGATTTTTAAATGTGTTCTTGCACAAGTTTCGAACTCGACAAACGTAAGAGACAAAAAACCAATAACTGTCCAACCGGGATGTCATTGTGGAGTTTTCCTCTCATAATTTGTCCGCTTAAAAGGTATTACGACTCAAGAAAAGATGAATAATCTCACTTTCTCCTTATGTATTAGGTGTACTTCTTCACTGATTAGACGTAAAATATGAATAAACGTAATGGTTCTCCTGGGTTTCCCTAGCGGTGTTTGAGTATTATTCGAGTTGCATATTCTTTTGGTGGCATTGATCCAAGTAAACGCTTACGACGAAAGGAATGAAGGCCGACATATGTCAGACAGTCCCATTAATGTATAAGTGAAACTGCCTAATATGTTGAGAATGCCAAGGCAAAAGTGCTAACTGGATTTCAAACGATTATTTTTTAATTTTTACTGACAGAGACCAGGTAATAAATGACAAAGTAACATTCCGCCCACTCCGTTGGCTCAGCTGAAAGCGGTACCGTGATGGAGTCTGGCGCTGACACGGGGTCACCTGTTTCTACTCGTAGTTCTGATGCTGGAAAAAGATGAAAACTTTTTCCACCATCACGACTTCGCCTACAGGGTAGAAGAGGAAGTGGTGCACAAATCGTAATAACCAAATTGCACATCAAAGTCCTGGGTTAAATCCCAACCCTAACCGCAATGAATGATTAACCCACTGGATGGGGACTTAATGCCTTGGCGGCCGTCAAGGTATCTTTCGGAAGTGTATGCTTGAATGGGTCGGCGTCTGGTTTCAACCACTCCCATCGTTCTTATTTCACTGCTTTACAACGCAAGAATCACAATACACGGCTTACATATACATTGGGCCATGCACCCAAGAGTAACATACGCTTCCCTGTTTGGGGAAAGCGAAACCACCCCAGTTAAGTTTCGCAAGACTCTGCCCTTGAGGAGTATGGCTTTGTCGCCGCCAGGGTCTTCGGGCATGGCGGGCATCATCGCCACAGAACATTCCAGAGGAGTCAGAACTGACAATAACGAAAAAAGAAAATTCTTGTCAGAAATTATGTTCAAGTCTATTACCGTAATTGGCAGTTATTGCATAGACCGCTAAACGAAGACCTTGATATTTTCTTAAAACACGCTACACTGTCACGATTTCCTTATTGAATGATGCTGTATACAAGCGATAAATTGCACTTTGATGTTAGTCAAGTAATGTAATTGCATCTTGTAACCTCTTCTTGTTGAGACACAAGTAGGGATACCGTACTTTTTTTTCTGCTTTCAAATCCAGCGTGTAGCCGTTTGGTGGTTCAGTGGTTAAGGAATTCGACTTCGGAATGAAACGTCCTCGGTTCGAGTCCCATTCTCGGCGGGGATCTTCATAGACCCTCTACCCGACCTTCACCTCTGGCACAGCTTGCTGTGAAGTACGCCAGAACGCTTCCGTGGTTCGGATTCTATGTTAAACTGTGGGTCCCTAGTAGTACTAACGGGTTAGGTTAAGGCGGCTAAGAAAGCGGCGGAATGCGCAGCCAATAGAAATCCTGTCACTAGATCATTACGACCACACGGAATTATTATTATTACAGCGTCTTCCTGCTTTAGTCAGGGTGTTTGTGTTGTAGTCTGTCTACGAAACGTATAACTTGTGTTCTATATAATGTATTTATGTTTGTGAAAGAGATTGGAGACCGCCCCACCAGTTGTCTGGGTGATTGCGGGAATCCGTGTAAAAAACCGCTACCAGGACAGCCCATACGCAAGGTCCGGGTCTCGTAACTAGACCCGTTGTGCAGCCACACTGGTGGATTATGTCTGTTCTAATGAATAAATTATCATACATTGAATGAGAGAAAACCCAAAGGCTGAAACTCTACAGTCAGTTAAAAGTTCTCTTTCATCAGCTGTAAACCATACGGAACCATGGAAAACGAAATCTGGATGTGCGGACGGGGTTACGAACCTCCGTCTTCTCGAAAGCCGGGCCCAACGTCACCGCTCACGCACCATGTTTGAACTGAAACCTAGGTATATGTCATTACTATCTGAGTTCTAAATAATTATCACAGAAAAACTGAAGGATGAGTAGTAGTATAAGTTATGCTACATCTGAATTTGAAACCCATATTTCATGAAGGAAGTGATATTTCTTCTCGAAATCAAGAATTTGGATATGAATAAACCCGTATTTTTTTAAATTTTGCTATTGAATGTAGAGAAGAAGAGGTTAGCACAGAATAGGAAGGGATGGAGGATTGCATCAAACCAGTCGAAAGACTGACGACCGAAAAAAACAAAAAAAAATTGAATGTTATAAATACGGAAGTATTTAATAAGTGCGGACATTTTCAGTCAGGGCACCCGAACATAAATGCACACTTGTATGATTTTGAGTGAAGAGGTTATCCCGGTGAAATATTCGGAACCATGTGACTAATTTACATAAGCACCTTCCTAATCCCGCATAGTCTCTATAATTGCTGAAGAAATTTTTTTCTTATGTAGGAAAGAATGCCCATGTTTACGGTTCTTAGTTAAGTGAAGAATTATACCAGCCACGTAACTTCAAGCTATGGATGTGAGAACTGGATCTAATTATAAGTCTATTCATTACCAGACGACCCACTCAATTGTGGCGTCTTACTATTAATGCAAACTTTTGTTAAAATTCTACGTACCTTCTCTACGGTCTCACGGAGCCAACCATTGTCTCTTGATCATCAACACGCCCTTTCTTGAAAGTTGCTTTTGATATGTTTGTGTGGTTATTACTTTTCTCGTGACAAAGAACAATAGCAGTATTTCATCGTCCCGGCTCGGGCTCATTTAGAGCTTTACGCATCCTAATCTTTGTCTTGCTCTACAGTTTTTTACTTCAATTGTTCCCTCGACTAACAAATTAACCAAACCTACAAAATTATTTCGTCACCCATCACTTCCAACATACGTTTATTTCTTACTTTATGTGACCATTCAATTTTTAGCATCATTCTGTAGCACTACATTTCAAATGCTCTTTTTTTCTTCTTTCTGATATTCCTAAATCCCATGTTACACTGCCATAAAGTTTTGTGTAGTACACATACAGTTTTTAAAAATCATTTTTGAGTCCTGTTTGAAATTAAAATATTTCTCTTAATCAAAAAGTTTCTTTTCAATAGTAATGTCCTGCTTTTAAAATCATTCCTCATCAAGGAAGGTGATACAGGTGTAGGAATTATGACCAAGTGCAGTTTGAAGTAATGACTATTGTTAAGAAAATTAAGGAAATCTGTGGGTTCAGATTTAGGTTCTTTTGTTGGTAAGGGTGTCAGGGATTCGAAAAAATTACGAAAAAGAGGTAATTCAATGACTAGGAGAATTTCCAGCGGAGTGTTAGCTCCATCAAAATTAATAATAATAATAATAATAATTCCTGTTTCGACTATGAATTGTAACCAGGCGCAAGTAAATGGATGAATTCAATTGAATTACAGTGGTGAACAGATTCTCTTTGGCAATTTCCCTAATCATCTAATTATGCCTACTCCATTTTTACTTTTTTATTATTGTCAAATATACTTTCCTCCATACATATCCATTTGCCATTTATGAATTTTAATTTTAAATTCAATCAGCGTTTATTGTAAATTATTCATCGCTTCCCTTGATAACTTATTCCAATCCCTGACACCCTTACCCATAATTGAAAATTTTCCCACTCCCTAATGCATGTAATGAGTGCCAGGTTGTGCCCATGGTAATCTTCACCATTCCGTACACTCCTCCTAATTCTTCGACCAATATCTCGCCAAGCAACATACGCCTATATTACTCATTGTATCTCAGATTAAGAGATCATGTTTTCGAAATCTACCACTAGGTAGGTGCACAACAAAACCAACATATCAACGGATGCAAAGATCGTACGCTACAAAGCAAAAGTGAGGAACGTGGTGCAGTATGCGGCAGAGACAATGATACTGCGCCACGAAACGGAACGACTGGAAAAGAAGAGAGAAAATCGTGTGGAAAATACTGGGTCCAAAAAAGAGGAGGTAAAAGATGGGAGAGAAGATCAAATAAGGGTTGTAAGGGTACATGAGGATAATATCGAAAGAAGTCAGACTCAAAAGGGCATGATTCGCTGGGTATGTGGTCAGGATGGACAAGGACAGAACGACCAGAAGAATATGCAAGACAACTGAAAGAACGAGGGAAAAGACAAGAACAAAATGGGTGATTGAACATAGGAAGGACTGAGCTGAGATGGGATCAGGATGGAAGAGAGGACAACTGGAGAAATGAGTACACAATAAGTAATACATCAGAGATGAATGTTACAAAAACAGGATAGAGAACCATATATGGATGAAATAGGAGAAGAGGGTACTGCAAATCTCTGAAAAAGAGGAGAAGGGGAGAATGATAAGGTTCTGGGAAGAGATAAGAAGAACCCAATCCATGAAAAAGCTACTCGTGGTCCTGCAGTGGCTGTTGCGGAAGAAGAAGAAGAAGAAAGGATTTAAATTTAACTTCGGGAGAACCATCCTCTCTGTCCTGAGTGAACTCAAATTTTGTTCTTTTGTTCTGAATATCTAAGCAGATATTTGATCTAGTTTCAGTCACCTTGAGGACTTGGCAATATGGACACAAAACAATGCTAATGGTGAATTATAATTTGTGTTAATAGTGACATTACTATTTCTGTTTGTTTGCACCATGACGCGACGCTCGGAACACGAAGTAGCCTATTTTTTCAGTCAGTCAAAGTATGACAAACGAGGCTACGTAGGTGGCCCTTATAAGTACACTGCAGTACAAAACACATTACTGGGCTGTGTGGACAGAAAAATTGTGAGCCGCCTCTAAAAGACGTCTTGATTAAAAAGTGGACAGGCGAGCGGGCAGAAGGCGGAACTAAACAGTGATCTGTTGTTTCTTGTGACAGCTCCGAAAGCTGCCTCACACCGTGGAACGGCCTGCCTGCAAAAACCGAAGCGGTTTCACTGGACGGCCCGTAATCTACGGTGGCGCAAACCAAGTCGCGGTTTCTCGAAGCGGACAGCGCTCCGGGAACTCTCCACAGCCGGTAAACCGTTATCGGCTCTCTGCCCACGCCAGGGGCTGTCTGTCGCCAAAACAATAGGCCTTATTCCATTCACAGCCTTTACTTCTTAAGTTCTACTTGGAAAAAGAAGGGTCTTTGTGCTTGTCTCACGTGCTTTTATCGTGTCTATCTTTTAAAATGCTCTTCTCATATTTTATTAGTGTTAGTAACACAATTTTCATTCCTTTATCATCAATCTGCAGTTTGCAAAACTCCCTTCGCTCCAGTGACTATGCCATACAAGTTGCTAACTTTTGGCCATCCACTGTATGAACTTTATTAGTGTTGATTGATATCATTTTCTTTCTATCTTTCTGGTATTGTTAACACTATTTCTAACAACTGTAAAATCAGCGTTTTTGACACGAAATAAATAAACTGCATTATTTCTTGTGACATCTTTCCTGTTTCGCTTAAATTGACGCATAACTAATGCTTTAATTTCATACGGGTTTTCCCTGCTATGTAGGCTTCATAGTAGAATACAATCGCTTTGTAATTTGTATCAAAATTATTCCTTTTAACCCTTCTATACGAATTTTTACATCATTTTCGTAACATACAACAGAATGTGTGGTATATTTTAATTTTCTGTATATTATTCACTAAAAACTTGATCCGATTGAGCAGAAAATAGTTGAACCTTATAGGGTGCCTGTGCTCAATGATTTAGTTGTAAAACGTAACTTAGTCCACAACCCGAAGGTTGGTTGGATCCTCCCGAAGGAGGCATACTCAGCAATTGTGTCTGAGGTATGACGACCAGTTCCTTTCCTCTGGGACCTGCAGTTTAACGTGGAATCCGAACCACGGAACGGGCTGGCGTAGCTCATATGATCAAACACAACTCTTAAAAATTCCTGCGCCTATCGGTATTGGAACCCGGGACCTGAGCAGTGATCTTTTTAAAACCAAGTGCCTTAATCACTGAACCACCAGACCGTTTAGTTGTATGACCGTAATGAGTAACCCCCTTGCTTCGAACT
Organism: Vandiemenella viatica; assembly: GCA_031002005.1. Lineage (NCBI taxonomy): Eukaryota > Metazoa > Arthropoda > Insecta > Orthoptera > Morabidae > Vandiemenella > Vandiemenella viatica. Next base: position 220,618,867 of record CM061919.1, on the reverse strand, counting down.
CGGAACACATTGATACTTTTATCTCTTGCATAGCTTGGCTTTGTTCGTGTGAAATACCTCAGGATGCTTCATGGTGCGGATACTATCAGCTATAGTTTCACTATGACCGGAGAGCACGCCAAACTGTAACTCTGTAACCGTACCATTAACGTAAAACTAAATTTGTTTTACTTGTCTCGGAATTCCGCAACAGACTGACAAGTTGTGACCATCAGTTACTGAAAATCTTTGTTACCACGGTAACTGATGACGTAAAAGTTGTAAGACCATGTACACAACAGTAATTTCAAGCTAATTTTCTGCTCCACACAAATACATATCAAATTTACAGGTTATAGACAAGGTTGATTATAATTATCTTTTGCAGAAGAAGTTGATAGCTTCACTGAAATGTGCGTTTGAGCATGGATTAATTATCAGCGGCAAGTCTAGGATTCTTAACATGTTAGCATTTGTCTCATTATACTTCAAGAAGAGGTATATTACACTGGAAATACTTACATGTATTTTAATAATCACCATGTATTCCCGTTTGGATTAAAACGTAGTTCTTATCACCAGCGGAATATGAGCCTTTTTTTTTTGTATCGGTTTTGTACATTGCTTATGACTAGGGTTCGGATCTTTAGGAAAAGTCATATTTTTTTCCTCCCTTCTTTTTGAGCTGAAATGCTGAATTAAACACTGATCCAACGTATCTGATTGTATTTAAATGTATTTTATACAGCATACAAATGCATATTTAGTCTATTTTCCTTGTTTTGGTCATATTTCGATAATATTTATGGTCATATGATCATATTTTGATAGTTTTTTAATAGTACTGGGAATTCACTAGATATAGATGAGAAGAAATTAAGATAATTATTCACAGAACTGTACTTCTGCCATAGATTTGGAGGTAAAAAACAAAACTAATTTTCACTGTGGTCAGAATTCACCAGTCAACAATTAAAGGGACACATTATTGTCACTCTCTAAACGTAATGTTCCGCCCACCTTTTAATTTCGACAATGCAGCAGAAGCATGCCTGTGTCGATCCGCGTCAATCAATATCTCGATGAAACATCCTCAGTCATTGTTAAATCTGCAGTGGATCAGAAAGTAGACCTACCTCTATGCCGAAAGTAAAATTTTCTGAAAGTGCGAAGTTACATAAGGGAATTTAGAGAGGAATATTTTAGTATAGTATTCTGCAAATTATCTGAAATTAGACTCCGACAAACCGATAAAAAATTTAATTTCCCAACGGTGAAGTGAGTGCACGGAAGCAAATTATGCAGTCCACATGAAAGCGACACTACTAGATGAAATAAATGATGTATAATTGAGAATGTTTTGATACATACTAAATTTAAGTGTTTGGTCATTTTTTGGTCATATTTGCCCATTTTTAAGGTCATATTTGCCTGCATATTTCTCTATTTTTTTGGTAGTAAAAATCCGGACCCTACTTATGACTGTTCTATAAGTTTTGGAAAAGTCATTACACCAAGATATAAATCACGAAAAAATGAAACTAATATCTGAATTAGGTGTTTTGTATCTGAAACACTTCTGTCAAGGACGCTGTTGCTACACTGACCTGAAAACCCTATCCCCGTGCAGAATTACTAATGGCATTTTCTCCCATGTAACGTTAGGTAACATGTAGCGGAGGGAAGAGATAACTTTTGTAGCCTGGTTGTCGCAAGCGACTTGATTTGTGACCCGAAATTCGGTCTGTTCGACTCGGCGCCGCTGGCGCGTTAACATCTCGCCTGCACTTTCAGTGGCCTCTTGCGAAACTCGTCACCTCAAACGGAACGGAAAGAAACACGGCTCCAAGTCCACACCGAGTCTCACACTCAGGGAGGCAATTTTTTGGATAATTTCAACTGCTGGAGAGCAAAGAAGAAAACTGCCGCTACATATACGGCTTGATTAAGCACAGTGTCAGCGAATCACTGGATTTTTTTCCCCCCCTATATTCGTGTCCCAACAAATTACCTTACGAAAACACTTGCTCTAACTCCCCTGGTATTTACGTTAATGGGACTACTCCGCGCGACTGTAATGTGTCAACGCAGCTCCAAAACAAATATTAAAACAAAATTAAAGTGTTATGCAGTTGGGTGAACAAAGCACAGCGTACACTACTAACTGATCGATAGCTAACGAAAGAAACTATTCAGGAACAACTCCGAGAAACATGAAACAGTTGCCATGTTAGGTTATTGTTGACTTCGCGGTGATTAGAGGCGAGAGAGGACTAAGGACCAGGAGTGGGAAGAAATTCTGCCATGGCGTTTTTGAAGTAATCATCCTGAAATTCGCCTGGGGTGATGTAGGAAAACCATGGAAAACAGAAATATAGATTGCCGGGCAGGGATTTGAACCCGTGTCCCCATGAGGCTCGTTATATCTATAAGCGATAAAGTTCGGGCCTGGTATTCTGGAGGTCACGGGCTCAAATCCCCTTCCCGAATCCAGATTTCTGTTTTCCATGATTTCCCGAAGTCATATATACTCGTAGATACGTTGTTAGGTACAGTATTTATATCGACTGGCAGATGACCTAGAAACTCGGTACGTGCCAGCAACACAATTTGTGCTAACGTATTATATTGTGTTGTATAAGCTATCGAAATTTTAGTGTTATGCTCCCGATCACATATAGTCACCATAACCGTCCTTTCACAAAATGAAATGAGAGGTTTGCTGGTAAGAGTGGTGTATTAAGAAGAATTTCTCTAATATTTCCATTCTTCATCATTGGAGAATCATTAACGGGTGCGTGGTAAAAAGACGAAAGAGCAAAGTATATCGAGAAAACTGGTTTCTATTTCCACGATGGGTTGTTACTTAATTCAATGAGTTTGCTATTATTTAATCGCGATCCACGCTTACACAAAACACAAACTTCTTAATGGTTTACATGACGATCTTGAGACTATAATATTCAGACATATTCCACGCTATCGAAGTTTAGAAACTTTTGATTTACAGGATTGCAAATTTAATACTGCTTCACTGAACTTTTTAGACACGGTTCACATATCAGACGAGCAATTTCTTTCATTACCGGGAAAGAAATAAAAATAAGTGAAAAAAATTGTTTTCAACTTCGAAGTTGAGCTACCATGTTACGATAAGTAACAATTATTCAAAGTATTGAAACCAGTTCTTAAGCAAATCTGGTTGTAGGCCATTCTTAAGGTTCCCCTCCTTTCCGATCGTTGATATTTCTGAATTGTTTCATAAGACGTAGTCTACCACAAATACTTTCATTGTGCACGACGTAATATTATTTGGGTAGGCATAAAAAGAAAATATGAGATATAACTGAGCATCCTATTGCATTATTAATTCTTATTTCTAATTCCAACATCAATTAACACTAAGTACCACTAACTGTTTCCGGAGATTTCAATGCGTGTGCAGGATGGGAACCGCGCACAACATACCGTCATGAGGAGTTTGATGTAAAATATGAATTTTATCCACCAGATGCGAATTTAAAAAAGTTTTTGCTACCAGTTTAATTAGAGAGACATGAATGATAATTTTTCTAAAACTAAAATGTCGTGCAGTTATATTCTTCCAGATGTTAACGAAGAGAACGGAGCGTGTAGACTAGTATCTCAGACCTCGTGATTTGTTTACCCATGCGGATCACCACTTACTCGCGTGTCTCACTATCCAGCGATTACAATGCGCGGTGTCGGCCTTGGCGCACCCGCGGCCGAGCTGGTCATACAGATGGACACTTTGAGTTCCCGCACGCACGCACGCGTCTCACTTGGCAGAGTCGACACACTCCGCAACACTTTCGCCAGACACTCCACGATACTTATTACGACTAGGCTTCATGCACCGATTCATAGACCCCCAGCCTACAAGAAACGTGGTAGTAGCATCACGGAAATCAATACTAAAAAAAGGCTGAGCTTGGGCATTGTGCCCGCAACGCTGTGACGTCACGCTCCCAGATTTCCTTGACGAACTTACACCGGCCAGAGATTTTTCTACCAATCAGTTGTTATGGATTTTATTTACCAAGTTCTACTTGATTACTACATTTTCGGAGTATGCCGCATTGTTTATTTGATAATCTAAGCTTTAAATGGCCGATCTTGGCAGCGTAAGGTCTAGCTAGCGTGTTGACTTCGAGTTGATGGGGTCACGTGAGGCCTCGGGCAAGGGTGGTTTTAATTGAATGTTGTGTCCATCTTGTGTTGTCCACACTATTGTAAATAAAATTATTGGAGAGATAATGCTTGTTCATTTACAAAAAATAATGTACACTACTAGTAGAGTCAATAATAATAATAATAAAACGTTGTAAAGCTGGCTAAATGGCAATATTCAGTATCATGTATTGCTTTCAGTACTTTTATTTGGTACTCTGCCACCCGTCTCTTACCTCATAGCTATAAAACTTTTGTACATGTGGCAGTCAGGATGAACTAGAGTAATGCAGTTAGAGTTTAGCTTATTCCGTTCTACCAGCACATATTAAAGCCATATTAAAAAATAAGCTTTAAATGTATTGAAAAAGAAATACGTATTGCGTTCAAATAACTTTGCATTCAATCCCGCCATTTTTGACGGGATTTGAGGGTATTGTACATTATAGTTTGCATTTAGTACTTACTTTTTAAAAATTGCCGAAATTTGCACCGTCCTCAGACTTACTTCAATCGTTTAACAAGCAGCGGACAGTTGATCTGTTTGACACTTATGAATGAAGAAGAAATGCATCCTACTGAAAGTGGTGATAAATTTGAAAGGAGTTTTATGAGGAATTTGCGTTATATATAGGCGTCAATAAATGGCGTAAAGCTATCAAAGATGGGCCAGAACGTATCGTTGAATGAACTGCTCTCAACGTTGGAAAACATCTGCAGCTAGAATAACTTTTTCGTCAAGGATTAGATAAGTTATAGGACAAAAGAAGCCAGCGCATTGATGAGCAGGAACACTGACTTGAAGGGCAACAGTTCGTAAATTACCGAGCATGGTGGTGTAACGATTAGCGTTCTGGCCTCGTATTCGGGAAGATGGCGGTTCGAATCCCCGTCCGGGCATCCAGATTTGGGTTTTCCATGGTTTCCCAAATCACTCCAGGCAAATACAGGGATGCTTCCTTTAAAAGACCATGGCCGAATTCCTTCCCATTCCTTGCCCCCTCCCCCATCCTTTCCCGTCTCTAAAGACCTCGCTGTTAAAGAGACGTTAAGCAGTTAAAAAATAAAAAAAGTGTAAATTACTGTTTTATGTTTGCTTTGAAAGAAACGATAAACTTAAATTTGTACACTCATCGTACATACTTGGACTGGGGTGGAAGTCATGGCAACCGTCTGATTTTGAGAGGACGTGTGGAACATGGAATACAGAAACGTACAAATGGAAGCTTGAGAGTATGGCCCTTAACAAATGTGTGGACAGTGTCCGTAATGTGTAACAAGGAAGAAAATTTACGTACATAAACCACAGTATCGTACTAAATGTCTTTATTAGTTGGTTTGCTATTGCAAGAAATAGCACGAGCCGAGTAGCTCCACGTGAGGACATTGCCGCCGCTGTGAAATATGAGCCGTTCCGATTCACACGCGAAGAGGCGGATGGTATTCGGAACCTCACAGATCGTTGACAGTATGTTGCGGACATTGAGAGAGTTCATGTTTTTTGTCATTCAAGTGCTAAAGTGTGCTTTGGTACTAATTAAACACATGAATCACGATCTTGTGATTTCTATGTTTTCTTATCTTATCTCTATAAATAGTTACACGTAGCATCCATTGTCCATGCTTTACGCACTATCATGTACTGTTCCCTTTCAGTATTTCATTTCGTGTACTCTGCCTCCCATCCCTTACTTCATTGCTATTACACCTTTGGTACATTCGCCAGTTAGCATAAGCTAGGATAAGTATTAAAGTCAGAGTTTTGCTTTTTCTGTTCTACCAACATTTATTTACAACTATAGTATTACTATTCCTGAGATTCATAATACCTTGCATCTTTAAATGAGACATCTATAAATAACAATGTGAAATCTTTTGCGATTAGTCCTAATAGTTAATATTTATTTGCATGATATGATGACGAAACGCACTAATGCTTTTATATAATTATTACCGTCAAAATTCTGAAGTAGTAATTAGTTATTCCCACACAAAGAAAGTGGCTATTTGAGCTGTAACACACAATGTTGATTGATTTTTTTTCTTAGTGGATAAGAAACCTAATATATAGTCTATCAATCTTTTATGCCAAACTCAATATTATATGAATCAAAGAAACATAAAACCATGGATATTCAACTTAGGAAATGTGTGTATTTAAACCATATAATGATGCTGCAACTGAAGGTAATTTTCCAAATCGTTCGATTTCCAGTTTCAGCATTTCTGTAAAAAACATTTTAATGATTTCTATCTGGACGACTTCCTAATGTATTTACGCTGATCTTGGAAAAGCGAAAATTATTTCGTGTTTTGATTATACGTTAAATGGAAAACGAAGAAATTCGTCTTTATTAAAATCATAAATTTGGTAATTAATTGACCGAATGAAACAACAAAACTGCACGGAGCTTAGTGGTTATTTCTCCTCGGTAACATTGTTAGGATAGGTATAACTTGTTTCTTAGAAGATTTACGATTCAACTACGTGCAGTCCAGTTACAATCATAGCTTTTATTGCATTTTTAAAATTGATAATTCAAAATCCTTTTCGAATACTGGTGTAAATCTACGTGGCATAAATGGGAATTACAATCAAGACTTGTAATTTACGTAATAAAACATATATGAAATAATAATGGACAAAGCATATAAGATGCCAGTCACAATATTGTTTCACCGTATTATATGAAAGGAAAGATCGAGATGGAAAACTAACTACGCTATAGCTATGTCAAGAGGAAAATACCTAAGTAGTTACAAGTTACGCGACTTTTGATATTGTCAACACATTTTTTTTGGCGCCGTGTCTGTAGCAGTGTTATTAAGTGAGAGATACATTATAAAGAACGAAACAATGGGAATGTCAATGTTACTTTCTGATCAGTTTCATTTAAAAATTAATCTACTCCTTCACAGACCACAAAAAATTTGATGATATCCGGAAGCAGCGCGCAGCGCTACGGTGAGTTGAACGAAGAAAGTGGCATGATGAAAGTGAAACGAGTTACTCGCTAAAGAATGGCCACTGAGAACTCTGTCGGGAGGGGAACGCTGTGGGAAGAGAATGGGTGACGTGCTACAAGGCCCTGCTTGTTTAACAAGAAGATGCGAATTAGCAGAACCAAGTTAACTGTGAGGCCGGCACCAACACCAACCTGTGATTTCCACAGAAAAAGTCTGTGGAGACCGTTACTTTTCCAGGAGTTCGGTGAGCGCAAGGGGAACCCTAAACCAATAATTTTATCGCTGACAAAGCTTGTATACATACACATAGCTTTCAGACGTGTCATAAGTGCAGAATCATTAGAGTTTTCATAAAGAAACAATAGGACATTTACAATCAACCATATACTGTTTGAGACAAGAGGTCTACTTGTCAGAGGGACAATAGAGGGGAAGGTTTTCTCGATGAGCTGAATTCCGTTCTTATCGGCGGCAATAAAGAAAAGCCTGCAATAATATTTCTCAGAACTAAAACGACGTCCACCATTTCACAACAGTTATCTACAAGTCTCAGCTGAATCGACCAAAGAGTAGCACGTGCCATTGGCGTCATACATTTTCCAGTGAAGCAGGCGACCCCTGCGGCCTGCGAGGGACACATACTTCGAAGCGCCGTTCGTGGTCGCGTCAGTCATTAGTGCCAGCCCTTCGTGACTCGCCACTTAGAGTAGACTGACAGGAGTTCCGACCGAGTACCATGACATAATCTGACGTGGAGAACACAACTCTTCGGGCACTCGTAACTCGTAATTCACATTGGAGTAGGGAGACCACAGAAAAATGTATTGGGGATTTCATGTATGGACACCACAGTACAAAATTACCAACACAAAGTGAAACAGTAGGATTGGGATCGAATTTTGGGATATTTACGATTGGTTAATTTGATTTGATATCAGATTGTGCAGATACAGTGAAGAAATGTACATCAAGACAAAGGTGAGTATATCTGTAAGGGGGCATTCAGTAATGACGTGAGGTGTTTTTCCGGAATTCCGGATCTCCCCTCCCCCCCTCTGGTGAGGCCTCGGTGAGATTTCATCGGAACCCCCTCCCCCCTGTAAAAAAAATGACGTGAGATTTTGACGGGGACTCTCCCCCCCCCCCTACCAACTGACCTCACAATTTTTTAATTTTTTTGTTTTAGGTCTCATGCTCCGAAGGGAGGTTATACCATATACCCCCCCTAAGGTCGGTTTTTTGGACCCTAAAAAAAAACCTAAAATCTACTGTTGCGTCATTTATAGACTTTTTTTAGCTCTACAGTCCTACAAGAATTTCTAAACCTTAAGTGAGATTTCCGTTGACCCCCTCTCCCTTGGTGAGGTTTCGTGAGATTTCGCCGGACCCTCCTCCCCCCCCATATTTTATCTCACTTCATTAATGGACGCCCCCTAAGAGATAATGGTTATATGGATTATAACAGGTGTTGGAAAGAATTTTGTAAAGTATAGGTAATGATGTACCTTTGCACGAAATCAGTCAAGAGACTCATAAAAAAAATATGGACAAGATGGGAGGGTTACAGAACAATTTTTAAAAAATAAGGGGATTATCACAATCGTTGATCTCAAATTTTTTTTGCTATTTCGGACCTAGTATCCAGATTTTGTACGTCTATGTTTTTACACCTATTAGTCCAGGGAAGTGGCGGAATGGCTGCTTGATACAGGCTACTAACCATTTTCTTGCAGTTTCTTGCCAATGTTCTTATGTGGGCTGTAATGAAACCGCAGTCCACGACAAATAAAACTCGAAAGAGATGTGTCTTTTTATTGGTGAATGTTGCTAGTTTAACAGTCAGTTTTTTTCCAAGAAGAGAGAAGGAAGAAGAAAATCGGGTCCTAGTTTAAAAAATAATCCCAAAATTTATTCCACATCAGATAGTTGGACAAATTAGATAAAAACCCATGAACCTTTAAGAAGATAATGACAATAATATCATTTAAAGCTGGAAAACAACGGCAAAACACGTCAATTGTATGTAAAGATTGAAATTCATGATGTGAAATAAAAATTATTTTTAACGGTCACTACCCGTATCAAATCTCGTTAACAGTCTCGCAGTTTTAAATGGAAACGTAACAGCAGTTACTATCGCTCTTGGTAGTATTCCGTGATTAAGTGCCAGCGGAATTTTCTTCGTAATGATTGGGATTCCCCGTTTGTTATCAGTAAAATCTGACTGTAGCAATAACAGAAAGCAGGTCCAAATTGTATCCTGAAGCAGACATCAACCTTATGGCATATAACGACAACTACACAATAACAGGGAAGAAATAATATCAGTTAATCATTGACATTTGGTTGAGAATGAAGGCAGAGATGGACGCCTTCGAAACGTCCCGCAAATGTGACATCTTAACACGGCTTGAAGCCAGAGAAAAATATATTAATAATCAGTCATAATCGTCAGCTGTTTTGAAGGCTTTGCACGTACGGTCTGTATTAGCTAACAAAAGCGGTCTGCAGGACTTTCGCAAACATATTACATTCCGTGCGACCCACATTTTCGTAGCTGGCCATAGCTAGGATAATAAAAGACCTGCGATTAATAAATCCTGACGACAAATCACATTTCCCTCACAGATCACTTGCATCCAGCTTATCTATCAGTACGGAAACTTGGCTAAAAGAATTACTTAACACTAAGGTAAGCTCCAGTATTTCATAAACGGCTGTTACTTAGTTTAGGAATGAAAAGTACAAAGTATCGCGGACAAACAAGATGGAATTAAGCATTGTAACTGTTATCATAATTAGTCTGCTATTGAAGATAGTTGTAGAGGCCCGAACACAGTGTCAGCTGAGCCGTGTGCTAGTTCGTGATACTGGCCACCTTGGCTTTTAAAAAGTGAAACTTGCTGCTGCACGCTTACCTCTCTCTGCGGCCGCCGTTGCAGTCAGTCGCTGCCGATGAAAAACAGTCACAGAGTCTTTCCGACACACCTACTGACGCATATCTCTTTACAGTCCAGATATTCCACCAGTCCAGTACAGCGAGTGAAATCTATGGCACACGGAAATCCCCGATCGTCCGGGAGCGAAAGTTGTTAACTAGTGTCGTAGCCGTGGTTTATGGCACATACGTTTCGTGTTAATCTAGCTGACGTCGGCCGTGTCGTTACGGTTGCTAATGTCGACGGATGGTCAATAGCTGTACGCCGGTGCCGGGGCGCGCTCGGTGACGTGTTGCTGGCCCAGGATCGCCGGCGAGCAGCTGCAGGTCATCTTCTGTAGAGAATCACACGGAGTTGTTTGATGAGGCACGGGGAGTCTTCCACTGAGCGGCGGCTCCGCGCGCCGCCCGCTATAAGAGTGAGAGTGAGCACAGCCGGGCCCGGACACACCGACCGCAGGAGCCTCTGGAGGGGGCAGCGAGTAGTCTCCGCGCTCAGTCGCCCGCCGGCCGCTGGACCGGCTGGCACCACCACAAGTACACAATCAGGAGCTTTGATTATACTGAATGTAACAGGACTCAAGACGACCGGCTATTCGATGACTAACACGCCATGCAACCACATCTCAGTTCGGTTTTCTTTAATTTAATCGAAAGATAAGGCTTGTTCCGGTGGCAATTTCCCAACACACCAATTTTTCCCCTTTCTTTTTTTCCTTTTTTGTTTTCCCACCTATTTTTGCCCTCTATTAATTTCAACTTTTAATTCTTTTTTTTTTATTTTGGCACCGAGGATGGTGGTGTAACGGTTAGCATTCAGGCCTAGCAATCGGGAGGACGGTGGTTCGAACCCCCGTCCGGGAATCCAGATTTTGGTTTTCCATGGTTTCCCAAATCACTCCAGGCAAATGCCGGGATGCTTCCTTCAAAAGGCCATGGCCGAATTCCTTCCCATTCCTTGCCCCCCATCCTTTCCCGTCTCTAAAGAATCACTGTTAAGAGACATTAAGCAGTTAAAAAAAAAGTTTTTGGTAAATTATTCATCATTTCTCTTAGGAATTTATTCCATTTGCTGACCCCTTTACCTACGAAAGAATATCTTCTAGTACCCTTATGCCTGAAATCGAGTGCCAGTTTGTGGTCATGGTCATTCTTCTCCTTCCATATACCTCTCCTAATTCTTCCTCCAATATCTTTCCCGTGCCTCATCACCAATATTCGCCTTGTACACTCCCATGAATCTCTTTATCCTCCTCCTATCTTCCAATCCCATTGCAGCTACTTTATCATATCATTTACTGATTGTGTACTCCGATAATTTCTAGAGACAAGTGTAGCAGTCCTTCATTGCACCCTCCTGTATTTGATATCTAAAATGTGAGTCCCATACTAAACTACCATATTCAAGCAAGAGTCTGACCAAAGTTTCGTAACTCAACCCCCTTAGGGGGCTTTTTTTTTAACTGCTTTACGTCTCTTTTTAACATAGAGGTCTTTAGAGACGGGAAGGGATGGGGAAGGGGGGTCCGGCGAAATCTCACTAAATCTCACCAAGAGGGTAGGGGGAGTCTACGGAAATCTCACGTGATGTTCTGGAAAAATTGTCGGACTGTAGAGCTAAAAAAAGGTCTACAAATGACGCAAAAGTCGATATTAGGGGGGGTTTTCGTCGAAAAGTGGGGGTTTTACCGGCTTTTGGAACGGGAAGATCAAAAAAAAAAAAAGATAAAAAACTTGCGAGGATGATTTCTAGGGGTGGGGGTGGGGTGGGGGTCTCACGGACCAGATCTCACTAAGTTTCACCAGAGAGGGGGATGGGGGGGTCCGGAAATCTTGAAAACCCCTCACGTAATTTATGTATGCCCCCTTACTTACATGGTACATCCCCTCATCACTCTCTCCAACAAGTGAAGGATTTTGAAACCTACAATCTGTCCAATGTGTCCTGCACAATTGAGCTTGTTATCAAATGTTATGCCAAGGTATTTATACTTCAAGTCCTCAACAATCAATTCTTTCCCAACCTTATAATCATAACCAATCTTTAGTTTTTTTTTTAAAAAAATCTGTATTCCTAACAAGCTTACACTTCTTTGCATTTATCTTCACCCCATGTTGACTTTCCCAGCTTGATATCCTGCCCAGATCACCCTGAAGCCGTTTAGTCTTCTACCGTTTTGATCCTATTATATAGCATCATGCCATCTGCAGGCATCATAATTTCTATTAGTAAACCATCAACACAATTATTACTGACTAGCTGGTACCCACGACTTCGTTCGTGATTGTAAAGAATTCATATTGACAGCTATAGACATCTAACCACTATAGTGCATGATGGGAGACTCAATACTATTACCACACACAAATACCAGTCTTCTGCGCTATGTAGTTCCGGCAGCAAAGTAAAATTTACGGATACACACAAGTCTTTGGATGAAATACGAAAATATTCACGATCGACCAATTTCAAACACCATATCTCACACACTCCCACAGTTACCGAATTTCGGCCAACGTTGTGATCGATGGGAGACTCTGTGTTACTACCACACACAAACGCCAGTGATCTGCGATTGATAGTTTTCACTTTAAAGTGATACACCATGACACATGCGTCTTTGGCAGAAATATGAAATTGCCGCAGATCGACCATTTTCATCCCCCATATCTTCCACACCCCCATAGCTACAGACATGTAGCAACCATAGTGCACGACAACAGACACGATTCTACTACCACACATAAACACCAATGCTCTATGCTATGTAGTCGTGGCAGAAAAGTGAAATCTGCGGAGACACATGCCTTTCGTCGAAATACGAAAATATCCGTGGTTGGCCACTTACAACCACCATATCTCCCACACAACCACATTTTCTGAAATTCGGCCGCTGTTGTGATCGAAAGGTGACTCTGTGTTACTACCACACACATACGCCAGAGATCTGTGATCTGTAGTTTTCGCTGAAAAGTGATATACCATGACACTTTTGTCTTTGGCAGATTTATGAAATTGCCACAGGACGACCACTTTCAACCCCCATATCTCCCACACTCACATAGCTACCGGCATCTAACAACCATAGTGCACTACATGAGATACGATTCTACTACCAAACACAAACACCAATGCTCTATGCTATGTAGTTGTGGCAGAAAAGTGACATATGCGGAGACAGTCGAAATACGAACATATCCTTGGTCGGCCACTTACAACCACCATATCTACCACAGTACCACATTTTCTGAAATTCGGCCGCTGTTGTGATCGAAAGGTGACTCTGTGCTACTACTACACACATACGCCAGAGATCTGTGATCTGTAGTTTTCGCTGAAAAGTGATATACCATGACACTTTTGTCTTTGGTAGAAGTATGAAATTGCCACAGGTCGACCACTTTCAACCCCCATTTGTCCCACACCCTCATAGCTACCGACATCTAACAACCATAGTGCACTACATGAGATACGATTCTACTACCAAACTCAAACACCAATGCTCTATGCTATGTAGTTGTGGCAGAAAAGTGACATATGCGGAGCCAGTCGAAATACGAAAATATCCTTGGTCGGCCACTTACAACCACCATATCTACCACAGTACCACAGTTTCTGAAATTCGGCCGCTATTGCGATCGAAAGGTGACTCTGTGCTACTACTACACACAAACGCCAGTTATCTGTGATCTGTAGTTTTCGCTGAAAAGTGATACACCATGACACTTTTGTCTTTGGTAGAAGTATGAAATTGCCACAGGTCGACCACTTTCAACCCCCATTTCTCCCACACCGCCATAGCTACCGACATCAACCATAGTGCACGACAGGAAAGACGATTCTACTACCACACACAAACACCAAAGGTCTATGTTATGTAGTTGTGGCAGGAAAGAGAAGTGTACGGAGATACGAATTTTTGGTCGAAATATGAAAACGCCCTGCACTGACCAACTTTAATCATTATATCTCCCACATCCCCACAGCTATCGGCATTCGGCCAACGTTGTGCACGACAGGAAACTCCATGCTACTTCCACGCACAAACATCAGTGATCTGTGCTAGGTAGTGGTGGCTGGAAAGTGAAATATAGGAAAAAACACGTCTATTTTTATATATATATATAAGATTAAAATAATTAACAGCAATGGTCCCAATACGATGACCTGTGGCAATCCTTATCCATCCTCCGACTGAGATCGACGTTTAATTTAAATGTAGCCTAACACTAACAAAAGTCTGTATTTATTGACAGATTACTGAGTAACATTTGTTACATTAATATCTCCTACCAGAGAAATACTATTTTGAAATTTTTCTAAAAAAGGACCAACGTCGACGCCCTCTTCCTCATTTCTTCGTGCCTTCAACGTTTCCACTTCTCAGAACAGTTGGGTGTCATTTCAAGGAGGTATCCCAGTGTAAACGAAGATAGATCATAATAAAACTTGTCACCGCGCGTGGTGGGTGAGCGGTAAAGCTCTGGCCTCGCATTCTGGAGGACGTGAGTTAGAATCTCCGTCCCGGCATCCAGATGCATGTTTCCATGGTTTCTCTCAACTCACTTCAAGCGAATGCCTGAATGGTTCCTAAGGTCATGGCCGAATTTCTTCCAGTTCTTTGCCTCCTGTTCTCTAAAGACCTCGACGTCGATCAGGCGTAAAGTAATAAGCAAAAAAAGAAAACACTAACCATTGTGGCAGGGCCTACGACAGCCCGAAGATCGTATTTTATCAATGGACTCACTAGTTACCCAAGAGAATTTTATCTACATCTCAGTTTGGTTTGACTCCAACGGAGATCTGTATTTGTTGATTTGCACCATTAAATTGTCTCCTATCAGATCAAATTTATTTGGAAATGTTAAAAAGGACCAACGGTGATCGACAGAAGAGACTGCATGCCAACTTCATCAATTTTTCATACTTTCAACATTTTCACCTCTGAGAGCATTCGGGTGTTGTGTTATGGAGTTATCAAGTGTATACACGGTTAGATGAATTACTTCTGAAAAAATAAAAATGGAATATTGCAGGGAAATCGTTTAATTCATAGACGGAAAGCTGAATGCATAAAGTTTCTCTTTTTGATTCTAAAATCAGTAAAGGGCTTCATCAGAATGGGTGAAAATCGATCATGGCGTTCCACAAGGCTCTGTCCTAGGTCCCCTTCTGTTTTTATTATACATCAATGAACCTCCTGGAAGCTTATTCGACAAGATTAAGAGCGTTCATTTGCAGACTACAGTAACCTGACTGAAAAAAAACGATAATCTAGAATGTAATTCTGTTTAAGGTAAACTCATTAAATAAATTTTGATAAAACTTACTATATCAGGTTTAAAATAAAAAATTATATGCTACAAGATTTGCAAACTGTCTATGAAAAAATAACACAACCTTGGAAACAAAGAGTATAAAATTACTTGGCATTCAAGCAGATGACAAACTAAGTTGGCAAGAATGTATCACATTACCACTAAAGAAGTTTATTAATGCCACCTCTGCAATAAGAACACTTTCACTAACAGCAGGTATAGAAATAACGAAACAGGTGTACTCCTCTCAATTTAATTGATTCATGTCGAATGACACACTTTTTTGGAGAAACTCTTCGCAAAGTAAAAATCATATCACAGATGCTGTTTAAAGTAAAACCAAGAACGTCTTGCAGACAACTCTTTAAAAACCAAAATATTCTTACAACGACTACTCAGAATATATATTCTGTCAAGTGCTTTCTCACAGAACATTTTAACCCGTTTACATCTAATCCATAGGTACCCAATTTCATTACAAGAAACAGAAATAACTTGTACAAAACACAAACATCGCTGTCATTAATAATACAAAGAGTAGTTAATTATGCTCGGAATCATCTCTTTGTAGAAAGAAAAACTGAGAGATCATCTTATTGACAACTCCTTCTACTCAACTCAAAAATTTTTAGAAAAGAATTAATTATATCTGACTTCAGGAAGATTCAGTTGTAAAAATTATGTTTATTTTTATTTAATTTTTTATTTTTTAGCTTTGTAACACATTTTTATCTATGATTATTATCATATTGTATGTATATTATTAACTATGACTTGTTTCACATCTCAGGGGTCCTTCCGTAGGAGGGATCTATGGAACAAGATTAATAAATAAATAAATTAACAAGGATACAAAAATAGTAATTATATTGGATTAAAATAGATGGCATGAGAAATAGCTGTTTCTATAGGTTGATGTTGAGAGACTGTAGTCATTCAATTGCCTCTTTGATTGCTTCATGAAGCTGTTGTATTGTTCCACTGAATCTCCTAAGAGGGCATTCCATGGCGATGTGGTGAATAGTTTGAGGGTGGCCTCTATTCAAAAGAAGGATTCTCTATCATTCACCACTTATGCATCCAGTAGATGCATCTACCACACGGCTCAGCGTCGTCCAGGTTTTCCTAGCTAGTTTGACTCCAGGAGGCTGTCTTGCAGGGTCTTGAATTAGTGTTTGTTTATCAGGATTGGAATTAGTCCACTCAGCCCACTATGCTTCGTTTATGTTGAAGTGATTTTGGACCAGCACCTCACCATACTTCCATGTTGAATACCTAGACTGGTTTGATTTTGATGCAGGTAGTGCTGATGTATTGGAAGTTGTGGGTTACTTAAATATTTCTGCCATTCCACGTGATGGTGTCGAATAATGAACGGGAAATTTGGTTTTTGAAAATCTGGTTAATGACAGTCCCGGTTTAAGTCGTATACAAGCGTTGGAAGGGATTTTAAGCGAAGCCTGTAAGCTTAATTACATCATCATAATGGATGGAACGCTCTCTGGGCATTAGAAGCACCAGCCTCTCAGATCGAGTAAAACAGTGGGTTAAGCTACAGTAGGGACAAATACTAGTGTTGCATTGGACTTCGAGATGAATTTTTAGCTGTTTCAGCAGATAAATCAATTCAAAATATTGATTTATTCTTATTTTTCAGCATATTGGCCTTTGAAATGACTGCATTTTACCTCACCGTTGTTCCAAAGTATCTATAACTCTGCAATGTTTTACTACACAATATTTAAATACGATCCAACCAATGGGAAGGATGAGATAAAAGGATTATACTTTCAAAGAACATCATACTAATTAATTTTCTCTCTGTGTGTGAAGTGATTGAATGCAATTAAGAGAAAGATTTTTAATAGTGATGTCTTTCAAAGCATTAAGTAGTTAAGGCTATTTGTATGTCTAGATACCTGAGGCCCGCCCTTTTGTTCTTTCTTATAGGTTTTAGTCCTTTTGCTGCTCAACGATTTTACTATTTCCAGCATTAAATTATTTATTTCATTTCTAGCTATGATTTCGGTAAATAGGTTTGGTGAAAGTAATTGTTATGATTATATGCAAATTAAATTAAACCATTTTAATTGATTGTATCATCCATCAACAGACATAGCATCCTTTCTGTCAAATAAAAATTATACGCTGATCTGAAACGCATTTGAGCAGTTATCAGTGTGATATTAATTTCTCTTCATTTTGCAATTCACTTCAAAAACATAAACTAATACGTGTTTTACTATTCCTGTGACGTATTACATGTTGATAACTACCTTCAGTTGAAAAATTAGTGTGATATGCTGTATTTGTCAAAAACATTTTGAATTCCCTTCGATTTAATTATTTAATCTAGCCGACAGCATAACAGAAGCTCTAAGTAGATTGCCTTTTCGAGGCTTCGTTAAAGTTGAAGTGATTTTGGACTAGCAACTCACCATACTTCTATCTTGAATACCTTTAATCGGTTTTGAGTTTGATGTGGACATTTCTGATGTATTGGAGCTTGAGGTTTTTTTTTTAAACATTTCTGCCATTCCACGTGATGATTTCAATCTTGATCACTTGCAACAAGCTAAAACACTGGCCCGCGAGGTGATTTATACTTATTTCCTCTTAATAAGTACTCCATTGCTCAACGAATCATAAATCTATAATAAATGCAGTTGATTTTTTCGCTCGTTTGTTTGTTTGTTTTTCCCCCCCCCCCCCCCCTGAAGAATCTTGAGTCTTTTTTTTTTCATCATTTTACAGTTGTTGATTTCTACACTCTATTCCCGCTGTGAAAGATCTTAGCCGTGTTTAAACACCGTAGTTATTTTTTCTGCATATTTACTTCACTGTAATGTTTTATCCTCTACCAAGTGGTACATTGTGTTTACATTTTGAATCTACCACACAGCGTTAAACATTCTGCATGCAAACATTGTATGCCAACTGGTAGAAGACGAAACAGTACAGTGGAAGTGAAGAAAAATGACCTTCGGTGCTAAGACACAGTTAAAAACCATTCAATAATGTTTAGATAAAACAACTATAAAACAATAGAAAATAACTGGCGGACATAATTTATTATTTACATATTTATGAATTAAAACACTCGTGATAGACTGAATCCGCTTCAGACGTCCAAAACACCTACTAACTGGTGGATAGGAGGCGTCCAATAATTACGTGGGGGGGGGGGGGTCCAGATTTCCGAAAAAAACACCTCACATAATTAATTAGCGGACACCCTCATAGGAGATATTCTCTGTACATGAAATTAACCATAAAACTCCGTATAATGGGAGAAATATTTACCTTACCTTAGCTCTTCCTCTGAAATCAGTTTCTTGCATTTGGGAATTCAATTTTTGGTTCACGTTTAAGTCCTATTGGCTGATTTGAAACAGTGTCATTCAGTAGGCAGATGTTTTCGATAAGAACTCACAGCTATCAGATCTCTAACAATTCGATTTATTTTTCACTTCGATTTTTGTGATTGAAAAGCTAACTGAAACTCTAGGTAACTACTTACTCACTGTATTACATTTCAGGTCAAAAATCTCAATTTTCCTTGCGGACCAAGTAGCAAAATTGTTGTAGCTAATAATATTTATCAGTCTATGCACTCAAAAATTTTGCTAAATGTGCTTATTTAGACGTAGTACAGTTTTGGAAAATCAGACAAATACTGTCAAAGGGAAGAATGATCTCACATAATAATCTTCACAAAATATAAGCTTTTGGTCACATACATACAGAGGATATGATCGCTGTCCCTAGGAAGAAATTCATACCGCAAAAAGCATGACAAAATATAAATTTAATTATCTCTGAATAACCATGAAAGTTTTGGAAAATTGAAACGACTTTGCTGGTATGAGCAGTCGACTAACATATCCTTGAAAATTATTGAATGAGAGAGAATATGGAAGTTTCTCGAATTAAATCAGTACGGCACGTAGTATGGAGATCTGAATTAGTTGATGAAAATTTTTTTATGGAAAGTATTAAATGAACGAGCAGTGAAGGTTGTGAATTAAAACTAGGAATTGTTATTTATTAGTTGTTTGGAGAGCGTAAGTGTAAGTTTTGAGACAGTACTTCGCTTGTTGGGTCTCAAACGAAAATACTTATGAGGGGAAACTCCAGAAAAATGAACATTAATACGAAAACATATTAACTGATAGAGGTTTATTTTAGAGATTACTATCAATAATATTATTATCAATTGCTAACACGAATGCTTGAACTCACTAAAGACAATTATATCTGTTTAATCGAAATCATACTACCAAAGACTCCAATTCAACTGTCAGCCAACCAAAGGACATCTTTGGAGAAGTCCAGAGAATTAAGTATAAAAGATATTTTCAGTAAACCAAAACGAGACTTACCCAGTGAATAGGAAGTTAGATAAATTAATTGCTGCCGGAAATTATGTCGAAAGTAGAACTTCAGAGCAAAAAAAAATTATAAAATGTTATTGTACACAGTTATTTCTTCTTTCTCGTTTTTAAAAGGAAATTCATATGTCCCGAGACAGCAAATTCATTTACATTAAGGGAAGGTACATCTTTGTAAAACATTGCTTTAATTCTGTTCAAAAATTCTTGTCACTCGCCTTTCATTGTTCAACTTACCATCGTTTCACGGATTAATATTCTTTCAGTTATGATAATCAGTCTAAGTTCGCCACAGAAAAAACAATTACTACAAATTATTCCTGAAGTTTCTGAATTTTGACTACAAATTCGAAGACGTATCCAAAAGGGCCTCTTAAAACTTTCCTGTCTTCTTCGAAAGCGGTTTGAATAAAGTAAACGTTGAAAATGAAGAAGCGATTTTTGGAAGTTTTACGAACATACTGACTACTGTGGGTGGAAGCTACTGTTAAACCTTTGTTGTTCTTTGGATTGCCCAGTTTGTCACACTTTCTGATTTACGGAAAGTTCTTTTTAACAGGGAGACGCAGTGGAACGTGGAAATGAGGGCCTATTGGATCATTTGAGGCGTAGTTTGCTTAGAAAACATTGCTGTTAACCGCAAGGTGTAAATGGTGACGTAAGCTCACCTTTATAAAACGCGATCGCTCAGCCATAAACACAAGAATTGAAAAACTATTGCAACTTCCCAACGCTAACAGAATCACCTAAAGCAGGTAATATTAATTGGATATGTTTCAAATATTCTTACACGCAAAAAATTGGTCCATTATTACCCTTTTAATTATCTTAGAATTTATAACATTATGCAACGTACATCTTAACCAGAACGGTACGTGTCGATCACAAAAGTGATGAGACGGCGTCTTTACGGCATTTTATTAGCGTGTCCTTATCTATGTAGTCCCGTGGGGGGGGGGGGGGGTGCTAGTCCCCCATCGGGACCCTCCCCAGGTGGCGGATCGGGGAATGCTTCCCAGATATGGGTGGTACCAGGGAAATGAAATACCCGGGGCGGACCAAAAACTAGCACCTGCGTTAGCAAGGCAAGCAGCCTGCCGAGTAGCTCCCGGGATATGGAGACATCCTCTACCAAGTGCCAACGGCCTCTTCCAGGGCGGATGAGCGGGTAAAGAACCAGGGAAATCTCTTGCCCTAGGAGGAGAAATAATCCTAAAGGCGGAGGAACTTGTAAATGGTCAACGGCATGAGAATGTGGGAGACAATGGGAAACTACCACATTAAAGATTCTAAAGGATTCCCTAGAAAGAGCATGGTGACGGTGCTTCAAGTAAAATGTTCCGGTGTAATGTCCCCTCATTCGGATCTCCGGGACGGTAATACATTGAAGCGTGGGAATGGGATACAGAGAAGGAAGAGAATGAGGATAGGAACATGGAATGTTAGAACTCTCCTGCAAGCGGGAAAATTAGAGAATTTGAAACAGGAGATGAAGATAAATAAGTTGGCCATTTTAAGAATATGTGAAGTTAGATGGGGTGGGAATGGAGAATTAGAAAGCGGAGAGTATCACTGTTATTATTCGGGAGAGGAGAGGAGTGGGAATTTAGGAGTAGCTATTGTAATTAGGAAAGCTATGAAGAATAAAGTAATGAAAGTGGAATGTATAAATTTTAGAATTATGTATATGAGACTAAAAGGAGAAAAGAAAGATATAGTTTTGATTCAGGTGTACATGCCGACATGCACTCGGATGAGGAAGTGGAGGGTCCTTATATTGTGCTGGAGGAAATTATAGACAAGGAAAAGAGAAATTCTTGTTTTATGATGATGGGGGACTGGAATTCAGTGGTTAGAGAGGGAAAGGATGAGGGAACGATTGGCAAGTATGGACTTGGTATGCGAAATGAGCGAAGAGAGAGGCTGGTAAGCTTCTGTAAGGAAAATGAATTGGTAATGGGAAACACTATTTTTGAAAACCACAAAAGAAGAAGGTATACTTGGACCTCTCCCTTTGAGGGACAGAGGTATCAGATTGACTATATACTAATCCAGAACAGATATTAGAATTGGTTAAAAATGCAAAAACTTATCCAGGAGCTGATGTTAATTCTGATCATAATCTTGTTGTAGCAGAAATAAAAATGAGACTGAAAAGAATTAAGAAAGCGAAGATAATAAAAAGGTTAAATACTGATGCTCTTAAATAGGAAGGACAAGGTAGAGAAATAGAAAAAATCTTTATAAATGAATGGGATAGAGGAAATATAAATGAAAGTGTGGATAAAAAATGGGTAAGGATGAAAGAGAGCCTGAAAAGGGCTGCTGCAAAAGTAATAGGATTTAAGAAAAGCAGTAGAATAAAGAAAGAATGGATGACTGAATCAATGCTACAGAAGATGAAAGTGAGAAGGAAGTGGAAAAACACAGACACTGAGGAGGGGAGAAGGAAATGCAGAAAATTAAATAATGAATTGAAAAGAGAAGTGGAGAAAACAAGAGAGAACTGCATGAAAAGTAACTATGAACAGATAGAGCAATTAGAAAGAGAGGTAAAATTTGACTTGATGTACAAAGAAGACGTACAGATATGCTTTTAAGGAAAAAGAAGAACAGCGGGGCTGGGAGTGGAAAACAAGGATGGAACGTTAGCCAGAGAGCCTCATGAAATACAGCAAAGATGGAAAGAATATGATGATGTATGATCTGCAACACCGTCAGAAGGATTTGGCATTAGAAGAAGAAGAGAAAGTCAGCAAGGAGGAGATGGGAGGCCATATCCTGGAGGGGGAGGTGGAGAAGGCTTTGGTGGAGATGAAGAACAAGAAAGCATGTGGGATCGATGAGTTACCTGAAGAAATTCTGAAAAGTTTGAAAGATGAGGGAAGAAGAGAAATACTAAATTTCTGCAATGAAATATATGAAAGACGAGAATGGCCAAAAGACTTTTTAACAACAGTGTTGATACCAATTGAAAAGAAAAAGAATGCAGTAAAATGTGAAGAGTTCAGAACCATTAATCTCTTATGCCACGCTGCAAAGATATTACTAAGAGTGCTAAATAGACGAATATCTAGCAAACTGTCCATGTCAATTGCTGAAGAACAGTTTGGATTTTAAAAAGGAAGCAGTGCAGGAGAAGTTATTGGTTTGCTGAGAACAATAGGAGAAAGATACATTGAAAGGGAAAGAGATTGTTACATGGTTTTCGTAGACCTGAAAAGGTTTTTGACAGAGTACAATGGGTGAAGTTAATGACGATTCTAAAAAATAAAGGTATTGATTGGAAGGAAAGAAGGCTAATTAGTAAATTGTACATCGAGCAAGGAGTGAGAGTGGGGAATGATTTTACAGAAGAGGGAAAGATTGGAAGAGGTGTAAGACAGGGATGTTGTTTGTCACCCACATTACTTAACATATATTTGGAGGAAATTATGAAAAGAAGTTTAAGAGGTAAAGGAGGTGTATGCATGGGTGGACGTTGGATTACCTGCATAAGGTTTGCTGATGACATGGTTTTGCTGGCAGAAAGTGTCAAGATACTCAGAAGAATGTTAGAGACTTTAGACAAAGGGTGTGAGGAATTCGGAATGAGAATCAATAGGAATAAAACTAAATGTATGATGGTGGGAAAGAGTAAGAAAGAAATGATAACGCTGCAAGGAGAAATAATTGAACAAGTGGAGTCCTCTAAATATCTCTGGAGTATTGTGAGTGGTGATATGAGCTGCAAGAAGAAGGTAAAAAGTAGAATAGCAAAGGCAAAGGAAGCTTTCAATAGAAATAAAAATTTAATATGCGGAAGGCTGGAGAAAACCCTGAGGAAAAAATTAGCTAAATGTTTTGTATGAAGCATAGGACTGTATGAAACAGAAACATGGACGCAACGCAAAGAAGATCTAAAGAGGTTGGAAGCTTTTGAAATGTGGGTATGGAGAAGGATGGAGAAAATAAGTTGTGAGGACAAGTAAGGAATGAGGAAGTGCTGAAACGAATAGGAGAGAAAAGGTCACTCATAAAAACGATAAGAAACAGAAAAAATAACTGGATTGGGCATGTGCTGAGGAACGAATGCCTGCTTAAAACTGCTCTGGAGGGGACTGCAAACGGAGAGAAGAGAAGAGGTCGGCGAAGGATGAAAATGATGGATGATATAATGATAAACGGGAGATATATAGAAACTAAGAGAATGGTGGAACAGAGGGAGGCGTGGAGGGCTGTCACTGTCCGTGGACCTGCTGTATAGCAGAGAATCCTTGATGATGATCTACGTTGTCTTTATTAGTCCCATAAGCCGGTGGAAGTTATATTTTATGACATGTTGTTCTAGGTTGAAGTTTAGCACATTGACAAATAGGTTGATGTGAAACGAAGAGAGGAAGCCTAAATTTTGCTGTTAACATGATCATTACAAGTATAACCTTCATCATCACTTGATAAAAGTTTTGACGTTATTATCAAGTGGTGCATCATAGCATATTTTGTCGATTTTCGGGAGATGGGACTACATGTGTCTACTTTTTCTTTTTTTTTAGTGTTCATACCACTAACTGTAAAAATCCTTGGGCTACGATTAGTGTTGCCCAAATGCAAGAACAAGACGAGACTTGGCCAGTCTTGGTCTTGGTCTTGCATCAATACACCTGGTCTTGGTCTTGGTCTTGCAAAAATGCAAGACCAAGACCAAGACTGCAAGACCAAGACCGATTTTGGGCAACACTAGCTACGATATTCAGATATGCTCTTCGAGAAACTAGTTTCCGAATTATATACATATATATTTAATTTAACGAATAGAATTTATCTGTACAGGATATGGAGACCTCTATAAACTAGTCTCTATGGTACTTCACGAAATGGTCAAGCTCTGTGAATATTTTCAACCATTCCGTCGTGGTACCATTCCAAAGAACCTGCCACAATTGTCTATAAGCATTCCTACAAGAATTTTACTCTTTACTTCATTTATATTTATGAATAAAATTAATTACATTGTGAACAGATAATAGATACTTACAGGGATGTATATAAATTATGATAACCACGATAAATCACAATGTAAAGGAGGACATTAAGAAACGAGAAATTGTATTAATGTCAATGGTTCAATTTGAATATTTTGGTATAAATCAACTTTACGCCCACATTTCAAAAAAGCAAAATACACATTTATCCTGCTGTTATTTTTTTATGACAACACTGAGATAGTTATCTTCTGAGCCGGTGTTTACTGTCTAATCTGGCGTGTAGATAAGTTGACTCCAATCCTGCATTTTTTGCGTCTACATCCCTATTCTGATGCAGCCTTACTAAAGCTAAAGGTCTAACACCAATTGGAATATAGAATACCACAACTAGTAACTTTTGTTTGTAAAGTATCTATAGCCATTCTGGTCATGCGAGTCTACAGATATTTCTATTATTATTACCAGGTTTCGACGAATTATAAACTTTTCATGTCAGATAACGATATGAATACAACATTAATTAAAACCATCGTAGGTCTTCTTCTTCACCATCTTCTCCCAACATTTTTGGGTCGGCTGCCAGAGTTTTACTCATCGTTGGCATGGGCAAATTAGGAGCTTTGTTTTAACGGTTATATGTCCCTACTGATTCCAAGCATTTTATACCTACTGCCAGATCGCACTATATATGAATGGGAGAAGTGTTGCCATCTGTTTGAGAAAAGTTTAACTATGTTCTGTGTGTTATAATTTTTTTAAAGTGAAACTTTTTTTCCATCGCCTCAAATTTTTTCGTCTATCTATCGCATGTCGCATTACAGCCGGCCAGGCGCATGCGCGTAGGTATTACGTGACCTAGTGCGGAGGCTGAAGCTTCATGTCCGTTAACACTCAGTTGAGATCTGTCTGTCGTCAACTACAGTTGAACTGAAGCAAGGTAATCGGCAACTGACGGGTGCTTTCTAATCTTCTGTTCCGAAAACAGGAAGTGTTATTTTTTCGTCCATCTATCGCATGTCGCATTACAGTCGGCCGCGGAGTGGGGATAAAGTGAAAGGCGCTCGGCAGAGCAGCCAAGGCCAATATGGCGGCGCCCATAGCTCGCATTAGTTGAGCCGTTTAGCATTTACATTCTCACTTATTCGTACAAGTGTGTTTTGATCAGTGTATTGATGTAAATGTTCTTATTCATTTGATCGTGATGGCTAACGATACAGATAGTGAGTCAAATAAACCGGTCAACGAGGGAAAAACCAAGAAAAGTGCGAAAGTATCTGACGATGAATTAATTTTACGCCGTAAGAGACAGAATGCGAGAGAGTTATAGGGAAAGGAAAAAGGCTCTTGGGGAGTTAGTTTAAATTTTATAGTAAATTTAATAGAATTATTAGAACTTTCTGCCGGTGAGGACATAATCATGAATTGTGATGATCCCGTACTTGTTCGAAAATATTTAAACGCGTTCGACACCGGTTGATGCCGGTGGACTGCCACATAAAATAATTTTTGTTAATAATTTACTGTATGTCATAAGAAAAAATATTGACGTTTCGGACGGAATCGCTAACGGTAATGTAGGAAAGTGATGCATCTTGAATTTGACGATACTAAATTAATTAGAGTATGGTTACTATTTCCGGACAAACATGTGGCGAAAAAAATCCGACAAAAATTTGCTCATCGCATCGAGGAATTGAACATTGATAGATACTCCATGCCAATTAAGTTAGTAACAACTTCGTCACCGATCAGGATTCATAACAGAAATACAGTAGTAAAACGAACACATTTTCCATTATCAGCTTTCAACGCATCAACGATTCATAAAGCGCAAGGAGGAACATACGATGAAGTCGTTTACTATTATGAAAAAGGCCATACTCAAGACTTAGTTTACGTAGCTCTTAGTCGCGTCACTAGTTTAAACGGCCTTTACTTTACATCGTATCGGAAGATGGCAATTTTTTTTTTTATCACAGTGGACATCGAGTTATTAACAAATACATGATTTAAGAATAGAATTGCAGCGACTTTCGTTGAATCCACATATTACTATTGCCGATGCAATCTCGAATTTTATTATGAGCCAACGGGGTTTCTCGATGGTAACATTCAATGTACAAACTTTACGAGCTCATTCAGAAGATGTTTCTACATTACTGACAAAATCAATCAACATCCTTGTTTTACCCGAAACTAATTTAAACAATGCTGAGGAAATAAATATTCCCAATTACTATTGTGTGAGTCGACAGAAACATATTAATTTTCGATATGATGGAGTAGCTATATTACAAAACAATGACAATTCATTGAAAGTTCAATCGGAAATGCAAGTATACATAAATAACATGAGTATTAGTCAAGCAACTACATCCGAGTCTTTTTATGCAGCTTTTTGTCAACTTGATGATAACAGAAAACTTGTAATCGCGCCAATTTATATTAAAGTAAATCAAAAAATAGATGATATCATAGATTTGCTAGGTTTAAATCTTGCTCCATTTGCTACGTCTTCGGCACAAATTTTCCGTTCACGAGAAATATATTCGCTAATGCCTATTATTTTATCTGGTGATTTCAATACAGATTTTAAGAAAGAGGAATCTGCTCCACTTACTGAATACTTGAGAGAAGTATTCAATCTTGAAATGAAAAATGATATAAATATACCAATCACGAGGTACGGTACTACAATCGATGCGGTTTTTTCTAGATTCATTGAAAAATAGAATGTAAGACATTGTTTACTTATTTTAGTTACCATAAAATGTTAATTAAATTTATAAACTATGAGACTCGAGGTGAAGATGAAGTTATTGATAGAAGTTCAAAATGATTCAATGATTTAAATAAATAGTTTTTAATATGCGTCTATCATCTAAATGGTTATATTTATTATGTATACGTAGATTGAAATTAAAATTTATAGTTGGATATCTTGTTTACTATTGATTTCCCATTATCGTTCCCATTTTCCAGTTATTAAGTTAAGATTAAGAACGCAACTTTAATACCATAAATTGAATAATTTTCGGGAAATTTTCAGTTAAATGCTTAAAAAGTTTCAATTGCTTAGTGGTTTCATAAAACCACACAGTTGTTTTTATTTATTTATTTTAAACTAGCTGTTACCCGCGACTTCGTACGAGTGGACTTGGAGTTTCAATTCCAGAATTGGATATAGAAAACTGTTAGTAACGTAAGATTTGTCCCAAACAACACCGAGTCGACATAATATGATGGAAAGCCATCATTATATCATCCTATCATCTAATCTGTCTCATGAAGAGAATCAATTTACAACATATTTAAAAACAGAAAAGTAAGCGAAGGTGCGGGGATGTGTGTGTGTGTGTGTGGAGGGGGGGGGGGGGGGGGGTTAACTGATGGCAGCTTTATTTCAGCTTGGTTTTTTCTTCTTTATTCAACATGAGCATCTGAATCATATAATCTAATAGCAGCACATTGTCTTCTAGACCTGCACCTTAGGCCAGGTTTACGTCCGTAAGGCATGTCAAAAAGGAAGACAAATTGGTGCCAGAAACTTTTATACAGACACAAATGAATAGTACAGTGCAGAGCAAATTGACTTCTATACTATATAATAAGTTTTGTTTCTTATCGAAATCTATTAATAAATCAAACACTAACAGATTGCGTGACTGAGCAACCAACGTAACATTACAGACTAACACACGAATCTGTCTGTCTTTCATCATTCGATAAGTTCTTAAAATTTCGTGACTAAAACTGTTATTCATGCCGAAAAAATGTCCTGTGTCCTTCCTACACTATTTCAGTGTTAAATTCCATCAATATTGATATAGCCATTTAGTCGTCAAAACGTAACAAAAAGACAGAAACTTACTTCAACATTTATAATATAATAGCTGGTACCCACAACTTCGTTCGTGATTGTAAAGTATTCATATTGACAGCTGTAGACATCTAACCACCATAGTGCACGATGGGAGACTCGATACTATTACCACACACAAATACCAGTCTTCTGCGCTATGAAGTTCCGGCACCAAAGTAAAATTTACGGATACACACAAGTCTTTGGATGAAATACGAAGATATTCATGATCGACCAATTTCGAACACCATATCTCACACACTCCCACAGTTACCGAATTTCGGCCAACGTTGTGATCAATGGGTGACTCTGTGTTACTACCACACAAAAAGGCCGGTAATTTGCGATTGATAGTTTTCACTTAAAAGTGATACAACGTGACACATGCGTCTTTGGCAGAAATATGAAATTGCCGCAGGTCGACCATTTTATCCCCCATTTCTCCCACACCCCCATAACTACCGACATCTAACAACCATAGTGCACTACATGAGATACAATTCTACTACCATACACAAACACCAATGTTCTATGCTATGTAGTTTTGGCAGAAAAGTGACATATGCGGAGACAGTCGAAATACGAAAATATCCTTGGTCGGCCACTTACAACCACCATATCTACCACAGTACCACAGTTTCTGAAATTCGGCCGCTGTTGTGATCGAAAGGTGACTCTGTGCTACTACTACACACAAACGCCAGTTATCTGTGATCTATACTTTTCGCTGAAAAGTGATACACCATGACACTTTTGTCTTTGGCAGGAGTATGAAATTGCCACAGGTCGATCACTTTCAACCCCCATATCTCCCACACCCCCATAGCTACCGACATCTAACAACCATAGTGCAGTACATGAGATACGATTCTACTACCAAACACAAACACCAATGCTCTATGCTATGTAGTTGTGGCAGAAAAGTGACATATGCGGAGACAGTCGAAATACGAAAATATCCTTGGTCGGCCACTTACAACCACCATATCTACCACAGTACCACAGTTTCTGAAATTCGGCCGCTGTTGTGATCGAAAGGTGACTCTGTGCTACTACTACACACAAACGCCAGTTATCTGTGATCTATACTTTTCGCTGAAAAGTGATACACCATGACACTTTTGTCTTTGGCAGGAGTATGAAATTGCCACAGGTCGATCACTTTCAACCCCCATATCTCCCACACCCCCATAGCTACCGACATCTAACAACCATAGTGCACGACAGGAAAGACGATTCTACTACCACACACAAATACCAAAGGTCTATGTTATGTAGTTGTGGCAGGAAAGAGAAGTATACGGAGATACAAATTTTTGGTCGAAATATGAAAACGCCCTGCACTGACCAACTTTAATCATTATATCTCCCACATCCCCACAGCTATCGGCATTCGGCGAACGTTGTGCACGACAGGAAACTCCATGCTACTTCCACCAACAAACATCAGTGATCTGTGCAAGGTAGTGGTGGCTGAAAAGTGAAATATATGAAAAAACACGTCTATTTTTATATATATATAAGATATAAGATGTGCAGTTTACGAGGCGGAGATTAGGACCTTCCTGTCATTTGCCTTGATGGCTGCGGAAAACAGCCTGAAAACCTCAGTCAGGACGGCGGGTACGCAGATGCCTGGTCTCGAGACTAGCCTGGCTGTACATCCCCGAGCAGTATCGGCGCCTCAACGCATTCAACCAGACGGACGGAATAAAACCAAAGATTCACTGAAATGTCCTGAAATTAGCCCCTCTCGTTCAAACAGAAACAGAGGATGATCGAGACTCATTTTGAGTGTGATATGTGTTAGCGTGCTCCAGAAAGAGAGTGAGAGCGGCATTCCTTTCTCTCACTGGACAGATTTGAGGTCCGAGTCGTGACCCGGACGTAAGGATCACGCGAGCGTTGCTACACAGCCAGGGCGCTCTCGTTAATAAACTCCCGCATACCACAGGGCGGGGGCGGTCGCTGTCCATATCGAGGCGTATCCACTGTGCAGTGTTACAAAATAACTACCTTTGCCCAGGGTAAATTAGAAGAAATCAAGAGAACGATATGTATCTAGAACCGCTAAGCATTAAGCTAAGCTTAGTATTCAAACCGAAAGTTGACAGGACTCTCCCCAAGGAGACATACTTAGCCTGTGTTGCATATCCTTTGATTTATTGGTCGTATAATATTTACTGTACTCAAATAAAGAATCTAGTATTAATACGAACTTTATTGCCGTTCATATGTCTTTCTCCCTTCGGAACAACATTTGAGAGCTCTAGTATCCGAAAATGCCAGGTTCTTCTTCAGCAATGGTTAGTATTCGTAGCAGCAACTCATATACCCGATCTACGCTGTTCAAACCTCGCTGTATTTGCTCTTCACCATGGTAACCCAAACTTTTTTTCTCTCTCTAAGGGCTATCGTTATTCAACTGTCAAAAAAACAAAATATAATTTTTTTCGTAATCAATTGTTACTATTAAATCCTAGTTCAATCCAAAAACTATTTCTGTTGTGTCACACCTGGGAGAGTGGCCAGTTCCTTTCCTCTTCACCTAACCTAAACCGGTACTCCTGCCGGTGAAATGGTACCTACAGTGTAACGAGTAATCCGAAGCACAGATTTCTGACGTACTCCACATTACACAACGAGCTGTTGCAGAGATAAAGGTTAGGTTAAGAGCCTACGGAAATCCCCGCTGAGACAGAGATTCGGTGACCATCGATGTCCGGTCAGACGCCTTAACCACTGAGCCAGAAATCCGTTCCGGTAGGCATTAGCCTATCAATTTTTCTGATTCTAATATTGTTAGACACATTTTTTAAAAAAATGGCATTTATCTTTCTCCGCAAGATACGTTAAACCACCATACCCATGGGTATTTTCTTTTTATATATGCTTTATCTGCATGGCTACCTGAGATTTATACTGTTCTTTAGGATTAAAACGCTACTGGAGGACTGTGTTCCAAACGGATTAGGATCTCAGTATACTAGGTGAGCGCCAAATTCCCAAAATAATTTTAAAATACATCTTGCATGTGACAATAATTTATAGTATTTGGACTCACCAGAATTTCAAATATTTTTTTTCTAATGTAGTTACTTAGAATATATTAATAACACATATTGTTCACTTTGAGATAACAACAATTTTTATATTATAACCTCGTCTTAGAAAATACACTTTAAATTTATAAAATGTTGCTAGAATGACAAAAATTCTACTAAGATATGTCTAATTTAGCTTCCTGGTATAATTAGACATTTGCACATCGCTGTAAAAAATTATTCACTCTTGAGCTATACTTAAGTAGATTATACAAAACTAATAACGAACATGTCGCTAAAGCATGGTGAATGAGCGGTAACGCTCTTACCTCGCGTTCGCGAGGACGCAGGTTCGAATCCCCTTCCGGCCATCCAGATTTAGCTTCTAGTCGGTTTCTTGGAATCATTCGAGACGTATGATGGGATAGTTCCTTCAAAAGGCCATGGCCGATTTTTTTCCCTTTCCTTGCTCTACCACCAGTCTTTTCCCACTTGCAATGACCTCGAAGTCCACCAGGCCAAAACCGTAAGAAAAAAATCTCCAACAGACATCGATAATAGTAGGAACTTTGACTAGACATACAGTACGTAAGTTAAGCTTTCCTAATGGAGTTCAGTGCTAATTACCATAACTTCTAGTAGACGAGGGCATATTGGCGCTGCATTATGATTTCTTTTTTAATCGTAGACATTCAAAAGGTAAAAATGTCTGAGACATTTCCAGGATTAATGTAAAAGACCGGATGATGACGACAAAATATGTATTACTAGAGTATTGCAGACCAAATACAACCAAAAACGTCCTTCAACCACATAAAACGTATTTGGTATCTATTGTTTTGTATGTACTTTAATTTTCTGAAACGATTTTTGGATAGCATAGTAAGGACAACGCAAGACGACTAAAAACCTAATTAAAGGACTGATAACAGAAAGAAAGAAAATTGAAGCATTTGAAATGCGGTGCTACAGAAGAATGATTAAAATTAGGTGAACAGTCAAAGTAAGAAATGAACGAGTTTTGGAAATGATGGGTGAGAAAAGAAGTTTATGGAAGAAGCTTACAGAAAGAAGAGACAGGCTGGTAGGTCATATTTTGAGACATGCTCGATTGGTTAATTTGTTAGAGGAGAGAACAGTCGAAGGTAAGAACTGTAGAGAAAGACAGAAATTAGAATATATGAAGCAGATAATTGAGGACGTGGGCTGTGAGGGGTATGTAGAAATGAAGAGGTTAGCACAGGATAGGAAGGGATGGAGGATTGCATCAAACCAGTCAAAATACTAACGACAGCAAAAAAACAGCAAACAATGTCGTTGAATTTGAAGACACTTACACTCCACGCAGAATACATTTTTTCGATTACAGATAATTTATTGCAATCCTCGATCTTACAACTTTCCTCTTATTCAGCTATTTATCATTCATTATTACGAGTTTTCACAAAGAGGTCTTTAGCAGCGACATATACGAAGTAGTGCAGTAACAGTATCTAACGAAACCGGTAAATTTTCCGCTGTAGTTTAAATAATATCGCAGAATCAATGAGGTTTTTCTTTTCCAATAAATACCAGACTTGTCGGAATTAGTGCTTTAGATAAACATAGGAGGGAAAAACACACACACACATCCTTCACACATATATAATCAACATTTTCCTTGCATTCTACCCTCTATCAGAAACAATACTTGTAGGAATTAGGCTTTAGATCAACACAGGAAGATAAATTTAATGCATTCAAATAAGTCTCAGTGCTAGTAAGTCAACATTACTTTCTCTTCTGCACAGTGGATTCGTAACCAGTTATCCCAAGTTACTTAAAAACCTCCTTCACACTTATGTAAATAACAGTCGTCTTGCATCCTACAGTCTATCAGAAACAATACAACAATCGACTTTCTTCGCCCCCTCCATCATAATTGAGAATCAGGGGTGTTGACTTGCGGAAACCTTGAAGGGCATGGGCAATCTTTCCACAGACTTTTTTTTTACTTATGGCTTTACGCCTTGTCGAGGTCATTAGAGGCGGGATGGGACTGTGGACTAGGAAGGGAAGGAATTCAACCATGGCCTTTCGAAGGAAGCATCCCGGCATCCGTCTGGAGTGATTAGGGGAAACCATAGAAAACCCAATTCTGGATGCCCGGACGGGGATTCGAACCGGCGCCCTCGCGAATGCCAGGCCAGAGCGTTAACCACTCACCCACCACGCTCGGTCCCACCGAGTGTATCCGTGTTTTTACTACTAACTGCTCTGCTCTCACGTATTCCAGGAGACGGTTGACGCGTATTTTAGCTTCGTGGGAAAC
Organism: Vandiemenella viatica; assembly: GCA_031002005.1. NCBI lineage: Eukaryota > Metazoa > Arthropoda > Insecta > Orthoptera > Morabidae > Vandiemenella > Vandiemenella viatica. Next base: position 220,584,898 of record CM061919.1, on the reverse strand, counting down.
TGTTTTGTTGACGGCACTGTGAAGAGTTATGCGTCATGTTCAGTGGCTGTTGCCGCCACACCGTCTGCCGCCGTCGGGGTCAGAGAACCCTGGACGCTCGTTCCTTATTCTGGACGGCAGCTCACCAAGGTCCCTCACAACAATCCGTCATTCCGTCTGGAAACTAACCAGGGTCAAAAAGACCAGCGCAAATGTTACAAGGGCCGCCCCCTCCTGACGGTTATCACGGGGTCGGAAACTGAGGTGACCAATCTCAAGGGCCGTAACAATAAGCAGGAAACAGCGATCACAGAACGTGGATCGGATATTTATTGCACATTACAGGGCATGGTTTCAACTAGTATGAGACATGAATACCAACTTCGTATCCAAATCAGATAATCTTAAGGTATAACAGATTACCTAAAGAAAAGAGTAACAATAATAATTACTCAGTGAAAGAAATTGGTAGCTATGGTACCGTTTAGAAAAAAAGGACAGCAATAAGATCGGACGAGTGTGATGAAAAACGTTGGTGTGTTCGCTTTGAGTTTTAAAAGTTGCTGCTAACAAAGAATCTGCTAATTATTCGGATCTTTAAGTACTAGATACCGTATCAATAAAAGAGAATGAAGTCATAGAAGTGTTACTATTAGTGTTGTAGAAAAACGGTTTTTTTCTGACTTGAAAAAAACATAAAAAAACTGTGAGAAAAAAACACGTTTTTTTCTGAGACATGTTTTTTTCATAACTAGTAAATTTCAAATTTTAAGGCATTTATCGTTTAATACGCTGTTTTAGAGTTTATACTAAGTACTCATCTTAATTTTTAAATCTGCTATATTTTTCTGGTTCAGTAGAAAAAAAAATACAAAAATATTGGAAACATTGACTGAAGTTTTCTTTTACGAACGGGGACTTCCCGAAAAGGCTAGGTTGCGTGAGAAGGAATCCCCGTTGTTTGGATTGATACTCACTATTTGAACTAGTGCTGCCAGCCCTACAAATTTATCTGTTAACCTACGGATCTTTTCAAAAAATTGGGAATTTAAAATTTATCTAAGGTTTTTTCCTCTTTTTATTACTTATTGTGCTTTCCTTGTATTCGTACACTTGTTAAACTCTCGGCGTATATAGATACTGAGTCATTAAATTGTCAGTAATTATGAATCGTTTCCTTGCAACTGTTGGCGTAAACCAACGATTGAAAAAGAAATGAAGCTCCTATTTTGTATGATAATAGATTTAAATTCAAACTTAAAAGACCGTAATACAGAACTATCGGCGCAGTCTTTATGCACAGTGTGTACTTTGCTCACAATTTAAAATTGTAATTTCAAAAGCTTTTGCGTACAATACAACCAGTAAAAGAAAATGTAACTATTTCTGAAGTATGGATCTAGAGGAGACAGAAGAAGAAACAGAAAATTCCGACTCCGACCGAACTAGTGTTGGTAGTACTGATACTAGTGAATGTGGTACCGACATAGAGGATGAATAAAAAATTGTTACCTATATAGATAAATTTATGAATCATCATGTAAGACATTATATGATTTAATGAGATTTAAAACACACATGTAAAATGTAAGTTCCGTAAATAAAACTATAATTTACCAAATTTATTGTTTTCTGAAAAAAAAAAACAAGGGTGCTAGGTTTTTTTTCAAAAATCTTAAAAAAAAACACTTTTTTTTCAATTTGCAACACTATTTACTATTTATTTAAAATATGAAAGACTAAACCAACATGAATTAAGCTGAAAGTTCATTCATTCACGAGTTCAAAACGATCTTGTATCCCAGCTCCGACACTAAAGAAGAACATTTAAAAATACAGCATTAAAAAAGGAGTATAATCATAGAAAATACGACATGCATATATTAAATAAAATACTATAACCTGTCTGCGGTTTCAGGCTACGCTTTTGATACGTATCCCAATTCGTGAAAAAAAAAATGTATTTGTATGTTGGCAGTAACATGTGACACTTTTATCTGAGCTAGTATCCTCCTGTGGAATAGTTTCGGTTGTTTTTGAAACTGAGGTTTATGAATTAAACACATGATTATTCTTTCACCTATTGCCTCAATCTACTGTGGTTTTCGTAATAAGATAAACTGTATATGTTTAATTGACATAACGCTTTAACAAAATTTTGGTAATTTCTAAACATCGGTGGCAAAGTATGTAAATGAAGACACATTTTACTTATTTGACTTTTTTATGGCTTTACGCCTCGTCGACGTCGATGTCATTACAGGCGGGATGAGGCTGGGGACAAGGAACAGGAAGAAATTCGGCCATGACCTTTTGAAGGAAGCATCCCGGCATTCGCCTAGAGTGATTTGGGAAAATCATAGAAAACCCAAATCTGGACGCCCGGACGGGGATTCGAACCGGCGTCCTCCCGAATGCGACACATTTAAATTGTAAATTTCGTATGAATAACTGTCACAAATGTATGATAAATTAGGGATCCATTTTTAGGTGGTGAACTTTTTACAGTTTCTATTTAACATAATTTTCTTGGATAACACTGCGACGAAAGTAGTTTGTGGAAAATGAAGAGTTTGATCGTTTTTATCAACATTGTTTGAAATTTTTCTTGTTATCCGTTCACCCACCAATCTCGGTCTGAAAATCATACCAAAAATTCAGTTGTATAAAGAAATAAGATAAACACTGCAAGTAATCTCCACACCTACCAGATAATATTAACCAAGTTATCAGACGAAACTCCTCTAGAAAATCTCTGTAGTTGTGTAAGGCCTAGGCCTTTTAAAAGTTGACTCAATGATTTCGTTTCGTTTCAAAGACCTAGTGACAGAACTTCTAACTAGCTGCGCAATGCTCCTCTTTCGTAACCACCTAACCTACAAGGTAAAGGAGACCTACAGTTTAACTCACCAGTTCGAACCACGGAGCGTCCTAGTGTGTGGGTGAAAGGAGATGACCAAGGCTATAAAACAGCACTTGATTTAAGATATGACGCAAAGTTTCAAGCTGAAGGAAACAGGCTCAAATAACTTATCGAGGAATGTGCTGAAAAATTTAACTAAAACAATAAAAGAATTTAAAGTAATAATTCACCTAATTCGAAAGCAAGTGAGTAGGGCCAGCAGCCACTGGCGCATAATCTGCATTTAAATAATGATGCTGTCAACCGTGATAAATATTTGTCAATAACGAAAAGTTGTTTAGCAGATAATTATTGTTAGACTGACATATAGGTACTGAAATCTGTTTATTTGTAAACACCATGGATGCTACCTGCGAAATCTGATAAATACAATCACCGTAACCGTATTAAAAAAATCCGTAACAAACAAGCAAGACATATGGTGTGCTCAAACATGAAAGCCCGTTTACAGCATGAAATTCAAATATTGCGCTCTTGCATTTTATTTCCTCCTTTCTGACGTGTATGGAGAAAGTAAATATTCGAAATATGCGTTAACTATTCGGCAGTGTTTAGGAGAGCCGTTAACACAGATAACCGCCGGTAACTGATGGGTAAGCGCTGCAATTATTACCGCCGTTAGCAAGCTGCTCTGAGGGTCCCAGGGGGACTGGAGTCCAGTGAAAGTCTAGACAATAGATGAGAAGTCGCTTCCAGAAGGCTTCAGCGCTGACGTGATTGCCACGCCCCGTGTCTGGCTGATGCGCGAAGTGTCATTCACCTCCCATACACTAACAGCTGTCACGCCAACAACTCCTTCCGTTTATGAGTGCAATGAAATACTTCGCCCACCAACAAAGGAGATAAGATTAGAGAAACTAGATGCCATACTGATGCTACTTTCCTCCCTCGTGCTATTCGGGACTGGAATGCACAGAGATATTTTTGGTGCAAAGCATCATTTGCACCGACAATTCTGTGATTTGCAGAGTACAGATGTAGATACTCTATGATGGTAATATTTACGATTTTCCGAATTGAAAATGTTATAAACCTGTGACTTGTGTTTTATGGATTTCATTACAGCTTATGACAAAATCAGACTGCAAGGTGTTTCACAAATTTTAAAAGAAAGAGAGATACTTGTGCAAATAATAATTGTACTTAAAGATCGAAAAACTAATTGTAACCCTCAAATCAAGGTTAACTATAAATTACGTAAAGAAATATCTCTGACATCATGGGTGAGACGGAAAGATTCTCGAAGTCCTACTACATTTCGTTTAATTACAAACAAAACAGTAAAAAGCTTACCACATAAATTTGAATATAAAATGGGTAATAAATAGGCCTTTCAAAACAGTTTGTTTAGCTGATGACATATTTTAATGTCATAGGAAAAAATAATTGTCAAAGGGATTTATGAACATGTTTGATGGTTTCAAAGTATGACTCAGCAAACAGCTCATCCTGCTGTTTACATAACACCATTTTGTAGCAGAAGAAAGAAAACAATAAAAACCACACGCTGCTGTGTCTTCGAGTCATGGTCAATTCCGAATTGCATGAGGCATCTGTCTTCGAATGGAAACGGAAGCACTTAAGATCTACTCCTAGCACGAAACATGCGCTGGAAGACTAAAGCTACAAGCGATACAACTAGAGACGCCTAAGTAGCTTTGTAGAAAACAGACGAAGTAATGTCATACACAGAAAGATGTTCAACAAATAATTTGCAAGCCGCCCTGAAAGTTTAGAAGCGACGTCGAGGTCAATAGAAGCAAAAAGGGACTGGGGCCAAGTAACGAGAAGGAATTCTGCCATGGCCTTTTGGATAAAACATCCCGGCACTCATCTGTAGCGATTTCGAGGAACCACGAAAAAACAAAATTTGGATGTGGGGATTCGAAGCTGCATCCTCCGAAATATGTTACGGCTCATCCACCCGCTCGGTCTCTTTCGCTGATAAAATTTGCAAAACATTTAGAAACCTTCTCCATGGAAAAAACATTTTTCACTTCCGATGATTTTTATTTTCTTTATCAATAATTTTTTCTTTGTCTATACAGTTCGGAGGAGTGGACTGCCGTGCGAATTGGTTTATTTACACTCCTGGAAATTGAAATAAGAACACCGTAAATTCATTGTCCCAAGAATGGGAAACTTTATATACACATTCCTGGGGTCAGGTACAACACATGATCACACAGACAGAACCATAGGCACATAGACACAGGCAACAGAGCATGCACAATGTCGGCAATAGTACCGTGTATATCCTCCTTTCGCAGCAATGCAGGCTGCAATTCTCCCATGGAGACGATCGTAGAGGTGCTGGATGTAGTCCTGTGGAACGGCATGCCAAGCCATTTCCACCTGGCGCCTCAGCTGGACCAGCGTTCGTGCTGAACGTGCAGACCGCATGAGACGACGTTTCATCCAGTCCCAAACATGGGGGACAGATCCGGAGATCTCGCTGGCCAGGGTAGTTGACTTACACCTTCTAGAGCACGTTGGGTGGCATGGGATACATGTGGACGTGCATTGTCCTGTTGGAACAGCATGTTCCCTTGCCGGTCTAGGAATGGTAGAACGATGGGTTCGATGACGATTTGAATGTACCGTGCACTGTTCAGTGTCCCCACGACGATCACCAGAGGTGTACGGCCAGTGTAGGAGATCGCTCCCCACACCATGATGCCGGGTGTTGGCCCTGTGTGCCTCGGTCGTATGCAGTCCTGATTGTGGCGCTCACCTGCACGGCGCCAAACACGCATACGACCATCATTGGCACCAAGGCAGAAGCGACTCTCATCACTGAAGACGACACGTCTCCATTCGTCCCTCCATACACGCCTGTCGCGACACCACTGGAGGCGGGCTGCACGATGTTGGGGCGTGAGCGGAAGACGACCTAACGGTGCGCGGGACCGTAGCCCAGCTTCATGGAGACGGTTGCGAATGGTCCTCTCTAATACCACAGGAGCAACAGTGTCCCTAATTTGCCGGGAAGTGGCGGTGCGGTCCCCTACGGCACTGCGTAGGATGCGACGGTCTTGGCGTGCGTCCGTGCGTCGCTGCTATCCGGACCCAGGTCGACGGGCACGTGCACCTTCCGCCGACCACTGGCGACAACATCGATGTACTGTGGAGACCTCGCGCCCCACATGTTGAGCAATTCGGCGGTACGTCCACCCGGCCTCCCACATGCCCACTATACGCCCTCGCTCAAAGTCCGTCAACTGCACATACGGTTCACGTACACGCTGTCGCGGCATGCTACCAGTGTTAAAGACTGAGATGGAGCTCCGTATGCCACGGCAAACTGGCTGACACTGACTGCGGCGGTGCCCAACCGCTGCGCAGTTAGCGCCCTTCGACGGCCAACACTGCTGTTCCTGGTGTGTCCGCTGTGCCATGCGTTTTATCATTGCTTGTACAACCCTCTCGTAGTGTCCGGAGCAAGAATGGTGGGTCTTACACACCGGCGTCAATGTGTTCTTATTTCAATTTCCAGGAGTGTATATACTATTATTAAGATTACTTCAGGAGACTATACTAATTAGATTTTTTAATTTGGCCAGAGTGCATTATCTTTTCTTCAACTTTCGGTACAATTTAGCCGAACGATACATGCAAATGACTGTTGCTCTATTTATAATGAATAAAACCATAAAAAATCGAATATTAAGACGAATTCAATAAGTAAATGAACACCCGTTCAGACCATAGGTTGTATATTCGCATTTAGAAGCTTATTCCTTTCATTTCAGTCTTTGAGAACGTTAATACATGCAAATGCTTTAAACTGATCATCCACTGAGAAAAAGTATAGTAAAAAAAGAAGTGATCAAGAGCCATGACGGAAGATGATCCACTAACCGGTAGTTGCTTCAGCCTCGTATCACTAAATAAGACGAATTTTTCCAGAAACCGCACTAAGATAACTAAGGACGAATTTTGTAATTATTTGTCACTAGAACTATGTAATGGCGACTTGTTTGAATAATTATTGCAATCCGGATGTTTCGATATGACCATTATTGCATCACTTAAACGATATGGGATTGCAAGTTTATGTTGCTAGCTAAATTCATTAATTAGAACGAATTTCGCAAATGGCAGAACGAAATTTTTTTTTTGTATCGTCACAAGTCGTTAGGTCATCAAGTACAAATATCTAAACACAAAGATTACATTTGAGTAGGCAGCAGAGAACTAATTACGTTTACTATCCCTGATACCTTTACCGATTCCGTCGACCAAAGATAAATCGAAACTGGTAACCATTTTAGTTAACAGAGGCGGCTGAAGGTGACTATGCTCTATCCCCACTCCGCGGCCCTTACTTACCTCGTCAAGAGTGCCCACTGGCAAATTTGTCATTCTGGACACAGCGGTCCTCTCGGAGGAAACATGACCTTCAACCGCCAGTTGAGGGTGAAAAGAGTATGGTAGTCAGACAGAATGGAAGGTGATATAACTAAGCGAAACTTCTGCGTAGTCAGAATAGATCGAAAAGCTAGAATAAATCGAAAATCATTATTACTCTTAATGAAAAATTATAGAGTTCTCAATATATATGAACGTTGCGTTAATGACAAGGCTTGCAACATGGAGACAAAACTCAAAACTGGGACCGCATTGAGGAAACAGAGAGGTACACGGACAGTGGTTGGTGGATAAGCTTCATTAGCTGACACACAGTGTGTATGAAACAACGAGTTCAAATTATACAAAGTACATTCAAATAAATTATACAAATTAGAGAATATGCTATAACATTAACTTAAATAACAACTACAAAATATTAGAAAGACTGTAGAGTAATCCTTATATGAATTTAATGATTCGAGATGTTTAAATAGGGAACTATAGAAGTTATAATACAAACTGTGACATGTAAGTAATATGAATAACCGTACCTTGAGGATTTGAAATGCTAAAAGTGTAAACTATTAATTATTACTCAATAAATGAACCTAGAACGTTTTGAATATTCTCGAGAGTCTTAATTATAGCACTGTGGATTTTAGGACCGGTACGTCACTGTTCCTTTGTCTATTGCTGGGTGTTGATCCGTCCTTTCTTGCCTCGCACTGCGCCCAGATACTAAGCTGATTACCTTGCGGTGGCCGCTTGACATTACAGCAAGCTGTCCCGTCTCTAAAGACCTCGCTGTTGAGAGACGTAAATACAATAAAAAAAAAAAAGCAAGCTGTCTACTGTTAACGGGTCAGCCGTAGATTGCAAGCGGACGCAAATTATTCAGCAGTTGCATGCCAAACGACAGGAACATCCCCACCGAGAAACATAATTTTATTGCTTTGAACCAGTATTTATATACTTGCAAAGGTGCACACGTTCCAGCACAGGGACGGGAAGGTCAGAAACACTATTAATTGCTTATTATGTAGATTCTTCAAGCTTGCACAAGCAATAACATAAACTTACCTCCTTGTTTAGGAACTTCTTGAAACCACATCTGTTGTCAATAGCAGAATCAAAGGAGATAATGTATTTCTTTTCATTCGTATTTTCTGGTGCTCGATATACCATTGTCTTAATCAGCTTGCGTAAAAGTTACAAACGATAGGATTTATTTGGATTTGCAATGGATATAATAACCATTTTTTCACTACAACTTGTCATTGGTGCTCAGTATTGAAACCAGGAAATACAGGACGCAATTAGAACACACCCATTAACAGCATCTGATAAGATATCAAACCATTATTTATACGTTTGAAGGAACTATGAACGGAAAGAAAAGAGAGAACAATGAAATTCGCAGTTGATGGAGGATAGTAAAGTTCAGAACAGATACACTAGGATGAAGAGAATGGCGGTAAGTAGACTCGAGTGGCGGAAATCTAGAAAGGAAATGTGATGTGAAGACCTGCGAAGAAGACTTAGTGTTACTAACGAGATCGAAACAGATCTGGCATCTAGCCGAGATTCAACTAATCAAATGTTTATTCCATCTGGTCGCGGAGAATCGTTTACCCAGCTTTAGAATAGAAGGGTCACCTGTTTGATGACTCGTGCCAACTACATGAAATATACAATCAGCAACTCGAGGTATTACTGTCGAATTTTTATGAACGGACACCTACGTTTTGCACGCTTAGTTTATTTTTGGCTTTACGCCTCGTCGATAGAAAACGGGGTCAAGGAACAGGAAGGAATTCGGCCATGACCTACAGAAGAAACCATCCTGTCATTTTCCACCGAGCTTGCTGAATGCTTAAAGATTTTGGTCCAAATCAGGGTTATTTAATGGGTGGTTGATTTGACAGTATATCGAAAATTAATAGCTTGTAAGCTCGTCTAAAATAATGGGTTGGACGTAGTGTTTGTTCTTGCAGTTCATTTCCTAGGTGTTGTTTAACTAAATATAATTGTTGTTAAATAACTCTCATAACCTTTATAATTATTAATTTTTTTAGCGATATCTCTGGGCAGAGAGTATAAGAAACTATCTACCTCGACTGAATATAAATAAACGAAAAGCAACTACAATAATAATTAATATGTTTATTTAAGTGTTTTCGCATTTAATTTCTTCACGGATGCTTAAGTAAATAGAACTCATAACCTCTACTACGTAGTAATATCTCTGCCATTGTTACTCCAGCAACAAAGGCTGGCTGTGTGACGTCACAGCGTGATAGACATGGCTGCACAATGACCAAGCTTAGCGTTTTGTTAGTATAGATAAATCTAATAAACGTGCTTTCTTACAAGCTTAAATTAATTTTTGTTCCACTAATACCTTTAAAATAACACTGCAAGTTTACTCCTGATCGGTTAAAATAGATTAGTATTTCTGCCCTCATATCAGCCAGTACATTTGGTTCTTCTCGCAGGCACTAAATGGAAGCGAGTCCCGTGGATTGTGGAGGCGCCTCGCGTGTCGTATTTTACGAGGGCGACCCGTACGTGCTGTAAAGGGCAGGTAGTGGGAGTCAAGGTGGCCGCTCAGAATTGTCTCCTCGTCCTACTTGACCTCAAAAAATACACCTTAGCTTGCAGTCTCACTTTTGTCGAATGTCAAGATTCTGCATCTCAGCCCTGTAACACTTAGCGAAAAGCGCGTCCCATCACAACTTGTATTGTACTGCCTACTCTGTCCTATGCATAACTTATTCACTTCGGTCGGTTAAGGACGTTGTTACTAAGATTCAGCGTATTTTGTCATAAACGGTTTGCAAATTCGGATAAATTTTAACTGAGAATACATTACATATTAAGAAATTTATTACTGTATTCCACGGTATTCTGTGTGAAGACCTTTTACCTTAAGTCTTTAACAACATCCGCAAAAATATCGACGATTCCAAGGTTTCCATTTTTCTAAATACACTCAGGCACAGAAACAATATAAATTTTTTATCACGCTGGCCATCGCGAGGTCTGCTATCCTTTCATTTTCAGTTACGCTAAGATGACGCATCATCGATTTCATTATCAGATTCCCAGTAAAACATATGGCTTTTATGAAGAGCAGAATTTAAAAGCAAAATCTGATACAAGTAATACTTAATTATGGTAATCATCATTTTAAGACTTACACCTATATCTTCATCCACTGACTGGTTTGGACACCAATAAATAAATCACTAGAGTGAAGGTTAAAATGCTTTAAAGGTTAGAGTAAGAAAAGTCGCATTTTCATATAATCACTGTTTGTTTTCAATAGTTATCGCTTCAATAGTTGTCAAATCAATTGATGAGAGGAAATACTATTTCAAGAACCAAACTCTTATTCTTTCAATGGATCCAATTTGTTTTTCTTAACTTCTTGTATCAGGAATTGCAGCATATTCTTTAGGCAGCTTGTATGTGACAATGATTTATTTTAAGTTTACGCTGATACCATACTAATATTATTTATTTCATTTGGTGAGAATGAAAGGTATTCGTATTTTTGTTTTACCGTCATCCAGTCTTCTGACTGATTTGATGCAGTCCTCCATTCCTTCCTATCTTGCACTAACCTATTCTACTCAACATACTTCTTACAACCCACGTCCTCAATTATCTGCTTTATATATTCTAATCTCTGTCTTCCTTTAGAGATCTTACCTTCGACTGCTCACTCACTCACTAACAAATTAATCAATCCCGC
>CM061919.1:220391756-220572886 GCA_031002005.1 Vandiemenella viatica | reverse complement strand
GGTGGAGATGTTCCTGTCGTTTGGCATGCAACTGCTGAATAATTTGCGTCCGCTTGCAATCTACGGCTGACCCGTTAACAGCAGACAGCTTTCTGTAATGTCAAGCGGCCACCGCAAGGTAATCAGCTTAGTATCTGGACGCAGTGCGAGACAACGCAGAACGGATCAACACCCAGCAATAGACAAAGGAACAGTGACGTACCGGTCCTAAAATCCACAATGCTATAATTAATACTCTCGAGAATATTCAGAATGTTCAAGGCTCATTTATTGAGTAAAAATTAATACTTACACTTTTAGAATTTCACAACCCCGAGGTACGATTATTCATATTAGTTACACGTCACAACTTGTATTATCATATATATTATTTCTATAAGGTATTTTTTTGTCACAAGCCTGTATCTTCCTTCATACTTAACCGAAATCAATGAATGAGGTGTCATTTTAAAGCTTATGGTCCTCACTTTGGGCACATCACATTATAAGAAAGGAATTTTCGGAATTCGATCCTTAAAGGGCAAAAATGTCAATATTTCTAAAATGCTGTTTTCTGTGTTACAAGTCAGTTATCTCCCTGGATATCGATCTGAAATCGTTTAATGAAGTATCATTTTAAAGATTAAGATTTCCGCTTTAGTGAAGTCATATATTAAGACAGAAATTTTTCGGAATTCGGCCCTTAAAGGGCAAAAGGATCAATATTTTTGCAATTCGTTATTGTGTCACGAGCGATTTATCTCCCTTAATATCTAACCGATATAAATAAATGAGATATCATATTAAAGAATAAGGTCTCCGCCATGGTAACATTATATTTTAAGAGAGGAATTTTTCGTAATTCGACCCTTAAAGGGCAAATATGTTAATTTTTCTAAAATTCGTTTTTTGTATCTCGAGCCATTTATCTCCCTGGATATCTAACAAAAATCTATAAATGAAGTAGGATTATAAGGGTAATGTCCCAGCTTTGTGAAATCATATTTTAAGAAATAATTGTTTTGTAATTCAACCATTAAAGGAAAAAAGTATAAATTTTTCTATAACGCATTTTTGTGTCACGAGCGATTTATCTCCCTTATTATCTAACCGATATAGATAAATGAGGTATATTAAATAATAAGGTCTCCGCCATGGTAACATTATATTTTTCGTAATTCGACCCTTAAAGGGCAAAAATGTTAATTTTTCTAAAATTCATTTTTTGTGTCTTAAGCAATTTATCTCATTGGATATCTAACCAAAATCGAAAAATCAAGTAAGATTATGAGGAGTAATGTCTCGGATTTGGTGACATCATATTTTAAGAAAGAATGTTTTTGGAATTCAACCCTTAAATGGAAAAAGTATAAATGCTTCTATAACGCATTTTTGTGTCACGTGGCATTTATCTCACTTGATATCCAACCGATATAGATAAATGAGGTATCATACTAAAGATTAAGGTCTCCGTCGTGGTAACATTATAATTTAAGATAGGAATTTTTCGTAATTCGACCCTTAAAGGGCAAAAATGTCAATTTTCTAAAATGTTTTTTTTGTGCCTCTAGCCATTTACCTCCCTGGATATACAACCAAAATCGATAAATGAAGTAGGAGTATGAAGAGTAATGACTCAGCTTTGGTGACATCATATTCAACCTCACTTTTCACAGAATTTTTTTTTTCGCGAAATTTTCGCATGGATGGTCTAGTAACTTCTATAGTTCCATATTTAAACATCTCGAATCATTAAATTCAAATAAGGATTACTCAACAGTCTTTCTAATATTTTGCAGTTGTTATTTAAGTTAATATTATAGTATATTGTCAAATTAGTATCATTTATTTCAAGGCTCTTTGTATAATTTGAACTCGTTGTTTCATACACACTGTGTGTCAGCTAATGAAACTTATCCACCAACCACTGTCCGTGTACCTCTCTGTTTCCTCAATGCGGTCCCAGTTTTGAGTTTTGTCTCCATGTTGCCAGCCTTGTCATTAACGCAACGTTCATATATTTTGGGAACTCTATAATTTTTCATTAAGGGTAATAATGATTATCGATCAGTTAAGCTTTTCGATCTATTCTGACTACGCAGAAGTTTCGCTTAGTTATATCACCTTCCATTCTGTCTGACTACCATACTCTTTTCACCCTCAACTGCCGGTTCAAGGTCATGTTTCCCTTTTCACTTCACCTTCCCATTCAGTTGCTTACGCCTCCGAGAGGACCGCTGTGTCCAGAATGGCAAATTTGCCAGTGGGCACTCTTGACCCTCCACGTGAAGGGCTAAGTAAGGGCCACGGAGTGGGGATAGAGCAAAGTGACCTTGAGCCGCCTCTGTTAACTAAAATCGTTAGCAGTTTCGATTTATCTTTGGTATATGGAATCGGTGAAGGTATCAGAGATAGTAAACGTAATTAGTTCTCTGCTGCCCACTCATATGTAATCTTTGTGTTTAGATATTTATACTCGATGACCTAATGATTTGTGACTATACTAAAAAAAAAATTTGTTCTGCCATTTGCGAAATTCGTTCTAATTAATGAATTTAGCAAGCAACATAAACTTGCAATCCCATATCGTTTAAGTGATGCAATAATGGTCATATCGAAACATCCGGATTGCAATAATTATTTAAACAAGTCGCCATTACATAGTTCTAGTGACAAATAATTACAAAATTCGTCCTTAGTTATCTTAGTGCGGTTTCTGGAAAAATTCGTCTTATTTAGTGATACGAGGCTGAAGCAACTACTGGTTAGTGGATCATCTTCCGTCATGGCTCTTGATCACTTCTTACTATACTTTTTCTCAGTGGATGATCAGTTTGAAGCATTTGCATGTATTAACGTTCTCAAAGACTGAAATGAAATGAATAAGCTTCTAAATACGAATATACAACCTATGGTCTGAACGGGTGTTCATTTACTTATTCAATTCGTCTTAATATTTGCTTTTTTATCATTTTATTCATTATAAATAGAGCAACAGTCATTTGCATGTATCGTTCACCTAAATTGTACCGGAAGTTGAAGAAACGATAATGTACGCTGGCCAAATTAAAAAAATCTAATCTCCTGAAGTAATCTTAATAATAGTATATGAATAAGCCAATTCGCACGGCAGTCCACTCCTCCTAACTGTATAGACAAGGAAAAAATTATTGATAAAGAAAATAAAAATCATCGGAAGTGAAAAAAAAATTTTCCATAGAGAAGGTTTCTAAATGTTTTGCAAATTTTATCAGCGAAAGAGACCGAGCGGGTGGATGAGCCGTAACATATTTCGGAGGATGCAGCTTCGAATCCCCACATCCAAATTTTGTTTTTTCGTGGTTCCTCGAAATCGCTACAGATGAGTGCCGGGGCCATGGCAGGATTCCTTCTCGTTACTTGTCCCCAGCCCCTTTTTGCTTCTATTGACCTCGACGTCGTTTCTAAACTTTCAGGGTGGCTTGCAAATTATTTGTTGAACATCTTTCTGTGTATGACATTACTTCGTCTGTTTTCTACAAAGCTACTTAGGCGTCTCTAGTCGTATCGCTTGTAGTTTCAGTCTTCCATCGCATGTTTCGTGCTAGGAGTAGATCTTAAGTGCTTTCGTTTCCATTCAAAGACAGATGCCTCATGCAATTCGGAATTGACCATGACTCGAAGACACAGCAGCGTGTGGTTTTTATTGTTTTCTTTCTTCTGCTACAAAATGGTGTTATGTAAACAGCAGGATGAGCTGTTTGCTGAGTCATACTTTGAAACCATCAAACATGTTCATAAATCCCTTTGACAATGATTTTTTCCTATGACATTAAAATTACGTCATCAGCTAAACAAACTGTTTTGAAAGGCCTATTTATTACCCATTTTATATTCAAATTTATGTGGTAAGCTTTTTACTGTTTTGTTTGTAATTAAACGAAATGTAGTAGGACTTCGAGAATCTTTCCGTCTCACCCATGATGTCAGAGAGATTTCCTTACATAATTCATAGTTAACCTTGATTTGAGGGTTACAATTAGTTTTTCGATCTTTAAGTACAATTATTTGCACAAGTACCTCTCTTTCTTTTAAAATTTGCGAAACACCTTGCAGTCTGATTTTGTCATAAGCTGTAATGAAATCCATAAAACACAAGTCACAGGTTTATAACATTTTCAATTCGGAAAATCGTAAATATTACCATCATAGAATATCTACATCTGTACTCTGCAAATCACAGAATTGTCGGTACAAAGGATGCTTTGCTCCAAAAATATCTCTGTGCATTCCAGTCCCGAATAGCACGAGGGAGGCATCTAGTTTCTCTAATCTTATCTCCTTTGTTGGTGGGCGAAGTATTTCATTACACTCATAAACGAAAGGAGTTGTTGGCGTGACAGCTGTTAGTGTATGGGAGGTGAATGACACTTCGCGCATCAGCCAGACACGGGGCGTGGCAATCACGTCAGCGCTGAAGCCTTCTGGAAGCGACTTCTCATCTATTGTCTAGACTTTCACTGGACTCCAGTCCCCCTAACAATGGGACCCTCAGAGCAGTTTGCTAACGGCGGTAATAATTGCAGCGAATACCCATCAGTTACCGGCGATTATCTGTGTTAACGGCTCTCCTAAACACTGCCGAATAGTTAACGCATATTTAGAATTTTTACTTTCTCCATACACGTCAGAAAGAAGGAAATAAAATGCAAGAGCGCAATATTTGAATTTCATGCTGTAAACGGGCTTTCATGTTTGAGCATACCCTATGTCTTGCTTGTTTGTGACGGATTTTTTTAATACGGTTACGGTGATTGTATTGATCAGATTTCGCAGGTAGCATCTATGGTGCTTACAAATAAACAGATTTCAGTACCTATATGTCAGTCTAACAATAATTATCTGATAAACATCTTTTCGTTATTGACAAATATTTATCATGGTTGACAGTATCATTACTTATTTAAATGCAGATTATGCGCCAGTGGCTGTGGCCCTACACACTTGCTTTCGAATTAGGTGAATTATTACTTTAAATTCTTTTATTGTTTTAGTTAAATTTTTCAGCACATTCCTCGATAAGTTATTTGAGCCTGTTTCCTTCAGCTTGAAACTTTGCGTCATATCTTAAATCAAGTGCTGTTTTATAGCCATGGTCATCTCCTTCCACCCACACACTAGGACGCTCCGTGGTACGAACTGGTGAGTTAAACTGTAGGTCTGCTTTACCTTGTAGGTTAGGGGGCTACGATAGAGGAGCATTGCGCAGCCAGGTAGAAATTCTGTCACTAGGTCTTTGAAACGAAACGAAATCATTGAGTCAACTTTTAAAAGGCCTACGCCTTACACAACTACAGAGATTTTCTTGGTTAATATTATCTGGTAGGTGTGGAGATTACTTGCAGTGTTTATCTTATTTCTTTATACAACTGATTTTTTGGTATGATTTTCAGACCGAGATTGGTGAGTGAGCGGATAACAAGAAAAATTTCAAACAATGTTGATAAAAACGATCAAACTCTTCATTTTCCACTAAATTATCCAAGAAAATTATGTTAAATAGAAACTGTAAAAAGTTCACCACCTAAAAATGGATCCCTAATTTACATACTTTGTGACCGATGTTTAGAAATTACCAAAATTTTGTTAAAGCGTTATGACAATTAAACGTATACACTTCAGCTTGTTACGAAAATCACAGTAGATTGGGGCAGTACGTGAAAGAATAATCATGTGTTTAATTCATAAATCTCAGTTTCAAAAATAACCGAAACTATTCCACAGGAGGATACCAGCTCAGATAAAAGTGTCACGTGTTACTGCCAACATACAAATACTTTTTTTTTTTCGCGAATTGGGATACGTGTCAAAAGCGTAGCCTGAAACCGCAGACAGATTATCGTATTTTATTTAATATTGCCGCATGAACGCCAGTGTACCGTCTGCCAGCATGGCGCAGCCGGTAGGATTTGGTTGTGGCCGTGTCGGCCGGTTCCTAGGCTGCCGTTTGGCAGCTGCAGCATACGTCATATCAGGGCGAGGCCATTCTTCACGTCGAGTGCGATTGGCTCGGCAGACAGGAGCTATTGTCTGAAATACCTCTTTTTCCGCCGCGTCGGCTCCTTCATGACCCACTGGGCTTACATCCATGGCCATGATCTGATGCTCACTCGGTTCAAGAGTCCCAGCTGCCATGAACTGTTGTAATTCTTCTCTCACAATTTGTCGTATGAGAGACGCAAAGTCGTGCTGGTCTTCCACAACTGCCATAGGGACTACGTTGGGAAGTATGTAGCTCCTTTCAAGCAGTCTAAGGCGTCGTCGATGCGCGGCAGTGGGTAGACATCTTTCTTTGTGATTTTGTTCAGCCGCCGATAGTCGACACAGAATCGCCACGTACCATCCTTCTTCTTTACGAGGACCACCGGAGATGACCAAGGACTCTCCGAAGGTTGAATAATGTCATTATGCAACATCTTCTCCACTTCCTCTCGAATTATTCGCCTTTCGACTGGTGACAATCGGTACGAGCGCTGGCTAATGGGCGGATGATCCCCAGTATTGATACGATGCTTTATCGTGGGCCGTTTCGTCTGACCTTTTTTTTGCTGGGGTGTGAATACACCAGAGAATTGGCGTAGTATAGCTAACACCCGGTGGTGTTGTTCCTTGGTCAGGCCGGACCCTATTGGCAGTTCCATAGTTGTTTCCTCCAGCGTGTTGTCGGTACTAGTAACAGAGCATGGATCTTCGTTAATGACGTTGAGCTCGCCCTCCTGGACTGGTTCAGCTGTCCCTATGCACATTCCCTTGGGGATAATTTGTGACTGCTCGTGACAGTTGGTGATCCAAATGTCTCCTCGACCACCGATAATGCTTATGATAGCCGCTGGTATGTAGATTTCTTTCGTGAGCCTAATAAACTTTCTACTATCGACAAGCACTTCAAGGTTGCGGTCGTCCGTGTTTTTGACTGGGACTCTTCTCATTGCGAACGGCGGGATTGTCACGTTGTCAACGGCGAATAACTTCCCAGAAGATTCTGTGTTACGTGTACCCGTCGCAACGACTTCTTCAATTTGCAGCTCAGACGTTCCACAGTCAATGACAGCTTGGGATGCCTTAAGGAAGTCCCATTCAAGGATGACATTATGACTACATTCTGTTAAAATGACAAATTCAACTGGCTGGGTCCTGTTGTTGATGGTTATTCTCGCGACACAAGCTCCAGCTGGCTGGACGTACTTTCCATTTGCGACCTTTAGCACAGTTGCCCCCGTATCACGGAACATTGTCTTCTTTAGTGTGCGACGATAGTTGTCCGACAATACGGAGAAAGAAGCTCCTGAATCAACCAGCGCCCGGACAGGTTGGCCGTCGATTATAACGTTGATGAGATTTCCCGACATCTTAGTGACTGTCATCCATGGAGGATTTTCATCTGCGGCGGCCTCACCTCCGTAGATGGTCGCCTTGCTTAGTTTTCCTGCGTGCGGCGGCTAGGGGAGCGGCTGGTAGCTCTGTCCGGCGACGATGAACGGCAGCGGCGCGTCGGGGATCGACCTCGTCTAGGGTACGGCGATGGGCTCGGCAGACAGGAGCTATTGTCTGAAATACCTCTTTTTCCGCCGCGTCGGCTCCTTCATGACCCACTGGGCTTACATCCATGGCCATGATCTGATGCTCACTCGGTTCAAGAGTCCCAGCTGCCATGAACTGTTGTAATTCTTCTCTCACAATTTGTCGTATGAGAGACGCAAAGTCGTGCTGGTCTTCCACAACTGCCATAGGGACTACGTTGGGAAGTATGTAGCTCCTTTCAAGCAGTCTAAGGCGTCGTCGATGCGCGGCAGTGGGTAGACATCTTTCTTTGTGATTTTGTTCAGCCGCCGATAGTCGATACAGAATCGCCACGTACCATCCTTCTTCTTTACGAGGACCACCGGAGATGACCAAGGACTCTCCGAAGGTTGAATAATGTCATTATGCAACATCTTCTCCACTTCCTAAGGTCACTTGTAACTTCTACACATTTCACTTGTTAACTACTCTTGTAATCTCTAGTACGTTCTATCTGTGTATAAATAGAAGAGCATTCTGCCCAAGAGGCAGTCAGTGCTGCGTGTATGTTTGAGTTCTCAATAAACCTGTTCTCAGTTTAAGTGCTGTGTTCATTGACAAGTAACCTTCGAATTCACACCTGTCCCGGTTCCAACGCGACAATATATGCATGTCGTATTTTCTATGAATATACTCCTTTTTAATGCTGTATTTTAAATGTTCTTCTTTTAGTGTCGGAGTTGGGATACAAGATCGTTTTGAACTCGTGAATGAATTAACTTTCAGCTTAATGCTTATTAGTTTCGTCTTTCATACTTAAAATAAATAGTAACACTTCTATGACTTCATTCTCTTTTATTGACACGGTATCTAGTACTTAAAGATCCGAATATTTACAGGTGTATTGTGTAATTATAACACTCCTATAACACGGCTGGGGTGTAAGGGTTTGGGAGAGACTATACTAGTCTTTTCCAACCAAATGTCAACCTCTCCTTCACGTGGTGCACCCTGTTTGCACGGACGAGGCTCTGGCGACTGAAAGATTCCTGGTATAAGGAGTCACCCACTGCTTGCCAACGGCCTACGAAAGGAGGGCGGAAGAGCGGGGAGCGGTTCAGGGCACCCTCTTGCCCTTGGGGTTGGAAACGGCCCCTAAAGGCGGATGAATCAGAAATGATCAACGGCATGGGGATGCAGAAGGCAACGGGAAACCACTGCATTAAAGACCCAAAGGGTATCCCGAGGACATGTAATCCTCTCAAATTACATATAACATGATGGCTTCTTCCTGGGTAAAATATTCCGGAGGTAAAATAGTCCCCCAATCGGATCTCCGGGTGGGGACTGCTCGCGGAGGAGTCATCAAAATGGATAGAAACATTCTACGAGTCGGAGCGTGGAATGTTAGAAGTCTGAATAGGGCAGGTAGGTTAGAAAACTTAAAAAGGGAGATGGAACAACTTAAGTTAGATGTTGTTGGGATTAGTGAGATTAAATGGAAGGATGCACAGGATTTCTGGTCTGGGGAACACAGGATAATTAGCACACAAGCTGTCAATGGAGTCACTGGTGTATGATTTGTAATGAACAAGAAAGTAGGGAAACGGGTGAGTTATTATGAACAGTTTAGTGACAGGATTATTTTGATGAGGTTAGAAACTAAGCCCGTCTCAACCACATTAGCAGAGAGGGCTGAGGATATTGAGAAATTATTGAATGGCATGAACAAAATACTGAAGGAAGATTTTGGACTGAATATAAATCAAAGTAAAACAAAAGTGATGAAATGTAGCAGAAATGATACCAATACTAGCAGATTAAATATAAAAATAGGGTCGGATGCAATAGGAGAAGTGAGTGAGTTCTGTTACTTGGGAAGCAAAATTACAACCGATGGCCGAAGCAGGAATGATGTTAAAAGCAGAATAGCTCTAGCAAAAAGAGCCTTCATGAAAAAGAGAAACCTTTTAGTTTCAAATATTGATCTGGGAATTAGAAAGAACTTCTTAAAACTCTATGTGTGGAGCACAGCACTTTATGGTAGCGAAACATGGACTTTAGGAATACCGGAAAGAAAGAAACTTGAAGCATTTGAAATGTGGTGCTACAGAAGAATGCTGAAAATTAGGTGGACAGACAAAGTAAGAAATGAACGAGTTTTGGAAATGATGGGTGAGAAAAGAAGTTTATGGAAGAAGCTTACAGGAAGAAGAGACAGACTGGTAGGTCATATTTTGAGACATGCTGGATTGGTGAATTTGTTAGTGGAGGGAACAGTCGAAGGTAAGAACTGTAGAGGTAGACAGAGATTAGAATATATGAAGCAGATAATTGAGGACGTGGGTTGTAAGGGGTAAGTAGAAATGAAGAGGTTAGCACAGGATAGGAAGGGATGGAGGATTGCATCAAACCAGTCTAAAGACTGACGACAGCAAAAAAAAAAAAAAAAAAAAAAAAAAAAAAAAAAAAAAAAAAAACTCGGCTAGTCACCCAAGAACATTATTTATATTTACAGGTTCTTTGTTAGCAGCAACTTTTAATGCTCAAAGCGAACACACCAACTTTTTTTCATCACGCTCGTCCGATCTTATTGCTATCCTTTTTTTTCTAAACTTTACCATAGCTACCAATTTCTTTCACAGAGTAATTATTATTGTTACTCTTTTCTTTAGGCAATCTGTTATACCATAAGATTATCTGATTTGGATACGAAGTTGGTATTCATGTCTCATACTAGTTGAAACCATGCCCTGTAATGTGCAATAAATATCCGATCCACGTTCTGTGATCGCTGTTTCCTGCTATTGTACTGGCCCTTGAGACTGGTACATGTCACCTTCATCACCTCAGTTTCCGACCCCGTGATAACCGTCAGGAGATAGCATCGCTGGGAGGGGGGCGGCCCTTGTAACATTTGCGCTGGTCTTTTTGACCCTGGTTAGTTTCCAGACGGAATGACGGATTGTTGTGAGGGACCTTGGTGGGCTGCCGTCCAGAATAAGGAACGAGCGTCCAGGGTTCTCTGACCCCGACGGCGGCAGACGGTGTGGCGGCAACAACCAATGGACATGACGCATAACTCTTCACAGTGCCGTCAACAAAACAGTTTCCCACGAAGCTAAAATACACGTCAACCGTCTCCTGGAATACGTGAGAGCAGAGCAGTTAGTAGTAGAAACATGGTTACACTCGGTGGCACCGAGCGTGGTGGGTGAGTGGTTAACTCTCTGGCCTGGCATTCGAGAGGGCACCGGTTCGAATCCCTGACCTGGCATCCAGATTTGGGTTTTCTACGGTTTCCCCTAATCACTCCAGACGGATGCCGGGATGCTTCATTCGAAAGGCCATGGTTGAATTCCTTCCCTTCCTAGTCCACAGTCCCATCCCGCCTCTAATGACCTCGACGAGGCGTAAAGCCATAAGTAAAAAAAAAAAGTCTGCGGAAAGATTGCCCCTGCCCTTCAAGGTTTCCGCAAGTCAACACCCCTGATTTTCTGTTATGACGGAGGTGGCGAAGAAAGTAGCATGTCATATTGTTTCTGATAGACGATAGGATGCAAGATGACTGTTGATTACATTAGTGTGAAGGAGGTTTTTAAGTAACTTAGGATAACTGGTTACGAATCCACTGTGCAGAAGAAAAAGTAATGTTGACTTACTAGCACTGAGACTTACTTGAATGCATTAGATTTATCTTCCTGTGTTTGTCTAAAGCACTAATTCAAGTAAGTATTCTTCCTGATAGGCGGTAGAATGCAATGATGATTATATATCTGTGAATGATGTTATATATATATATATTTAACTGGCGCCCACCCCACTAATGTAGAAGAAGAAGTAATGTTGATCTACTAGCTTTTAGAATTATTTGAATGCATTACGTTTATCCTCCTATGTTTATCTAAAACAGCGGTTCCCAACCTTTATTGGTACCCGACCCACTTATAAGAAAAAAATTTTTCGCGACCCACCTAATATGAGAGTCTATCCAATATCAGAATGGGAACTGTTGTATGACCTCGATACACTATCGACTATCCTATTGGCAAATTTCGTACAAAGGCTATACTATCAACAAAAACAAGAATTGATAATACATAAAACAACAAACATATAATAGACCGGGAGGCGGCTGCACAGACTATAATCTCATCAAGTTGTCTGCTGAAATTCCACGATTAGAAGTAAATCGATCAGCATGTTAAAAGGCAACTGGCCTGCCAAGTCACTTTTTGGCGGAAACCACCTTCAGACCCGATTTTAGTTATTGATTGGTACGTTTATCATTGTGTTTTACTGCACCCAAATGTATGAAAATATGGAAGACCGGGAGCAGGATAACACAATGGTAAACTTACAAGTAAACCATTAAAATGGGATTTGTAGGAGTTTTCCACCAAGAAATGGCTTAGCGCATCAATGACATTTTAATGTGCAATAATCCTGGAATTTCAGCCTTCAACTCGATGAGGTGATGCTTTGTGCAGCTGCCTTACAAAGATAATGAAAAATACGTTTAACTATTATAAAAGCACAACTTCACAAACAGTGAGATTTCTGGCACTGTCGAGGGCATCGATATCAGGGTTAACACTGGTTAATTCTAACCTTAAGACACTTTCTACACATAGTTTATTTCTGTATTTATTTTTCAAAAACAATAAAGTAGAAAAAGCTCGTTCACACAAGTACAGATAATTTAGAGATTTCTGGATGCTCTGCTTGTACATTCATCCAGAAAGAAATTAAGGATTTTACCTTGAAAATTGTCTTTAATGAAGAATCGCAAGATAGTTCTATTAGCGAGTTTTCTTCAGCTGTTAAGAGTTTTGGGCCTTTCAAATGTTCCTCTTCAAAAATATATGAAGTAAAAGATATATTTTTGTGGCAAAAACCTAGATTATTCCGCGACCCACCAAAGCACACGCCGCGACCCACTAGTGGGTTGCGACCCATAGATTGGGAACCGCTGATCTAAAGCAATGATTCCGATAAGTCGGGTATTTATCATGGAGGAAGGAAATATATGGAGGAGAAGTGACGTTAAATCGGTGAAGCAGGCTCTAAACTCTCCCGCATGGCGGCAGCAGCTGTATTGCGCTTCCAAACATTGCGATGTTCCCAGTACATCCCGAAAACTAAGCAAGATATCGAAATATTTTATTCTTTATTTTCTATTTGTCTCGTCGTGTTACATAAGAATCGATCATTAAATTTGACTTTTGCGAAATTTTTCTTCTCCATTTCAACTCAAGAAACCTCACTTTTGATACAGTATATCTCTAGAACTAGGTGAGATATCGAAAATTTTTATTCTTTATTTTTCATTTGTCTCGTCTTTTTAAATAAGAATCCATCATCAAATTTGACTTTAACCAATTTTTTCTTCTGAATTTCAACCAAAACCAGTTCACATTTGGGACAGAATATCTCGAAAACTAAGCAGAATATCAAAAAAATTTATTCTTCATTTTTTATTTGTCATATCGAGTTACATAATAATCCATCACCAGATATCGGCGTCACCTTTATCCTAGAGTCCCCTTGAGGTTTTTGTACATATTCCCCGTGTCTGTATGGAAGCGGCCATGCCCCCTCCACTCCGGCCATGCCCCCCCCCCCCCACTCCTCCTCCGCCCTGCTTCACTTCAATGCGTGGTGAAGGTCTCTTGCGTCGTCTCCATATATTTCCTTCCTCCATGGTATTTATTGGAAAACCTCATTGATTCTGCGATATTATTTAAACAACAGCGGAACATTTACCAGTTTCGTCAGATATTGTTACTGCACTACTTTGTATATGTCGCTGCTAAAGACGTCTTTGTGAAAACTCTTAATAATGAATGATAGCTGAATAAGTGGAAAGTTGTAAGATCGAGGATTGCAATAAATTATCTGTAATCGAAAAAACATGTTCTGCGTGGAGTGAAAGTGCCTGCAAATTCAGCCACATTGTTCACTGTTATTAGTCCTTTAATTAGGTTGTTAGTCGTCTTGTGTTGCCATTACTATGCTATCCAAAAATCGCTTTAGAAATTTAAAGTAAATACAAAAAGATAGATACCAAATAAGTTTTATGTGGTTGACTGGCGTTTTTGGTTCTATTTGATCTGCAATAATCTAGTAATACATATTTTGTCGTCGTCATCCGGTCTTTCACATTATTCTTGGAAATGTCTTACATGTTTTTACCTTTTGAATGTCTACAATTAAAAAAGAAATCATAATGCAGCGTCAATATGCCCACGTCCACTGGAAGTTACTGTAATTAACACTCAACTCCATTAGTAAAGCATAACTTATTTACTTTATGACTAGTCAAAGTTCCTACTATTATTAATGCCTGTTAGAGATTTTTTTATTTTTATGGTTTTACGCCTAGTGGACTTCGAAGTCATTGGAAGTGGGTAAAGACTGGCGGGGGAGCAAAGAACAGGAAGAGATTGGTGGGGGAGCCAGGAACGGGGAAAAATATCGGCCGTGGCATTTTGAAGGAACTATCCCGTCATCCGTCTCGAGTGATTTCGAGAAACCGAGTAGACGCGAAATCTGGAGGGCCGGACGGGGATTCGAACCTGCGTCCTCCCGAACGCGAGGTAAGAGCGTTACCGCTCATTCACCATGTTTTTAGCGACATGTTTGTTATTAGTTTTGTGTAAGCTACGTAAGTAGTATAGCTCAGGAGAGAATAATTTTTTACAGCGGTGTGGAAATGTCTATTTATACCGGAAAGCTAAATTAGGCATATATTATTAGTATTTTTGTCATTCTAGCAACATTTTATAAATGTAAAGTGTATTTTCTAAGACGAAGTTATAGTATAAAGATTATTGTTATCACGAAGTGAACAATATGCGTGATTAATATATTCTAAGTAACTACATTAGCAAAAAAAGTTTGAAATCCTGGTGAGACCAAATACTATATATTATTGTCACACGCAAGATGTATTTTATAAATTTTGGAAATTTGGCGCTCACCTGGTAGACTGAGATCATAATCCGTTTGAACCCCTGGCTTGATCAGATGTCCTCCAGTAGCGTTTTAATCCTAAAGAAAAGTAACAAATCTCAGGTAGCCATGCAGAAAAAGCATAGGACTCTTTGAGTTTGACCAAAGTAAGGCTTAGCGGACTGCATTATAATCTAGTGCAAGTAACACTGGCGTTCGTTACACTCATGAACTCACTATCGAGCTGAGCGACAATGACAATGATTGGATTGGGCACATATATAAGGGTATGGCGGTTTACCGTATCTTGCGTAGGAAGTTAAAAGTCATTTTTTAAATATATCTAACAAAAATTGATAGGCTAATGCCTATCGGAACAGATTTCTGACTCAGTAGCTAAGGCGCCTGACCGGACATCGAAGGTCACCGAATCTCTGTCTCAGCGGGGATTTTCGTAGGCTCTTAACCTGACTTTTACCTCTGGAACAGCTTGTTGTGTAATGTGGAGTACGTCAGAAATCTTCCGTGCTTCGGATTACTCGTTACACTGAAGGTACCCTTTTCCCGGCAGGAGTACCGGTTTAGGTTAGGTGAATAGGAAAGGAACTGGCCACTCTCCCAGGTGTGACACAACAGAAATAGTTTTTAGATTGAACCAGGATTTAATAGTAACAGTTGTTTATGAAAAAAATATATTTTGTTTTTTGGGTATGATTGCAGTTGAATAACGATAACCCTTAGAGAGAGAGAAAAAAAGTTTGAGTTACCATGGTGAAGAGAGAATACAGCGAGGTTTGAACAGCGTAGATCGGGTATATGAGTTGCTGCTACGAATACTAGCCATTGCTGAAAAAGAACCTGGCATTTTCGGATACTTGATCTCTCAAATGTAGTTCCGAAGGGAGAAAGACATAAGGACGGCAATAAAGTTCGTATTAATACTAGATTCTTTATTTGAGTACAGTAAATATTATACGACGAATAAATCAAAGGATATGCAACACAGGCTTAGTATGTCTCCTTGGGGAGAGTCCTGTCAACTTTCGGTTAGAATACTAAGCTTAGCTTAATGCTTAGCGGTTCTAGATACATATCGTTCTCTTGATTTCTTCTAATTTACTCCGGGTTCAAGCAAAGTAGTTATTTTGTAACACTCCACAGTGGATACGCCTCGATATGGACAGCGACCGCCCCCGCCCTATGGTATGCGGGAGTTTATTTACGAGAGCGCCTTGGCTGTGTAGCAACGCTCGCGTGATCCTTACGTCCGGGTCACGACTCGGACCTCAAATCTGTCCAGTGAGAGAAAGGAATGCCGCTCTCACTCTCTTTATGGAGCACGCGAACACATATCACACTCAAAATGAGTCTTTATTATCCTCTGTTTCTGTTTGAAAGAGAGGGGCTAATTTCAGGACATTTCAGTGAATCTTTGGTTTTAATCCGTCCGTCTGGTTCAATGCGTTGAGGCGCCGACCCTGCTCGGGGATGTACAGCCAGGCTAGACTCGAGACCAGGCATCTGCGTACCCGCCGTCCTGACTGAGGTTTTCAGGCTGTTTTCCGCAGCCATCAAGGGAAATGACAGGAAAGTCCTAATCTCCGCCTCGTAAACTGCACATTTCAAAATAAATAAATAAAAACAACTGTGTGGTTTTATGAAACAACGAAGCAATTGAAACTTTAATAAGCATTTAACTGAAAATTTTCGGAAAATTATTCGATTTAGGGTATTAAAGTTGCGTTCTTAATCTTAATTTAATAATTGGAAAATGGGAATGATAATGGGAAATCAATAGTAAACAAGATATACAACTATAAATTTTAATTTCAATCTACGTATTAGAGTACAGAATATTTAATAAATACAATCATTTAGATGATAGACGCATATTAAAAACTATTTATTTAAATCATTGAATCATTTTGAACTTCAATTATTCTATCAATAACTTCATCTTCACCTCGAGTCTCATAGTTTATAAATGTAATTAACATTTTATGGTAACTAAAATAAGTAAACAATGTCTTACATTCTATTTTTTCAATTTATCTAGAAAAAACTGCATCGATTGTAGTACCGTATCTCGTGATTGGTATATTTCTATCATTTTTCATTTCAAGATTGAATACTTCTCTCAAGTATACAGTAAGTGGAGCAGATTCCTCTTTCTTAAAATCTGTATTGAAATCACCAGATAAAATAATAGGCATTCGCGAATATATTTCTCGTGAACGGAAAATTTGTGCCGAAGACGTAGCAAATGGAGCAAGATTTAAACCTAGCAAATCTATGATATCATCTATTTTTTGATTTACTTTAATATAAATTGGCGCGATTACAAGTTTTCTGTTGTCATCAAGTTGACAAAAAGCTGCACAAAAAGACTCGGATGTAGTTGCTTGACTAATACTCATGTTATTTATGTATACTTGCATTTCAGATTGAACTTTCAATGAATTGTCATTGTTTTGTAATATAGCTACTCCATCATATCGAAAATTAATATGTTTCTGTCGACTCACACAATAGTAATTGGGAATATTTATTTCCTTAGTATTGTTTAAATTTGTTTCGGGTAAAACAAGGATGTTGATTGATTTTGTCAGTAATGTAGAAACATCTTCTGAATGAGCTCGTAAACTTTGTATATTGAATGTTACCATCGAGAAACCCCGTTGGCTCATAATAAAATTCGAGATTGCATCGGCAATAGTAATATGTGGATTCAACGAAAGTCGCTGCAATTCTATTCTTAAATCCTGTATTTGTTAGTAACTCGATGTCCACTGTGATAAAAAAAAAAAATTGCCATCTTCCGATACGATGTAAAGGATGTTTAAACTAGTGACGCGACTAAGAGCTACGTAAACTAAGTCTTGAGTATGGCCTTTTTCATAATGGTAAACGACTTCATAGTATGTTCCTCCTTGCGCTTTATGAATCGTTGATGCGTTGAAAGCTGATAATGGAAAATGTGTTCGTTTTATTACTGAATTTCTGTTATGAATCATGATCGGTGACGAAGTTGTTACTAACTTAATTAGCACGGACTATCTATCAATGTTCAATTCCTCGATGCGATGAGCAAATTTTTGTCGGATTTTTTTCGCCACATGTTTGTCCGGAAATAGTAACCATACTCTAATTAATTTAGCATCGTCAAATTCAAGATGCATCAACTTTCTTACATTACCGTTAGCGATTCCGTCCGAAACGTCAATATTTTTTGTTATGACATACAGTAAATTATTAACAAAATTTATTTTATGTGGCAGCCCACCGGCACCAACCGGTGGCTTTTTTTTCCGAACGCGTTTAAATATTTTCGAGCAAGTACGGGATCATCACAATTCATGATTATGTCCTCACCGGCAGAAAGTTCTAATAATTCTATTAAATTTACTATAAAATTTAAACTAACTCCCCAAGAGCCTTTTTCCTTTCCCTATAACTCTCTCAGCATTCTGTCTCTTACGGCGTAAAATTAATTCATCGTCAGATACTTTCGCACTATTCTTGGTTTTTCCCTCATTGACCGGTTTATTTGACTCACTATCTGTATTGTTATCTATCACGATCAAGTGAATAAGAACATTTACATCAATACACTGATCGAAACACACTTGCACGAATAAGTGAGAGTGTAAATGCTAAACGGTCAACTGATGCGAGCTATGGGTGCCGCCATATTGGCCTTGGCTGCTCTGCCGAGCGCCTTTCACTTTATCCCCACTCCGCGGCCGGCTGTAATGCGACATGCGATAGATGGACGAAAAATAACACTTCCTGTTTTCGGAACAGAAGATTAGAAAGCACCCGTCAGTTGCCGATTACCTTGCTTCAGTTCAACTGTAGTTGATGCCTGACAGATCTCAACTGAGTGTTAACGGACATGAAGCTTCAGCCTCCGCACTAGGTCACGTGATACCTACGCGCATGCGCCTGGCTGGCTGTAATGCGACATGCGATAGATAGACGAAAAAATTTGAGGCGATGGAAAAAAAAGTTTCACTTTTAAAAAAAATTATAACACACAGAACATAGTTAAACTTTTCTCAAACAGATGGCAGCACTTCTCCCATTCATATATAGTACGATCTGGCAGTAGGTATAAAATGCTTGGAATCAGTAGGGGCATATAACCGTTAAAACAAATCTCCTAATTTGCCCATGCCAACGATGAGTAAAACTCTGGCAGCCGACCCAAAAATGTTGGGAGAAGATGGTGAAGAAGAATACCTACGTTGGTTTTAATTAATGCTGTATTCATATCGTTATCTGACATGAAAATTTTATAATTCGTCGAAACCTGGTAATAATAATAGAAATATCTGTAGACTCGCATGACCAGAATGACTATAGATACTTTACAAACAAAAGTTACGACTTGTGGTATTCTACATTCCAATTGGTGTTAGACCTTTAGCTTTAGTAAGGCTGCATCAGAATAGGGATGTATACGAAAAAAATGCAGGATTGGAGTCAACTTATCTATACGCCAGATTAGACAGTAAACACCGGCTCAGAAGATAACTATCTCATTGCTGTCATAAAAAATAACAGCAGGATAAATGTGTATTTTGCTTTTTTGAAATGTGGGCGTAAAGTTGATTTATACCAAAATATTCAAATTGAACCATTGACATTAATACAATTTCTCGTTTCTTAATGTCTTCCTTTACTTTGTGATTTATTGTGGTTATCATAATTTATATACATCCCTGTAAGTATCTATTATCTGTTCACAATGTAATTAATTTTATTCATAAATATAAATGAAGTAAAGAGTAAAATTCTTGTAGGAATGCTTATAGACAACTGTGGCAGTGTCTTGGAATGGTAACACGACGGAATGGTTGAAAATATTCACAGAGCTTGACCATTTCGTGAAGTACCATAGAGACTAGTTTATAGAGGTCTTCATATCCTGTACAGATAAATTCTATTCGTTAAATTAAATATATATGTATATAATTCGGAAACTAGTTTCTCGAAGAGCATATCTGAATATCGTAGCTCAGGATTTTTACAGTTAGTGGTATGAACACTAAATAAAAGAAAAAGTAGACACATGTAGTCCCATCTCCCGAAAATCGACAAAATATGCTATGATGCACCACTTGATAATAACGTCAAAACTTTTATCAAGTGATGATGAAGGTTATACTTGTAATGATCATGTTAACAGCAAAATTTAGGCTTCCTCTCTTCGTTTCACATCAACCTATTTGTCAATGTGCTAAACTTCAACCTAGAACAACATGTCATAAAATATAACTTCCACCGGCTTATGGGACTAATAAAGACAACATAGATCATCATCAAGGGTTCTCTGCTATACAGCAGGTCCACGGACAGTGACAGCCCTCCACGCCTCCCTCTGTTCCGCCATTCTCTTAGTTTCTATATATTCCCGTTTATCATTATATCATCCATCATTTTCATCCTTCGCCGACCTCTTCTCTTCTCTCCGTTTACAGTCCCCTCCAGAGCAGTTTTAAGCAGGCATTCATTCCTCAGCACATGTCCAATACAGTTATTTTTTCTGTTTCTTATCGTTTTTGTGAGTGACCTTTTCTCTCCTATTCGTTTCAGCACTTCCTCATTCCTTACTTGTCCTCCCAACTTATTTTCTCCATCCTTCTCCATACCCACATTTCAAAAGCTTCCAACCCCTTTAGATCTTCTTTGCGTTGCGTCCATGTTTCTGCTTCATACAGTCCTATGCTTCATACAAAACATTTAGCTAATTTTTTCCTCAGGGTTTTCTCCAGCCTTCCGCATATTAAATTTTTATTTCTATTGAAAGCTTCCTTTGCCTTTGCTATTCTACTTTTTACCTTCTTCTTGCAGCTCATATCACCACTCACAATACTCCAGAGATATTTAAAGGACTCCACTTGTTCAATTATTTCTCCTTGCAGCGTTATCATCATTTCTTTCTTACTCTTTCCCACCATCATACATTTAGTTTTATTCCTATTGATTCTCATTCCGAATTCCTCACACCCTTTGTCTAAAGTCTCTAACATTCTTCTGAGTATCTTGATACTTTCTGCCAGCAAAACCATGTCATCAGCAAACCTTATGCAGGTAATCCTACGTCCACCCATGCATACACCTCCTTTACCTCTTAAACTTCTTTTCATAATTTCCTCCAAATATATGTTAAGTAATGTGGGTGACAAACAACATCCCTGTCTTACACCTCTTCCAATCTTTCCCTCTTCTGTAAGATCATTCCTGACTCCCACTCTCACTCCTTGCTCGATGTACAATTTACTTATTAGCCTTCTTTCCTTCCAATCAATACCTTTATTTTTTAGAATCGTCATTAACTTCACCCATTGTACTCTGTCAAAAACCTTTTCAGGTCTACGAAAACCATGTAACAATCTCTTTCCCTTTCAATGTATCTTTCTTCTATTGTTCTCAGCAAACCAATAACTTCTCTTGCACTGCTTCCTTTTTAAAATCCAAACTGTTCTTCAGCAATTGACATGGACAGTTTGCTAGATATTCGTCTATTTAGCATTCTTAGTAATTTCTTTGCAGCGTGGCATAAGAGACTAATGGTTCTGAACTCTTCACATTTTACTGCATTCTTTTTCTTTTCAATTGGTATCAACACTGTTGTTAAAAAGTCTTTTGGCCATTCTCGTCTTTCATATATTTCATTGCAGAAATGTAGTATTTCTCTTCTTCCCTCATCTTTCAAACTTTTCAGAATTTCTACAGGTAACTCATCGATCACACTGGCTTTTCTGTTCTTCATATCTGCCAAAGCCTTCTCCACTTCCACCTCCAGGATTTGGCCTCCCATCTCCTCCTTGCTGACTTTCTCTTCTTCTTCTAATGCCAAATCCTTCTGACGGTGTTGCAGATCATACAATTCTTCTACATATTCTTTCCATCTTTGCTGTATTTCATGAGCCTCTCTGGCTAACGTTCCATCCTTGTTTTCCACTCCCAGCCCCGCTGTTCTTCTTTTACCTTAAAAGCATATCTGTACGTCTTCTTTGTACATCAAGTCAAATTTTACCTCTCTTTCTAATTGCTCTATCTGTTCATAGTTACTTCTCATGCAGTTCTCTCTTGTTTTCTCCATTTCTCTTTTCAATTTATTATTTAATTTTCTGCATTTCCTTCTCCCCTCCTCAGTGTCTGTGTTTTTCCACTTCCTTCTCACTTTCATCTTCTGTAGCATTGATTCAGTCATCCATTCTTTCTTTATTCTACTGCTTTTCTTAAATCCTATTACTTTTGCAGCAGCCCTTTTCAGGCTCTCTTTCATCCTTACCCATTTTTTATCCACACTCTCATTTATATTTCCTCTATCCCATTCATTTATAAAGATTTTTTCTATTTCTCTACCTTGTCCTTCCTCTTTAAGAGCATCAGTATTGAACCTTTTTATTATCTTCGCTTTTTTAATTCTTTTCCGTCTCATTTTTATTTCTGCTACAACAAGATTATGATCAGAATTAACATCAGCTCCTGGATAAGTTTTT
The DNA here is from genome assembly GCA_031002005.1 of Vandiemenella viatica. Lineage (NCBI taxonomy): Eukaryota > Metazoa > Arthropoda > Insecta > Orthoptera > Morabidae > Vandiemenella > Vandiemenella viatica. Next base: position 220,550,900 of record CM061919.1, on the reverse strand, counting down.
GCATTTTTTAACCAATTCTTATACCTGTTCTGGATTAGTATATAGTCAATCTGATACCTCTTTCCCTCAAAGGGAGAGGTCCAAGTATACCTTCTTCTTTTGTGGTTTTCAAAAATAGTGTTTGCCATTACCAATTCATTTTCCTTACAGAAGCTTACCAGCCTCTCTCCTCGCTCATTTCGCACACCAAGTCCATAGGCAAATGCCGGGATGCTTCCTTCAAAAGGCCATGGCCGAATTCCTTCCCATTCCTTGCCCCCATCCTTGCCCCACATCCTTTCCCGTCTCTAAAGACCTCGCTGTTGAGAGACGTAAATACAATAAAAAAAAAAAAACCAAGTCCATACTTGCCAATCGTTCCCTCATCCTTTCTCTCTCTAACCACTGCATTCCAGTCCCCCATCATCATAAAACAAGAATTTCTCTTTTTCCTTGTCTATAATTTCCTCCAGCACATTATAACATCCCTCCACTTCCTCATCCGAGTGTTGGCTTGTCGGCATGTACTCTTCAATCAAAACTATATATTTCTTTTCTCCTTTTAGTCTCATATACATAATTCTACAATTTATACATTCCACTTTCATTACTTTATTCTTCATAGCTTTCCTGATTACAAAGGCTACTCCTAAATTCCCACTCCTCTCCTCTCCCGAATAAAAACAGTGATACTCTCCGCTTTCTAATTCTCTATTCCCACCCCATCTAACTTCACGTATTCTTAAAATGTCCAACTTATTTATCTTCATCTCCTGTTTCAAATTCTCTAATTTTCCCGCTTGCAGGAGAGTTCTAAGATTCCATGTTCCTATCCTCATTCTCTCCCTTCTCTGTACCCCATTCCCACGCTTCAATGTATTCCCCTCCCGGAGATCCGAACGAGGGGATATTGCACCGGAACATTTTACTTGAAGCACCATCACCATGCTCTTTCTAGGGAATCCTTTAGAATCTTTAATGTGGTGGTTTCCCATTGTCTCCCACATTATCATGCCGTTGACCATTTACAAGTTCCTCCGCCTTTAGGATTATTTCTCCTCCTAGGGCAAGAGATTTCCCTGGTTCTTTACCCGCTCATCCGCCCTGGAAGAGGCCGTTGGCACTTGGTAGAGGATGTCTCCATATCCCGGGAGCTACTCGGCTGCTTGCCTTGCTAACGCAGGTGCTAGTTTTGGTCCGCCCCGGGTATTTCATTTCCCTGGTACCACCCATATCTGGGAAGCATTCCCCGATCCGCCACCTGGGGAGGCGCCCGATGGGGGACTAGCACCCCCCCCCCCCCCCACGGGACAACATAGATAAGGACACGCTAATAAAATGCCGTAAAGACGCCGTCTCATCGCTTTTGTGATCGACACGTACCGTTCTGGTTAAGATGTACGTTGCATAATGTTATAAATTCTAAGATAATTAAAAGGGTAATAATGGACCAATTTTTTGCGTGTAAGAATATTTGAAACATATCCAATTAATATTACCTACTTTAGGTGATTCTGTTAGCGTAGGGAAGTTGCAATAGTTTTTCAATTCTTGTGTTTATGGCTGAACGATTCGCGTTTTATAAAGGTGAGCTTACGTCACCATTTACACCTTGCGGTTAACAGCAATGTTTTCTAAGCAAACTACGCCTCAAATGATCCAATAGGCCCTCATTTCCACGTTCCACTGCGTCTCCCTGTTAAAAAGAACTTTCCGTAAATCAGAAAGTGTGACAAACTGGGCAATGCAAAGAACAACAAAGGTTTAACAGTAGCTTCCACCCACAGTAGTCAGTATGTTCGCAAAACTTCCAAAAATCGCTTCTTCATTTTCAACGTTACTTTATTCAAACCGCTTTCAAAGAAGACAGGAAAGTTTTAAGAGGCCCTTTTGGATACGCCTTCGAATTTGTAGTCAAAATTCAAAAACTTCAGGAATAATTTGTAGTAATTGTTTTTTCTGTGGCAAACTTAGACTGATTATCATAACTGAAAGAATATTAATCCGTGAAAAGGTGGAAAGTTGAACAATGAAAGGCGAGTGACAAGAATTTTTGAACAGAATTAAATCAATGTTTTACAAAGATGTACCTTCCCTTAATATAAATGAATTTGCTGTCTCGGGAAATATGAATTTCTTTTTAAAAAGGAGAAAGAAGAAATAACTGTGTACAATAACATTTTATAATTTTTTTTTACTCTGTAGTTCTACTTTCGACATAATTACCGGCATCAATTAATTTATAGATTTGTCTAACTTCCTATTCACTGGGTAAGTCTCGTTTTGGTTTACTGAAAATATCTTTGATACTTAATTCTCTGGACTCCTCCAAAGATGTCCTTTGGTTGGCCGACAGTTGGATTGGAGTCTTTGGTAGTATGATTTCGATTAAACAGAAATAATTGTCTTTAGTGAGTTCAAGCATTCGTGTTAACAATTGATGATAATATCATTGATAGTATTCTCTAAAATAAACCTCTATCACTTAATATGTTTTCGTATTAATGTTCATTTTTCTGGAGTTTCCCCTCATAACTATTTTCGTTTGAGACCCAACAAGAGAAGTACTGTCTCAAAACTTACACTCGTGCTCTCCAATCAACTAATAAATAACAATTCCTAATTTTAATTCACGACCTTCACTGCTCGTTCATTTATTATTTTCCCTAAAACTTTTTTCATCAACTAATTCAGATCTCCATACTGCGTGCCGTACTGATTTCATTCGAGAAACTTCCATATTCTCTCTCATTCAATAATGTTCAAGGATATGTTAGTCGACTGCTCATACCAACAAAGTCGTTTCAATTTTCCAAAGATTTCATGGTTATTCAGTGATAATTAAATTTATATTTTCTCATGCTTTTTGCAGTATGAATTTCTTCCTAGGTACAGCATATATCCTCTGTATGTACGTGACCAAAAGCATATATTTGGTGAAGATTATTATGTGAGATCATTCTTCCCTTTGACAGTATTTGTCTGATTTTCCAAAACTGTACAACGTCTAAATAAACAAATTTAGCAAAGTTTTTGAGTGCATAGATTGCTAAATATTACTTGCTACAACACTTTTGCTACTAGGTCCGCAAGGAAAATTGAGATTTTTGACCTGAAATCACAAACATCGAAGTGAAAAATAAATCGAATTGTTAGAGATCTGATAGCTGTGAGTTCTTATGGAAAACATCTGCCTACTGAATGACACTGTTTCAAATCAGCCAACAGCACTTAAACGTGAACCAAAAATTGAATTCCCAAATGCAAGAAACTGATTTCAGAGGAAGAGCGAAGGTAAGGTAAATATTTCTCCCATTATACGGAGTTTTATGGTTAATTTCATGTACAGAGAATATCTCTTATGCGGGCGTCCATTAATTGTGTGAGGTATTTTTCAGAAATGTGGACCCCCCCCCACCCCGCCATTTCACATCACGTAATTATTGGACGCCCCCTATCCACCAGTTAGTAGAGTGTTTTGGACGTCTGAACAGGATTCAGTCTATCAGGAGTGTTTTAATTCATAAATATGTAAATAATAAATTATGTCCGCCAGTTATTTTCTATTGTTTTATAGTTGTTTTATCCAAAAACTATTGAATGGTTTTTAACTGTGTTTTAGCACCGAAGGTCATTTTTCTTCACTCCCACTGTTCTGTACCGTCTTCTACCAGTTGGCATACAATGTTTGCAAGCAGAATGTTTAACGCTGTGTGGTAGATTCAAAATGTAAACACAATGTACCGCATGGTAGAGGATAAAACAGTACAGTGAAGTAAATATACAGAAAAAATAACTACGGTGTTTAAACACGGCTAAGATCTTTCACAGCGGGAATAGAGTGTAGAAATCAACAACTGTAAAATGATTTAAAAAAAAGACTCAAGATTCTTCAGGAAAAAAAAACAAACGAGCGAAAAAATCAACTGCATTTATTATATATTTATGATTCGTTGAGCAATTGAGTACTTATTAACAGGGAATAAGTATATATCATCTTGGGGGCCAGTGTTTTAGCCTGTTACAAGTGATCAAGATTTATATCATCACGTGGAATGGCAGAAATGTTTAAAAAAAACCACAACCTCCAATACATCAGAAATGTCCACATCAAACTCAAAACAGATTAAAGGTATTCAAGATAGAAGTATGGTGAGTTGCTAGTCCAAAATCACTTCAACTTTAACGAAGCCTCGAAAAGGCAATCTACTTAAGAGCTGTTGGCTAGATTAAATAATTAAATCGAAGGGAATTCAAAATGTTTTTGACAAATACAGCATATCACACTAATTTTTCAACTGAAGGTAGTTATCAATTTATAATACGTCACAGGAAAAGTAAAACACTTATCAGTTTATGTTTTTGAAGTGAATTGCAAAATGAAGAGAAACTAATATCACACTGATAATTGCTCAAATGCGTTTCAGACAGGGTATAATTTTTATTTAACAAAAAGGATGCTATGTCTGTTGATGGATGATACAATCAACTAAAATGGTTTAATTTAATTTGCATATAAATCATAACAATTATTTGCAACCAACCTATTTACCGAATTCATAGCTAGAAATGAAATAAATAATTTAATGCTGGAAATAGTAAAATTGTTGAGCAGCAAAAGGACTAAAACCTATAAGAAAGAACAAAAGGGCGGGCATCAGTTATCTAGACATACAAATAGCCTTAACTACTTAATGGTTTGGAAGACATCGCTATTAAAAATCTTTCTCTTAATTGCATTCAATCACTTCACACACAGAGAGAAAATTGATTAATATGATCTTCTTTGAAAGTATAATCCTTTTATCTCATCCCTCCCATTGTTTGGATCGTATTTAAATATTGTGTAGTAAAACATTGCAGAGTTATAGATACTCTGGAACAACGTTGAGGTAAAATGTAGTAATTCCAAAGACCAATATGCTGAAAAATAAGAATAAATCAATATTTTGAATTGATTTATCTGCTGAAACAGCTAAAAATTCTTCTCGAAGTCCCTACTGTAGTTTAACGCACTGTTTTACTCGATCTAGAGAGGAGAAGCCGGTGCTATTCTAATGCCCAAAGAGCGTTCCAGCCATTCTGATGACGTAATTAAGCTTACAGGCTTCGTTTAAAAATCCCTTCCAACCCTTGTAAACGACTTAAACCGGTACTGTCACTAACCAGATTTTCAAAAACCAGATTTCCCCTTCATTATTAGACACCATCACGTGGAATGGCAGAAATATTTAAGTAACCCACAACTTCTAATAAATCAGCACTACCTGCATCAAACTCAAACCAGATTAAAGTCAAGGTATTCAACATGGAAGTATGATGAGCTGCTGGTCCAAAATCACGATGCATGACGCACAGAGAGGACCAATTGCAACCCTGACGAACAAACACTAATCCAAGACCCTACAAGTCAGCCTCCTGGAGTCAACCTAGCTAGGAAAACCTGGACGACGCTGAACCGTGTGATAGATGCATCTACTGGATAGTAGGTGACTGATAGAGAATCCTTCTTGTGAATGGAGAAACCACCCTCAAACTAGTCACCACATCGCCATGAAATGCCCTCTTAATAGGAGATTGAGTGTAATAATACAACAGCTTCATGAAGCACTCAGAGACGCAATTGAATGACCACAGTCTCTCTACATCAATCTATAGAAACAGTTATGTCTCATGCCATCTATTTTAATTCAATATAATTACTATTTTTGTATTCTGGTTAGTTTATTTATTTATTAATCTTGTTCCTTAGATCTCTGCTAAGGAAGGACCTCTGAGATTTGAAACAAGTCATAGTTAATAATATACATACAATATGATAATAATCGTAGATAAAAATGTGTTTCAAAGATAGAAAATAAAAATTAAATAAAAATAAACATAATTTTTTACAACTGAATCTTTCTGAAGTCAGATATAATTAATTCTTTTCTAAAAATTCTTGAGTGGAGTAGAAGGAGTTGTCAATAAGATGATCTCTCAGTTTTTCTTTCTACTAAATGTTTAATAATTTTAGGAGTTTTACTAAAGAGATGAGTCCCAGAATAATTAACTACTCTTTGTATTACTAATGACAGAGATGTTTCTGTTTTCTACAAGTTATTTCTGATTCTTGTATTGAAATTGGGTACCTGCGTATAAGATGATAACGGGTTAAAATGTTCTATGACAAAGCACTTGACAGAATATATATACGGAGAAGTCATTGTAAGAATATTGTGGTATTTAAAGAGTGGTCTGCAAGACGTTCTTGTTTGTACTTTAAACAGCATTCTTAAAGCTATTTTCTGTGATATTAAAACTTTTTTTACTTTGCGAAGAGTTTCTCAAAAAAAGTATGTCATACGACAAGAATCAATGAAATTGAGAGGAGTACACCTATTTCGTTAATTCTATATCTGCTGTTAGTGAAAGTGTTCTTATTGCAAAGGTGGCATTAGTTAACTTCTTTAGTGGTAATGTGATACGTTCTTGCCAACTTAGTTTCTCGTCTGTTTGAATACCAAAGAATTTTATACTCTTTGTTTCCAAGGTTGTGTTATTTTCATAGATTGTATGCAAATCCTGCAGCATATAATTTTTTGTTTTAAACCTGAAGTACTTAAGTACTTCATTTATACAGTATTACATTCTAGATTACCGGTTTTTTTCACTCAGGTTACTGTAGTCTGCAAATGAAACACTCTTAATCTTGTCGGATAAGCTTAGAGGAGGTTGATTGATGTATAATAAAAACAGAAGGGGACCTAAGACCGAGCCTTGTGGAATCACTTATTCTGAAGAAGCCATTTACTGATTTTAGAATCAAAAAGATAAACTTTTTGCATTGAGCTTTCCGTCTATGAATTAAACGATTTCCCTGCAGTATTCCATTTTTATTTTTTCAGAAGTAATTCATCCGTGTATACACTTTGGTAACTCCATAACACAACACCCGAATGCTCTCAGAGGTGAAAATGTTGAAGGTATGAAAAATTGATGAAGTTGGCATGCAGTCTCTTCTGTCGATCACCGTTGGTCCTATTTTACATTTCCAAATAATATTGATCTGATAGGAGACAATTTAATGGTGCAAATCAACAAATACAGATCTCCGTTGGAGTCACATTTAAATTCAGCTTTCATGTAAATAAGAAAATAGAAATAGAACCAAACTGAGATGTAGATAAAATTCTCTTGGGTAACTATTGAGTCCACTGATAAAACATGATCTTTCGGCTGTCGTAGACCCTGCCGCCATGGTTAATGTTTTCTTTTTTTGCTTATTATTTTACGCTTAGTCGACGTCGAGGTCTTTAGAGAACAGGAGGCAAAGAACTGGAAGAAATTCGGCCATGACCTTAGGAACCATTCAGGCATTCGCCTGAAGTGATTTGAGAGAAACCATGGAAACATGAATCTGGATGCCCGGACGGAGATTCTAACCCACGTCCTCCAGAATGCGAGGCCAGAGCTTCACCGCTCACCCACCAGGCACGGTGACAAGTTTTATTATGATCTATCTTCGTTTACACTGGGATACCTCCTTGAAATGACACCCAACTGTTCTGAGAAGTGGAAACGTTGAAGGCACGAACAAATGAGGAAGAGGGCATCGACATTGGTCCATTTTTAGAAAAATTTCAATATAATATTTCTCTGATAGGAGATATTAATGTAGCAACTGTTACTCAGTAATCTGTCAACAAATACAGACTATTGTTAGTGTTACGTTTAAATTAAGCATCGATCTCAGTCGGAGGATGGAAAGGAGTGCCGCAGGTCATCGTATGGGGACCATTGCTATTCGTTATGTGTTGATGGTTTACTAATAGAAATTAGGATGCCTGCAGATGGCATGATGCTATATATTGGATCAAGCCGGTAGAAGACTAAACGGCTACATGGTGATCTGGGCAGGACATCAAGCTGGGAAAGTCAACATTGGATGAAGATAAATGCAAAGTAGAGTCAGCTTATTAGGAATATAGATTTTTTTTTTAAACTAAAGATTGATTATGATTATAAGGTTGGGAAAGAATTGATTGTAGAGGACTTGAAATATAAATACCTTGACATAACATTTGATAACAAGCTCAATTGGGCAGGACACATTGGACAGGCAGTAGGTTTCAAAATCCTTCACTTGTTGGAGAGAGTGATGAGGGGATGTACCATGTAAGTAAGGGGGGCATCCATAAATTACGTGAGGTGTTTTCCGGATTTCCGGACCCCCCCCTCTCTCTGTTGACACTTCGTGAGATCTGATCCGTGAGACCCCCCCCAGAAATCGCCCTCGCAAGTTTTTGACCTGTTTTTTTAGGTCTCACCGTTCCAAAAGCCGGTAAAACCCCCCTAATATCGACTTTCGCGTCATTTGTAGACCTTTTTTTAGCTTTACAGTCCGACAATTTTCCCCAAACATCACGTGAGATTTCCGTAGACTCCCCCTCCATCCCCCCCTCTTGGTGAGATTTAGTGAAATTTCGCCGGACCCCTCCCGCCCCTCCTCCGTACTTCATCTCACGTAATTTATGGACACCCACTAAGGGGGTTGAGTTACGAAACTATGGTCAGACCCTTGCTTGAATATGGTAGTTTAGTATGGGACTCACATTTTAGATATCAAATACAGGCGGGTGCAATGAAGGACTGCTACACTTGTCTCTAGAAATTATCGGAGTACACAATCAATAAATGATATGATAAAGTAGCTGCAATGGGATTGGAAGATAGGAGGAGGATAAAGAGATTCATGGGAGTGTACAAGGCGAATATTGGTGATGACTGATGAGGCACGGGAAAGATATTGGAGGAAGAATTAGGAGAGGTATATGGAAGGAGAAGAATGACCATGACCACAAACTGGCACTCGATTTCAGGCATAAGGGTACTAGAAGATATTCTTTCGTAGGTAAAGGGGTCAGCAAATGGAATAAATTCCTAAGAGAAATGATGAATAATTTACCAAAAACTTATTTTTAACTGTTTAATGTCTCTTAACAGTGAGGTCTTTAGAGACGGGAAAGGATGGGGGGCAAGGAATGGGAAGGAATTCGGCCATGGCCTTTTGAAGGAAGCATCCCGGCATTTATCTGGAGTGATTTGGGAAACCATGGAAAACCAAAATCTGGATGCCCGGACGGGGGTTCGAACCACCGTCCTCCCGATTGTTAGGCCTGAATGCTAACCGTTACACCACCACTCTCGGTGCCAAAAAAAAATTTAAAGTTGAAATTAGTAGAGGGCAAAAATAGGTGGGAAAAAAGAAAGGGGAAAAATGGGTGTGTTGGGAAATTGCCACCGGAACAAGCTTTATCTTTCGATTAAATTAAAGAAAACCGGACTGAGATGTGCTTGGCGTGTTAGTCATCGAATAGCCGGTCGTGTTGAGTCCTGTTACATTCAGTATATTCAAAGCTCCTGATTGTGTACTTGTGGTGGTGCCAGCCGGTCCAGCGGCCGGCGGGCGACTGAGCGCGGAGACTACTCGCTGCCCCCTCCAGAGGCTCCTGCGGTCGGTGTGTCCGGGCCCGGCTGTGCTCACTCTCACTCTTATAGCGGGCGGCGCGCGGAGCCGCCGCTCAGTGGAAGACTCCCCGTGCCTCATCAAACAACTCCGTGTGATTCTCTACAGAAGATGACCTGCAGCTGCTCGCCGGCGATCCTGGGCCAGCAACACGTCACCGAGCGCGCCCCGGCACCGGCGTACAGCTATTGACCATCCGTCGACATTAGCAACCGTAACGACACGGCCGACGTCAGCTAGATTAACACGAAACGTATGTGCCATAAACCACGGCTACGACACTAGTTAACAACTTTCGCTCCCGGACGATCGGGGATTTCCGTGTGCCATAGATTTCACTCGCTGGACTGGACTGGTGGAATATCTGGACTGTAAAGAGATATGCGTCAGTAGGTGTGTCGGAAAGACTCTGTGACTGTTTTTCATCGGCAGCGACTGACTGCAACGGCGGCCGCAGAGAGAGGTAAGCGTGCAGCAGCAAGTTTCACTTTTTAAAAGCCAAGGTGGCCAGTATCACGAACTAGCACACGGCTCAGCTGACACTGTGTTCGGGCCTCTACAACTATCTTCAATATCAGACTAATTATGATAACAGTTACAATGCTTAATTCCATCTTGTTTGTCCGCGATACTTTGTACTTTTCATTCCTAAACTAAGTAACAGCCGTTTATGAAATACTGGAGCTTACCTTAGTGTTAAGTAATTCTTTTAGCCAAGTTTTCGTACTGATAGATAAGCTGGATGCAAGTGATCTGTGAGGGAAATGTGATTTGTCATCAGGATTTGTTAATCGCAGGTCTTTTATTATCCTTGCTGTGGCCAGCTACGAAAATGTGGGTCGCACGGAATGTAATATGTTTGCGAAAGTCCTGCAGACCGCTTTTGTTAGCTAATGCAGACCGGACGTGCAAAGCCTTCAAAACAGCTGACGATTATGACTGATATTATTTCTTCGCTGTTATTGTGTAGTTGTCGTTATATGCCATAAGGTTGATGTCTGCTTCAGGATACGATTTGGACCTGCTTTCTGTTATTGCGACAGTCAGATTTTACTGATAACAAACGGGGAATCCCAATCATTACGAAGAAAATTCCGCTGGCACTGAATCACGGAATACTACCAACAGCGATAGTAACTGCTGTTACGTTTCCATTTAAAACTGCGAGACTGTTAACGAGATTTGATACGGGTAGTGACCGTTAAAAATAATTTTTATTTCACATCATGAATTTCATTCTTTACATACAATTGACGTGTTTTGCCGTTGTTTTCCAGCTTTAAATGATATTATTGTCGTTATCTTGTTAAAGGTTCATGGGTTTTTATATAATTTGTCCAACTATCTGATGTGGAATAAATTTTGGGATTATTTTTTAAACTAGGTCCCGATTTTCTTCTTCCTTCTCTCTTCTTGGAAAAAAACTGACTGTTAAACTAGCAACATTCACCAATAAAAAGACACAACTCTTTCGAGTTTTATATGTCGTGGACTGCGGTTTCATTACAGCCCACATAAGAACATTGGCAAGAAACTGCAAGAAAATGGTTAGTAGCCTGTATCAAGCAGCCATTCCGCCACTTGCCTGGACTAATAGGTGTAAAAACATAGACGTACAAAATCTGGATACTAGGTCCGAAATAGCAAAAAAAAATTGAGATCAACGATTGTGATAATCCCCTTATTTTTTAAAAATTGTTCTGTATCCCTCCCATCTTGTCCATATTTTTTTTATGAGTCTCTTGACTGATTTCGTGCAAAGGTACATCATTACCTATACTGTACAAAATTCTTTCCAACACCTGTATAATCCATATAACCATTATCTCTTAGGGGGCGTCCATTAATGACGTGAGATGAAATATGGGTGGGGGGGGGGGGTCCGGTGAAATCTCACGAAACCTCACCAAGGGGGAGGAGGGGGGTCAACGGAAATCTCACTTGAGGTTTATAAATTCTTGTAGGACTGTAGAGCTAAAAAAAGTCTACAAATGACGCAACAGTAGATTTTAGGTTTTCTTTCGGGTCCAAAAAGCCGACCTTAGGGGGGGGGGTATAAGGTATAATCTCCTTTCGGAGCATGAGACCTAAAATAAAAAAGTTGTGAGGTCAATTGGTAGGGGGGGAGGGTCCCCGTCAAAATCTCACGTCATTTTTTTTAACAGGGGTGGAGGGGGTTCCGATGAAATATCACGAAGTCTCATCAGAGGGGGGGAGGGTCCAGAATTCCGGAAAAACACCTCACGTCATTACTGAATGCCCCCTTACAGATATACTCACCTTTGTCTTGATGTACATTTCTTCACTGTATCTGCACAATCTGTTATCAAATCAAATTAACCAATCGTAAATGTCCCAAAATACGATCCCAATCCTACTGTTTCACTTTGTGTTGGTAATTTTGTAATGTGGTGTCGATACATGAAATCCCCAATACATTTTCCTGTGGTCTCCCTACTCCAATGCTTCAGTCTTTTGTGAATTAAGAGTTACGAGTGCCCGAAGAGTTGTGTTCTCCACGTCAGATTCTGTCATGGTACTCGGTCGGAACTCTTGTCAATCTACTCTAAGTGGCGAGTCACGAAGGGCTGGCACTAATGACTGATGCTACCACGAACGGCGCTTCGAAGTATGTGTCCCTCGCAGGCCGCAGGGGTCGCCTGCTTCACAGGAAAATGTATGACGCCAATGGCACGCGCTACTCTTTGGTCGATTCAGCTGAGACTTGTAGATAATTGTGTGAACTGTTGTGAAATGATGAACGTCGTTTTAGTTCTGAGAAATATTATTGCAGGCTTTTCTTTATCGCTTATGCCGCCGATAAGAACGGAATTCAGCTCATCGAGAAAACCTTCCCCTCTATTGTCCCTCTGACAAGTAGGCCTCTTGTCTCAAACAGTACATGGTTGATTGTAAATGTCCTATTGTTTCTTTATGAAAACTCTAATGATTCTGCACTTATGACACGTCTGAAAGCTATGTGTATGTATACAAGCTTTGTCAGCGATAAAATTATTGTTTTAGGGTTCCCCTTGCGCTCACTGAACTCCTGGAAAAGTAACGGTCTCCACAGACTTTTTCTGTGGAAATCACAGGTTGGTGTTTGTGCCGGCCTCACAGTTAACTTGGTTCTGCTAATTCGCATCTTCTTGTTAAACAAGCAGGGCCTTGTAGCACGTCACCCATTCTCTTCCCACAGCGTTCCCCTCCCGACAGAGTTCTCAGTGGCCATTCTTTAGCGAGTAACTCGTTTCACTTTCATCATGCCACTTTCTTCGTTCAACTCACCGTAGCGCTGCGCGCTGCTTCCGGATATCATCAAATTTTTTGTGGTCTGTGAAGGAGTAGATTAATTTTTAAATGAAACTGATCAGAAAGTAACATTGTAATTCCCATTGTTTCGTTCTTAATGTCTCTCTCACTTAATAACACTGCTACAGACACGGCGCCAAAAAAAATGTGTTGACAATATCAAAAGTCGCGTATCGTGTAACTACTTAGGTATTTTCCTCTTGACATAGCCATAGCGTAGTTAGTTTTCCATCTCGATCTTTCCTTTCATATAATACGGTGAAACAATATTGTGACTGGCATATTATATGATTTGCCCATTATTATTTCATATATGTTTTTTTACGTAAATTACAAGTCTTGATTGTAATTCCCATTTATTCGACGTAGATTTACACCAGTATTCGAATAGGATTTTGAATTATCAATTTAAAAAATGCAATAAAAGCTATGATTGTAACTGGAATGCACATAGTTGAATCGTAAATCTTCTAAGAAACAAGTTATACCTATCCTAACAATGTTACGGAGGAAAAATAACCAATAAGCTCCGTGCAGTTTTGTTGTTTCATTCGGTCAATTCATTACCAAATTTATGATTTTAATAAAGACGAATTTCTTCGTTTTCCATTTAAAGTATAATCAAAACACGAAATAATTTTCGCTTTTCCAAGATCAACGTAAATACATTAGGAAGCCGTCCAGATACAAATCATTAAAATGTTTTTTACAGAAATGCTGAAACTGGAAATCGAACGATTTGGAAAATTACCTTCAGTTGCAGCATCATTATATGGTTTAAATACACACATTTCCTAAGTTGAATGTCAATGGTTTTATGTTTCTTTGATTTATATAATATTGAGTTTAGCATAAAAGATTGATAGACTATATATTAGGTTTCTTATCCACTTCGGGAAAAAAATCAATCAACATTGTGATGTTACAGCTCAAATAGCCACTTTCTTTGTGTGGAATGACTACTTCAGAATTTTGACGGCAATAATTATATAAAAGCATTAGTGCGTTTCGTCATCATATCATGCAAATAAATATTAACTATTAGGACTAATCGCAAAAGATTTCACATTGTTATTTATAGATGTCTCATTTAAAGATGCAAGGTATTATGAATCTCAGGAATAGTAATACTATAGTTGTAAATAAATGTTGGTAGAACAGAAAAAGCAAAACTCTGACTTTAATACTTATCCTAGCTTATGCTAACTGGCGAATGTACCAAAGGTGTAATAGCAATGAAGTAAGGGATGGGAGGCAGAGTACACGAAATGAAATACTGAAAGGGAACAGTACATGATAGTGCGTAAAGCATGGACAATCGATACTACGTGTAACTATTTATAGAGATAAGATAAGAGAACACAAGATCGTGATTCATGTGTTTAATTAGTACGAAAGCACACTTTAGCACTTGAATGACAAAAAACATGAACTCTCTCGATGTCCGCAACATACTGTCAACGATCTGTGAGGTTCTGAATACCATCCGCCTCTTCGCGTGTGAATCGGAACGGCTCATATTTCACAGCGGTGGCAATTTACTCACGTGGAGTTACTCGGCTAGTGCTATTTTGCAATAATAAAGACATTTAGTACGATACTGTGGTTTATGTACGTAAATTTTCTTCCTTGTTACACATTACGGACACTGTCCACACATTTGTTAAGGGCCATACACTAAAGCTTCCATTTGTACGTTTCTGTATTCCATGTTCCACATGTCCTCTCAAAATCAGACGGTTGCCATTACTTCCACCCCAGTCCAAGTATGTACGATGAGTGTACAAGTTTAAATTTATTGTTTCTTCCAAAGTAAACATGAAACAGTAATTTACGAACTTTTTTTCTTTTAAAACTGCTTAACGTCTCTTAACAGCGAGGTCTTTAGAGACGGGAAAGGCTGGGGGGAGGGGGGGGGTCAAGGAATGGGAATGAATTCGGCAAAAGTCTTTTGAAGGAAGCATCCCGACATTTGCTTGGAGTGATTTGGAAAACCATGGAAAAACCCAAATCTGGATGCCCGGACGGGTGGATGCCCGGACGGGGATTCGAACCGCCATCCTCCCGAATAGGAGGCCAGAACGCTAATCGTTTCACCACCATGCTCGGTAATTTACGAACTGTTGCCCTTCAAATCAGTGTTCCTGCTCATTTTTTTTTAACTGCTTTACGTCTCTCAACATCGAGGTCTTTAGAGACGGGAAAGGATGGGGGCAAGGATTGGGAAGGAATTCGGCCATGGCCTTTTTAAGGAAGCATCCCGGCATTTGCCTGGAGTGATTTGGGAAACCATGGAAAACCTAAATCTGGATGCTCGGACGGGGATTCGAACCGCCGTCCTCCCGAATGCGAGGGCAGAACGCTATCCGTTACACCACCACGCTCGGTTCCTGCTCATCAATGTGCTGGCTTCTTTTGTCCTATAACTTATCTAATCCTTGACGAAAAAGTTATTCTAGCTGCAGATGTTTTCCAACGTTGAGAGCAGTTCAATCAACGATACTTTCTGGCCCATCTTTGATAGCTTTACGCCATTTATTGACGCCTATATATAACGCAAATTCCTCATAAAACTCCTTTCAAATTTATCACCACTTTCAGTAGGATGCATTTCTTCTTCATTCATAAGTGTCAAACAGATCAACTGTCCGCTGCTTGTTAAACGATTGAAGTAAGTCTGAGGACGGTGCAAATTTCGGCAATTTTTAAAAAGTAAGTACTAAATGCAAACTATAATGTACAATACCCTCAAATCCCGTCAAAAATGGCGGGATTGAATGCAAAGTTATTTGAACGCAATACGTATTTCTTTTTCAATACATTTAAAGCTTATTTTTTAATATGGCTTTAATATGTGCTGGTAGAACGGAATAAGCTAAACTCTAACTGCATTACTCTAGTTCATCCTGACTGCCACATGTACAAAAGTTTTATAGCTATGAGGTAAGAGACGGGTGGCAGAGTACCAAATAAAAGTACTGAAAGCAATACATGATACTGAATATTGCCATTTAGCCAGCTTTACAACGTTTTATTATTATTATTATTGACTCTACTAGTAGTGTACATTATTTTTTGTAAATGAACACGCATTATCTCTCCAATAATTTTATTTACAATAGTGTGGACAACACAAGATGGACACAACATTCAATTAAAACCACCCTTGCCCGAGGCCTCACGTGACCCCATCAACTCGAAGTCAACACGCTAGCTAGACCTTACGCTGCCAAGATCGGCCATTTAAAGCTTAGATTATCAAATAAACAATGCGGCATACTCCGAAAATGTAGTAATCAAGTAGAACTTGGTAAATAAAATCCATAACAACTGATTGGTAGAAAAATCTCTGGCCGGTGTAAGGTCGTCAAGGAAATCTGGGAGCGTGACGTCACAGCGTTGCGGGCACAATGGCCAAGTTCAGCCTTTTATTAGTATTGAATCCCGCCGCCGCCGTCGTGGTGGTGGTGGTGATGATGATGATGATGCTACTACTACTACTACTACTACTACTACTACTACTACGTTTCTTGTAGGCATGGGGGTTTTTGAATCGGTGCATGAAGCCTAGTCGCAATAAGTATCGTGGAGTGTCTGGCGAAAGTGTTGCGGAGTGTGTGTCGGCTCTGCCAAGTGAGACGCGTGCGTGCGTGCGGGAACTCAAAGTGTCCATCTGTATGACCAGCTCGGCCGCGGGTGCGCCAAGGCCGACACCGCGCATTGTAATCGCTGGATAGTGAGACACGCGAGTAAGTGGTGATCCGCATGGGTAAACAAATCACGAGGTCTGAGATACTAGTCTACACGCTCGGTTCTCTGCACGACATTTTAGTTTTAGAAAAATTATCATTCATTTCTCTCTAATTAAAGTGGTAGCAAAAACGTTTTTAAATTAGCATCTGGTGGATAAAATTCATATTTTACATCAAACTCCTCATGACGGTATGTTGTGCGCGGTTCCCATCCTGCACACGCATTGAAATCTCCGGAAACAGTTAATGGTATCTTAGTGTTAATTGATGTTGGAATTAGAAATAAGAAGTAATAATGCAATAGGATGCTCAGTTATATCTCATATTTTCTTTTTATGTCTACCCAAATAATATTAAATGAAAGTATTTGTGGTAGACTACGTCTTATGAAACAATTCAGAAATATCAACGATCGGAAAGGAGGGGAACCTTAAGAATGGCCTACAACCAGATTTGCTTAAGAACTGGTTTCAATACTTTGAATAATTGTTACTTATGATAACATGGTAGCTCAACTTCGAAATTGAAAACAATTTTTTTCACTTATTTTTATTTCTTTCCCTGTAATGAAAGGAAATTGCTCGTCTGATATGTAAACCGTGTCTCAAAAGTTCAGTGAAGCAGTATTAAATTTGCAATCCTGTAAATCAAAGTTTCTAAACTTCGATAGCGCAAAATATGTCTGAAGATTATAGTCTCAAGATCGTCATGTAAACCATTAAGAAGTTTGTGTTTTGTGTAAGCGTGGATCGCGATTAACTAATAGCAAACTCATTGAATTAAGTAACAACCCATCGTGGAAATAGAAACCAGTTTTCTTGATATACTTTGCTCTTCCGTCTTTTTACCACGCACCCGTTAATGATTCTCCAATGATGAAGAATGGAAATATTAGAGAAATTCTTCTTAATACACCACTCTTACCAGCAAACCTCTCATTTCATTTTGTGAAAGGACGGTTATGGTGACTATATGTGATCGGGAGCATAACACTAAAATTTCGATAGCTTATACAACACAATATAATACGTTAGGACAGATTGTGTTGCTGGCACGTACCGAGTTACTAGGTCATCTGCCAGTCGATATAAATACTGTACCTAAAAACGTATCTACGAGTATATATGACTTCGGGAAATCCTGGAAAACAGAAATCTGGATTCGGGAAGGGGATTTGAGCCCGTGACCTCCAGAATACCAGGCCCGAGCTTTATCGCTTATAGATATAACGAGCCTCATGGGGACACGGGTTCAAATCCCTGCCCGGCAATCTATATTTCGGTTTTCCATGGTTTTCCTACATCACCCCTGGCGAATTTCAGGATGATTACTTCAAAAATCATCCGCTCCTGGTCCTTAAGTCCTCTCTCGCCTCTAATCACCGCGAAGTCAACAATAACCTAACATGGCAACTGTTTCATGTTTCTCGGTGTTGTTCCTGAATAGTTTATTTCGTTAGATATCGATCAGTTAGCAGTGTACGCTGTGCTTTGTTCAGCCAACTGCATAACACTTTAATTTTGTTTTAATGTGTGTTTTGGAGCTGCGTTGACACATTACAGTCGGGCGGAGTAGTCCCATTAACATAAATGCCAAGGGACTTAAAGCAAGTGTTTTCTTAAGGTAATTTGTTGGTACACGATTATAGGGAAAAAAAAAAAAAAAAAAGAATCCAGTGATTCGCTGACACTGTGCTTAATCAAGCCGTATACGTAGCGGCAGTTTTCTTCTTTGCTCTCCAGCAGTTGAAATTACTCAAAACATTGCCTCCCTGAGTGTGAGACTCGGTGTGGACTTGGAGCCGTGTTTCTTTCCGTTCCGTTTGAGGTGACGTGTTTCGCAAGAGGCCACTGAAAGTGCAGGCGAGATGTTAACGCGCCAGCGGCGCCGAGTCGAACAGACCGAATTTCGGGTCACAAATCAAGTCGCTTGCGACAACCAGGCTACAAAAGTTATCTCTTCCCTCCACTACATGTTACCTAACGTTACATGGGAGAAAATGCCATTAGTAATTCTGCACGGGGATAGGGTTTTCAGGTCAGTGTAGCAACAGCGTCCTTGACAGAAGTGTTTCAGATACAAAACACCCAATTCAGATATTAGTTTCATTTTTTCGTGATTTATATCTTGGTGTAATGACTTTTCCAAAACTTATAGAACAGTCATAAGTAGGGTTCGGATTTTTATTACCCAAAAAATAGAGAAATATGCAGGCAAATATGACCTTAAAATGGGCAAATATGACCAAAAAATGACCAAACACTTAAATTTACTATGTATCAAAACATTCTCAATTATACATCATTTATTTCATCTAGTAGTGTCGCTTTCATGTGGACTGCATAATTTGCTTCCGTGCACTCACTTCACCGTTGGGAAATTAAATTTTTAATCGTTTTGTCGGAGTCTAATTTCAGATAATTTGCAGAATACTATACTAAAATATTCCTCTCTAAATTCCCTTATGTAACTTCGCACTTTCAGAAAATTTTACTTTCGGCATAGAGGTAGGTCTACTTTCTGATCCACTGCAGATTTAACGATGACTGAGGATGTTTCATCGAGATATTGATTGACGCGGATCGACACAGGCATGCTTCTGCTGCATTGTCGAGATTAAAAGGCGGGCGGAACATTACGTTTAGAGAGTGACAATAATGTGTCCCTTTAATTGTTGACTGGTGAATTCTGACCACAGTGAAAATTAGTTTTGTTTTTTACCTCCAAATCTATAGCAGAAGTACAGTTCTGTGAATAATTATCTTAATTTCTTCTCATCTATATCTAGTGAATTCCCAGTACTATTAAAAAACTATCAAAATATGATCATATGACCATAAATATTATCGAAATATGACCAAAACAAGGAAAATAGACTAAATATGCATTTGTATGCTGTATAAAATACATTTAAATACAATCAGATACGTTGGATCAGTGTTTAATTCAGCATTTCAGCTCAAAAAGAAGGGAGGAAAAAAATATGACTTTTCCTAAAGATCCGAACCCTAGTCATAAGCAATGTACAAAACCGATACAAAAAAAAAAGGCTCATATTCCGCTGGTGATAAGAACTACGTTTTAATCCAAACGGGAATACATGGTGATTATTAAAATGCATGTAAGTATTTCCAGTGTAATATACCTCTTCTTGAAGTATAATGAGACAAATGCTAACATGTTAAGAATCCTAGACTTGCCGCTGATAATTAATCCATGCTCAAACGCACATTTCAGTGAAGCTATCAACTTCTTCTGCAAAAGATAATTATAATCAACCTTGTCTATAACCTGTAAATTTGATATGTATTTGTGTGGAGCATAAAATCATCTTGAAATTACTGTTGTGTACATGGTCTTACAACTTTTACGTCATCAGTTACCGTGGTAACAAAGATTTTCAGTAACTGATGGTCACAACTTGTCAGTCTGTTGCGGAATTCCGAGACAAATAAAACAAATTTAGTTTTACGTTAATGGTACGGTTACAGAGTTACAGTTTGGCGTGCTCTCCGGTCATAGTGAAACTATAGCTGATAGTATCCGCACCATGAAGCATCCTGAGGTATTTCACACGGACAAAGCCAAACTATGTCAGAGATAAAAGTAGCAATGTGTTCCGAGTTCGAAGCAAGGGGGTTACTCATTATGGTCATACAACTAAACGGTCTGATGGTACAGTGATTAAGGCACTTGGTTTTAAAAAGATCACTGCTCTGGTCCCGGGTTCCAATACCGATAGGTGCAGGAATTTTTAAGAGTTGTGTTTGATCATATGAGCTATGTCAGGTCGTTACGTGGTTCAGATTCCTCGATAAACTGCAGGTCCCAGAGGAAAGGAACTGGTCGCCCTACCTCTGTCACAATTGCTTAGTATGCTTCCTTCGGGAGGATCCAACCAATCTTCGGGTTGTGGACTAAGTTACGTTTTACAACTAAACCATTGAGCACAGGCACCCTATAAGGTTCAACTATTTTTTGCTCAATCGGATCAAGTTTTTAGTGAATAATATACAGAAAATTGAAATATACCACACATTTTGTATGTTACGAAAATGATGTAAAAATTCGTATAGAAGGGTTAAAAAGTCAAAACATCATTGTATCCTTATAACTAAACAGCGCTGGAGAGGAAGAATTTTGATACAAATTACAAAGCGATTGTATTCTGCTATGAAGCCTACATAGCAGGGAAAACCCGTATGAAATTAAAGCATTAGCTATGCGTCAATTTAAGCGAAACAGGAAAGATGTCACAAGAAATAAAGCAGTTTATTTATTTCGTGTCAAAAACGCTGCTTTTACAGTTGTTAGAAACAGTATTAACAATACCAGAACGATAGAAAGAAAATGATATCAATCAACACTAATAAAGTTCATACAGTGGATGGCCAAAAGTTAACAACTTGTATGGCATAGTCACTGGCGCGAAGGGAGTTTTGCAGACTGCAGATTGATGATAAAGGAATGAAAATTGTGTTACTAACGCTAATGAATGAGAAGAGCATTTGAAAAGATAGACGCGATAACAGCACGTGAGACAAGCACAAAGCCCTTTCTTTTTCCAAATACAACCTAAGAAGTAAAGGTTGGGAATAGAATAAGGACTATTGTTTTGGCGACAGACAGCCCCTGGCGTGGGCAGAGAGCCGATAACGGTTTACCGGCTGTGGAGAGTTCCCGGAGCGCTGTCCGTTTCGAGAAACCGCGACTTGGTTTGCGCCACCGTAGATTACGGGCCGTCCAGTGAAACCGCTTCGGTTTTTGCAGCCAGGCCGTTCCACGGTGTGAGGCAGCTTTCGGAGCTGTCACAAGAAACAACAGATCACTGTTTAGTTCCGCCTGCTGCCCGCTCGCCTGTCCACTTTTTAATCAAGACGTCTTTTAGAGGCGGCTCACAATTTTTCTGTTCACACAGCCCGGTAATGTGTTTTGTACTGCAGTGTACTTATAAGGGCCACCTACGTAGCCTCGTTTGTCATACTTTGACTGACTGAATAAAATAGGCTACTTCGTGTTCCGAGCGTCATGGTGCAAACAAACAGAAATAGTAATGTCACTATTAACACAAATTATAATTCACCATTAGCATTGTTTTGTGTCCATATTGCCAAGTCCTCAAGGTGACTGAAACTAGATCAAATATCTGCTTAGATATTCAAAACAAAAGAACAAAATTTGAGTTCACTCAGGACAGAGAGGATGGTTCTCCCGAAGTTAAATTCAAATCCTTTCTTCTTCTTCTTCTTCCGTAACAGCCACTGCAGGACCACGAGTAGCTTTTTCATGGATTGGGTTCTTCTTATCTCCCAGAACCTTATCATTCTCCCCTTCTCCTCTTCCGTTCTTTTTCAGAGATTTGCAGTACCCTCTTCTCCTATTTCATCCATATATGGTTCTCTATCATGTTCATCTCTGTTGTTCATTTCTCCAGTTGTCCTTCTCTTCCATCCTGATCCCATCTCAGCTCAGTCCTTCCTATGTTCAATCACCCATTTTGTTCTTGTCTTTTCCCTCGTTCTGTCAGTTGTCTTGCATATTCTTCTGGTCGTTCTGTCCTTGTCTATCCTGACCACATACCCAGCGAATCATGCCCTTTTGAGTCTGACTTCTTTCTATATTATCCTCATGTACCCTTACAACCCTTCTTTGATCTTCTCTCCCATCTTTTACCTCCTCTTTTTTGGACCCAGTATTTTCCACACGATTTTTCTCTCTTCTTTTCCAGTCGTTCCGTTTCGTGTCGCAGTATCATTGTCTCTGCCGGATACTGTACCACGTTCCTCACTGTTGCTTTGTAGCGTACGATCTTTGCCTCCGTTGATATGTTGGTTTTGCTGTGCACCTACCTAGATTTCGAAAACATGATCTCTTAATCTGAGATACAATCAGTAACATACGCGTATGTTGCTTGGCGAGATATTGGTCGAAGAATTAGGAGGAGTGTACGGAATGGTGAAGATTACCATGGGCACAACCTGGCACTCATTACATGCATTAGGGAGTGGGAAAATTTTCAATTATGGGTAAGGGTGTCAGGGATTGGAATAAGTTATCAAGGGAAGCGATGAATAATTTACAATAAACGCTGATTGAATTTAAAATTAAAATTCATAAATGGCAAATGGATATGGATGGAGGAAAGTATATTTGACAATAATAAAAAAGTAAAAATGGAGTAGGCCTAATTAGATGATTAGGGAAATTGCCAAAGAGAATCTGTTCACCACTGTAATTCAATTGAATTCATCCATTTACTTGCGCCTGGTTACAATTCATAGTCGAAACAGGAATTATTATTTTATTATTAATTTTGATGGAGCTAACACTCCGCTGGAAATTCTCCTAGTCATTGAATTACCTCTTTTTCGTAATTTTTTTCGAATCCCTGACACCCTTACCAACAAAAGAACCTAAATCTGAACCCACAGATTTCCTTAATTTTCTTAACAATAGTCATTACTTCAAACTGCACTTGGTCATAATTCCTACACCTGTATCACCTTCCTTGATGAGGAATGATTTTAAAAGCAGGACATTACTATTGAAAAGAAACTTTTTGATTAAGAGAAATATTTTAATTTCAAACAGGACTCAAAAATGATTTTTAAAAACTGTATGTGTACTACACAAAACTTTATGGCAGTGTAACATGGGATTTAGGAATATCAGAAAGAAGAAAAAAAGAGCATTTGAAATGTAGTGCTACAGAATGATGCTAAAAATTGAATGGTCACATAAAGTAAGAAATAAACGTATGTTGGAAGTGATGGGTGACGAAATAATTTTGTAGGTTTGGTTAATTTGTTAGTCGAGGGAACAGTTGAAGTAAAAAACTGTAGAGCAAGACAAAGATTAGGATGCGTAAAGCTCTAAATGAGCCCGAGCCGGGACGATAAAATACTGCTATTGTTCTTTGTCACGAGAAAAGTAATAACCACACAAACATATCAAAAGCAACTTTCAAGAAAGGGCGTGTTGATGATCAAGAGACAATGGTTGGCTCCGTGAGACCGTAGAGAAGGTACGACATTTCGCAGAATTTTAACAAAAGTTTGCATTAATAGTAAGACGCCACAATTGAGTGGGTCGTCTGGTAATGAATAGACTTATAATTAGATCCAGTTCTCACATCCATAGCTTGAAGTTACGTGGCTGGTATAATTCTTCACTTAACTAAGAACCGTAAACATGGGCATTCTTTCCTACATAAGAAAAAAATTTCTTCAGCAATTATAGAGACTATGCGGGATTAGGAAGGTGCTTATGTAAATTAGTCACATGGTTCCGAATATTTCACCGGGATAACCTCTTCACACAAAATCATACAAGTGTGCATTTATGTTCGGGTGCCCTGACTAAAAATGTCCGCACTTATTAAAAACTTCCGTATTTATAACATTCAATTCTTTTTTTTATTATTATTATTTTTTTTTTTTTTTCGGTCGTCAGTCTTTCGACTGGTTTGATGCAATCCTCCATCCCTACCTATTCTGTGCTAACCTCTTCTTCTCTGCATTCAATACCAAAATCTAAAAAAATACGCGTTTATCCATATCCAAATTCTTGATTTCGTGAAGAAATATCACATCCTTCATGAAGTATGGGTTTCAAATTCAGATGTAGCATAACTTATACTACTACTCATCCTTCAGTTTTTCTGTGATAATTATTTAGAACTCAGATAGTAATGACATATACCTAGGTTTCAGTTCAAACATGGTGCGTGAGCGGTGACGTTGGGCCTGGCTTTCGAGAAGACGGAGGTTCGTAACCCCGTCCGCACATCCAGATTTCGTTTTCCATGATTCCATATGGTTTACAGCTGATGAAAGAGAACTTTTAACTGACTGTAGAGTTTCAACCTTTGTGGTTTTATCTCATTCAATTTATGAAAATTTATTCATTAGAACAGACATAATTCACCAGTGTGGCTGCACAACGGGTCTAGTTACGAGACCCGGACCTCGCGTATGGGCTGTCCTGGTAGCGGTTTTTTTACGCGGATTCCCGCAATCACCCAGACAACTGGTGGGGACGGTCCCCAATCTCTTTCACAAACATAAATACATCATATAGAACACAAGTTATTCGTTTCGTAAACAGACTAAAGCAGGAAGATGCTGGAATAATAATAATAATTCCGTGTGGTCGTAATGATCTAGTGACAGGATTTCTATTGGCTGCGCATTCCGGCACTGTCTTAGCCGCCTTAACCTAACCCGTTAGTACTACCAGGGACCCACAGTTTAACATAGAATCCGAACCACGGAAGCGTTCTGGCGTACTTCACAGCAAGCTGTGCCAGAGGTGAAGGTGGGGTTAAGGGTCTATGAAGATCCCCGCCGAGAATGGGATTCGAACCGAGGACGTTTCATTCCAAAGTCGAATTCCTTAACCACTGAACCACCAAACGGCTACACGCTGGATTTGAAAGCAGAAAAAAAAGTACGGTAGCCCTACTTGTGTCTCGAGAAGGAGAGGTTACAAGATGAAATTACATTACTTGACTAATATCAAAGTGCAATTTATCGCTTGTATACAGCATCATTCAATAAGGAAATCGTGACAGTGTAGCGTGTTTTAAGAAAATATCAAGGTCTTCGTTTAGCGGTCTATGAAATAACTGCCAATTACGGTAATAGACTTGAACATAATTTCTGACAAGAATTTTCTTTTTTCGTTATTGTCAGTTCTGACTCCTCTGGAATGTTCTGTGGCGATGATGCCCGCCATGCCCGAACACCCTGGCGGCGACAAAGCCATACTCCTCAAGTGCAGAGTCTTGCGAAACTTAACTGGGGTGGTTTCGCTTTCCCCAAAGATGGAAGTGTACGTTACTGTTGGGTGCATGGCCCAATGTATATGTGCGCCGTGCAGTGTGATGCTTGCGTTGTAAAGGAATGAAATAAGAACGATGGGAATGGCTGAAACCCGACGCCAGCCCATTCAGGCCTACACTTCCGAAAGATACCTTGACGACCGTCAGGCATAAAGTCCCCATCCAACGGGTGAATCATTCATTGCGGAGAGGTTTGGGATTTAACCCAGAACTTTGCTGTGCAATTTGGTTATTATGATTTGTGCACCTAATCCTCTTCTGCCCTGTAGCATCAGAACTACGAGTAGAAACAGGTGACCCCGTGTCAGCGCCAGACAGCATCACGGTACCGCTTTCAGCTGAGCCAACGGAGTGGGCGGAATGTTCTGTAAGCCCAGGTTACTTTGTCATTTATTACCTGGTCTCTGTCACTAATAAATTAAAAAATAATCGTTTGAAATCCAGTTAGCACTTTTGCCTTGGCATTCTCAACATATTAGGCAGTTTCACTTATACATTAATGGGATTGTCTGACATATGTCGGCCTTCATTCCTTTCGTCGCAAGCGTTTACTTGGATCAATGCCAGCGAAAGAATATGCAACTCGAATAATACTCAAACAGCGCTAGGAAAACCCAGGAGAACCATCACGTTTATTCATATTTTACGTCTAATCAGTGAAGAAGTACACCTAATACATAAGGAGAAAGTGAGGTTATTCATCTTTTCTTGAGTCGTAATACCTTTTAAGCGGTCAAATTATGAGAGGAAAACTCCACAATGACATCCCAGTTGGACAGTTATTGGTTTTTTGTCTCTTACGTTTGACGAATTCGAAACTTGTGCAAGAACACATTTAAAAATCTATTCCAGAACAGGTGTTCTTTCTACTTTGGACTTTACGGTTCATGGACATGGAGGCCATTAGAAGTGAGAGAGGATTAGGGGTAATCAACGTGAAGAAATTTGGCCATGGCCTTTTCTGAAGTAACATCCCTACATTGGACTGGAATAATTTTGGAAAACTATGAAAAACCCAAATCAAGATGGCCATCCTCGTGAAAGGCCGGGGTATTGTTATAAATCATTTTATAAGGAGAGGGAGCAATGACGAGTAGAGGCTAAAATTTTATAAGCAATTAGGTATGTCACAGGTGGTACTGTTTTTTAATGAACAAGTCTGTTAAACTATTTCCATTGACATCATAGCAATCCTCCAACACTTTCAGAACCTCTTTCACGGAAAGCACAGATACCTGCAGTTCTGTTCCATTTCGGTTTTCCTTTCGTTGTCTCCAGCTTCACTGCTCAACTTACGTAACAGGTAAGCTCTCTCCTCATGTACCCTGGTTTTTTACAGTCGATGGTTGCCTTGCACCACTTCTCGTGACGCCTGCGACAATACATCCGCCCAGACATGTAACTTAGCTTAATCTGTTACACTAACAAAGATGACTAACACACCCGCCTCCTTCACAGCAAATAAGTGACACTGGACAAAGGCTGCCAATTCACTTCAAGCCTAATTAGCATAGCAAACTGAATTGTTGCACGTAATCTTCCTACCAGAATCAGTCGTGCGTGAACGGAATCTCAGTCTGTATTATCTGTGCTTTGTTCTGGCTTCACTATGTAGAGACTGTTGTAATTAAAACCAGGCGCTCAGTTTGTGAATCTCTGCTATCTTGGTTCCATTATTCGCCGAGCTCATTGTCAGTGATATTCGTGGAAAGCAAAGAATAAAACACTGTAACATTGCTGGATGGAGTGAGGCACACCAAAGAACCATACTAACCGTCCTATATCTTCCCCAGCTTATCACCTTAAAGGGAAATCAAAATCTTATAAGAAGGCTGCCAATACTGGTCAATGAATTATTACTACAGGGAGTCGGAAAAACAACTGCAACGGTTTGGAACGGTGTATTTCAAACACTTTCGAGCACAGACGACAGTATGCAGAGCTTCAACAAGTAGAAGGATGCTGTCACTGCAGATACTGAAGGAAGAAGCATATCTTGGAATTTGCAGTGACATATGGTTAATTCGTAAGTGAATTCATCAAAAGTTAATCTGTTGATCTCGGTGACTTTTATGTAAATGAGCGATTCTAATATACCTAAAATTCCTACCAAAATTGTGGGTGGCGCGTAAATATAAACATGATTGACTGAATTACCGTTTTAAACTAAAAGGAAAGGCCGGCTAGTTACAACCTTACATGCACTCGCCACAGATCATTAGAAACTTACGTTTCCAAAAATATATGCATGCACTCAAGTAAGCTTCTAAATTCCGCAGTCGACGGTTAAGTAATGTAGGTATTTATGCTCCTCATGCCCCTATATTACAATTTAAAAATGTATATATACATAATCCGAACCACCAAGTGTTCCAAATTATCGCACGTAAGAAACTGGTTAGGCCATCCGAAAATTCCAGGCGAGTTTTCAGAATAGAGACGTGCCAATCATCAGTCAGACAGACTCACAAAACCGGTCTTCAAAGGGCATTTTCAGCTTCTTTGACTTGGATTCAACACTTCAATCCATTATTCTAACACCGGGCATAATCACTGTTTTCTATCCAGTTTTTCAAAATGTTTTCTGTAACGTGCAGTTTATTACTCCCATTTCGCTATTATAGATTAGGAAGATTAATCCTTTCATTCTGCTGCGCTGTTTACGAAACGCTGCGAACACAAGCAACCAACACACGTTCCGCAGCCACCGACTTTAGCCGACGAGAATATCTTCCGTCGATCTTGTCCTGATTTATCGCCTGCTGCCACTTTAACAACGCAAGGTTGATTATCGCTGCAACACATAGTCCAATTTAGAAAGGAATGGGCCTGATGGATGCCCACATCGCCTGTTTCCACACGGGGTGAAATCCGAGTTCAGAGGTTGTTCCGAAACTAATGGCGTGTTAGCCGTGTCTTCTAATTTCGCTTCCTGGTCATATGTAAATAGATACGCGATCGTGACAGCTTTATCGCGAGCTTAGTCCTCGATTAATGGGTATCATGTGTGTCGGCAATGTGAGTCAGGTGGATTAGACAAAGGGGCCGCCAGGTAGAATTCAGCAAAAAGAAAATATTTACTTCAAATTAGTGGCATTCGAATCAATCTGAATTAAAGATATTTCTTGATGTTGCAGCAATTTTTTAACACTTATCTGAAATAGGAATTTTTACGAAATGCTTTTCAGTAATGAATTCCTTAGTTGTTTGGCGTCGTTTATCATTAGTTAATCGTAATAATGTTCATTCATATCGATTTTGAATGCTGATTCGTCATTTTTAATTCTTTTGCTTCTTTAATAAGTGGTAGCACTTTTTTTAATGTCTTTTCAACACTACCAACTCAATCTAACAGCATCATTTTGTTAAAAAAATGCGTTTTTAAGACGTATAGCAAATTTATTATTAAATAAATGTGAAATAGAATCATTTACAATCAGTAACTGCATAATTTCTCTCTACGAATACTTTCTCAAAAATGATATTCGGAGAAAGTTTAACTACCGGTACCCAATTACTGTGGACAAAAATAGCGTAAACTTTCACATCAGCAGTGTTTCGATGACTGGAGGACACAAAATATGTGTAAGAAGCTGGTTTTCCTATTTTACCCAGTTTTCTCTTACAGTGTCTCTAATGAGATAACGGAGCCATTGCGCTAATGGGAAACTATTCTGAAGCGTTGCTGAACATAACAGACCTGTGAAATAAGACGGAGAAAATTCCATTTTCTCTGTTATATTCTATAACAACGAAAACTTGTTTTTTTGGTGAAGAAGGAACTGTGGACGCCGTTAAAATAAGCTTGAACCGCTGATCTAAAGGACAAACATCCCTATTGCCTATATCTCTCAGCATATTTATTTAAAAAAAAGTATCTTTGTGATGCTTGTACAAAACAGAATCGCGTAGCTTTTCATTTGTTTGTTTACAATTATGTTATGTTAGCATTGGAACGTTTCGTAGTTGCATACGGCAATTCCGATAAACCAGATGCTCCTTATTCATTAACATCTGTCAGTCAACAGAACAGCCAAATTAGATATAACATATTTTTCTCAAGGTGAAGTAAATGCTGCAACTTCTAGGGAACGTTGGGTACAATAAGTAACCGACATAAAGATTATAAACTGTAATATTACCAAATGTAGGACAGGGTTTCAAGTCTACGAATAAATATTGAAAGATAAGACGCAAGGTTATAAAACCTTGATGTAATAACAGTTTGACTTTTTATTGCATTTAAGACGTGTATTTGGATATGGAACCTTTTATTTATTCTTTAACCTCACAGTGATTTAAACAGGTGGTACTTGAACCAATCGTCATAAACATCAAAAGTATACGACAAGTCATTTGACTGTGTGGCAAATTAGATAACGAAATCCGACGTTAAATCTTTCGTTGCAGAATATTGCAAGATGTCAGTACCGTACAGGAATACCAGTCTACAACATGTCAATCAGCTTTCGCGTATCATTAGGTATACAGGACTTGTAATTCTCAATATTCCTCTCTGAAACGAAACAACACAGCAGGATAATGAGAGCAAAATTTATCTTTACATTTTTCGACAATTTTTTAGAAGATTAACTGACAGCATTAAAATCAGTTTACATTTAAGTAGAGTGTTTTTTTTACTTGTGTGCACCGTAGGTCTATATATTAATTCTAAAACCAAAATCGATAAATGAGGTGTAATTATAAAAAATTGGTAACATCATTAATTACGAAAAGAATTTTTTGAAACTCAACCCGCAAAAGGCAAAATCATGAACGATCAGGGTCGCGGGTATGTGATAACTCAGAGACATGCTACTAGAGTTCGCTGGGGTCGATAAAAAGTGATCGCATTTCCGCTACATAGCAGCACCATATATCGGAATTTTATCACGTGTCATGATATCCTTACCGCTAAATAAATAACTGCTGATGCAAAATGAATTAGTTCAGAGCCAAGCTGCTAGGGTTCCCTGGCGTCAATGAGGATTGATCGCATTTCCGCTAGACAGCAGCACAACAGACTGCATAGCTATTTATAAACTATGGGTGTTTTCTATAGTAAGGAGCTTTTCGGGTATTCCTGTTTCAGTTAAGGATATATTTCATCATTTCGCACGCGCCACCTAGTTATGACCTAACACACTTTTATGACCTGACCAAGTGTCGAGTGTAATGGCTGGTGCACACACGACATGTACTTATGGTCTCCTATTCGAATCTGGCCCGAGGCCGTGGAGGTTTAAACTAATCCCTGTCTTAGCTACATTCTGTTGTCGATACTGTGAACACATAGCATTGATTCAATTGAATGAAAAAGTAGATTGTCATGGTATAAGAGCTAGCTGGATGATGTAAATAGCCAACCGTTACTATAAAATAATATCTATCACCAAAATAAAATAAAAATAATACGCAATGATTTTCAGTTAGTGTAATAAAGAAAATTCAAACCGAAATAGCTTACAGAGCTCAGGATGTTGATTAAAATTTTGTAACTAGAACAGTTACGCCATTTCGACACAGTAAGACTGAAGGAAACACTTCAGGGAGCGTGCACAAACTGCGTGGCTCGGACCAGGGGGGGGGAGGTTCGCTGGCTACGTGGGGGGAGGGAGAGGGGTTCCGAGCCTGGCCACGTTCTTTCCTTTTATAACATTTTTCACAATTAAAATGAGGAACAGAACACACAACAGCAAGTAAATATTCATTTCCCTTAGTTAATTATCACCGTATGTAATTTACCATAGACTGACGGGAGAAATCAGTACAAAATGTCTTCTGGAATCAAAAGAGAAAAAAAGCTACGTGCTAAGTGGGGGAGGGGGGGGGGTATAGAGGCAAAAGCCACGTAGGGCTACGTGGGGGGAGGAGGGGGGTTCACAAGAGGCCGAAATGGAGCTACGTGTTTTATGGGCGCCCACTTATCATTATTTTATATACATTTGCTTCAATACGCGTATCATCTGTATGGCACCTGTAATTCCTATATTGAAAGTTTATTTATATACCGTTCTCTCCCTATAAGGTACGTTAGTACTCTCCATGATTCGGATGCCATCTTAAAATGTATTTCTGGAGGAAAGGAACTCACCGTCCTACCTCTAACACATGCTTCATTCAGAAGGATGCAAGCAACCGGCGGGATGTGGAATAATTTGAACACGAAGCAACAATACGTTCTGAAAAGTCAAACCGAGCGTGGTGGGTGAGCGGTAACGTTCTGGCCTCACATTCGGGAGGACGCGGGTTCGAATCCCAGTTCGGCCATTCAGATTTTAATTTTCCACGATTTCCCGAAATCACTCCAGACGAATACCGGGACGGTTCCTTCAAAAGGACATTACCGAATTCCTTCCCGTTCGTTGTCCCATCGCGCTTCTAATGACTTCGACGTCGATGAGGCGTAAAGCCATAAGCAAAAAAAATAAAAAAAGACGCCGAACCCAGCAGCAAAGGATGTAGCGTGCTAGCCACGCGTTGCAGGAGTCTCCGGTTCGAGTCCGGGCTGAGGCATGGGTGGTTTTAATTAAGTGTTGCGTTTGTCTCCTGGTTTCTATACCATGCTCAGTCTAGTATACACTAGGACTGTTGATAATATATCGAAATATCGATATTATTTTTTGAAAATATCGATATTTATGAGTGATATTTTTAGGATGATATATCAATATTTCGATACTGAAATCTGGATATCGCCTTCGATATTTTTTAAATTAAGTTATCGTTTATCGTTTGCTCTGAATGACACTATGTCCCTCAAATTTCTGTTACGCATAGAGATCCGCAAGCTTAAGTAAGTCTTACTATGTTTCTATAATTAATTTGAAATTAGTGTGTTGGCAGGAACAGTGGGAAGTGTAAATGATAAATAGTTGCTAATTCGAGAGCAAGAGAAAGTAATAAATCTCAGTATAAGCTGTCAACATACAAAACTAAATGAAATACCACAAAAAAATCTTATGAAAAAAAGTTATGTAAGTTGGCCATAAAGCATGTTACGATAGATAAACTTCTACCTAAATAAATGCCTCAACTGTATTACTTACCAATCTTAAAAATATACAAAATAAGATTTGCCTTGAACATCTTTCGAGTTTTATAAATTTTATTAATTTTTAGGAAACTTATGAGACCCATAATGGTCAATTTAAAAAAAAAAAATCAACAATCATCATCACCAACAGAAACAATTTGAAAGTGAAAACCTGATTAAGAAAAAAAATCACACCTCTATTTATCAGTGGACAGCCTTATTTTTGCTAGGTTTGATTTTATGAAATTGCGTTTATGAAAGTATCGATATATCGATACATCGATACTTTTTTCCGATATATCGATAGCCGATATTAATACTTTTTAAAATATCGATATATCGAAAATCCGATATTTTTAAAAATATCAACAGCCCTAGTATACACTGAGTGCACTCATTAATAGTTGCGAATCACATAGTGGTGACTGTGTGGCTTCTTAGCCCGATACCAATTTCTAAATAAATAAATAAAAAAGTTGAAAGATCACGACTAGCACCAATAGTTGCCAGGTTCGCAGTATTAAGAAATAGTGGTCCGTAAGTTTAAAAGGAAATCTGGTTGAACTGACTGCGAGATGAAGGCGAATACTTTGAAAGCGAATTGAATGCAGTACATGCGCCTGTGTACCGTAAGTAATAACGGCGTAGCTGTCTCATTTACTGAAACAGTGACGCTAATCTGGCTATGAAGAAACCACATGTTATTATTACGGTCCAGGTTTCTCATTTCACAAAACCACAGCTGTCCAAACGGAGCACCGACGGTTTATGAAACAGACGGTAGGAGCTCTTCCGTTGTGTCCAGAACAAATGTAGAAACTTCCTTCTCATTACGACAGTTCCCGCGGCGGCGTGTAATTATGCCTCCGTGGAGTCGACTTTCATTCGGTTGCGAAGCCAATTAAGAAACCTAATCATCTGCTCTGGTGACGAACCGCTCCTCCGACCAATTCGGCGGAAGATATACCGGAAATTACTGATCCGCAATGGTGGCAAGTCTTGAAAGATAGCCTACCCAGATGAAGGTTCATTACATACAAAATAATCCTTCTTACATGTATTCAGGGCAACAGTATGTTACCAATACCTGTATTCGTTTTTAACGTGGACTACGCGTTGAACAAAGTATTAAAGAAATTTGGATGTGGAATAATGGTTCAGTGATAAAGAACAGTTGGCTGGAATTTGCTGATGACATATTATACAGGGTGGGGCATTTAATATGTTTTCTGGAAATATTTCGGAAAGAAAGCATTTTAACAAACAATAACCTATATAAAAAATAATCGTACAGTAGGGGACTACAATTATGTGACATTGGTTTTTTCACAGGTGGCGCTGATGTCGTTACAACAAGGTCAACTTAATTCTTTTAAATGGGAACCCCTATTTTTTTTTGAAGATTCCGATTCCTCATGAAAAAATAAAAATAGTTTGCTTAACTCACTTTTCTGTTAGCCTCACAGATGGCGCTGTAATCGCGAAAAATGAATATTCGCGTTTTTTGTGTATAATTTTAATTATTGTTTAAATAATAATTACATGTAATTTTCATTCTGCAAACATGGAAGGTAATTTTAAAGGATAATGACGAAATTGATTTTTTAAATGCTTTTTCTTACTTATTTGCAGCCATGTCAACAGCAGGTGCTCAAAAAGGTGACCATTTACTTCCAGACATTTTCTGACCCTTTGCAGAAATGATGCCTGAACAGCTCGAAGTGTGTCAGAAAATGTCTGGAAGTAAATGGTCACCTTTTTGAGCACCTGCTGTAGACATGGCTGCAAATAAGTAAGAAAAAGCATTTAAAAAATCAATTTCGTCATTATCCTTTAAAATTACCTTCCATGTTTACGGAATGAAAATGACATGTAATTATTTAAACAATAATTAAAATTATACACAAAAAACGCGAATATTCATTTTTCGCGATTACAGCGCCATCTGTGAAGCTAACAGAAAAGTGAGTTAAGCAAACTATTTTTATTTTTTCATGAGGAATCGGAATCTTCAAAAAAAAATAGGGGTTCCCATTTAAAAGAATTAAGTTGACCTTGTTGTAACGACAACAGCGCCACCTGTGAAAAAACCAATATCACATAATTGTAGCCCCCTACTTTACGATTATTTTTTATATAGGTTATTGTTTGTTAAAATGCTTTCTTTCCGAAATATTTCCAGAAAACATATTAAATGCCCCACCCTGTATATTCAAAAATAAAATTTTAGGTAACAGAAAAGTAACGAGTAGTCTGAAATGCTATGAGAGAAATTTGGAACAATCATTTACAAAAAGGAAAAAAAATGGTGAATTTTAGTACAATATACGACAGTAACTGCTGAGTAAATATAAAAATTCGAAATGATATGGTAAAAATAAGAAAGAAAATTCTGAAATTAAGGTAGCAAAATTGTTGAAGTGCTACAAAGATGTGCATTGTTCGGTGATATGGATTAGTGGTTATTTTGAGAGCAGAGAGAACAGTTGAAGATAAAAACTGCAATAAAGAAAATTATACACTTTATTGTTATTAGTATTGTATGATTTTTGTAGGTACTTTACAACCAACACAAACAATTTTGACAGTCAGTCCACTGTAACTGGAATCACTTGATGTCTTCAGCTGTCTTCATGTGGTCGACGTAGGAGTCCTCCACCATGTGTATTGTCGTCTGCTCCTCCGTACTGCAATCACAAGTCGCGATTACCCGAAAACCCATCTTATCCAGTCTCTGATAAACTACACCTGTAGGCCACGGAAACTTTATACCATTTGTGTCATGTAAAATAAAATATCTCAAAGTAAGATTTTTATTACAGCATTTTCAAATGTCTGCAGGCACTGTACCATACGCTGCTGTGAAATCCGTTAAATCTGCAGCTGATCTGAGTCCTGTATGAAATCCACATTCCACTAATGTTGTCAGCATTAATAGCGGGTAGTAACAATTCTTGTAATGTATGAGTTCTACTGTTGGCTAAATTACTTTTCGGGTCATGGAAACCTTGGGGAAGACAAGTTTCCTTGAAGTGGCAGTGTGCCGGCCACGTTGCTTGAATCAAAAATGAAAAATGGACAAAAGCAGTGTTAAAGTGGAGCCCAAGAGATCATCAGAGATCGAAGGAAGAATATCAGTCTAAAGGGACAAGGACATACGCAGGGTTGTCGAAGTTAACTGGCAGAGGATAGCCCAGGATAGTTCGGCCTGGAGAAGACTGCTCAAGCTCTACCTGAACCAGTGGCGTAGGTCAACAAGGGCCCCGGTGCAAAAAATTTATTTTGGGCCCTCAGGCCAGATGGGCGACCTTTTTTTTTGCTTTGTGTTGCTGGTAAGGGCTCCTGAGCTGAGGATGGGGCCCTTGAGTTGTGCTTAGGGGCCCCCTGAGCAGTGATTGGGGGCCCCCTGAGCAGTGATTGGGGGCCCCCTGAGCAGTGTTTGGGGACCCTCCTGAGCAGTGAGAGGGCCCTTAGTGAGGGGCTTCCTGTGTCTCAGGGGCCAGCTTAGACGACTGTAGAGCTAAAAAAAAAGATCGCCAGTTTGCCATGAAGGCTCGTGGGCCTCTGAACTGCGCTTGGGGGGCCCCCCACAGAGGTGCACTTTGGGGCCCCTAGAGGTATGCTTGGGGGCCCCCTGAGCGTAGGGGTCCCGGTGCACTGCACCGCCTAGCCCCATAGTAGCTACGCCCCTGACCTGAACCTGTAACTCCTGATGATTGAACTGGCTGATTATGAGGAGTACCAGTTCCAACTGTTTCTGAGGAGACCCTGCTACTGACCTTTGGATACAATTTGGAATATTCCTTTCAGAGTATATGAAGCCTGAAATGGAGGAAGTACATAGAAAGACAGAGATGAATAATGTAGATTGTCTCAAGATAATGTAAGATGGAGTATTGTTGCTTTACCTAACAATAAGTAATTTAGTACGCACTGCAGTTATTATAACCATTCCTAAGTGTGTAGTGTGTTGTGAATGCGGTCTGCATGTTTCAGCTACTTCGTATACGAAATAAACAATCTGGGTAATTTCTTTTATATCCATGTCACTCAAACCATATACTTGTAAATGTCTTAACAGGGGTGGGTTGATAACATCGACTATAGGGTTTTGTAGCTTGGTAACAGAAATTCTCAAATGTAATTTACGTGAAGGGTACTGATAAAAGAGAGACTAATTTTATGAGGAGGAAAGGGAAGCAGATCTTGCAGAAGACTACAGACAAGATAAATAGACCATACGCAAAAGTAGAGTCCAGCGGAGTTGATTAGAGAATAGTAGTGGAGGAAGAATCTCGGACAAACCGGCAGAGGCAGAAATATAAAATGAAGATCATGATTATAAAATCTAATAAATTAGAAGGCTTAGTGACCCCACCAGAGAGAGATGGTTACACATGTGAATTTCTGAATATGGGAAAGATAACTGGAAAAAAAAAAAATTTGAAATAAGAAAGAACCTTTCGCCCTTGAAATTATGTTGTATTTGGAAACTTCCACAATGAACACCCACACAAAGCTGTGTCTGGTAGCATCCAGGTAGGAACTGAATTAGATGCGCGCGTGTATCCTTGACATGTGCTCGGAGTGTCTGACTCACTGCCTGAGCTCAACCAGCTGCATTGCTAGTTGTATCTGTTCAGGGCGGCAAATAAGCTCCCATCTCTCTCTTTATTGTTATTACTACTTGAGACTCCTGCTTAGAGTTTTTTCACGTTATTCTTGATAACGTAGGCATCAATTTTTAAGTTACAAATTGATGACACAAAAATATCTGTACTGGATTGACAGTATTAATCGAAGAGGCGAAAATGAAAGTAAAAAACAGAACTGAAAATTATTTCTAAAATAATTATTCGTCAGTAAAAGGTCATTTCTGTTTTTCGAATCTGTACTTACATTGATGAGTCAGTTCGTTTTCTGACGAATTTTTCTTATCATTAAATCAGAAAAATGTCAGGATACATTACATATTGTCGTCTTTTTAGCCTCTTTAATCCCCTCCTTGGATGCTGCTATTTCTACTTCTTCTTTGAAAACCATTATTTTCCGGTATCAAAGTACGTCCAGTGTTGATGTCAGCTCGATTGATAAATGTACATTCCTAATCAGTGTTATTGACTTTAGGCATCTCCTATTTCCGTCCTGATGTCTTGGAAAACTAACTTGTGACACGAGAAAACTATAAAAAGAAAATACCATGTTGGCACGAGTATAAACTGTAATTATAAACACTCTTTAAGACGTTTGTGGTAGTATTTTGATTTTATAGCATGTTGACTAAGAAGACATTGAGTCAGTGAATAGGGATTTTTTTACCAGATTATTATAAACAAAAAACTTTTGAAATAGTAAAACTGTTTGAACTGAGATACTAACAGTTACTACGACATGTATGAGCATGGAATTGAACATCCCTTTCCTCGCCTCATCCATGAAAGGTATCAGCCTGGGAAGTTCTGTAACGTATGTTTGGATATGAATTATCAATGCCGTTCATTTTAGATAACTTGTTCTTGGACGAGGTACGACACAAAGAACATTGTCTTATTTCAAATTTTTCAGTCGTAGCTGCAAAAGAATTATACTTCTGTCGTACTGTTTAAGAATTTTCAATGATATTACTTTTGATTACAGACATACTTACGTTATTTATATAAAAAAAAATAAGTAGCTGTTAACGCTATGTAGGTCGAGGTGCCTACAAACTTTAAAATCAACAACACCACAGTTAAGGACTTGAGAAACATTTATAAACAAATCCTTTTTTTTATTTTTGGCTTAACGCCTCGTTGAGGTCATTAGAGGCGGGATGGGACTGGGGACAAGGAACGGGAAGGGATTCGGCCATGGCCTTTTTGAAGGAAGCATCCCGGCATTCACCTGGAGTGATTTGGGGAAACCATGCAAACCCAAATCTGGATGCCCGGACGGGGATTCGAACCAGCGTCCGAGGCTAGAGCGTTAACCGCCCCCCCCCCCCCATGCTCGGTCAAACAAATCCCCTAAGTGTTTATTTGTTATGATAAAGTCTGCGTTTTTAATTTCTCCTTTCGACATTGAAGGTCTTAGTAACAGCAAAAAATAGATCGGTGACTTCAGTGCTTGAGATCTGTAGTTTATTATTATTACCGTTTTATATTGTTTGTAAACTGATCGCACTGTATTTTGGAAAGATAACAAGTTTTTTTAAAAAAATAAATGAAGGAAATGGATACGCTTTTCAGTAAGTGCATCAGCTGAATTAATTTTCGCAAATGCTGCATACTTTATGTCGTGCTGAATAGTGGCTAATTAAAGGCAAAACGCTTTATTAATAGAGGAAAATGAGTTTTGCATCTTTAAAATACTGTTCTGAATTACTGGATTATTTACAGGATCTTGCAATTTATTTTAGCAGTTAATTAATAGGTCTATATATAATTTGACCCAGTATTCCTCCATGAAGCAGTTGAACCTAATCTTCATTCGTTTTTAGGGGATGCTGAGCGTAATAGAGGTAGTTCAAGTGCCTACAGAAATAAGTAACTGACACCATCTATACAGTGTATCATTAGAAAATCTGCTCTTCAGGAATCCTTCCAGCTATGAATCCTTGAAACAATACCAGAAAGACAGGCGGACATAGCTAATCGACTTGAATGATCTGTCAACAGGCGCCTAAAGATCCTGGATCCTGCAGCCCAAGATTGCTCCATATTTTTCTTTTTTCCCGTATCGGTTCTAGCAGACCACGAGACACTGACAGGCGTCTGATGTATAATTTTGTGAGGGGGAGGACATTTGCCCCCCCCCCGATGGAACCGGATCTGTCAGATCCGGAGCATTTACACTATCGGAGGAAAGTTGCGTTGCCATCTGTCTGTGAAACATTTAACTATATTCTGTGTGTGATAAGTGTACCTTTGATTGTGAAATGACCGAACGTGAGGGTTGAGCGGTTAATGTTCCGGCCTCACATTCGGGAGGATGCCGGTTCGAATCCCCGTCCGGGCATCCAGATTTGGGTTTTCCATGGTTTCCCCAAATCACTCCAAGCGAATGGCGGGACGCTTCCTTCAGAAGGTCATGGCCGAATTCTTTCCACTTCCTTGTCCCCAGTCCCATTGACATCGACAAGGAGTAAAGCCACAATAAAAAAAGTTATTGTGAAATGTATAGTCTATGAGGAGGATGCTGGGGACCATGCCAGCAATGGCCTTGATGACTTCCGGAATCGTTACCAAATTGGCCGCTATGCGGGGACCAGGACTCGATCCCGGTCCCGTTAAACCTCCCCGATCCAGTGTGACGTCATCTTAATGCGCACAGCCACACTGGCGTGTATTCATATTTTTATATTTGTTCAGGTTTTGTTTTTATCTCTGCGTGTTAATATGAGACCGGGTACAGAAAAATTAAATATTGTTGTCTGGAAATAAGATTTAACTGTAGTGCTTCAGTAAATTCTGGATCAGTTTTCACTCATTTCGCTTGTATCCTTAAAATGAAGAATGTGATTAACGTATCTTTAATCGTAATTTGATAGCATCAGGACGTTTTGCCTTTTAATCAGCCGGATAATTTTAATAGTGGACTACAATTACGGTTAAGTTATCAGCCGACATTTAACTCTGAAGATCTCATTTCGACTATTTTGGTATAATCTTTGTGTGCCGTTGTGAGTGCTAATATGTATTTGTGTCAAGTTGGGTACGGACGTAATAACTTCCTTCCAAAAGAAAAGCCTTCTTGCTGTTCTAACACAGGCTGTCATGTCGTAGTGCGGAGTTTCTCATCAAGTACGCGATTGGTTTAAAAGTACATGTATTCATTTTTAGTGTATTGTAAATGGAACAAGTGATCACTGCAGTTGTATTAAAATGTAATATACAATCAAGTTTAGCTCCCCAAGCTAATTAGCACAGTTGTTATACCTTAGAACATTGTTTGAAAACCAAATGTGTCTCTAGTCTGCCGTTTTAAGGATTAATATTTGCAATGCACACTTGGAATGGGATGTTGGAATTATTTCTTTTGACACTTCATACTTCTCTAAAGGAAACATTTGTGTGTAAAACTGTTAAATAAAACAAAACAGCACTGTTGCTGTCTGAGATTTAGCGTGAAGCTGCGTAAAGACGCTGTTTCGAGTGAGACGCCCGTGACGGATCGATTTAATAACGTGTTTCGTGTTTTGATATCACTTACAGACCTTGCATGACTGGTATGAGGAAACAAAACACACACACGCCTAACATATTCATTGTTACGTCGGCAGATCTCCTGATAGAACCACCGACTAAGAACTAAAGAACTGGTATTCAAATCCAGATCCACCCCTAGCTCTATCAGATTGATAGTGCAGTTGATTCCGTAGGTAAAGATAAAGTAGCGTGGTTTTGACCACACCTCCTCCGCCCCCAAGCTACGATTGCAGATAGGAAATCCGGAAAGTCTAGCTATCCCATTCCCAGGTGATTACAGATGCCGGCCTGCACCGTAGGCTTATACCATTCCACACCATGATGGTATCCGATGCCTGACATATAGCTGATTCGAGTTTCAGTTGTGAAAGAAATTTTCGTTATACCTGGATTGTCCAACAAGCACCTGATAGTATACCTAAACCTAGCTCGATGGTAGGGTCTGGCATCAGCGAGAACGCTAGTTCAAACCCCGTCCAGCCATCAAGGTCTGATTTTACCATGGTTGCCCGAAATCACTGCAGACGAATTCCGGGATGGTTTCTTCAAAATAGCCATGGTAGAATTCCTTGCCCCCGATCCTTTGCCGCCTGTTGTGATCACGACGTCGACGAGGCGTGAGAAACAAAAAAATTGCTCAACAAAGTTTAGGGTTAAATCCAAAACCGGTCGGAAGTTTTTATGGTTACCTTTGATTGTGATTTGTCCATTGGATGGGAACGTTAACGTAGTAGACTCTGAGGTATCTTTCGGAAAAGTAGGCTCAAAGGGGCGTGCATCGTGTTTCACCCTCTACCTTCTTTTATCATTCATTAATTCACACACACATCACATTGAATCATATAAACAATAATAATTACTTACATTAGACTTCCACTTGGGAAGGCAATTATACCTGGGCCACCGAGTAAGGGTTTTTTGGCTTTACGCCTCGTCGAGGTCATTAAAGGCGGGAAAGGACTGGGGACAAGGAACGGAATTTGGCCATGGCCTTTTG
Organism: Vandiemenella viatica; assembly: GCA_031002005.1. Classification (NCBI taxonomy): domain Eukaryota; kingdom Metazoa; phylum Arthropoda; class Insecta; order Orthoptera; family Morabidae; genus Vandiemenella; species Vandiemenella viatica. The sequence goes on along the minus strand of CM061919.1, from coordinate 220,509,288 downwards.
AAGAAAACATCCCGGCATTCGCCTGGAGTGATTTGGGGAAACCATGGAAAACCCAAATCTGGATACCCTGACGGAGATTCGAACTGGCGTCCTTCCAAATGTTAGACCAGAGCGTTAACCGGTTACCCATCACGCTTGGTACCGAGTAGCGATCGTCATTGCGAAGGCTAGTTCATTGATGGTGTATTTTTGTGTTCTGGAATAATTAATAAATACAGATAATGTTTTATTTTCAAATGATCAGTAAGTTCCATATTTCGGTGAAGTTACAGGCGTATAGATTACTACAATTAATAACTCCTAATCTCGTTAAATTAACCAAATGTCATTTGTAGAACAACTTGGAGCTACAAAGTTGGACAGTGTTGACCCTCTTCTAAAAGTACTGCAATACCAGGGACTGGGGTAAACAATTTAATCTGTTTTTTTTTTTTGCGGCTTGTGGACATCGAGGTCATTAGAGGCGGGGAACGGCTGGGGGCAAGGAAAGGGAAGGTATTCGGCCATGGCTTTTTTGGAGGAACCATCCAGGTATTTGCGTGGAAAACCGAAGTCTAGATGGCCGGGAGAGGATTCTAACTCACGACCTCCCGAACGCGAGTACAGGGTGTTACCTGCTCAGCTCGGTGTTTATATTTTGATTCTACTGGTTTCTTTAGGTTAACGGAATAATCAACAATAAGTATACAATGCATATTCAAAACCAAAACAATCATGAATGGTGCAAAAAATGTTGGGAAGAAAGAAAAATCTTGATTTCAGTGACAAACACGGAGAAATCTTAGGAGCCAAGCTGAAATGTGTGCTTTCGAGGCTCGCATGTGCAGGAAAGTACAAAGAAGCCGGACAGGTGCCGTGTCCGGTTATTCCGGACGGCAGTTATGAAAGCGAGACTCTGGAAGGCGGGGCGCGGCCATGTTGGGAGACTGTGCAGCCAATTAGCATCTCTGGTCCCGTTGCGGTATCCCCGACTCTCGGTCAAAGGTCACGGCCGACCAGTACCACGGGCAGGTGGAAAGCCAGACTGTCATAGTTTTTTGCTAAACACTGCCGACTATTGTCGAACAGGTCTGGATTTTATTCCCGCGAAGAGCTGGCAAGCGAATCATCAACACCAAAGGCCGTGTATGTGTCAGTGAGGCATTTTTCTACGGTTGTAAGCCCACCATGGCGGGTCAGCAAGTGTTGTGACGTCTGCAGACCCAGAGACAAATTGTGAGACTTCTTCGTAAACAGAGCAAGATATGAGGATTATTGTGTTTGCTGCCAGATGATATGGTGGAAAGACGAGCTTGCGACGCCATAGTGAGCCGCATTCACCGCGGCCCGCATGGCGGAAGCGACAGTGAGCCGCTGTCAGTGCGACGAACGGTGTGAGGTGAAGGGGAGGACGAAGAGCGTGATGTTATGCTCTGACCAGACAGAACATTATGACTACCTACCTACTATCGATATAAACTCGTCCAGGCGATAGCAGCGTCACATGACGAGGATTTTTTTTTTTTTAAATATTGGCCTTCGGTCATTGCGACCATTTAGCCAGCTCCAATTTGTTTTATACAGAGTATTGTATCAGGATCTAATCATGAAATTGTGGACAATACAGTGAGGACAGCACAAGACGAACACAACACTTAATTAAAACCACCCATGCCCGAGGCCGGACTCGAACCGGCGGCCCTCGCAATGCGAAGCCAACACGCTAGCCACTACACTGCCAGGGCCGGCAAAGACGAGGAATAACACACGCACAGTGCATGTAGTATCAGTGAGCGTGCTATCCGTGTTTAGAATGGGGAAGCCGCGCGATTCACCAAGAGCTTACTTTGATGGCCCGCAGGCTCGACACGAGCATTTCGGAAACTGCACGAATTGTCGGGTGTTCGAGGAGTGCTGTGGCGAAGCCAAGGTAAAACAACGTTTAAACGTCGAGGGGTTGGTCGGCCACCCATCATTTCAGATGTCGGACGTCGTAGACTGGGCAGACTGCTAAAACAGGACAGGCCGCGAACTGTGGCTGAACTAACATCAGATTTTAATGCTGGGACGAGTACAAGTGTGTCTGAACATACAGTTCATTCCTAACGATCGGCCTCTGCAGCCAACAACCCATGCAAGATGCGAATGTTAACACCAAGACATCGGCAATTACGACTGAAATGGGCACGTGATCATCGTCATTGGACGTTGACGCAGTGGCAGAGCGTTGTATGGTCTGATGAATCCCGATACCTTCTTCATCATGCGGATGGGAGGGTGTGAATCCGTCGTTTTTCCAGAGGAACAGCTTCTCGACATCTGTACTGCGTGACAGAGACAAGCTGGCGGCGGCTCACTTATGCTCTACGGAGCATTCACGGCATCCGTGGGTCCCGTGGAGCTCGTGCAAGGCACCATGACGGCCAATAAGTATCGTAAATCACTTGCAAACCATGTACACCCCTTCATGCCGACCATGTTTCCCAACGACAGTGGCATTTTTCAACAAGATAATGCGCCATGTCACAAGGCCAGGGGTGTGATGGATTGGTTCGAGGAACACAGTTGCGAGTTGAAATTGATGTGTTGGTCCCCCAACTCGCCAGATCTGAACCCGATTGAACACATCTGGGATGTAATTGAACTTGGCGTCAGTGTTCATAGCCCCTCTCCCCGGAATTTACGGGAATTAGGTGACTTGTGTGGGCAGATGTGGTACCAACTCCCTCCAGCGACGTGCCAAGGCCTCATTGTTTGCATGCCAAGACGCGCCGCCGCTGTTATCCGGTGCAAAGGCGGACATACCGGCTATTGGGTAGGTGGTCATAATGTTCTTGCTGATCAGTGTATGTGTTATATAAGAGTGTTTGAGTCCGGGATCAGCACTGCCGTTCTGGTTGTCGCAGAGTTTACACAGAACGTGAGAATGACCGGCAGAGCAGCCGTTAAAAACTTGTGTTTCCGAAACATCATCCGACAAGGATTATATTTCAATGACACGCCAAGAAAGCCATCATTGATACTAAATCTCTTACAGAATTAGGGCAGTGTCTGTTTTTCATATTAACTCCCTTCAAACTAAACAGAAAGTCTTCAAATTTTGAACAGCGAACGCTGTGGACAAAATGCAAGTCACGGTCATAAATCCGTCAGATCTGATCGAGAGATCAAGTCTTTTGATCCTTTTCTAGTTCTATATGACTATCTTGAGCCAAATAGCACCCAGACATGCCATCTTGTAGGGAATGCACATTTACGTCAGCGAACATTGACGTCACTCGCCCGGTCTTCGTTGCCGGACTAACAGCGGCCGGAGATGTTACAACAAAGCCGAGATTATGAGGAAATGAATTGCTGGAATACTTTTATTAAGTTTGCTTTTCGAAGCTTCTCTATTTACTTAAAAACATATGCTAAAACTTTACAGAGGAAAAAGCATAGAATAAAATTGTACTTTCCGATTCGTTGAAGTCCTTCCCGTTGTTGGCATTTTTTAAAATATTACTGTCACGCTGCTCGGCCATCTTAGATATTTACTTATTTACATTCGACATCAGATTTGAGATTAAGACTATTAAAAGTTAAAAAAAAAAAAGTTGGTGATTTTTTTAACATTCATTTAATGTGAAATAAAGTTCGTATTTTAGCCAGATCTGGCCAACCTTCAAATGAGTGCTATTCTAGATCCGCGACCATACCAAAAACACTGTCACAACCCTACACCAAGTGTTAAGATATAAGGACCGTCTAGAACAGGGGTGGTCAACCCAAATGATCTCGCGGGCCACTTTGGAAGTGCTTCATATCTCCGCGGGCCGCATATAAAATTATATGTCCCCACTAGAGACATTTTTTGAGGTGAAACACGAGTTATTATTGTGTTTACTATTATACTTACATGTAAACATAGATAATATAGTAATAATGATACTAAACGCACATTGTAAAGAAATATATAACACTAAAAATGAAATATAAAAAATATTTTGTAAAAGCGTGTTGAATCTCGCGGGCCAGAAAAATGTTGGTCACCCCTGGTCTTGAATATACACAGCAGACCAGTACTAATAATTCCATTTACCGAATAAAATAACAGCCAGAACTGCCATCTACTAGAGAATGCAGGAACCTGCAGATCGTCTAGCCGGCCTCCATGCATAGTTGGTAGCGGGGCGTAGATTTTAAATGTTTCTTTCTAAATGTGAAATCTCTAGTCAGTAGAGGGTTTTGTTTATTTCATGTTTTGATTGAAGACCTTTTTTTTTTGGTTCTGTCTCTGCTGCTCGTCGACTTCGAGGTCATTAGGGCAGGGGGAGGGAAAAAGGGGGCAAAGGATGGGAATGAATTCGGCCATTGCCTTTATAAAGCAACCATTACGGCATTTGCTTGGAATGATTTGTGTAAACCATGAAAAATCCGATCGTTATCGCCCACCCAATAGGCTTGGTGATTGAAGAGTAGACCTTGCACAAATGGAATGAAAACGATGACACACCTAAACGAATTCTAGAATGTATTGACCATTTCAATCATGAAGCAAATGCGAGCTATGCCAGTTTGAAATATCCAATTTTGGAAATAGATGCGATTCATAACAACGAGAGAGGAATAATAGCAATAATGGTGAACAGGATAGTGAGAAAGTAAAAAATCAACAATTCAGATAGCAAGCGTCAAAACGACTATGGAAGCAATAGTTCATCAGGCCCGATTAGTGAACACAACATTAATAAGAAACCGTCAAGGAGTGATCGAACACACAGCTCTTAACATTACAGACAGTTATTTTGGTTTGATAGTTTTCCAAAACTTCTCCCTTCATATCGTGCCAACTGAGAAATGCGTTGGAAAGACATTATGGTATAAACTATGAAGATATATGGACCGTCCAGAATATGCATAGCAGACCAGTACTAAGAATTTCATTTATCGAATAAAATAGCCAGCACTGCAATCTACTAGGGAATACAGGAACCTGCAGATCATCTAGCCGACCTCCATGCTTAGTTGGTAGCGATGCGTAGATGGTATGAAGATGCGAACTGGGGATTCCATTTCGTGACCACATGGAGATTAACTTGGGGAATACAGCAATATTTGTTTCTTGGCTGTCCGAATGGTGCCTTGTCATGTTATAGGACGACCTGGAAGAAAGTTTATAGTTTCTCAATAGAAACATCGACAAAAATATATACCACAGAGTCTAAAAGTGACAAAAATTATTTTCAGGGACAAAAAAATATCTTTTATGGTTACAGATCAGGATCTGGTGACACTCTTGAACCTCTTCAGGTTCATTTAAACCAAAATGTATTGTACAGAGTTTAAAAGTTACAAAAATAAGTTTTTAGGCTCAAAGTTCACGACAGCCTGACCTCTTCTATGTGAAACGAAATTAACCCTAAAGGTTCGCTGTGCAAAACTTGAAGAATTTGAGTTTGAAGGAACTTGGAAGTGGGAACAGAGATGAGCTCATTATACATACGGCAATGAAAGTGAGCTTATTACATGCGTTAAGACACATCACTCTCAACTGCAAACGCTAAATAGGCAAGCATACATTCGTCAGTGCAACGTGATATTTCTTTAGTCCTGTATGAGTATAGTTACTCTGTAACAAACATCCAATACTCATGATTCACTTTGTTAGGGACGAACGCGCTACCTTTCCCTGTTTGTCAACAGCAAAGAAACGCTTGTTTTTACGACTCACGAAAATGAAAACAAATGTGACGCAGTGTGGTTGTAAAGTCAAATTGCTTGGCTGGCAATTTAAAACGGGATATAAATCATCATAATGATTCTCAGTGAGTGACTTTTACGTGCTGAGGTACGGTGATTCATCAGGAGTTTGTCTTTTATTCTGACATGTCTGAACACAGCATATGTGAAGATTTCGTAACTCCGCCTGCCAGGTGGATAACAAGACAGTTGGTATTTCTAGTTCAAAACAGCAATTAAGGCTTCACTGTACCCTGCCATTGCTTCACACGTCATGACTACTGAAATTTTTTTGCAACCTTCTTAACTAATCTGCACATTTCAATCTCCGTTATTAATAGCAGGAGCAACTAAAACCTTCATAACTTTTTTGAAATGCCGCAAAATGCAGTTAACTATAGATCTGTTGTGTAGATCGCCACAATTGCCATATGTTTACCACAAATCGATTTGCTTTTGCAGTAGACGGATTATAAGCAACGTATTCCTGAAATGATGGGATCGTGGGTGATTTGCATTGTTAGAATAATATTTCGGGCGGACCGGATTCAGTTTTGGTTTACCAGAAATCCAAAAATACCTCTGATCATTTTAGAGATGTTTCTTTGAACAAGACATGGCTGATTTTCTGCTCGTTATATAGAATCAATAAAGTATTTGCGTTATACTCGACGATAGAAATAATTCAAGGTGGAATTACGAGATTACGAGTGGTAAGAATTAAATATATTTACGTTATATGGATAACATGTTTATGATTTTCCGACGTTAGAACGTAGAGTAGTGTTGTTTTCTGGAGATAATAGAAATTCACCGAACTCCACATAGCTGCAACGTCTGCTAAATTTTGTTTTGTTTATTTATTACTTTATTGTAGTCACATCGAGGATAAATTGGAATTCATACATAAATTATGCCAAAATAAGATTGTAGCGAGTGAGGCAAAGTTGCTGTATGTAAGTAGACGTTCTCTCTTATCAAGAATTGCTCCATAGCTTTGTTCATTTCGTGCATGAGGAACGGCGCTCCTAGAGCATTTTTTCTTTCCTGTTGTGTAGGCGCGGTTTAATAAGCAGCTACCTGCGGACGTAACCGCAGTAGCGGGCTGCAAGGGGTTGTTGCCACGTCGAGGAGACCACGCTGGTAATAAAAAACCACCACCAAGTCAACAGCTGCAGCAATATCGACGCCTAAAGGAGAACATGCCTACTAAAAATAACATCTTAGCATCTCCTTTTTCATATGTTTTAAAATATATTCCACTGTACATCTGGATATTGAGTCAATACCCATGGCCGTGGTGCTAACCCATTTGGAGTTTTGAGAAATGTTTACTTCAGAAAGAGACAGTTTTGTTAAATACAATCAGCTCCCACAACATGTATCCAGTGAGCGCCCATTATCGCTCCGTACAATTAATAACACTGTTAAAGCCGTGCTACGTGTCTTCCGTCTTGTAATTTGTCAGTTTGTTTTTCTTTCGTAAAGCCCATCGCATTCTGTTCCTCACATGATACTTGTTCTGCCTGTGTTTCCTTCTTTGCAATCAGCGTAGAAATAAATTACATTTTCATATACGGTACCATTTATAGCCTTCTACTGACCACATTTCAGCGTTATTTCACTATTTGTATACCGTGCGATTTGTACAATATAACGCTGTGACAAGGTTTTGCACAAAAGTAATAATGTGAATGGTAGTGTGGCCGGCGTGAACTGTGAGACATAAAATCTCTGAGAGTCTGTGTACTTCGCAGAATGTTCGCTTCGTCAATGTTCTGAGAACGATATTCAGTAAACCGTGCGCTCTGTTCCGAGAGGTGTTCCATAATGGTTCAGAACACGAACAACATCGCACTAATTATTTTACATGTGCCCAGTACAATAACAAATAATGAGCTATACGAGACCTCAGACAATGCACTGGAAGTGGCCCAGATTTGGTCTAGCGTAATTTGATATCTGTAATTGTGTAATAATGTGTTTCTGACACGAAATAAACAAATAAAAAACAAATCAACGATTTAGTTGAGCAAGTATTCTTGTTTGACGCTGGTAGTCTTTATTGCAAACAATATTTTGACAGTACCAGCAAGTGTTTGTTTTTCACGTTTCTCATGATCTTTGCTGGTTGTTTTCTTATGTTTGGATCAGGTGGTTATAGTTGCTTTCCATAATGATTTTCTATTGCCTTTCTCACATCCAATTTTGTTGCAAAGCTTCGTTTCTTACATGTATCCATTAACATAGCCAAACAATATTTTGAGGTAATACGACTGTGTGGTAGGCAGAGTCTCACCTTACATTTGTTGTACGTTTAATTACAGCGATTTCAAAATAAATTTTCTATTGACATCTCTCTTATTGACTTAGCCATACACCCGATGGCACTAACAGTTGAGCGCTGTAATAGCTTTAATACAATGTAGGTTATCAAATATTGTATGTCAAACACAGAAATGACTATTGTAGAGTGCGTCATACTCAGTCTGTTATAGAAGTTCTGACACCGAGCGTGCTGGTGAGCGGTAACGTTCTGGCCTCGCACAGGGAAGGACGCGTGTTCGCACGGCCACCCAAATTTGTGTTTTCCATAATTTCCTCAGATCAGTGCAGGCGAATGCCGGGATGGTTCCTTCAAAAAGGCCATGGCCGAATTCTTTCCATTTCGTTGCCCCCAGTTAACTGTCGCCTCTAACGACGGGAAAAAAATGTACTGACAGTTTCAGCTGGCAGACATACTATGCAAGAGATACGATTATACTCAGGCTTTAAACACCTTCCGATATCAACGCCACGGAATTCTATGATACTTAATATTATAAGCTCTTTCTAGAATACGGTACTGTAGATAAATTGTACATTTGCTTCTATTTATAAAGTACCACCGAGCGTGGTGGTGTAACGGCTAGCGTTCTGGCCTCGCATTCGGGAGGACGGCGGTTCGAATCCCCGTCCGGGCATCCAGATTAGGGTTTTCCATGGTTTCCCCAAATCACTCCAGGTGAATGCCGGGATGCTTCCTTCAAAAGGCCACGGCCGAATTCCTTCCCATTCCTTGCCCCCCATCCTTTCCCGTCTCTAAAGACCTAGTTGTTATAGGAGACGTTAAGCAGTTAAAAAAAAAAAAATTATAAAGTACCGGTATATGAGGAGGACCACGGTTCGATTCCTGAAATCACTCCAGGTGAATTCTGAGATGGCTCATTCACAACTGCAACAGTCGATTTCCTTCCTGTTTCTTCCCTGCAATCCCCTCCAGCTCTGATGGCCACGTCATGGACAAGCTGTAAAGATTCAGTGAAAAAAGAAAGAAAGGATTGCACATTGGAGTAAACTTTGGATTCCGATTCATTTTGATGTCTATTGAGGCATTTTTGACAAGATGCTTATCTTTCATTTTTGTGATGACTTCTCCAAAATAAAAACTGCGGAACATAATAAAGCCAAATTTTACTTTGATTTTCTTATTTAGATTTACGTCTCGATTTGATTAAATTCAGTTATTTTGAATTCAGTTCTAAGGAATTTTATTGTGTTTTGTTTCAAAGTTTCCCTTTTACGTTATTGCTAAAAATTCGCTCATCATTGGAGTGCCCCGTAGACAGCAATCAAAGGGATAATTTCCAAAATTAACTGGCGAAATGAAAGACGTGATTTAGTACTATGTTTAAGAATTTTTTCTTGTGTTTCGTTACTCTGATAATAGTCAGCCAGGATTTCAGAAGATTCCCACTTAACTGCTATTTGGTTCTCACAAATATATTTCTAGGCATAAATTTACTGAAAAAATTATTCCTTTCCTTTGATAACTTTGTTTCTTATCATTTCTGAGAATATATGCGTATCTATCGCAGCATGCAAACCAGTATTACTACCGAAATCTGTAGTTTAGATACGAACAGCATTTCAGCAGTACCAACATTCAAAACTAACAGCACGTGAAATAAGAAAGGAAGGAATCATAATTATGTTTAAGCGAAATCTCCGTCTATATGCTGCTTATAAAAATATGAGTGGAATTCATTTCTAGAACAGCTGATTTCTGAACGATTTCTCCGTTTAGTGCTTTGACATAAGGGATTTTTTTTCTGTTGTATTTCTAGCACGCATTCGCAACCGGAAGTTGGCGCTTCTTTTTTGCTCAGTTGGCCCTGAGTTAAGAGGTGGGGTGGGAACGACCTTGGTTATGAAATATAGCGAGAAACCGAAAGGGATAGCTTCGAGTGCCGTGTTTTGTTCGGCAGCCCTCGCGTCTCAGACCTTTTTTTACTGCCAACTTTCTCTTTTCAAATTATACACTGTGTGTTGCTGCAAACGTGGCATTCATTTATTCTGGATGAAGATGTCACCATACGCGAGCAGCAGGAACAGTCTGAATCTGTGAGATCGCTGTTAAGACGGACATACTGGCCAGTTTGCCCGTTAAGTGAGAGTTGTCACTCAACCAGGAAACAAAACAACAAAGCCATTAAGCGCTTCCATTTCAAGGACGTGCGCACCTTAATGTTTAACTGCTATGGCGTGCAGTAATGGAACACACAAAAACAGAAGAATCCCAAAAACATAATCTTCTTTAGTTCCAGCTTGGAAGCGATTTTTGGGACCCTTAAAGCGATAAGTTATTATCTATTTACTGGAAGATGTTCTTTAAATTTGATCTTAGCCTTTACAATTATACGGTCATTTTCGTACTAACAATGTGGTGCGGGAATTATAGGATGAAGATAAGCGTCAGAAGTCCGAAACTGAAAATACGTTTGTTTTTTTTATTACACGTTTTTACTAATAATGAAAAATTTGTAACGGAGGGACTAGTGCTGGATGGCACCAGAAAATAACAGAACGTTTTTAGATTCAATCACTGATCTATTGTTTCCTCCCGTAATAGCTATTATTTTATTTCTTTTGAGATACCTGTTTAGTAAAATTGTTATTTTCCTTACAACAATCAAAAGGCTTATGACACGCTGAAATTGTACTTGGTCACTTCAACTTTGTCACTAATTACATATTTTTTGGGGATTTGTTCCAGAAAGAATATGGTTAGTAATCATTTGTTAACAGTGTCTTTTTTTGACACACGTAGTTCAGAATATTTATGTTCTACATTATATAAAAAATTACGCTTTTGATACAAGATTACTAACTTTACGAAACTGCACACAGTTTTTTTTATGTAGTAGCTTAAACGGCAGTCAAAAATGGCAGATACGTAGTCATCATGAACGGTGTTAGGAGACATTTATTGCTTTCTAGCAGCCTAAACCCCTGATTAGGAATATTACTGGGGTGGGTTGAGGTTGGTATTGAGGGATGGAGAGGGTACAATTGAGGATAAAGACGAATAAGAAAATGAAATTGTTAGTTTAAAAATAGAAAATTTGTTTCTGTTCTGGTAAATTATGCAAATAAAGTATAATTTCAGAAACCAGTTATGGCTAATTATATTTTTACAAACTTATCATGAACAAAAGTTATTACATACTTGTTGATATACTTCGCGATATGAGTAAACTCTTTCCGATTAAATACTTCGAATATTTAGCTAGGATATTTCTGGCAATCGGAACTTCGTAAGCGAACATGACAGACATCATGATTCGTGTTTTTTTTTTTTTTTTTTTTTTTTTTTTTTTTTTTTTTTTTTAAAAATACTGATATGATTCATTATATTATCAGTAATATATAGAGTATCTGACGTACAGACAGGAAGCTATATGTCATATCTTCTGCTCATCTCTGAAATATCGAAGTTACCACCTACTAATCAAAACATCTAAAAATATAAAGAATCATTGGTATAAGATTAATAGTTGTAGCTGCAAGATAAAGAATTGTAATTGTAATACTGTTAACAAATTTTTATATAAACATTGATATATATAAAGAAGAGAGTAACCATAGCAAACAGTAAAAACATGAACAAAGAAATTCCTACATCTTCGAAATCTGGATCCCAACCTATTCGCCTTCATGTTCTACTGTTAAAAAATGGTTTAACGGCTGAAATTTATATTTGTTTGATGTTCTTGATTTTCATGTTTTTACGTTGTCCTACTGTCACGTGTGGTAAGTAATGCTTCCTTTCTCTTTTCTTATTTACGTTTGCTAACCAGCTCCTTTCGATCCCCGCGTTATGTATAGTGTTTCGAATGCACTGTTTCATTTAAAAGAAACTTGAAATGCTCAAGGATTTCTAAGAAAAGTTGGTGCTAAGGACAGTTAAAACAGTTGAATAAGGAAGGCAGAACACAGGAGAAAACTGAGCGTGGTGGCTGAGCAGTTAACGCTCTGGCCTCGCATTCGGGAGGACGCGGGTTCGAATCCCCATCCGGGCATCAAGGCGAATGCCAGGATGCTTCCATCAAAAAAGCCATCGCCGAATTCCTTTCCGTTCCTTGTCCCCAGTCCCATCTCGCCTCTAATGACATTGACGAGCCGTAAAGCCATAAGTAAAAAAAATCCTGGAACAAGTGCGTGAAAACTGCGAAAACAGTTGGAATTCAAGAAGAAAACTATTGATACAAAGTGGTCCACAGTTGAGTGGAGTCACAGATGTTTGAATTCTTATTACAGGATGAATTATGAAGGAATGTGGCCGGGATACAAAGAAGTGTTAAGCCCTTGTAAGTGCGAGGTTGATTTACTTTATTAGTATCTGGTTCCTACATCACGTGGGAATGTTCAAGTCCGGGGAAAGGTTGCCTGTTTTGTAACTGGTTACTGGAGCTGATACGTGGGTGTGTCTAATGCGGTGATTGAACTGGGAAAGTCTGACTATTACAAGGCGATTGATTAATACGCGATAACCCACGTTCCGTTCTGATTTTTAAAACACTTCTGCCGACTTATTTCGGTTGTAAAGATGAAAGAGATATGGTTACCGACTGGAACAAATGGGGAGAGAGAATGAACTCAATACCGGTAACAACATCTGTCATTGCCTCTGGTATCGGAGCAAAGCTTACAGCAATCCAGAAATATATATCTGTAAATCTTCTTTTGTCCTTCCAAACTTTACTCGTTAGTATAATAAACGAAAGTTAACGCTGTTATGTTTCATAGCTTGTTCCTGCTTGCCCCCTAAATATGTATATATATATATATATATTGGCCGCCTACGGCGGAGATTTAAATGTCCGCCCCGGCCTAGAGTTTTACTCTAGTGGAGGAGGTGAAGTGTTTGCCATCTGTTTGCGAAGGGTGAAATTATGTTCTCTGTGTGAGAAGTGTGTTTTTGTATGTGAAATGTGCAGTTTATCAGACGGAGTGCGCAGTCTTTACATTGTCTCTGTTGTAAACCGTCCAAGCAGGACATCTGGTACAGTCATTCCTTGTTCCGTTGTACCTCCCCGATACAGCCTTAGCGCACTGTGGGTGTCAGGGCCATTAGAGGCGGGGAAGGACTGGCGACTAGGAGCGGGCAGGATTTCGGCCATTGCGTTTTGAAGGAACCATACCGACATTCTACTGTAACGATTACGGGAAACCATAGAAAACCGAAATCTTGATGGCCGGAGGGGATTCGAACCCGCGTCCTCTCAAATGTAAGGCCAGAGCGCACACCTGATCATTGCAGATCCAAACGGTGTATACTGTGTTGCGAAATTTTGAGTTAAATTATGGTGAAACATATTTAGATATATAGAAACCTGGAATATCATCTCATACGTTTAAATAGTTTTAAAATACTTTTTTTAATTAGAATGTCATCACCGCAGCTGCCATTTAATTATTGTCAGAGGGAGAAAGCAGCAGGTTATTGCATTTAAGAATGTTCAAGTGTTCGTGTTACTTGTAATGTCGAAACACTTTCGTAGTTTAGCTCCGAAAATTTACAGATAGTTGCGAGAGTTCTAATTAAATTCTTGTAATCCTGGTGTTAAAATATTGATCGTAAATATTCACACCCTCCCTTCCATATACCTTGCCAGCTGGTACGTTAATTCGCAATCGCGTCATTGTCATGTTGCCTTGGCCTCATTGCGGTCAGAACATGGTTTATAAACAAGTATGCCAATTCAGTCTGCTGTTTAAGTCTGAATTCCGTGTCTCAATTCGTTCTGCGAGGAGCAAATGTACGTACAGCTGCAAAAGATATAAAATTTATCTTACAGATAAGAGCATTCTTGAAATATTGCACAGTTCATAACGATGAAGTTTCCGGAAGTAGAAAAATATCAACCGATTTTCTTTGAAATAATACATTACTTCTGTATTACCAAAACTCTATTGCTAAAACTCAATGAACTTAGTTGTTTATCGATAGTTTTATACATGAATCTAAATATCACAATAAAATGAATCCCGTTTTGTTGTTCTCACAAACATTTTGAATTAGCTAAGGATTGTTATTAAATTTGAGAAAAAAAAAAGTTTTTTTTCTTTTTTCGTGGGGATTTATGGCTCGATTATGTAGAAGTCATAAGAGAAGGGAGAGGACGAAGGGGAAGAAATGGAAATTAATTCAGCAGCAGCCTTTCTAAGGAACCATTCCGGTATTCAGCTAGTGTTATTTCGGGTTACCATGAACAACCAATATCTTGATGGCCAGGCATAAACGTAACCGCTGAGGCTGTGATACAAAAATAATTCTCTAAGCTTGTAAAAACTATAAAATCGTATGGCACAGTTGCCCTGAAGATCCCCAAGGATTGTTTGACAGTTTTTCTATCATACGGTCTTTGCTGCCTTAAGGGAGGATGTAACGCAAAAAGCGCAACTAACTTTAAAACATCTGTTCCGCGAACCATCTACTATATAATAGACCGAAACTTTGCACACTTACTGTTATATGTTAACTCCCTTCTATGACTTAGTCCACTGACCCAATCTGAGAAAATGACATTTGTACAGTCACTTCCAACATTTTTTAACCTCTCCAATAGAGGTACCTGTTTCAGTAAAATTATAACAGAAATTGTTCTCATCTTTTCCCTCCATTAAATGTTTATAAGTATCTTTAACTATCTGAAGAATTGAGAAAATGCAAGTACAAATAGAATTTATACCTTAATTTTAATTTTCGAAGCAGTAATCCGTTGTAAAATCTTTTAATAAAAATATACCTAAAACTTTCAAATTGATAAAAGGATGCACAATTCTTCATAAATACTTGCACCTGCAATCTATAAGTCCCCCGTGAAAGCTTCACCTCTGTATTCCTTGTAGATATTGAGAAAATTGTTTGTGCGTACTAAAAAATATACATCTGAGAAAGTAGCATTCAAATTTTATAAAGATTTTTTTTCTTGTATTTGTTGTACTTGGTAGCGACAGATAAAACATTATTTTAAAAATATTTCCAATTGAATTAAAAGCTTAACTTTCACACAATACAGATAAATAACCATATAATCAGAAAACATAATATTCAACAAACAGACAAACAACAAAACAATTTTTTGAGCTCAGATCGGTTACATTCACTTTTAACTCGGTAGGTCGATATTAGGTAAGCAGACCTTCATCTTCATGTGGAATCAGAACTACAGAGCGTCCTCTGCATGAACAAAGCAATGTTTTGCCAGAGATGAAGATCAGTTTTATCACCCGTAAGAATTCCCGCGCGGAAGGGTTTCGAACCGGGGACCTTCCGTCTCCAAGTCACACACCTTATATAACCGAGCTGCCAGATCCCTAAAACCTACTCTTTTTCTCTGAATTACGGGGTTGGTATGAAGTGTTTTTACCGCAGATTATTTGTTTAAAGAGCTATGACAGCGAAATTTTATTTAAATTTTTAGCTACTCTGTAGCATCGTTAAGTCGCGGCCTTGAGTGTCTGAGACCAGTCTTTCTGCTGGCTCTTATTAGCACGGTTTATCTCATTCCCACGGAATGAATTTGGGTATTTTTTAGTTTCTACCCCATCATAAGTCGGATTTGGCATCGTAAGAATCATTGATTGGAGGGCGGGTATGTTATGCTAGACGTAATGTGCCTTGAAACAAAACCAATCTTGGTGAGTATGCGGGGCTATATCTCGAGAGGTTGCGGATTTAATCCATGGGTAGGCCATACAGAGTTTCCCAACGTTATGGAAATGCAGGAATGGTTCCTTCATGCGACGTCATGAACAACAGGCACCTTGTCTCCGAAACCTCCCACAGTTCTAGCGGCTGCGTAGTCGTCGAAATGTAAAACGCTAACCTTTAAATCTCTACTGTTGATTAAGTACAGAAAACTCTGTAGGTTCTCTATAAACCATTTTTAACGAACCCATTGCTTAGTCAAGTACGACTGGGAAATATAAAAGATGTTACTCAGCGATGTACGGAATATTTTTATTTATTTATGTTACGACTTTATTATGCTATTGCTGTTAATAATAATTTGAGCACGAAACTGACTTTTGATAAAAGTATGGACAACTTTGAACATTGTCTATATACCACTTCCAACAAATCCGTGTCTTAGTCAGGTATTATATAGAAATATAAAAGGTGTCACTCAGCCGGTGATAGAAGATTCATATTATTTTTATGTTAACACTATTATTTTTAGCAACATTTTGAGCACAAAACAGATGCATAAAAGAAATAGAACGAAGGAGAAACCGTATTTCCTAATACGACAGTAAAAACTCATAGCGGGAAACGACTGTTATGCCTCACATTTTAATTGTAAACTCTTGATCTGTTCACTGCGTGGTTCTAAATCTTCAAATCAATATATTCATATACACTTTAACAAACTTTCAGACAATAAAAATATTCTCCCCGGCGGGGAATCGAACCCCGGTCTCCCGCGTGACAGGCGGGGATACTGACCACTATACTACCGAGGAACACAGAATCTGGAACTGAGATATTGCTATACAAATAATAACTTACAGTTCTATTGCTTTATACACATTTAAAAGTTGAAGTTCTTTTTAATTGTTAATTGTGATGGAGCACATGCTCCGTTGGCAACTCCCAGTGATCTTATCACCTCTTTTTTATTATTGTTTAATTCATCTTATATACTTTGAGTGTTAAATTCCTCCCCATCTGCTTTTGGGATTTACGAATTTTTATTTTAATTCCTTGTGTTTTTGGTAAATTATTCATCACTTGGTAATTTCTAAGTTACATTATTAACCTTAGAAGACAACCTGCAAATCCCCTCGAGTAATTCAAAGTAGGAAACAAGTAATGCAATACGAAACGTTCGCTACGTGTAGTAGCCATCTTGAATTGTCTCTGTATCTTTATTTGCCTGTCACAACAACCGTTTATAGCATTTCTGCAGGACAGGCAATGTCTAACGACAAAAGTAGTCACCACACGGCATATTCATAATACCATGATGTAACTGTTTGAATCCTATTGGTCCAGGGATCATATCGACCTATACTATGTTCGATCACGGTATCAATGAAATTTATATAATGATTACTCGATAATAACATTTGAGTGTACTGTGCATTTTCAGTGAAGAAGTTGGCTGCCATGCGGAATTGAACATCGTGACGTCAGAGGGAAGTTGTTTACTTCGAGCCTACTCAGCGCTGAACGCTGGCTAGAGAATTGTTTCGGCTAACATTCCTAGTATTACCACTCTACAGGCTGCTAGTTCAGTCAAGGAGCGGTGTGATGACGAAGTGATGTGTTCCAGAGGGAGTATATTCAGTATACCACGCGCTGCGGCACGGGAGACCCGCGCCAGTAGCCGGGGCCCATCGGCTGGCCACATTGAGACTCACTTTCGCCGGCGCTTTCCCGCCAGCTGGCTCCGAGAGTGAAATGTGCGCCATCTGGGTCACGTGCAGCGGCGCCGCCACACTATTGTCCTCTCCACCACACACGACTCCATAACAACACAAACCTATTAGTACATCTATCAATGTCGTACCTGGAGTTTTACCCGAGGGCAGCTTTTGGACTGAGGGGACATAACGGTAGCTGTCATTATTACTAACTTTGATAAACCTCAAGATTCGTGCAAATTTCCCGATGCACTTACTTATGCATTACCTAGCTGCTAGATTAAATTTTTTTCACTGTTTGAGAAAATTATTGAGCACACCCTTCGATAACTGTATCTAGAACCTAATTTCCTTACTTGCAATCAAAAACTTTATGACTTAGTACTTATGCGTGAAATCAGGTGCTAATGTACAGCCATAATATTCTCTTTCTTTCAGCATATTACCACTAATACGTCGCCCAACATCCATCCAATCTCCATCGCCAACGTATGCTTCATACCTTCCCCTTCCAAATGACTCCCATTCCAGCTTCTTTACCATCTGACACTGATTATAAATTTCGATATTTTCTCCCTCCTGTGGACCGCCAGCTTCTGTATTCAGGATCTCACTCTGCATCACCATACCTCAAGATTTCTTTTTTTTTTTTTTTCTTCTCAGTTCTGTCACAACCCTGGTGCATACCAAACTTCTCATAGATGGATGACTTGAAAATTTTATTTTCCGTCTTTATAATATGCCCTTCCGATCAGAAATTGTTATCGAAAGATATGATGAAATATTTACACTTTATGCCTTCATCATAAAATGACAAAAACTTTATTTTCCTATCTGTTTTCCTAAAAAGCCGACCTTGACAGGTTCATTTCACCTGGTTGTACGTCTGCTGTACAGCATTATGTTATCGGCAAATAACCAAATTGCTAAACCGAGAGTAGTGTGTGAGCGGTAATGCTCTTGCCCCGCATTCGGGAGGACGAGGGTTCGGAACTCCGTCCGGCCATCTGGATTTTGGTTTTCCATGGATTCCCCAAAGCAATCCAGGAGAATTCCGGGGGGTTCCTTCAATAAGGCCATGGTGGAATTCCTTCTCTTCCTTGTCCAAGGTACTTTCCGCCTCTAATTACACCGATGAGGCATAAAAAAAAAATCTCGTACATGTGACCCAACAACTGAATCTTAAAATAATATATAGTAATGGTCCCACTAAACTGTATTGAAGAGCTCTTGTTTTTTTTCTTTTAACATAGTTAATTTCCAACCCTTATTCTTTGATTGCGTCCTCTAAATAATTCATCCAACCAGCAGGGCAGTAAAAGGTTTCAACGGCCTAATTTTAACTTAGGAACACTCAGAAGGGTGTTCCTCGAGTTCAGCTGTACTGTGGGTAGGAATATGAAGGATTAAATAATTAATTTGGGTGGCCATCATGTGAGAAGATTGAATTGAAAAAACTACGACTTGAGAATTAAAAATAAAATGGAATCGTCCTTTACTCGAGAATTTTATGCAATAGCAACACACGTGAATCAAAGAGACAGGTATTGCCTAAAATGGCACTAATTGAAGAGTAACTCGACCGTCTCTCCATTTAGTTTGAGGTGTCTAAATAAGAAGTTGAAACAACGTACCGACTGTTACAACAAGAATTCATAAAGCTTAACTTGATTTCTCCTGACGTTGATACTGACCATTCGCTTGAGACTTCCAGAACACTATGTTGTCACTAGCATTTCACGTCTCCCTGGCTTCCTTGACTATTGATGCCAACCTCTGATTTCCAACACCAATAATTTTTTTAGCAGCTTGGTGCGATAAGCTGATGGTCTCTTGCTTGTGATAAG
Source organism: Vandiemenella viatica (assembly GCA_031002005.1). NCBI lineage: Eukaryota > Metazoa > Arthropoda > Insecta > Orthoptera > Morabidae > Vandiemenella > Vandiemenella viatica. The sequence goes on along the minus strand of CM061919.1, from coordinate 220,490,047 downwards.
GACAGCAACTTTTTTTAGCTCGATGGCTTCACACCAATCCAGTTTATCTTTCCCATAAGACTGCAGGTGGTAGAATGGTAGAAACTTAATGCTCTAGACATTCAATTGGACAGATAGAATACAATATTTATCTGTTCTAGGAATATATTGCGAGCGATAATTTATAACTGAAGTTTATGTATTTCTGTGGATTCTTCTAAATTAAGTTTTTATCGTTTACTGCACTATCCCCACCCGAACATCCGAAAAATCGCAGCCTTTGATTATCAACAAATGTGTGTTACAAACCCTAGCCACTTTTCAGTTATAATAGATTCTGATGTTTTCCCAAATTGAATGAAGACTATCAAGTTACTGTTGCTGAAACTTACCTCACTAAAGCTCTTGCTTGGTGTCAATTATTATTATTGCTTCTGGATTTATGTCTCGTCGACGTCGGCGTGATTAGGGGCGGGAAAGGACTGGACGCAAGGAATTGGAATGAATTCTGCCATGGCTTTTTGAAAGAAACCCTCCCGGCATTCACCTGGAATGACTTCTGGAAACAGTGGATGGCCGGACGGGGAATCGAAATCGCGTTCTCCTGAATGCGAGGCCAGAGCGTTACCGCTCCCCTACCACGCTCGGTCGATTGTTTCTTACGACGTTTAATGAGGATTTATTAGAGATTGTGTAGGCTGCTGCTAAGGTATTATAATGCACGAGATTAAACTCAAGTACCGGCAAACTGGGGCGATGTATGTGTGTGCCGTTTCGTCATTGCGTGTTGTGGACTTCCGCGAAGGAGGGTGCTAAACTTGTAGTAGACCGGCGGTTAACGTGTTGATCACGACCTCTGCTCTAGAAAGTGAAAGGCTTCTTCATACGACGCTAATGCGGGATGGCGGATGATCCGGGCGAAAGGGTTGTCCACCACACGGGACGACCAAGACACGGGAAAGCGGATGACAGCTTACACGAACTACTCGTGAGATTACCATCTTATTATCTCTGTGTTTATTTATGTAAGGCTAAATTTAGTTGGCTTTCAGGAAGTGCTTTCTTAAAGCGTGCTGCCAGCGCTACTGTGATGCAGTGGGTAGAAAAATAAAATCTCCACCCTCCCTCTACCTCCTAAACTGCGATACTATTGGTTTTATATCAAATACGGTGAGGCAGCCATTGGTTTTTGCAGTTTACATGGAAGCCTAATGACTAAAGAGAAGTTATGATGCAAATGATTTTCTTCTTATGATATCATGCTTGATTCCGGGCGTAGGCGATTATTATGGGAAAGGTACCCCCCTCCATGGATACTCTAAGGGGGCGTCCAATAATTACGTGAGATGTTTTTTCCGGAATTCTAGAATCCCCCTCCCCCTGTGGTGAGATTTGCTGAAATCTGGTCGGACAATACCCCCTCCCCCCTATGATGACTGACGTACGTGATATTTTGACGGGACCTCCCCTCTCCTTCCTACTGACCGACCTCATAGTTTTTTGGAGAACCTTTTTTTATTTCCGTGCTCTCCTAGGGTGATTGTACCCCTCCTAAATTCGGTATTGGCGTAGTTTGTAGATTTTTTTTTTTTTGCTCTTCTGGCCTTCAAGAAATTAAAAAGATGACGTTAGGTTTTTTTTTTTTTTTTTTTTTTTTTTTTGTATCTGCTTTACGTCTCTCTAACAGCGAGGTCTTTAGAGACGGGAAAGGATGGGGGGCAAGGAATGGGAAGGAATTCGGCCATGGCCTTTTGAAGGAAGCATCCCAGCATTTGCCTGGAGTGATTTGGGAAACCATGGAATACCCAAATCTGGATGCCCGGACGGGGATTCGAACCGCCGTCCTCCCGAATGCGAGGCCAGAACGCTAGCCGTTACACCACCACGCTCGGTGATGACGTTAGGTTTCCTTCTACACCCCTCCCCCCATATTTCACTTCACGTTATTAATAGACGACCCATAATTCTGGAAGATGAAGTGGGAAGATTTCCCGCTGCCTTCCTCAATGCGTGTTCGCAGGTGTTATTTTAGATGTGGCTGTGTGTTCAACAAGGAGTGTTGTTTGTATTGTATGAAATGAGATATGAAGAAGGGAGAGTGTGAAACACTCTGCTGGCCCATTGAGACCTACTTCTCCGAAAGACACCAGCAGAGCAGCCAGGCTTAAAGTCCCCACCCAACGGATTAATCACCATCAACTGTGTCGTATATTCTCACTTCATTCGCGCTGCGGAGAGGTTTGGGATTTAACCCACGACTTTGGGGCAAAATCTGGTTATTGGGGATTGTGCACCAACCACCTTTCCTACCCTGCCGGCCAAGTCCTGATGATAAAAAAATTTTCCACGACCAAGACTCGAACCCCCTAATACCGTGTCAGCGCTGCAACCAACTGCACCGACGGGGTATGCGCCCAAATGATATCAACTTGTAAACTCTGGTTTCTTTTCAGCCCCATTTTGTATTTATTATTACAGAAATCTCGGCAAACTATTTTTCCTTAGTTGGAATTCCGGAAAATAGAAAGAAACTTGTATTATTATTGGCACATAATTTTGGAATTAAATTTTAATATATAATGTATTCAAAAATCAAAGATTAGGAACAATTTTTTTCCCTATAAATCTGGGATTTACATATTTATATTGATAAATTTATTTTTCTACTTAATAATATTCGAAGGCTACCTTGCTAGTTATATGACAAAACTTTGCGCTGTTACACTGTCTGACCATAAAACGCATAAAAATTCGTACTTTGTAGCGCTTTTTATAATTTGGAGTAACTTCACTGTACTTTTATTTCAAATATTTGACTTCGTAAGTTGTCCTTAAAAGAGAACTTTTGATTAAATCAAGATCTTCGTATGTGGCACATAGATTCTAGTTTGTGACAGCTAAAAATTATTTATTACGTAGTAGAAAATTATGTGATTTAACACGGGCTCTGAAGCAGTTGAGACAAATATAAACTATTAATAAATGTAAGTATTGTATTACAGTAGCAGTATAAAATATATTATATGTAAATTTTGTCGATGCTATCTTTGAGTTTAAGGTGTTCGGTTACGCTGTAACTTGTTTTACAAGTTCCAAATGTTCCAATGTATTTTAAATGACAGGCATAGTCTGGCTAACCTTATGCTGAGCTTGGAAGAAATCTTTTGTCTCCAAATCTCGTGCTGCTGTCTGTTTTTATTATTATTATTATTATTATTATTATTATTATTATTTGAACTCCGTCGTTGAAATTCTCACAAGATTTTCTTTAAAAAATTGTCTTCTAGTCATTTCGACCACAAAGCCAATCACAGTTGGGTGTTTGTATTCTCAGAAATGATGCCCATCATTTCACCACAATTGTTAGTGCTTCGCGTAGTAATGACATACAAGAGGAACACAACATTGATTAAAACCATCAGTGCCTCGTACGGTTTCGAACCAGTGATCACAGTTTTTATATATATATATATCTTCTTATATATAAAAATGAATTGCTGTTCGTTAGTCTCGCTAAAACTCTGGAATTGCTAGACCGATTTGACTAATTTTGATCTTGAAATATTTGTGGAGGTTCAGGGAAGGTTTAAACGGTGAGAAAAATGGAAAAATTGCGAGGAAAATACTAAAAACGACAATTTAATCTTATGTATAAAAATCAATGTGAGTTTTCTTTATGCTCTATGTGCTCCTAAACCGTTCATGCGATTACGGGGAAACTTTGGTGAGTTATCTAGAGCGTTTCGGAGATGGTTCCTAAGAAATAAAATTTCAAAAAAACCACCCCTTCCTCCCCATAACACCCATAATTTAAACAACCCAACAGATTTTGTTAGATTCCACCAAAATTTGCACACGTATTCTTGAAAACAAATTGAAATATATTGCCTGTATATGGTTTCCAAAAACGCAACCCCTCATTCCCTTCATATCCCCCTAATTTACACAAACCCACAGATTTATCCGATTTTTATGGAAATTTGCATATGTATACTGCAAAACAAACAGAAAAATACTGCCTACATTTGGTTTCCAAAACCGCATCACGTTTCCACCTTCCCACCCCTTAATTTTTACACAAACCCACACTTTTTATCCGATTTCCATGGAACTTTGAACATATATACTTTTTTAAAAGATTAGTTTAACAAAAACCCAATCCCTATCCCCTTTTCCACCCCAAAACCATCCCCTCTTCCCCTTTATAACCCATAATTTAAAAAATACACTCATTTTATCTGATTTTGATGGAAATTGGCACACATATACTGTAAAACAAATATAAAATTACTGCCTACATGCAATGAAACAGTAATTAAAATGTATACTGTATATCTAATTTTTACTAAAAACAAACTTTCAAATGCATTCATTTAATCTAATTTACACAAACCCACAGATTCCGTCCGATTTCGATGGAAAATTGCACACGTATAATATTAAATATACAGAAAAATACTGCGAATATATGGTTGGCAACAATGAATGCCTTAAACAATTGACTATCATGAAATAAAAGACCGCTATTGAGTTTTATTTTAACGATAAATAGTTTCAGTCTACTTTGGAACTTCGAATAGATAACATATATCCACAACATTCGGCGGACTATCGTGTATTACGATTTTAGAATGCATAATAGTGTCACTTGGAAGTGTTTCAGTGCGCAAGAACTTTATTTACTGTTATTGTTTTAAAATGCCAAGGAGAAGACGACCTGACTGAGGACGTCGAAGTCAATCAAATGTGCGACGAGCTACCTCACGTGCAAACCGCACTGATGACCAGCGAGAGACGGATAATGATAACTTTCGTATTAGTATGGCAGAATTGCGTTCCACAGTGAATAATAATGAAGTAGATAGGCTTAGAATGGAACGAGTTCGGGCACACCAAACACAACAACAGCGAGCACGACTTAATGAAATAGAGCGATTCCGCAGACCGCAGTGTTCCTGTAAACCTGGAACGAGCAGCATTCCACTACGACCCGGAAATAGATTATTATGCCGACAAATCAGTAAACAATTGGGGAAATGACAACCATTTGTCAATATTGTAGAGCGTTAAAATACAGCGGAGAATCTACTGGATTATTTTGTGCTGGTGGTAAAGTAAAATTGCCACAATTGGTCCCACCACCAGATCCATTACGCTCATTAGTTTCTGGTATGGGAAATGACTCTAAACCCTTCTTGGCCAACATCCAAAAATATAACAATTGCTTTCAAATGACGTCGTTTGGCGCCACGCATATTGTACAGGACAATTTCATGCCCACTTTCAAGGTAGTATATCACAATTGTTTTTGATAAAATTAAAATTTGTATTTGTAAATAATTTAACAAGATCATAAACAATTGCAGATACAAGGACAAATTTATCACCTACTGGGAGCGCTGCTGCCACTTCCAGATGCAGATCATCAATTCTTACAAATTTATTTTATGGGCAATCAGGATGCCGAAGTTGATAAGCGTTGTGCTCATAATCCAACAGTGAAGCGAACCATTGTCCAAGAACTGCAAACGTTTCTTCATGAGAACAATGACTTAGTAAAAATGTTCAAAATGGCATTGGATCGGATGCCATCGGACAGCCATAATATCGTCATTAGAGCTGACAAAACGCCTGCTGGTGAGCATGCAAGGAGGTTTAATTCTCCGACAATCGACGAAGTGGCTATTGTCGTTGTTGGAGAAAATTTGCAGTCTAGAGATATCGTGCTTCTTCGTCGGAACAATGAATTGAAACGTGTGTCTGAAACGCATAGGAGTTATGACGCGTTACAATATCCATTAATCTTCTGGCAAGGAGAAGACGGATACCATTTAATATCCAAATGGTTAATCAAGTAACAGGTAACTAGATTAAACGATATTAAATAATAATTTTAAAATTCAATATATCTATGTAATTGTTTCCATTTACGATTCCAGGTGCTGAAACCAACAAAAAAGTTAGTGCAATGAATTTTTATTCATACAGACTCATGATCCGTGAAGGTGAAGTAAATCACATTTTTTAATGTGTCAACGGATTTTTCATCAGTTTGCAGTTGACATGTATGTCAAAATTGAGACTGAACGATTGACGTACATCCGTTTGAACCAATGGCAGCTTCGATCTGAAGAATACATTCATCTCGGGATGCTATTAATGTCGATGACAACGTAAATAATGTGGGAAGAATGACAATTTTGCCATCCACTTACATAGGAAGTCCGCGCCACATGCACGAGTACGCGCAAGATGCGTTGTCGTATGTTAGACAATATGGCCGCCCAGACCTATTCATTACATTCACCTGTAACCCACAATGGATAGAAATCAAGAAGGAATTGCTACAAAGCCAAACCACCACTTGATAGACATGACATCACTGCCAGAGTTTTTAAACAAAAATTGAAATCTCTAATGAATTTCATTACAAAGCATCGTGTTTATGGCCAAGTCCGTTGTTGGATGTACTCTGTTGAGTGGCAAAAGCGTGGTCTTCCACATGCGCACATATTAGTTTTGGTTAGTTGACAAAATAAGGTCAGATGAAATTGATTCCATAATTTCAGCTGAGATTCCCGATGAAACAGTTGACCCAAAATTGCATGTAGTAGTGACTAAACACATGATACATGGACCTTGCGGAATTTTCAACAACAACTCACCCTGTATGGTCGACGGCAAGTGCTCCCAGCGATACCCGAGAGACCTGATTGATGAAACCATCACGGGAAATGACGGTTACCCACTGTATCGTCGGCGATCAGTTGCGGACGGTGGGCGATCGGTAGCTGTGAAGGTAAAAGGACAAGATTTTGAAGCAGACAATCGTTGGATTGTGCCGTACTCGCCACTATTGTCAAAGCTTTTGAAGCTCACATCAATGTGGAATATTGTAACTCCGTCAAGTCGATAAAGTACATATGTAAATATGTTAACAAAGGTAGTGACATGGCCATCTTCGCTATAACAAATTCAAATGATGAGGTATCTCAGTATCAAATGGGTCGCTATATAAGTAGCAACGAAGCTATTTGGCGCATATTTTCTTTTTCGATCCACGAAAGACATCCTACAGTAGTCCATTTGGCAGTTCATCTAGAAAATGGACAACGAGTCTATTTCAATCAAGAGAACGCGGCGGATAGAGCGGCACGTCCACCATCGACCACATTGACAAGTTTCTTCTCAGTTTGTCAAACAGATGTTTTCGCACGCACTTTGCTGTATGCTGATATGCCACGCTATACACGTGGAACGCATCATCGAAATCGTTTCAGCGTCGGAAACAAGGAACACCAGTTGAAGGACACCCAAATGTATTTGCCTCAGACGCTCTAGGTCGCATATACACAGTTCATCCAAATAACGATGAATGTTATTATCTTCGATTGTTGTTGGTGAATGTTCGTGGTCCGACATCGTTTCAACAACTGAGAACAGTTGATGGACATCTATGTGCGACTTACCGCGAGGCGTGTCAACTACTACAGTTGCTCGAGAACGATTCGCATTGGGATAATACGCTCAAGGAATCCGTCATTTCTTTATCGCCGCATCAAATTCGCACATTGTTTGCGATTATAATATCAACATGTTTCCCCTCGAATCCGAAAGATTTGTGGATCAAATATAGGAATGACATGTCTGAGGATGTTTTGCATCGTGTGCGTTGTCAAACTTTGAATCCTACACTACAAATTATTACAGAAATTTACAACGAGACATTAATAATGATAGAAGATATGTGTTTATTGATGGCTAATAAGTATTGTCGTGTTTGGGCATGACATAACCAGATCGTTCTATGCGCGATGCATTTAACCACGAGTTACAAAGAGAACAACAGTACGATATTGAAGTATTGACCGAAACAGTTCGTTCAAATGTTCCGCAATTGAATGAACAACAAAGAATTGCGTACGATACTTTGATAGAAGCTGTCAACAGTGGATCTGGTGGAATTTACTTTCTTGATGCTCCCTGGGGGACTGGAAAAAACGTTCCTAATTTCATTGCTGTTGGCAAAGATCAGATCGCAAAATGAAGTAGCCCAAGCGTTGGCTTCATCTGGAATAGCTGCAACATTGTTAGAAGGTGGACGAACCGCACATTCTGCCTTAAAATTACCACTAAACATGCAAATCAACGAAGTACCAGTTTGCAACATCACGAAAAACAGCGCAATGGCGAAGGTTCTACAGATATGCAAATTGATCGTTTGGGATGAGTGTACGATGGCCCACAAGAGGTCACTGGAGGCATTGGACAGAACGTTAAAAGATCTTCGTGATAACCAAAACATTTTTGGTGGAGCCATGATTCTGTTGTCAGGTGATTTTCGTCAGACTCTTCCAATTATTCCCCGATCAACTGTTGCTGACGAACTAAACGCATGCCTAAAGTCATCTAATTTGTGGCGGCATGTAAAGACACTCCAATTAACAACTAACATGCAAGTGTTTTTGCAACAAGATCAAACTGCCGTTGTGTTTTCGAAGCAGTTATTAGATATTGGAAATGGTAAAGTCGCAATTGACACCTCGACCGGATTAATTACACTACCCACGAATTTCTGTCTTTTCACCGACTCAAAAGAGGAGCTTATTCAGCGAGTTTTTACGGACATAGAACAACAGTTTAGTAACCATAGTTGGCTGAGTGAACGAGCAATATTGGCGGCCAAAAACAAAGATGTCGATGATCTCAATGCGACCATTCAGAACTTTCTTCCAGGAGAGTTGTTTTCATACAAATCAGTCGACACAGTTACAAACCAGGATGATGTAGTCAATTATCCCACAGAGTTTTTAAATTCACTAGAATTGCCTGGACTACCACCTCACAATTTACAGTTAAAAGTAGGATCAGTTGTGATTATGCTGCGTAACATTAATCAACCTCGACTGTGCAATGGAACGAGACTGGCTGTGAAAAAGCTAATGAATAACGTGATCGAGGCCACGATCATCAAGGGAAAATACAAAGGTGAGGATGTCTTGATTCCGCGTATACCGATGATTCCAACGGATTTGCCATTCGATTTTAAGCGTCTACAATTTCCCGTGCGTCTGGCCTTTGCAATTACCATAAATAAATCGCAAGGCCAGTCGTTGCAAGTTTGCGGAATCAACTTGGAGTTTCCCTGTTTCGCGCATGGACAATTATACGTCGCGTGTTCGCGCGTCGGACAACCATCGTCTTTATATATTTACGCACCGCAAAAAAAGACAAAAAATATAGTTTATCAGAAAGCTTTAAATTGATTAAGTGTAGAAATGTGTTGTATTTAATATAGATAAATATTTGTATTCAATTGAATTATTAGCAAATTTCGTTTAAGAACCAACCGAAAGTGTGAGATATAGTATGCTGAATGTGTGTGAGGGTATGCGTATGGGTGTATGTGAAATGTAAATGTGGTTTTGTTACTAAAACATATCAGTCAGAAATTAAATTATTATTGTTTTACATTCGTCACAAAGTAACAAAATGTTATAACAACTAGGCCATGAACTTTGGTTGTCCTGCCGCTCGATCCACTTTTTTCAAAACGGGCAATGCATATTACATTACAGACCAAACAAAAAATTGTAGGCACCTTATTTGTTGACATAAGTGTCTGTAGTAGAACAACTGCATAAACCGTGACGTGCACAAAAGAGACACATCTGTACAGTCATGACAATAAAGAGTTTTTGATTTGTAATGTCAGGTCTAGCCATCTCATGATGTAGGTGATACGAAGTTCACCGGGTCAGCTAGTATATATATATATATATATATATACTTATGGCTTTAACGCCTCGTTGACGTCGATGTCATTAGAGGCGGGATGGAGTGGGGGACAAGGAACGGGAAGAAATTCGGCCATGACCTTTTTGAAGGAAGCATCCCGTCATTTGCCTAGAGTGATTTGGGGAAACCATGGAAAACCCAAATCTGGATGCCCGGACGGGGATTCGAACCGGCGTCCTCCCGAATGCGAGGCCAGAGCGCTAACAACTCACCCACCACGCTCGGTATGATTACCGTGTAGGTACGTAAGGCCAGCGCTCTAGTACCGCGGAACCCATGTATAATATTCCAACTTCTTTGGCGGAACCCATGTATAATATTCCAACTTCTTTGGCGGAACCCATGTTACAACTATTTCTATATTCCACCATTACAATTAGGAATGGCGTGTACACAAAAGATCTTTGATTTCTCTTCCTCTTTCGCAGGTTTTTCGTTACAAAATTCATAGAATCCCACCTGTTCCTAGCCATGTAATTAGTATGCCGCGACCCCGACTCTTCGTCGACGAAGTCATTATGATCGAGAAAGGATCGTATCGGCTCTGGTTTTTATGAAGGAACCACGTACTTATTCCGAAGAACTAATACAGGGAAATTAGAGAAAACCAAAATGTGGGCGTGTCCTCGCAGTGGTTGGTCCTAGCAGTACTGCTTACCCACTAGGCCTTGTGCTGTAAATGATGGAATTTTATAGAAATTCTTTAAACGGGCTGTTGAAAGCCGAGGCGATCTCAATCGGAAATTCAAGCGTGATAGAGAAGCTCTGTGGCTGACAATGGTCGCCCGCTTTCCCCTTGGCACGCACCCACGCGGGCAAGCTTTGTCTTCTCACAGCAGCTTCCTCCTCACAAACAACTTTAGAAATTATCATCTGCGTCTTCCGGCGAAACGTTGAAACAGCCGCCAACATTTTAGGCAGCTTTAAAACCATTTGTGCACAAGATTAATTCATAAAATAAAAAATTCCTCTACACTCTTTTCATACGAATGTAATAGTTATGACCCCCTTCAACAGTAATTCCTCAGCGAAATGGGATTAAATTTCTGATTAGAAAGATAATTGAAAAGGTCTGAGTCTGTTGTGTCTATGTTGAAACATCTTCTATACAAAAGCATCATTCTCTAAAAACAAAAATAAGTGGTGTTAAGACTTCGAATTTATTTAAGATTATATAACGGAAAATACCGGCTTTATACTGCATGAAACAGATGTTAATATCAGTTATAATGCTGAATACACCAAAACCATCAAATAAAATCCATTAAAATTACATTTAGTTATGATTACGGTTAATGTAAAACTCTTACACACTGAGAAGCTTTCATAGAAAGATAAGAACGGGTAATTAGGTTGTTAAATGTTTTATTTTAAAACAGTTTGGTTGTAAATGTACAGAATTATCGTTATTTTACAACCTGTTTTTACAAAATAAGAAGACGTTATTTCTTAAATTTCTGGCGCATGAATAAATCTACTCCTTTACTTCGTCTTGAAGGTAAGAGCAGGTGCGGTAGCATTTTGTTAAAGGTATTATGGTGTAGTAATTGTTTTTGCTGGTAAATATATCCTGATGCCTCTCCCAGCAATGGCCTCTCACCCAGCTCGCCATCAATTAACATATGCCACTTTTGAAAGTGATCACCTTCGGAGGATATTATACTAATTTACTTCTGCAGCTCACAACGAAGTGTGTATTAAATCCCAACCCACAACTTGTGATTCCGTACTCACGGTGTTCCGATTCTATCGTGTACGTGGTAACATCGTTTGCGAAAGCGTGGAGCCCTTCTTGAACCTGCAAAATTTCTATTTTCAAATGTTTCGGGAATAACAGCATTGCTGTAACAAAGGACTGACTAAATTGCCTCGTTGCAATTCTTCAGTCTCATCTGTAGTCCATATTTCGTAGTTAGAGACGCACCATTATACTGCGCTAGCCACCCTACACCTTCAGTTATCTGCTTCATATATTCTAATCTTTGTCTACCTCTCCAATGCTTACCTTCGACTGTTTCCTCCACCAATTCCGCGTGTCTGAAAATGTGACATGTCTTCCTGTCTCTTCTTTCTGTAAGATTCTTCCACCAACTTTTTTCCTCACCCATCACGTTCATTTCGTACTTTATCTGTCCACTTCATTTTCAGCATCCTTCTATAGCCCCAAAAGTCACTTCTTTGATTTTCTTTCTTTCTGGTATTCCTAAAGTTCACGCTGCGCTACCACAACGTGCTGTTCTCCAGTTCTTTCGGAGTCCTAGATCAATATTTGACACCAAAAGATTTCACTTTCCATGAAGGCTCTTCTTCAATAAACGACCTTTAAAATCCACTATTATCCCCATTCCACAATTTTCGCGCATTTAACTTTTTTTTTTTTTTAATGTTCTGACACACGTCTTTAACGATATATTCGTGAACGACTAGTTTATGTTTCTTGCAGCTAGGGAGTGGAATTTGCATTGTTGAAGCCGCCGATTCTCATACCAATTACACGGAGTATTTCTTGCGTTAATTATACTTTTTTCTATGATTTTAGCACCCTGCTAACTGCTGAGTCGTATGATATGAATCTAAGCTTGCTAGTCTGTTTTCTCAAACATCTTTTCCGTAGTTAATGGACCTGTGGCCCTTCCAATGCGGACGCCCAATGTTACTGAAATTTGAGGGTCTCGGTGGCTATTATAAAACATTAGGGTTTTCATCCCGCAGTCTGGTGTTCCTAGTTTCTGGATTGAGCGTGGCACGGAAAGCACCTCGTGGCTATTGGCGCGTGTTGGCTGTTGGTATAGCGAAACCGACCAACGGTCGACCTAGCCGGAGGCCAACACAGCCGTACGAGCCCAGCATGCTAATGGGGACAGCTTCAACTTTTACTTCCCTCCCTCCACTACCGGAAGAAATTTCGACAAATTTAAGTACGCTACGATAAAGACGAAAATAAAAAGAACGGCAGCTAAAGTGGGCAAACGCGATTAATCTGTATGCAAATGATGGCTGACAAGTGTCCGTTCCCCATTACGTCCGTGCTGTCTGGGTTTTGCGTAACTTGCCTGTCGGAAATGTTCCGCGAACCATGCGGAATGCGCCAAATGGTCTGTAGACACCCCTGATTCCGCGAAACACCTTTCCCAATCCAGAAGACCGAACTCGTAGCGTAGTATTGCCGGACCTAGGAGGGAGGGAGGGCAAACCGAAGCATTTTCCCCGGGCGGCAACTTTAGGGGTGCGGTAAAATCGTGTTTGAAGGGCTTCAATTTTTTTTTATCTCCGTTACTGCCGCGGTTGACAATGGATGGCAACAATCGATGACAATTGGGTTGGCGACCACTGTTACAAACTCTACTGTTTTAACAATCGATTTGATGTTTTTTTTAATTTTCTTTTTATCACGTTTTTTTTCTTTTTTAATTAGCCCATTTGTTTTATCATGTATATATTATTTGATGATAACGTAGGGATAACATTTAGCTAGTGAAAATATCGGTAACCCAGTGGTGCCAGATGGCAGTGGAAGTACCCGTGTCGGTTGCAGCAATTCGTGGGAATTCCCCGTGCATTGACGAAACGTCTTCATCTTTGAGCAGGGCTGCCAGATAGTATAGTTGGACCGAGCGGGGCGGTGTAACGGTTAGCGTTCTCGCCTTGCATTCGGGAGGACGGCGGTTCGAATCCCCGTCCGGGCATCCAGATTTGGGTTTTCCATGGTTTCCCCAAATCACTCCAGGCAAATGCCGGGATGCTTCCTTCAAAAGGCCAAGGCCGAAATTCCTTCCCATTCCTTGCCCCCATCCTTGCCCCCCCTCCTTTCCCGTCTCTAAAGACTTCGATGTTAAAAAGAGACGAAAATCAGTTACAAAAAAAAATATATATATATATATATATATATATATATATATAGTTGGACGCAAAATGTGTGTAATATGGTTATCTTCCGTATCCTGTTTGTACAGATTTCCTTGTATAATTGGACACAGAAATAAGAACTTAAAAGTAAAGTACATTCTAGCACCTTTTTTAAAAGAATTAAAATTATGAAGTATGTAGGATAATAACGGTGACTCGGAAAGGTGTGTGGTATATATAAATATATATGCACATGTTCGAATATTTATGTATGATATAACGTTTTACATATCTAAATATTTCCTTTTTCAAATTCAAATTTTACCGCAAAAATATAAAAAAAATTCTTGACATTTTAACAATTAGTACAAATAATTTATTTAGTTTTATTTCTATTCAAGTTAAGTAAAAAATTAATAATTTTATTTGTTACTGACTACATCTCAATAGTTTTTTTTAGTTTGTGTAATAAGATTTGATTTTGTTTAATTTCAAGGACTCAGCGGTGTTGGTTCGATGCCGAAAGCCATTTCAATAAATAATTTTTTTTAAAAAAAGACTTGCAACCCTGCTTCTTTGTATCAAGCGAAGTAGTACATGTAATCGTGACGTTTAAATTATAATATCGAAACAGCACCTTTGATACCGTGAACAGTGATTCATCTTCAGAAAAAAGTCCTCCTAGGAAGAAAAGTGTTAAATATTAGCAGAAGTTTATAAATTCGTAGACAGAGTCAGTGGCTAGTTAAAGAAATGCGCCAAAGATGGAACCTATCTTTTCTGTTCCGCGTGTAACTGCGACCGAATGAGTACGATATTAAAAGACAGGATATGCTCAGCAATAAAGCAAAACATTTTTACTTCACCTGCTTTGGCTATTACTTTTGGATCTCGTGATTTGGAAGCTGAGGCTAGAGTCGATGTTAGTTCCATCATTGTTAATTTTCTTATAAATTCTCTTCCAAATGAATTTTTTTTTTTTTTAATGAAACATAAGAAAGTATAAAGAGCTCCATTGGCGATAGGGTATTTTATCGAAAATATTTGTATTTTAAAACTTACTGGAACGTAAATTTAGATTTTATACACAGTTTTTCACTCAGGTCTATGAAAAACGAATCTTTTCGTAAACTAAACCAAAATTGGCTTCTTGGAAGATCCAGTTATATTTTAATGAGGTCTATGCAGTTTTTAATGAATTCAGTATCATCTCATTGTCCGCTTTCTACTTCGGCTATACTCGTCTACGATCGTTACTTTAAGGATCTTTACTGTAAACCTTTTCTTTGTTGTGCCACTTTTTTGCGTTAGTATGAAAGAACTGGTAAGAAAAGATTTTTAGAACATCTGTTCTAATTAACCATATGAAATGCGGAAGCTTAAGCAAGGACGGGACTGTAGATTTATTATTTAGTGCTGTGCCTTCTAATTAGCATAATTCATTATAAGCAGCTGGCGCTGACCATGTCAACTGGATGTCTGCTAACAGCAAACCATCTGTTGTTACATTTGTGACACCAGTGCAATTAATTGTGTTAAGGATTTCCTTTCACGTCTTTAAAATTATGCGCTACAAATAAAACACTAAATGCTTCTTTTCCTACCTTATCGCTAGCTCTACTACAATTATTCAGGTGCACAGTGACTAAGATAGTTTGGAGTGTACTCTAGCAAGAATTATTATCTCAAAACATCATTTCTTGTACGAGAAAGTAGAATTTTCTGACGAATAGTTTCTGTCGAACAACCGTGGGTTTGCAGACGGATTTTGTCGTAAGAATAAAGATTCATATCTCTGTTGTGACTAATAGGGTAGAGTTAAATTTGTTTCTGACAGTACTACTCATGAAAATTTTCCGGAATAAGTTTGTTTTCCGAATAATCAGTAAACACACCATGACACTGCATCTGTTTATAACTTCGGTTATTTGGAAACAAAATAGGTTTAAGGCCACTGAGATATTCCTTTATGTAAGCGGAATAGAAAAACTCTCAAATCATTAATTTTTTTCGCTTTAATGGAAGTACAATACAACAAAGTTGTTTTACAAGTGATTAAAGCCTTACACCTGAGTATAAATATTAGTACTGGAATATACGGGGAAGGAGGATGGGATAGGGCTCATCAATGGCGAGGAAAGTATAATTGTTATTGCTTATTATCCCTGCCATTAACGTCAGCGTTCACTCATCATACGCGGTGACTACAGCAAGTTCAGTGCGATAACGGTGCAATCCTATAGTTAAGCTTGTTATGACAGTAACCACTTTCTATATGATTGCTGTGCTAATAATTGACGTTAAAAATCGTCACACTTGTCTAGTTTCGTCGAAGTAATCCATAATTACTCGAGGAGAAAAAATGAAGTTATAATATGACCGAGTTTAATATCTCTTCTCAACGTATCCATATAGCACGTTATTAAGGCAGGAACTAATGACTGTATTGACTAAAAATTTCACTCGAGAAATAAGCTGACACAGTCCATAGCTTTTTTTTTTTTTTAAATATATATTGATTTTATCCTTCCGCTTATTATTTACAGCTCAATAAGAATACTGAAACATGAAAATATTGTCAACTGTAATTCCGTCAGTTACATGGTGGCTTTTCACTAACTCGTGATAAATTTTTTAATGTATTTTCAGTTCGAGTAACGGCAGGGTGAGAATTGGCAGGTGTCAAATTGCCTAGTACTAGTAAATCTTCTTGTTGAGAGTTGCGATCAATACAAACTTTAATTACACTGAATTCCCGAGTAGGGTTGATCTCTCTCTCTCTCTCACACACACACACACACCGCACTCTGCTGATTCTTGATGGAAAATGACTAGATTAAGACTGCAATATCGTTTCTTTATTCCGTTCCACCTTTCTGAAATCATTCCTTTATTCCATGATTTAATAGCGACCAAATAACAAAACTGAAATTTGTGGATTGTATGAATTCTTCTTTAATGTCTCTAGCATATTAAATATCAAATTATTACGAAATATTTCACGCTTGGCGTACATATGAAATATGTTGTAGTATAATGTTGGGCTTTCCATTTTCTCCTAGAGACATTATTGATAAATTAGTGTACTACACACATATTTGAACGATCCTGAAAAAATCTCTCTAATCAAGATTTAGTGGTGGCAACACCCTTTAAACACTATATTTATTTATGACCTGTCAGCCGGTACGAATGAAAATCAATAAGTTTTAACTGAGCCGTTCCATCAATAAAAAATTGTACTGCTTCTTTGTATGCCTATAACTTGTTTATCAGACGTTAAATAATTTGCTTTTACGGCCACATGAACAAATGTGTATTACTGAGGGTAGCCATTCAACAGCTTCTCCCAGCCATTCTTGATTCTTTTATAGACCCCGTGACGACAGCAATATTCCTGTAAGGGGGCGTCCATTAATTACGTGAGGCGATATGGGGAGGGGAAATCTCACCAAGCAGGGTGAAGATCTCACGCCATCTTTTGAAATTCTTGAAGGCCAGTAAAAATTTAAAAAAAAAAAAAAATGTCCTCAAACGACGTAGTATTGAGATTAGAGGGGAAAGGGGGGGGGTAGAAGGTCTTCAAACGACGCCGATACCGACTTTAGGAGTTAGGTATAACCGCCCTCGGAAACAGGAAAACTAAAAAAATGGTCTAAAAAAACTAAGAGGTCGGTCAGCAGAAGGGAGGGGGAGGGGGGGAGGTTCCGACCAGATCTCACCACAGGGGGGTCCGAAATTCCAGATAAACACCTTTATGTAATTAATGGACGTCCCTTGTAGACTAAAAGAGGTTTGATTATTGTGTAATAGTATTCTGGTGAGCTCTAACAACTAAAATTGGAAGACAAACATAGGCCTAGTAGCTGCGATATACTATAAAATTCGATTATGGTCTAAAATTGTTGAAAAAAAATGTAGACACCCGAATTAGAAAATGTTTTGGTGTACAAGAGTCCATAAATCAACAGAAAATGTGAGCAAAACTAAACGAAAATGTATGTCTGATTCGGAACGAAATAGGAACTGTAGACAGAGAAATAATTTAACAATCCGAAACGTCAGTGGCGGATCCAGGGGGGGGGACTAGGAGGCTCAAGCCCTCCCCCCCAAAAGTATCTAGGTCCACCCCGGACATCGTAATTTTGGAGATATGGAGTTTAGTTCCACTGATTTTTTAAAGGCGGCATGACTATAAAGCCTATCCTTACCCGACTCAAGGCCCTCTCCCCAAACCAAAATCCGCTCAAGCCCCCCCCCCCCAACCAAAATCCGCTCAAGCCCATCCCAAACCAAAATCCTGGATCCGCCATTGGGAAACGTGGATAAAATAATAGCCGGCGTAATTAAACTTCAAACGGCAGTGGTAATGACAAGCCTTATCCGTCAATTTCAGACCATCAAAATCAAATGAAATCAATGTCAAATGCAGAGCGTTGTGGACTCTATCGATTAAAAAATAAAAAAAAATACAATCGTCAAGAAATTGTTTTCAAAAACTGGTGGTCTGCCGAACTAACATTTATGGATAAGACAAGCTAACTACAACAATGTAAGCAATATATATGCATCTAAAATTATAACGTATTAAGTCAGTAAAAATCTTCCAAATGATGTGCGAATTTCGACCGTATTATTCCCGAAATCTCGAACAGGTGATGAAACCTGAATCACATTTTTATCCTCATAACCCCTCCACTTTTGACCTTGAATCCAACAGTGGTTGCCACCCGACGAAATAGATACTTGACTTATCTTATCTTCCACTAAACTACACGAACTGTCAATTGGAAATTTTTAACACGCTGGCGAATGCTCTGTATAACCTCAACGTAAGCAAATCTCGCATCATTGCCGCCTCAGTCTTGTCTCAAAATGGTTCAGAACAGTGGAAATTGTGACAAATATCCCTTTGGGGTTTTTTTTTTTTTTTTTTTTTTTTTTTTTTGCTTTGCGCCTTGGTGATGGTTAAGGTCATTAGAGGCGGAATGGGACTGGGACAAGGAACGGGAGGGAATTCGGCCATGGCCTTTTTGAAGTAAGCATCCCGGCATCCGCCTGTAGTGATTTAGGAAACCATGGAAAACCCAAATCTGGATGCCCGGACGGGGATTCGAACCCGCGTCCTCCCGAATGCGAGGCCAGAACATTAGCCACTCACCCAACACGCTCCGTAAATCCATCCTTTCGTCTGTTGGTGTTGAAGTGGGACCATTCCGGACTTAAGTATACCGGCCACCGTGACTTCCCTCAATAATCATGTGATAAGCTGGGTTTTGTTCCAATTTTCATCTAAAACATAGACGTTTGACAACCGTGAAGTATACCCGAGCGCCAGATTAGACTGATTATGGCTTTATGCAGTTTTTCTTAGGGAACGTGGTACCTTCCTTACTGTCTGACTTAAAAAAGTCGTGTTACAAAAACAGAAAACTCATTTGCATAAAGCTTCCATTTTCCGTCTTTTGAATGATATCGTCCTTAATGACCGTTTTAGTTGGAAGGATATAAAGTTCAGAAAGAAATGGAAGGTGATGTGGTATCTTCTACAAGAACTTTTAAAGACAAAATTATACAAAGTTAGAAGATTTTGCTGCCGGGATTGCGTCTTACGCAACCGTCCACTTGCTGGTAGTGACCCCGCCGTTGACTTGGCGTTGTGCAGACTGGTTTCGCAACGAGGCGTGGCTCTCAGGAAGTGATCGGGGCTGGCGATCCGCCACTAACCTCTCTTCCCTTCCCACTTCCTCCTGACAAGCGAAACTTCCTAACAGCTACGCCGCGGCGTTGTATTGAGGCTGCACCATGCTAATATATCACAAGGTGACAAAATTCACGCAGTTTTTAAATAATTTTTAGACAAAGCTCGGGTACTAACTGTGATTTTTGTTGTTGTCAATTTTTTCTATATCTAGCAGTGTTCCATGAATGTAAGTCGAATTCACACACCAGAAGTCCAAAAACCTCTGCGATACCTGCAAGGCTCTTATTCATCCTCAGGTCAACTCTGCTAGTGCACATCCAGTGCAGACGATAACTTTCGACAATTAGCTATTATTGTATGGTAAAGCCTTCAAATATTTGTGGCTCTATTCCCTACTGCTTATTCATTAAAAATGAATACAAAATCTTATCGTTCTCAGTCGCCATATAAACTTGTAACGAACGCGTCTTGTGACCGCTAGTTACATTAATAAACTATATGTTTATTATTTAAAATGTGGAATATTTTAGTGGGCGTTTGGGCGCAGTGTACATTGTACAAGTGTGGAGCGGCAGATCTGAGGAATGCCAGCAGGCCGGTTCCTAGAATTAGCGAGGGGAGAATAGTGAGTGCCTAATGGAGGGGAGATTTGTGCGTGCCAGGTAGACAAACAGGGTAATCGGCGAGAGTTTTCTGTTTTGCATGTGGCACGACGAACGAGGGAAGGATATTCGATGCCGGCCGGCCAGCACGTTCGGACGATGTGATTTCTGGACTGTCCATTCGTGAGTGGGACTGTTGCTGCTGCCTGGATCCGGACACCCGCTATTTTGTTTGAGCAGATGAGCTCAGGCAAAGGACGACATCTGAGGAACTGTGCTACACTGGTCCATAGCAGAGAAGACCGTCATCCAATGTGTGGCAGCAGACATGTACATTCGGTAATTATACATCGCCAATGAAGGACACTGTGCTAGCTAGACTTTCAAGTTCATAGTATTGCCCAGCTACGACCCTGCAGATAAGAACTCTCATAGCCCGGAGCAAACATCTCTTTCAGAAGTGAAGTCAAAATGTTGACTTCGTTTACTGTTTAAATTTTGTGTATTTTATATAAAATACCCTGGCGCCCACAAAAGGACAACTAATTAATTTTAACGAATTTTGTTATGTATGTCATGTGATTAATTGAAATAAAACCATTTGTGATTTCTCGTATAAAGTATTCCATCACAAGTTCTACCTATCATGATAATTAAAAATAATTATAATTTTAAATCAGGTAATGAGGGCAGAACGTTACAAACTGTAAGGTATTTTTTGAGAAATATAAGCTGTCGCACTGTAATACAGCGTACAGGTTGTACTATTCTCTTTTAAAATAAAAAAGTCAAACAAAGTGCTGATGTGAAATCAGCATCAAAATCACTACACTTATAACATCTATAACTGATCCGGGCTTTAACCGGCAACCCAGACGAGCAAGTGAAATATTTCAGCGTCCTGCAATGGCACTGTTTAAATGGACGAAATTAGAAGTAATTGCGTTGTTTGTTTAGAGACCAGCTAGAAACAAAGGAACGTTAAACAAAACCGGAAAAATCTTACTTTCGCCTTCAATTTTGGGCTATACCTATACGTAACTTAGTTCACATCCCGAAGAAGGCATACTTCAGAGGTAGCACGGACAGTTCCTTTCCTCTGGGACCTACAGTTTAAAGTGGAATCCGAACCACGGAGCGTCTTGGTGTAGCTCATATGATCAAACACAGCTCTTAAAAAAAGCCTGCACCCTCTGGGATTCGAACCCATGACCTGAGCAGCGAACCACTGAGATACCATACCACTCTATAGCCGGATAACTAGCCAGTTTATTTCAAATTCAAATGATTAGCACACAGATGTTTATAAATTAATGTATTCATTAATTCGGTTATATCTAAATGCACACAAAATCATTGGGGTGCGATAGGTGAGGTTGTGGAACCTAGGCGTTCCATCCAAAACCCCGGCTTCAGTTACAAAGTTGGAATACCGGTAGTCAACACTACCTTTCCGAACTCTTTACCCAACACGTAACAGCTTCGCTTCCGCCTACCTCCTCGGATATTCAATTGAAGCATCTGAATGAGCCGTTTCGAAATTTTATCTTCGGGCAGGATATAGTTAGTCTTAATGTGGATTTGAACAGTATCGGCTAGATCTCCATAAGGCGCATCATGATTTCACCACATATATGAATCTAAAGTTGGTCCTTTCCTAAGGCTTTCTAATGTTAAAGTTTTCACAGTCCGAACACTAAAGATCTAACTTAAAAGTTGCGGTATGTCTTTACGTGGACGGTAGATGGAGCAATGAAACGATAATCTGTTCGTAAATGGAAGAGATAGGTTCCAAACATAAGCCTTTCACTTTTTGGATTCCATTAATATTGTTGTTAGTTGTCGACTATGTATAGTCCCTCCAGCTATTTATTTCTTAAAAAAATGCACGAAAAATTTAAGTCAAAATTTTAAAGATTTGGAGGAATCACGCACGACATATGAAGGTTGAAATTTCTTACATGACATTCAGTTGATGTTGTTGTCGTCGTCGTCCTCGTCGTCTTTGTTGTTGTTGTCGCCGTTGTCGTTGCTGTGATTTGTTTTACTATGGCTAGTAAGTTGGTTAATAATAATTGGTGTTATGAGACCATCCAGATGCATTGCAATTTTTTTTTTTTTTTTTTTTTTTTTAAAAACAAGCTGCGTTTAATTTATTTTTAAGCTTTCAGCACTCATTGGGACTATTTATCCGTATACTACAGCAGTTGGACCAGCAGCGTAGTTTTCAGATCTTGTAGGCCTGATGTGACTGAAAATACGTGTGAAACATTAGCGACTTACGCTCAGATAGTGCCTATTTGCCTGGAAATGTGTTACACCTATACTTCCGTCTATTAGCCATTAGGTTGCTTACACACAACTCGGCATCTCTGTAGCGTTTCTGAGAGTTGTTTCGTTGTTACAGACGAGGCGGCAGCAGCAACCCTCAACATGGCGGGCACGCGGACAGCAGTGCCCCTGGCGGCTCTCCTGCTACACCTGTACACAGTGACGTCATCAACCACCGGCACAACACAGTCGCCCTCGGTGAGTAACAAGTGTACACAGTCTGCGTTACGCAACGGAGTGAGTAAACAAAAGTACCTCCAATAGAGGACGTGTCAACACAACACTGATAAGATGATATAGCTTACATTTCAGCATTATAGATATTTCGTGGTAGGAAACTTGAGTGAAGTTCGAAAAACTCATGGTTCAGGTACCGGTAACGGTTGATATTTTCCAAGACATGTGCCCGCTGTATACGAAATGTTCTTTCGTAGACTGTAAATAGTAAAATTATTATAAGTTTATTTCTGTTTCACATCTTTTTGCACACTCTATTTACCCACTATTTTCTCTGCTATGTTACTCTGATTCTCAGTGTTTTTCTAAGTGCAAACATTCGAAAAAACTGTATTTTGATAAAAAGCCAAGAGACAAACGCATCCTTTTTAAACGATGATATATGTTTTCTTTGAATCTGATATTAGTTTTTCTTACTTTCAATCTTTTTTAACGTCCCATTCGACATTTCTATATCTGTGTGTGAATGCTTCTGATATTATGCCGAGAAACAGTTTACGATATTTTTCTATGATGCACCCCTTCGTTACGTAAGGCTGTTGTATCTGTTGTTATCTGTGTGTTTGAGACTAGCACGACACAGCGGAACTATATTCCGGAGCCGATGCGGCGGCAGTAAAACAATAAACCTGTCTTCCCTGTGAGTTATGGACTTCAGCTTGGCGAACGTCATAGATCATAAAACACTCCGTCACTTCAGGTAACTTCCGTCAGGTAACCCAATCATCATAATCGTGAAACCATAAAGCCTTCTGCAGAAACAACAACCTATTCATTTCGTCAATGTGAACGGAGATACATAGGAAATTCATATCAGCGATACCAATGTGTGTTCGTATTGAGTCTCTTGTTCCCATTACTGGCTTTCATCATTGATGTAACCTGGTTTTAAGGCCAACAATTTAGCATAATTTTTCTTTTCTCAAGAATTCACTTGAATAGCCAAAATGCTTGCATTCCTAATTCCAATTGTAGGTCTAAGAAACTGTCGGAATATCGATTAAAAAAAAAAGAAGAAAGATCTCCGATAGAGTGAAGCTTAATTTTTCTTTTCTTCCATCTTTGTCAATAATTCACTTGAATAGCTTTTTTCTTCTTTTTTTGCCTATTGCTTCAAGTCTCGTCGACGGCCAAGATTATTGGAGGTGGGATGGGACTGGGGACAAGGAACGGGAAGGAATTCGGCCATGGCATTTTTGAAGGAAACATCCCGGCATTCGCCTGGAGTGATTTGGGAAACCATGGAAAACCTGAATCTGGATGCCCGGACGGGGATTCGAACGGGCGTCCTCCCAAATGCGAGGCCAGAATGTTAACCGCTCACCCACCACGCTCGGTCTCTTGAATAGCTAAATTTCTAATTCAAATATCAGGTCTAAGAAACTGTCGTAATATCGATCGTCATTCGGTTCTACAGAAATATTTAAACGAATTATACAAAGTGCGTATTTAAATTTTTCTAGGGTACTTACTTGAATACAGCCTGCGCTTTTAAGCCACCTTTCCTGGCTTGAATTACAATATTTAAAATTACCCACACCACAATTTCATCAGGGAGCGTGCGTAAACTACGTGGCTCAGTCTAGGGGGGGGAGGGGTTGGCTCAAAAGCTGCAGTGTGCTACGTGGGGTGGGGGTGGAGGGGGAAGGGGATTAGAGCCAAGCCAGCTTTTCATTCATATTATTTGTCACAGTTAAAATAAGCTACAGAACTCACAATAGCATATTAATATTTATTTCCGTCATTTAATTAGCTCCGTATCTAATTTACGAGAGTCTAACAATTAGAAAATAGCACAAAATGTCTTCTTGAATCAATAGGGGAAAGAAAAAACTACGTGCCTCACTGGGAGGGGGGTTAGAGGCAAAAGCCACGTCGAGCTACGTGGAGAGGGGGGTTCGCAGGAGGCCAAAACGGAGCTACCTGGTGTAAGACGCCCCGTTACTACTATAATTTCGCTTGAAATCAGTGGCTCAGACGAGGATAGCCGTTGATATTGCTAAGTTGCTATCATCCCTTTCCACTAGTCTGTACTGTCCGTGTATTTGAAACACCATCTAGATGCAAGAACCAAGTTTCTAAAGTGTTCACATCCACTGTTAGCTCATTATAACGTACCAGGTAATGAAAACTACCACTTAGAGCAGTGTAGAAAAATGTCTTAAAAACACACACAAAACCTTTGGAGAAATCAATAAAAATGATGACATATCAGCAAAAGCGGCTTTTATAAGGATCACTCGAAAACTTGATTTTAAAATCTACAATGATTAAATTTATAAGCAACTATGAATTATAAATATATAGTAACTGATTATTGATAATCCATTCTCCTTCGTTTATTTACCGAACACATTTCTCTCCATCCCCTGAAACATCTTCAGCTCTTTTATTCTTCTTTTGGATGTATGTCGTAAATGTCATTATTTGTTACATTTTAAAAAGAAAGATTATTTTGTAGATCATGACCTACTTATAATTTTCCGTGTATATTTAAAAAATTTTAAATTTATTTATACGGCATTCACTGCCTCAGCTTGGTTTTAGAACTACAAATCTTTTTTCAGCTTGTTTTATATACACTGCACAGTTTCGTCGTATAGCAGCAGGTATATTTATAGTTTACTAACTACATTTGAGTAAAATTACCCAACACAGCCAGTTGTTAACTAAATTTATACTGATCTATCTAGTTCTAAATCCGTCGGTATAATTTAAAGAGAAGTCTTTAATACTTAATTCGCATTATGTTTTTGTAATTTTGTTTCGTGTGATTTGAAGATTGTTGTTTCTTTAATCAAACATTTTTATACTGCGCTTATGTATTTTCGTAATATGGAGAAATCATTTGACAAAACATGGTGTGAGAGATGTTGCTTGGCCCTGGCAATCGGAAGGATTTGGGTTCTAAACCCCTTCCCACCATCCAGATTTCGTTTTCTATGGTTTCGCGAAATAACTTCTGTGAAATTTCGGGACGCATCCTACAAACGACCTCTAATGATCTCGATATTGATCAGGCGCAAGTTCATAAAAAATCATTTCATTAGTTTTGTCAGCGATGTAATTCTTAAAAGGTATAAAATAGACCACTGTTAACAAATGTCCCGCATACTCAGAGTTCATTGAACTTAGGAATAAAAGACACAGAAGTGTTTATATCGTCTCCGATTTTCATAGAAACTGGCAGATTTTATTACTTGAAGATCCCTAACAATGTTATCGATAAAAATTTAGTAAGGAATATTTCCAAGCAGAAAGGGACATTTTTTTTTAAAGTGTCATAAAATTGATGTATTTGAGCTTACATTTAATGATACATTTATTTTAAGAGTCAGACAAATATTGTTATTTCGAAATATCTGTTTTATGTCGTTTAGTTGTAGGGGTGAATCGCTGGGTCACTGACGTATCTCGCTATTTGTGATTTTAGGGAGTTATTAATACTTCGACTGCGAAGCTGGTAAACATTGACGTCTATAGTTTCGCACAACCTCTCCTTTCGTCGCTGCAGCACAAAACCGATGCGCCTTCATCGTCTGCAACAAGTCCCTGTCTGTATTTGTACAGAAAGCAGCTCTTACGAAACGTTCGCAAATAGGACACTTGCATAACGGTTTGTGTTATATGTCTGTAGGCAATAACCGAACAGCCAGGGGCGGTTGGGAGGTTTTTGGTGGGCAAAAAACTGTGATGACTCCTGTGTTCAGTCAGGCTTGCCAGCTTTCTCCATATTCGGGTTGGCCTTTGACCGGCATTAACGGCAGAAGTCGCCGTGGCAAAGCACTCGCGGCATACATCGCCAGGTCTCAGGGACTATAGAAAGTTACACCTGACTGGCCGAAGAAATACCACCTGCATAAACAAACTACCCCAGTGTTGTCTACCTATCGTGTTATTAGGATGACTGTAGAAGTGTTTCACAAAACACAGCGGGGTGCAATCAATGTTTTAAAAAAATAGTATTCGGAATAAGCTCCGCTGAAAATCCAGCCAATCATATTTTGTATCGCGCCCGAAGAGCGCTGTCGAGGCATTCCTCAATTTTCCTTAATATTCTAAACTATTTTTAAAATATCATTTTATAAATTACTGATAGATTAGTTACGTGCAAACAGTTTGTACGCATAAACTTCTAAAGACTGCAATACAGTAAAACTTTTAAATGATTAGTAGTTGAAGATTCGACATAATCTGTTTTCAGTCTTCACTATTTTTTTAAAACTGTTCGTTGTTCAAACAAAAGATCGCTTCATTATCGAGGTAGCTAAGATATTGAAATTGTGTTCAGTGCCTTCAACGGCGTTAGTTGGTTCGAGGTGGAAGAAATTCTCACCAATCACCATGTGGCCAACAGGGTAGGACAGTTGGTAAAGCACGATTCCTGATCATCAAATGGTGTACAAGAAATCTTCGTTAAATCCGGAATATATTCACAGGGCTTACTGAGAGTGACAATGTGACACTATTACTGCTGAATGGTTTGTTTTGGTGTCTTTCAGACGAGTGTGCCTAAACTGGCCCTCACTGTGTTACACCTCCTCTCTTTATCATTTGCTTGCATAACACGAACAGAAAGACACTGCAGTTTGTAAGGTGACAAGGTCCTTTACTTTTTTTGTGAATAATTTTTGTTAAAAAATTAATTAGATATTAGTCTTGCTTGTGTTGTGTATACAAATATGTTAATTGGTATGAAAGAAAGAAAAAGATAAGCGTATAGTAAAGTGCCAGAATATCTTCGGACAGTGGTCATCTATGATAAAGTATATCTTTGGACAGAGGAGAGAAGGGAATATGGCGAGTGTATAGACGAGAATATAAGATATAGCTGGCACGTGGTTGAATAAAACGGAATGTAAAGAAGTGTGTTTTGTACCAAGTGATTATAAATAAAAAGTTCATTCGAGGGTTTCTTCAAAGAATTCATTTCGCGATATATATATATTATTTTATTGTTTCTGAGCTGTGCACTGAAATAATGTGCCGGCTTCTGCAGCTAATATTATGGCTTGAAGACGGGCAGATTATACATATCAAGAGGAGCTAAGGTAATTTATCGAAATTAAAGAAGGAGAACTTACAAGTTCGCTCAATCGCCACAGTCCTCTACGCAAACAATAATATTTCATGATACTAAGCATTTCTAGGAATGCAATAGGAAACTACTCGCGTCGGTTTGAATAGATTTGGAGAATTGAAATAGAATCACAAAACTGTAACCATTAACACCCAGGAGACTAAGGATTGCCTAAGAATTGCAAGAAACTTTGACTTAAAATCAGACGAATAATAGCAACAAAAGTAAAACGTGAAGAAAAGTTGAGAAAATAGTGTTAGATTCATATTTTTTTAAAATTACTAGCTGGTACCCACGACTTCGTTCGTGATTGTAAAGAATTCATATTGACAGCTATAGACATCTAACCACCCTAGTGCACGATGGGAGACTCGATACTATTACCACACACAAGTACCAGTCTTCTGCGCTATGTAGTTCCGGCAGCAAGGTAAAATTTACGGATACACACAAGTCTTTGGATGAAACACGAAAATATTCATGATCGACCAATTTCAAACACCATATCTCACACACTCCCACAGTTACCGAATTTCGGCCAACGTTGTGATCGATGGGAGACTCTGTGTTACTACCACACACAAACGCCAGTGATCTGCGATTGATAGTTTTCACTTAAAAGTGATACACCGTGACACATGCGTCTTTGGCAGAAATATGAAATTGCCGCAGGTCGACCATTTTCATCCCCCATATTTTCCACACCCCCATAGCTACAGACATCTAACAACCACAGTGCACGACAACAGACACGATTCTACTACCACACATAAACACCAATGCTCTATGCTATGAAGTCGTGGTAGAAAAGTGAAATCTGCGGAGACACATGCCTTTCGTCGAAATACGAAAATATCCTTGGTCGGCCACTAACAACCACCATATCTACCACAGTACCACAGTTTCTGAAATTCGGCCGCTGTTGTGATCGAAAGGTGACTCTGTGCTACTACTAAACACAAACGCCAGTTATCTGTGGTCTGTAGTTTTCGCTGAAAAGTGATACACCATGACACTTTTGTCTTTGGCAGAAGTATGAAATTGCCACAGGTCGACCACTTTCAACCCCCATTTCCCCCACACCCCCATAGCTACCGACATCTAACAACCATAGTGCACTACATGAGATGATATTCTACTACCAAACACAAACACCAATGCTCTATGCTATGTAGTTGTGGCAGAAAAGTGACAAATGCGGAGACAGTCGAAATACGAAAATATCCTTGGTCGGCCAATTACAACCACCATATCTACCACAGTACCACAGTTTCTGAAATTCGGCCGCTGTTGTGATCGAAAGGTGACTCTGTGCTACTACTACACACAAACGCCAGTTATCTGTGATCTGTAGTTTTCGCTGAAAAGTGATACACCATGACACTTTTGTCTTTGGCAGAAGTATGAAATTGCCACAGGTCGACCACTTTCAACCCCCATTTCTCCCACACCCGCATAGCTACCGACATCTAACAACCATAGTGCACTACATGAGATACGATTCTACTACCAAACACAAACACCAATGCTCTATGCTATGTAGTTGTGGCAGAAAAGTGACATATGCGGAGACAGTCGAAATACGAAAATATCCTTGGTCGGCCAATTACAACCACCATATCTACCACAGTACCACAGTTTCTGAAATTCGGCCGCTGTTGTGATCGAAAGGTGACTCTGTGCTACTACTACACACAAACGCCAGGTATCTGTGATCTGTAGTTTTCGCTGAAAAGTGATACACCATGACACTTTTGTCTTTGGCAGAAGTATGAAATTGCCACAGGTCGACCACTTTCAACCCCCATATCTCCCACATCCCCATAGCTACCGACATCTAACAACCATAGTGCACGACAGGAAAGACGATTCTACTACCACACACAAACACCAAAAGTCTATGTTATGTAGTTGTGGCAGGAAAGAGAAGTATACGGAGATACGAATTTTTGGTCGAAATATGAAAACGCCCTGCACTGACCAACTTTAATCATTATATTTCCCACATCCCCACAGCTATCGGCATTCGGCCAACGTTGTGCACGACAGGAAACTCCATGCTACTTCCACCCACAAACGTCAGTGATCTGTGCTAGGTAGTGGTGGCTGAAAATTGAAATATAGGAAAAAACACGTCTATTTTTATATATATATATAAGATTATTTTTTTAAATAAAATGAACCATGAACATTAACTGTAAACAGTTTCCTAGCATGAAACGAACAGATAGTCAGTTTGCCCAAAGGACGTGTCTCACAATTTTTTGTCAGTATTGGTTGCTGACCGTAAGGTGTTTGGTTGCCGGCTCATGCGGTCAGTTGTCTACGAGTGTGAGTCTGACAGACAGATCCGCCTCACCCGACAGCTATTCGTACTGGATAGCTCGAGATAACGTCGGTAATCGATCAACATTATGCATGCCTTGTCACACGTCTCTTCGTATTCGTTCCCCATTCTTCTGAATGGAGGCTGTCATGTCAGGTTTCTCTCTAGAGGTTGGCTGACCTGGAGCGTTGCTTTTACTGAAGGAAACATTTTGTTAGGATTCAGTAAAAAAAAATAAAAAAAACCTGTACCTACAATAGCTGTCATTAAGTGTTATCTGTTTAAACCTGCCCAGTTGACATATAACTTTAAATTAGAAAGTTTTATTTTTTTGTTGATGTGATGTCTAGGAAACATTACTTTTTATGTTCTAAAAGCTGAAAGGGCTATTACTGGAGTGATATCTGTAGCGTTTTATATCAAATCCGTCGTTAGAAAGTATCCAATGGTAACTGAAACCTAATTTTCACAACTTAAAAATGAATAATTAAACTTTCATTTGACGGAAGTGATTGATAAAATAATTTCAATGTTTGCTTCAAAGATACGGAGTTTTTTTCTTGGGCTGTCTGTAGAAAAATGGTTGGTCGAGTTTGTTAATCACTGTACGAGATCTGAGGCGCTGCTCAGTTTTCAATGTTTACACAGATTTCTTTAACCAAACAGTTCATTTAAGTCCGTACTAGTAGGCAACGGAAGCACATGTATCTGATTTTTTCTCAGAACCATCTATAAGGTCATAAATAGCTGAGCAGGAGATTTTTAAGTAAACTATGAAGACTCTCCTGCCATAACTAGATGACTAAGAAATCCATAATCAGTACTGTGGGTGCAGTTGCAACTAATTCTCCCTAAGTCGATTACGATTACAAATAAGACATAATGTTTATGAGAGTTAGTTTATTTTAAAATTAAGTTTAAAACGAAATAACTCGGGTCAAAAAAGAAATGACTCAATCGAAGTTGGTATAATAATAATTCCGTGTGGTCGTAATGACTATGAGACAGGGTTTCTATTGGCTGCACATTTCACTCCCGTTGTAGTAGCCTTAACCTAACCCAGCAATCCTGCCGGGTACAGGGGACGTACAGTTTAACGTGGAATCCGAACCACGGAGGCGTTCTGGCGTACTTCACATTACACAGCAAGGTATGTCAGAGGTGAAGGTGGGGTTAAGGACCTATGAAGGTCGCCAACGAGACAGGGATTCGAACCGCGGACCTTTCGATCTCCAGTCAGACGCCTTAACCACTGAGCCACCAGACCTCTCATCGAAGTTGATTATCTTCATTCAGTTTGTTACGACATTTGTCGTTTCCCACAACTAAGCTACTATTCCTGTTCCTCGTTATACACTGGGGTTCCTCTCATTATCTTGTGACCATAGCTCATGTTCTCCTAGTCCGCACGTTGTACTGGATCTGCCTATTTTTATTTCATCAGGGACATGGTTTCCGTTATTCAGTTAAATAAGATTACTCACTGTTTTGTGTTAAATTTCAAAGGAATAATTGATTCGTACTCTACTTCCTTAATTGACTCAGTGCGATATACTGCTGAGCCCCACCTTAAGTGAGACCCCCAGTGCTCTGTAAAAATTGTGAAGCGAAGTTGCCCTTGGTTTGATTCGTTTTTAACCTGGAAGGAGTTGCGGGATGCACCTGTAATAAAACCCTCTCTAACCCCTCCCACCAGACCGTTCACGATCAGGTATCCGACGTCCCAGTAACTGGATTGCAAGAACTACCCTGTATTACATGTCCCCGCCTTACAGCATCGTACTGGAAGGTGCTCTGGGTCGTGCAGCGTCTCCCTCGGGTCTGGTCTGGAGCTGACGAGCCCCTTTAGGCAAGATTTTACTATTGTAGCAAGCGTCGCCGATCTGCAGGGTCCCGCCATGTTGCAGCACTTACATCCACCCCTCTGAGGCAGTAGCAACGGTACAGAACGTAAGCAGGTGGCAAGTGGCAGGGGCAACCATCTACCTGTTGGCACTCGTGCGCTGTCATCCATTTACCAGGCACGTTACAGATTGCCGCCAACGAATCTGGTAATGGCAGAGACGCATTATTCTCTATGAGTTAACTAGCGTATGTTGACGACAACAGAGTCACACAAAATCCCTGGGACCCAGCCGTATCGTCAGGGAAGAGTCCTCGACACTGGTGTGCTCTCGAGGCAAAAAGACCCCATAAGGATCTGCCGAAGACTGAAACAGAGAGTGTGAAGCAACTGGGGCACCCCGGGGTGCCTAACCCAGAGGATAAACTGGACCCCTCGGGGAAAGATAAGAAAACAAGCTTTGGTTCTAATTATTTCTCAGTGCTTTAAACATTTCTTAACGTTAGAATGTTCGTATCAACTTTCGATCTGCTGTGACAACTCAACGATGCGATTCGTGCTCTTGTTGAGCCGCGTTCCCACGATCTCTTGTAACGGAGGCGGGACGGGACGGGACAAATACTCAACAACACGCCATGGGAACAGAGCTTCGTCTGCTAGCGGGGACGAGACGCAGCTACCCATTCTGTGTCGGTAAACATCACAGGCGTGTGTAGAGGTCCGCTGTTGTGATCGGTTTGCAGCAGCGGTGCGCACCCCTTCTGTTGCTGTAAAGTGCTCTGTGCCAAACGACACTAGGCAACGTGGTGGAGAGGTGGCGGCGAGGTAAGCGAGGGCTAACCTGCGGCGCGCGCTCGTCCCTACAATTCGGCTAATGAGGTCCCGCTTTCGTTACAAGACGTCGTGGGAACGCGGCTTAAGAAGACTCTCTCTCTCTCTTAAATCATAAACTGCGCAGACACGTATTTGAAAACGGTTGGGGAAGCATTTCAACATGGAAAAACATTGCTTTTCTTGTTATTTACATGAAGGTGGAGTGTCAAGTCGGAAGACATCCGTTCGAGAGATGTAAACGGACTGTCAGGGTTATAGTAATTTATGTTATGGGGCTCAGTATCCGTGGTTATCAACAAACAAGGTTGGTCATTGTGCAGATGATATGAAGGAAGCAATAACGTGACGTTCCGGGTTCGAGACCCGGTGAAAGTAAGAGTACGCGTGTGTCTCAAGGTCAGTGCTCCTGCTTAGGGAAAGAGAAAGTGTGTCGTGCACTCAGCATCTTCCCAGCTCACTTGCTGCTCACATCACCTCGAAAACAGCTGCGCGTAAGCTAGCCATCTGACGGTGATGAACAACAAATAACAGCGGAAAACGAGAAAATGACGAATCGCTTTCACAAGCTTGGAACACTAGGTTATTCTCAGCAAAACTTAAGTGAATTTTGATTTAACTGGAATGTCGGTTAGAAGATGCTCTAGCGTTCGTTGAAACAATGATGACGCTAAAACCCATTTATTATTTATACAATTACCTTCCGCAAATAGAATGAGAAATCAAAAATGAATTATTCATAGACCGTCGATAAGAAGCGGAATAAAACATGTAATGGAAGACCTGTAAATAAACAATACAGCTGCGATGACGTCCAAAGATATTTATGTACTTAATTAAACCACAAGTTCCACTTTGAATTTTAATTATTTATTTTGCAATCGGTGAAATATCTTATTTGAGTATCACAATCCATCCAACAACCGACAATCATTCTTGGCGATGGCTTCGGTTCTAGCAATTCCATGGTCTTACCATAGTAATGAAAGATATTCAGAATGAAGAAACTTATAAACGTGGGCACTTAAGGACGACTAAACGTATTATTTATAAGATGCATTCTTATATTGCGTGTGTGTTCCGATATGTACTGCAGAGTTGTCTTCGCGGCTTTATAGTTTTTCTTTATATAAAAATACTAGCTGTTTCCCGCGACTTCGTACGCGTGGACTTAGAATTTTATTGCCAGAGTTGGGTATAGAATGCTGTAAGTAACGTAAGATTTGTCCCAAACAATACCAATATGACTGGAAAGCCATCAGTATATCATTCTGCCGTCGAACCTGTCTCATGAAGGGAATCAATCTCCAACATATTTAAAAACAGAAAAAGAAATAAAGGTGCGGGGATATGGGGTAAGGGGGGGGGGGTTAACTGAGGGCAGCTTTATTTTAGCTTGGTCTTTTCTTCTTTCTTCAGCATGAGCATCAGATTCTTGGGTTCTAATAACTTCACCTGCTCGTGCTCTTCTAGAGCTACACCTTAGGCCAGGTTTACGACTGCAAGGCATGTCAAAAAAGAAGACAAAATAAACTGGTGCCAGAAACTTTTAGGCAGACACAAAGTAATAGTACAGTGCAGAGCAAATCGACATATATTCTAACTAATAAGTTTTGTCTCTAAACGTAATTTATTAACAACCGACGTAAAATTATAGACTATAACACACGCATCCGTCCGTCTATCACCATTCGACAAGTTCTCAAAGTTTCGTGACTAAACCGTTATTCATATCGAAAAAATTGTCCTGTATCATTCTTACAGATACAAAGTATTTCCTTGTCAAATCCCATCAATATCGGTATAGCCATTTAGTCGACAAAACGAACAAAAAGACACAGACTTACTTCCGCATTTATAATATTATTAGTTCAGATCACACACACACTTACTGCGAGAGAAACAACGGCTGAGTGATCAATATAGCGTAAAAAAGTGGTCACATACAGCATTGTTAGACCGCGTACCATTTGCTAATCATTGCACCAGAAAATTTGTGGTATCTACAGTTTAACATGGAATCCGAAAAACCGTCCAGGCGTGGCTAATACGATCAAAAACAATTCTTAAGAATGTTTGCTTCTATCGGGATTTGAACCGAAGATCATGGTCCAAACATTAGCAAGCAAGCGCATTAACCGCTGAGCTACCAACCCGCCTATACGGTAACACACTACAGAGACTTACACATCCGTCGCCTCTGTCTATCGTCGTTTCTGTAATTTTTCAAAATTACATGACAATATGTATTATTTACACAGAAAAAGTATCCTACGTCCATCCTAACGCCAAATCGCATCTCCTTTCAAATTTCATCACTATCGGATTTGCCGTTTAGCCCATGAAACGTAACAAACAGACAGAGAAAGAGAGAGAGTTACTTTCGCATTTGTAATAGTAGTATAGATTAGTGCACATCACACACACACTGATTGCGAGATAAACAACGCCTTAGTGATCAGTATAGCGTAAAATAGTGTACACCTACATCACTGTTAGACCGCGTACCATTTACCATGCATTGCACCCCTAAATTTGTGGTATCTAGAGTTTAACATGGAATCCTAACAACTGACCGTCCAGGCATGGCTTATACGATCAAAAACATAAAAGCCTTTGCTTCCACCCGGATTTGAACCGGAGACCACGGTCCAAACATTAATATGCAAGCCCATTAACCACTGGGCAACCCGCCCGTTATATGAGAAGGTACTACAGAGACATGCGTCTGTCTATCGCCGTCCAGAAATTTTTCAAGATTTTGACAATATGTATTCCTATTTCCATCCTAATGCAAAATAGCATCTCCTTGTAAAATTTCATCACCATCGGTTTAGCAGTTAGCCCAAGAAACGTAACAAACCGACAAAGAGACAGAGATACTTTCGCATTTATAATATTAGTACAGATGACCATCGTTCTCTGCGGCCATTTATATTGTACTATACAGTCCCTGGCCATATTATTAGACGCACTGCAAATCTTTAGTATTATTTGTAATAATTATGTGTTGAGTACTATTTATCATGCAATTAATCATAAAATTTATATCAGTTATTTGGGGCACTTAGTTCATTGTTGAATTTTATGTCTATTGTTACTATTTGACATTGGATTGTTGACTTATTGTGGTTATCAGTGTGCATAGTACAGTGTACAGGTACGGACCTATCCAGTGACGTTCTCGCGTGTAACTGCTCTGTTTCTTTGTTCACTTTTATTATCATTTGTGAAATATCGACATCACAAGTGATTGTTTAATAACCAAATATTACTGATTGTGACGTTTTAAAAATGGGTAAAGGAGGAGATATTACACCATGTAAAAAAGCAGAAGTCAAAGCCCTCGTTAATACAAAAATGTATTCCAATCGAGAAATTTCACGAAGGTTGAAATTAACTGTCGCTAGCGTGAGGCGCATAAAGAAGAAATTTGATTCAGGTGAAGAATTGAGCCCCAGAAGGAAGAATAAATGTGGAAGAAAGCCAATTTTCACCCTAAGGTCAGAAAGATTTCTCAAAAGAATTTGTCTAGAAAACAGATTTGCAACAACGAAACAGATAAAATCTCAACTGGAAGAGGCTAATGTGAATTCATCTGAACGCACTGTTCGCAGAAAGTTGAAGGACATTGATTTCAAGGCTTGTCGACCTGCTAGAAAACCCAAGTTAACAGCCACAATGAAAACAAAATGTCTGCAGTGTGCTAAACAGTTGTGTGATAAGGATGTGGACTTCTGGAGATCGGTAATTTAACTTTAAAATTATTATTTACGATATGATAGATGCTACGTACATTTATTCATATGATATTAATTAAGTTTCTTGATTTTTACTGGTATGCTTCAGCGATGAAAAAATGTTTGAAATTTTAAGTAACAAATATCAGCATGTGTGCCGTCGAAGAGGAGAAAAATTCCATCCTGACTGCATTATTCAGAACGTAAAACACCCAACAAAGGTGATTATTTGGTCTGTCATCAGTGGCAAGGGTACAGGACGTCTTTATGTGGTTAAAGGAATAATGAGGCAAGACCAGTACAAAGAAGTCTTGCAAAAACGGTTAATACCGCAGGTCAGAGAATGGTTCCCGAATGAGGAACCATTTATTTTTATGCAGGATGGCACTCCCTGTCACACAGCCAGGTCGGTAAAAACCTTTCTGAAGGAACAAAATATGCGTCTGTTGGACTGGCCAGGTAACAGTCCCGACATGAACCCCATAGAAAATATATGGGAACTCATGAAGAGGGAGATGGCAAAAGATGTCATCATGACAAAAACGCAGCTATTGGAGAAGATCATCCATGTGTGGTATCATCATCCACAAATGCAGGACACTGTACAATCCTGCATCAACAGCATGCCGCGTCATATTAAGGCTCTCATAGCTGCGAAAGGTGGCTCAACAAGATATTAAAACTAATGTTTTCATTTTCACAATATTTTAATATTTTGTTGTGATTATTTGAAATAAAATATTTTCAACAAATACTGTGTTTTATTTATTTGTTATATGACCTGTGTCATGAAGCAGACTACACATAATAATTTTATTGTAATTTGTGTATTATAAAACTTATATAGTTACCCAAAAATCAAAATTTGCATAAAAACTGTAGTGCGTCTAATAAATTGGCCAGGGACTGTATAGGGCATCATACAGGACGAAAACTACACTTAATTAAAACCACGCATGCTCTAGGCCGGATTCGAATGGTCGAGTATTACAGTGCAGGGCGAGCATGTTAGCCCCTGCACTGTAAGAGTCGGCAAGGCTTCATCGTAATTTCCGTAATGTAGATTCACAGTATTTACACAAACACAGAACTGTGAGTGGTTTATCCACTATGAAGACAGGTGTTAAGTAAATTCAGAGACTTGCGGTATAGATACCCCGCTTCTGAAATATAGAATGGTAGAATGTCAGTGGCGTAGCTAGATCAACAAGGGCCCCGGTGGAAAAAATTTATATTGGGCCCCCAGGCCAGATGGGCGACCTTTTTTTTTTGCTTTGTGTTGCTGGTAAGGTCCCCCTGAGCTGAGGATGGGGTCCTTGAGTTGTGCTTAGGGGCCCCCCTGAGCAGTGAGAGGGCCCTTAGTGAGGGGCTTCCTGTGTTTCAGGGGACCCTTAGACGACTGTAGAGCTAAAAAAAAAAAAGGTCGCTACTTTGCCATGAAGGCTTGTGGGCCTCTGAACTGTGCTTGCGGGCCCCCAGAGGTGATCTTTGGGGCCCCATGAGCGTAGGGGCCTCGGTGCACTGCACCGCCTAGCCCCATAGTAGCTACGCCCCTGTAGAATGCGGATCTTGGTGATGCAGTTTTTTCTTTTATAGAATAACATAAAAAATCCAAAAGTCGACAAACGAGGTCAAATCCAGCAGTGCAATAAAGTTTGAATCTCAGATGACGTGTCTTCCCTCCAGTGTCGCAACTGGTATTATTCTGACGTGGATGCGTGGAACAATGCTCCCCGTGGATGTCTCTTGTCAGAAAGTCTACCTCTCCACTGCACACAGCGTAAACAGCGATTACACAACTCCCGGTGTAACAGCGCGCCATATGGCTGTGCCATTATGTATGCAAAGCGTTCCGCATCTGCACCGTGTGTACCTGAGAAGATATTGAGAGCATGACACTTTAGAAGCCCAGATGGTCACGAGAAGTTGTGCTAAGCCTAGTTAACTCTCTCTCCAACGTACCGAATACTTTGATCCCCTTAACTACGGTATGTACCCTCATATAACATTATCACGTTAGAGAAGCTATGCACTATTCACAGGGTCGTAGCTACTATGGTGCTAGACGGGGCAGTGTACCGGGGCCCCTACGCTCCGGGGGCCCCCAAGCATACCTCAAGGGGCCCCCGTGCGCACCTCCGGAAAGGGGGGCCTCAAGAGCAGTTCAGAGGGGCCCACGCAACTTCACGGCAAACTGGCGACCTTTTTTTTTAGCTCTACCGTCGTCTAAGGGGGCCCAAGCCCCTCACTAAGGGCCCCCTCACTGCTCAGGGGGCCCGCAAGCACAACTCAGGGGCCCCCAGCCTCACCTCAGAGGGGGCCCCTACCATCAACACAAAGCAAAGAAAGGTCGCCCATCTGGCCTGAGAGCCCAAAATAATTTTTTTGCACCGGGGCCCTTGTTGACCTAGCTACGCCACTGACAATTCAGTGATAAACCAAGTGCAACGTAAATAAAAAATTATGAAGACCCTTTCCTATAGCAGTTTCTCAACGAATACGCACAAATTCTATCGGATGACATTGTTATCCTGATTGCCGTGGCGTCTGTCCTGCTTTCGCACCTAGGACAGCTTCCCAGCTGTTCACTGTAGTCTCAGAAACATTGGCTCACCACAGAAATGTCAGGCAACTTCGTGACCGGCGCGTAATATTTTACTGCCGAGATCGTTACTCTGACTTTTTGAATTCGGAAAGTTGGTCGGTGAGCGGTAACACTCGTGCCTCGCAGTCAGGAGGACGTAGGTTCGAACAACCTTCCATTCATCCAAATTTCGGTTTTCCATTGTTTCCCGAAATCACTCCAGGTTATTACCGGGATAGTTACTTCAAAAGATCATGGCCTATTCCCCTTTCCTCGTCCCCATATTTCTCGTTCTCTAATAACCTTGACGTCGACGAGGCATAAAGCGAACGGAAAGTTGCAGCTGTGTTCATGGTTTCAATTTTTTAGTGGCAAATCTGGAAGATTAAATGTGTCTTAGCGCGCATAGATTTTTCAGAAATTCTTCTGGAAGTACGAGGGTCTTCCGGAGTGTGGTACCCGTCTGGTAATTCAAAAACAACCAGCAAAGATTTTATATGAAAGTTCGTATAAACATAACTTACATTATATAAGAATGGAGGTTTTCTCGGCGTTGAAAATGAATAAAATATTCTCGGGCAACTTGCCGAGTAAGCCGATCAAACAAGACATTTCGCCGGTCACACACTCTGCCGCCATTGTCAGTCACTTGACAATGGCGGCAGAGTTTGTGACCGCCGAAGCGTCGTGTTTAAACGATGGACTAACTCGGCTAGTTGATCGAGAAAATTTTATTAACAACTTACTTTCCTAGATAATCGTAAATAAATTCGGACTTTTGTGACAACATTTAATAAGTTTTTGTATTCAAATGTTCTGCTTGGGTTGCGAGGGACCCATCTCGCACAATTGTTTTGCTCTTCAAATGATGAAACATGAGAAAGTTGACTATTGATTTCATCCAGTGTGACACGCCAATCGTTCTTTATGAATTTGTCTATTGCATTCGGCAAGTCATCCTGTGCGCTCATCATTATGGACGTTGTTTCACCCCGACCTAAAATTTCGACACCATTGTGTATCTGTTGCGTTGTCTACGTAAACCTCTTTCATTGTACGTTGATTATCGCATGGCCACATATTTCTTGCATTAAGGAAACGAAGATCAGGGCATACTTCACATGTTAGCTGACAAGGTCCCATATCCAAGACTTCACTTAAAAAAAAAATCGTGTAGATTTAGAAAACCATTGTAAGTCGAGAATCGACCATGTTGAATGCATTGAAAGTAAATATAACTTACTGAGTTGACGTTCAAAGCAATAGTGCAAGGAAAGTAAATTATTTCAGCAGTTGCGATGTATCGAAGATTAGCTGAGAGAGTTAATTCGGAGAGCGTCACGAACTTTAACGGGAAGTGAGGATAAGATATCCTATTTCTACCGCAGTGTTCCCAGGGAATGTGCCCTCGTCTGCTTTCAGTGAAGACTAATGGAATACTGCTTCCACGGCAACAAACATC
Organism: Vandiemenella viatica; assembly: GCA_031002005.1. Classification (NCBI taxonomy): domain Eukaryota; kingdom Metazoa; phylum Arthropoda; class Insecta; order Orthoptera; family Morabidae; genus Vandiemenella; species Vandiemenella viatica. The sequence continues at coordinate 220,449,684 of CM061919.1, read as the reverse complement.
ACCGAAGAATAATTACTTTATGCGAAAGAGAAATGTCGTAAACATGGAGAGAGGGTGAAGGGCTGTGAAAACAAATCGAAAAAAGCATTAGCTTGTAATTCATTTCAGCATTTCTTTACAAGCTATTGACACAAGGAAAACTTTTTTAAAGATAATTTCCTCTGGTCTAGTTGCTACTTCGTTTCAAGTTCTCGGTTGCTTAATTCCGTGGCAGGGTTATTAGTTGAATAGTTAGCAACGAAATAATTTTTTTCACATGAATTTCATACCTTCTATTGCTGTATGAGAGTTAACTGACAATAAATGTACGAGTATACATTTTCTCAGTAAACGTAGCTTCTTACGAAATTCTAAACTGATCCTAATACACAGCCCAAAGTGCTGAGTGGAAACTATTTCTTTAATTCTTTTAAGAAAAGGTCTTCGTTCCAGTTTCTTACTTAGAATTTCCCAAAACATTGTTTATTGTAGATTCTCAGTATGGTTTCAAGATCTTACGACACTCATTTTCTCTCTAACCCAAAACAGTAAAATGTAAATACCGCTAATCCGAAAAGTATTTATAATTAGCGATATAGTTAATTAAGTGTTGTTAATTAGCCATATCTATCATATATATATTTAACTAATAGACCAGTGTTAATGACTATACTATACTGTAAATTCTAAACCACCATATACCATACAAGTAATAAGAATTGATTGAAAGCTTCATTTCCTTTCTTTCAACACACACTCTCATTTAGTTTCTAAAGTTTGCATTAAGAATTCTTCTACAGAGGGATATGGAGTCTTTAAAAAAAAAGATCATTTCGGAACTGAAGCGATATTTATTTTACAGTGTTCATTTTTTTTTTTTGAGAAAACAATATGGATGCTGCACAAAATTGTACCCTTTTTATATTATTTCATATGTTGCTGTTTATTCATAGAGTTTCTCTATGTTCTCACAGAGCCTAACGAAGTGACTTACAGAAAAAACATACCTGTTTACCAGGCATTGTAAAAATACTTTAATTCCTATTCAGATTTGTGCAAGATGTTCGGTGGTTTAGTCCAATAATAATTCTGAGATATTTTTGTGCTTGTTAAAAATTCACAATAAGAAAATGCTGTTACAGAGCAGATGATGAAAATATGCTAAAAAACCGCACGATTTCTATGTTTCCAGTGGAATAATTCTTAATAAAAATGTGGCAGAAAATGTATATATGAAATATTTTAGTCTATTTTCTTACGATACACTACCTATTTTTAAGGTAAATATGTACTGAACAACACAGAAGTCATTGTGCAAAAATAATTTAAGACATAGAAGTAAGCGATTATGGCTTTTTCAGACCTTGTAGAAATATGCTATGGCAGGGATGGCGAACCAATGGCAAGCTTGCGGATGATGGCACGCGACCAAATAATCTAGGCACGGCATTAATTAATTTGGTAACTAATTGATATAAACAATTTACGTTTTCGTCTATATAATTTAAGACCATAGTAACAAAGTTCGTCATGAACGAGACTACCGGCGCCGGAACGACTACAGTTTGCGCAAAGGACGTAGATTTCGAGCGAATTTCTGACGGAACGGATATAGTAAGCAGCGGGAAGATAACATATACACTTGTTTGTTTTGTTGACGGCGTTAACTGCTTTTACCAATTACGCATAGTCTAGTGGTTTTTAAACTAATTTCGTTAACACATCTGCTGTTTAAGTTTGTTTGAGTTAGATTTACACCTATTCCACACAGCTAGTTTGGCAAAAAAAAAAAAAAAAATGCAGGATAAGTGTAATACAGAACCTTGGTGGACTGAGTAATAAGACATTATTAATAAAGATGACAAAGCGGCGTGTGTTTTATGTTCTGAACAGTGGTATGTTGAACATCATCTGTAAAACGGCACTATGAAACAAATAACAAATCTCTTTCTCAAAAAAACGAACTAGAGCAAAAAGAATAAATTGAATGAGCAATTAAAGAAAAAATAAACAATTGACGTCTGCGATTAAGTATGTTAGCAAGGATTGTCATACTAGTGCCGCAAGTTTTTCGGCTGCAAATGTTATTGCTCGGCGCGGAAAACCTTTTAGCGAGGGGACGTTTTGAAGGAAGCCTGGTTAACACGCGATTCTTCACTTTTGCAGATTTTGAAGATAAATATGAGATAATTCCGCGCAGCAAAGATCTTCTTTCATCCAGAAACAAAATGAAAGATAGAATACTAAAACTGGCGCAAAATGTAAGAGAACAACAAAGAAATGACATCGGTTACTTTATTTTATACCGTTGTTTGTTGACGAAAGTACTGATGTAATTTTCAGAAGTGATTAACATTAAAAATTCACTTCTAAACGTTTATCAGATGACTCCACTTCAGCTTGCATTCTGCCTAAAGTAACAAAGTATGATCCTAACAAAGTTATTTGGCATCTAATTTGCAACAACAGATTTTTTAGTAATTTAATCTATTTAAATAAATACAACACTATTGATGTCGTTATTGATTATTATAAAAATGTTTATTTTTTGGTTGTGAATATAAAGTTTTCAGATGATAGTATTTAGTTTTATTTCTTTCCCCATTAATTACTAAGTCATGATGGTTTTGACGGCACGTCATGGCTTCATTCAACATATGTTTTGAAAAAATGGCACGTTGATCAATAGAGATAACCCATCGCTGCGCTATGGTGTTATCTCTATTGATTTTCTTCCCGTCAAAGCGTTTTACTGTGTTTGTCGAGTGGCCGGACGTGGGTCATGCTGCAAGAACGTTCCCGCCAAGTTTCAGCAATTCCATTGTCAGACCCAGGGTCAGCGAGTTGCACACACACACACACACACACACACACACACACACACACACACACACACACACACGCTAAGGCGCCTTTTTGTTTCCACCACGTGTGTAACAAACGCTGTGAGATTTGGCCGCAAATACACAGGTGTAAGAACTGTTGCGCCAATCGGACAAACATCTTCTGCCGTACCAAACATGCTAGAGATATTTCGGGAAAATTACATTTGTAGCCTGGACTATGAATGTTGTCATTATTCTCTGGAACGTCTCTAACTTGAAATATTCGGTCATCTATGAATCTAAATTCGGCCTAGAAGATGTCCGGAGAATTCGGTGAAACGTCACCACAATTCAAGATCAACACATCGCTGCTTAGCGCCCAACTAAACGAACGAAGAAAGTACTTTCAGCTGTGAAAACAATTTAAAGTTTTATAATTAAAAGATTTTACTTATATATCTCCTTAAGACGATTTCATATTTACCTGAATCTCGTGGTCATTATGATCTGGTATACTAAGTTTCGAACTGCTGTCTGTCAACGTGATATTTCCTCAGCTTACTTGTTGGATTACGTTAACATAATTAATGTAAGAATTCTAGAATTCTTTGTAACGTCGTTCATAAAATGGAGTCAGTCATGAATAAGTACACTTTTCTATGAAATATACTATCTTTCTAAGGTTAGGATGTACAAAATTTGGGTTCTAATGAACCTGTTGGAGGGAGGAGAAATAGCTGCTCCTCATTTGTATGAAAAGATTCCTGTTACGAGACGCTGATTTCATCCTGGTCATCGGTAAAAAAATGTTCTTGTCACTCCATTTCACGTTAGGCTCCAGTTTGGAGTTGACTCGCGGAGGTAGAGTTTCCCCGTTTCCTAACCTACGGCAATTGCCACATTGCGACCTTTTTCAGTTTCCTGGGAGATTTTCCCGCATAGGAGACTGAGTTCCGGACGTTAATGTTCGAAGAAAAATCCTCGGCATCATGAGAGATCGAACTTCGTTCATGCAGGCCGTTGGCAATCTATCGGCTTAACTAGGCGGCGCACCTGGTATGTGGAGACTATTTGCGATTTATAAATATGGTTCAAGTTTTTAAAGGAGTTTGTTAAGCAGCAGGGTAGGCTTCTTTGAGAATGTGGCGTGTTGGGATTTGGCGGGCTTGTCGCTGCGCCTGACGCCTCCCGGTGAGGAGAGCTGTGCTGCCATCTGTCCGCCAAACATGTAACTATGTGTGCTTAGTGTATTTATTGTTTGTATAATGTGGAGATTATGGGGTGGATATTGGGGATGATCCCAGGATTCGTCTTGGTGACTGCGGACGCCTAAAAATCGCAGTCAAGACGAACGGTATGCGGGAATCATGAACGCTATACCTCCCCTATCCAGTACGCGGTGTCTTAAGGCACTAGCGATCAGTTCAATTCAGCTCAGATATTGACTATTGTTGATCGGTGGCGTCGCGATCTTCAGGTTGACCTGCCTTGCTCTGCTCTGAGCGGACCGCGCAGTGGGTATGCTCCCTATTGGATTACGTGTATAACGATTTTTGACCTGCGCTGTGCTGACTGCTAGTGGGTGTGCTCCCTATTGGATCACGTGTATAGCGATTTTTGACCTGAGCTGAGCTGAGCTGACCGCTGGTGTGAACGGGGCTTTAGCGCACTGAACCACACTGGCACGTAATTTTTTTTAAAACAACTGAAAATATTTAATTATTTCATTTGCGGTGGTTCTTCACAAATGGACAGCAAAACTTTACCTAAATATTAATCAGATAATGACTAGCATAGCTGTTTACTGCTTGGACCTCAGTTCTCTGTGGTTTACAGCGAGTAATCTTGAAGAGTGCTTGGCTGCAATAAAATTTTGAAGGTACACAAAATGTTAAATAATTACTCAAATTAAATACGTGCATAGATTTCCATTTAATAAGAGGATTGACGCTATAGAACATACTTCTGTTCGACATCCTTGCTAGATCAAATTCTGGCTGCAGTCTGCAAGACTGGGCAGTACAGAGGTTTGAGTTAAGCAAAATCTACTTTTTTGTTATTTTTTATGGATTTACGCATCGTCGACGTCGGTATCATTAGAGGCGGGAAATGACGGTGGACAAGAACGGGAAGGAATTCGGCCAGGGCATATTTTGAAGAAATCATCCTGTCATTCGCCTGGAGTGATTTCGGGAAGCCATGAAAAACCGAAATCTAGAAGACCGGTCAGGTATTCAAATCCTTGTCCTCCCCGAATGATAGGCCAGAGCGTTACCGCTCACGCACAACGCTCGATTAAACCTGCTTCAAAACGGCACTAGCCAATCAAAATTCTGTGATGACTCCAAGGGGAGAGAACATTATACGCATGCACATCCAGTAAACATTGTATTAGTGTAATCTGGTTGCAAAATGTTGAACGTGTGGATAGTAATTTAATTTCGGTACAATCAAAAATTAACTGTGGGTTTCATAAGTCGGCCACTCCAGGAACCCTACAGATCACCGGAAAGAAAGTCGGAGGTGGTTTCGAAACGTCTCGTCAAACTTACGCTTTTCCCTGGAGGCCCCAGAACGTTTTATATAATAATAAAATAATTAATAATAATATTGAGTTTTATTAATATCTAAGTAATTAACTATAAAATGATTAAGTGGAAAAACTCTTTCAAGATGCGTAACCACTTTTCGCTTTCTGATACAATATACTTAGTTAAAATTTATATATTGAATTGTATTTTGTCCTTTTTGAGGAGAGTTTGCACAGAAATTATTAAGGATCATTTCCTTCTAATTTCTCGATTGCACGAAGAATTTTTCGCTGCAGTGTCAGTTTCACAATGTCTACAAAATTAATATAAATGAATTATTTAGTACTACAGATGACCTGTGGAATCGATTTCCCTAAAATATTGGTACATGATCAGTTGTAATGCTGAAATTTTTTTACGACAAACGTCTAAGCATCGATGTGATACAGCTACAAACACCGTAATGCGTATCGGCGACTCCTGCTGAAATTTGAGTCCGCTCGTCTGAAGTAATAAGTTCAAGCCGAGGAACCTCCCGGAGGCTCATTAGATAGAAGAGAAAATGCTATCGGGTTACCACGCGTGTAGAGAATTGCATAAGATTCCCGGCGTGAGGGTGTGTCCTGACGAGAGGCGTCGCGAAAGCTGGTTACGCAATCCACTTGTTCGGCGGCACCTTGCCGTAGGTCGGACACTGTCACTGTGGAGTCTGGTGCCCACACAGGGACACACGTATTGCTGTTGTGATTCTTTAAAATCAACTCTGGCATCTGTCTAGATAAACTCGACTGCAGGCTGTGACTGACATCACAATAAGCAGTGTCAGCCATTTCTCCTCGGTCGTAGGTTTGTCCTCGCCATCTAATACTTACGTGTAAAATTGATCTCCTGTTTTACCTGGAATCCAATAGCATACTTCATAAAAACATCCAGAATCTTAGACAGAGGCGAACGTCAGTTCAACGTTCGGATGAGATGAAGATTGGAACAGTGAACCTGTCGAATACTAGTCAAGCACGATAGCCAATATACCTCTCGCATTTGAGAAAAGCTCTTCTTAATATTAGCTCCAGTATTACTGTTCGTAGAACCACGACCATCCTGTGTCGTGGGAGGACAAACAGTTGTTGCTGTGGTGGTAAGGTTAAAACAATTATTGATTGAAGCACGATTCATAACTGTGGCAAATTATGGCGTCAAAACCGAAAATATATGGGGGGGGGGGGAAATCGGCAGTAACTACGTTACTGTAGTTAATTAAGGTGTGTTATACTTCTTAAATAATTCCCCATTTGCAAACACCATAGACGTATTTGTTCCAAGACATGCAGAATGTTTCTCAGGTTAAATTCGTAGATAACTACAGGTAGATTTTTTTATCAGCAGGTGATCTTTGCGACCGAATAAGTGTATTAGAAGACGCAAACAAATCCAGTAGATTCCAAGCGATGAACTATTAGCATTTAACTAAAACACATATTTAAAAATAATAATAACAGAATTAGTGATTCATCAGAACAATAATAATCTATCATTAAAGAAAGCGAAAGATCTTTCTTATTTAACTTAACGACTTGTTGTGGAATTTATAAGCACTATTTGCATCTGTTAATTATAGAAGGAGTAGTTTAAAAAAAAACTAATTAAAAGGATTAAAAACACGTCCATAATACAGGATTAGCAGTAAAAGAATATGATCGCATTGGGATTCCGCAATATCGTGGCTAAGTACTAAATTTCTGCAAATCTATGCAGTTGTAACGAACTTATCGCGTGTTGAAAGTACAGCACACTAAAAAAAAAAACAGACATCAGATATATACTAGAAAATGGTAGAAAGTGACGAAGATAATCAGAAAGCGTAAACATCTTTCGAAGTCTCAAAATCAGTTCCCTCTCTGCTATCGTATTTGAGGTAAACAAATAAGAAATTATGTTATAGTAATGGCTGTGGTGAACCGTCTGAATGTTCGTAAAGAAGCTGATTTTATATTAATCACCAAAGTATATATATATTTTTATTTTGTTTAATGTCTTTGTGTTTTGTTGACGGTTAGGTCATTAGAGGCTGGAAAGGACGGGGGAAAGAAATTCGCCCGTGAAAATTTAAGGGAACCATTCCGGGGTTCACCTGGAGTGATTTGGTGAAACTATGAAAAAAAACCATACCTGGATGGCCGGACGGTGATTCGAACCCGCATCCTCCAGAATGCGAAGCCAGAGTGTTACCGCTCACCCGCCCAGCTCATTCACGTTTTACAGTGGAACCTGTCTTTATAAGACGTTGGTTTCTTAGCAGAAGATCGAAAACAAGTCTTGCTGCTCCATCGTTTCCCCACCGAAGGAGCATATTGTTTTAAATTTTACCCCAAATCGAGTGAATACAAAAGTTAATGTACGCAAAAGAAAGTGTGCGATGAATATGTGCTCTTTACATAATCATCTTGGTACGGAATAATGTCTCAAAGTTTATTTAGGGAGGTATCATGTACGATTCAACATTTCTATCTTTAAGATGATTACGTTCAAATCCCTGTTGCAATAATAATTATGCTTAAATTAGTATTTGTTGTTTAATAATACGCCATTACAACTGTTGGTATTGTTTTTATTTTCCGGACGCGTTTCGCCTCTCGCCGAGGTATCTTCAGCGTACAGTTTTGCTGTAATATGTGATTTGTTATTGACTTTTGAATACAATGCTTTTTAGATTTACCAAAATTATTCTTATATAGGCAGCATAATATTACTTATATTCATATAACAGTTTGATTACTAATATTTTTAAATCCGTTTTGGATTATCATGCAAGACGTTTTGTTTACATAAGTATACTAGGATATGTTTTATATTGTAACTTACATTTTACATTTGCATTTTGAGGTGTGGTCGTTGCTCGCCTGCGACCTCAACCAGCATGTTGTTTTTTACACTATTGCACTTGGTATAGTTTGCTCTCGTGACTTGACTAGCAATCAATTTTGAGGCATAGTTTTCAATGCACGACATTGTCAAACTTTATGTGTGCGCTTTTGCTATTTTGCTGTTTTCTTGACGGTGCTCTATCGGTAGTGTAGCGAGCGGCGAGTTTGAATTTCGTAATTGAATTTGTGTGTGTCTGTTTGCTTTGTTTTAGCTAAATGTGCATGTGTGGTGGATGGTGGAGACGCAACGTGGTATTATATTACTGTTGTGGTGGTGTTTTGTGTGTTTGATGTTGTTTTACGTCAGTTTCGATTTTTATTAGTTTGAACAAGGTTTGGTTAGTTAGGTTAACATGGTCATTAAGTACGTGTTTCCCTGAGACTATTGCTTTTTGAATTTGATAATTTTCTTGCAGAGTTAAAATATTGTGTTTTGTGTTGTTTGTTGTTAGGATTTTCATGTCTGTATCATTTCTCCTAGAAACGTAGAGTAAACTTTCTCCCCACTACCGTCTCTGGGGCATTGCTGCGTGAGTATTGTGTTTCACTTTACCGGAGACGTCCCGCCTGTTACGAAGTCGTCGTGAGATCTGATGATCTTGGAAATAAACTTTCTGGACGATGGGCTCTAATGTCCACCAGGAAGCACTTCCCGCAGACGCACGATTCTCGTGCCGGAAAGTCGTGACTTCGGACCAATTGTCTGCTATCAGTTTTCGCTTTCTGCCGATGAATCGCCGACGCTGGGTTCCAACCAAAATCGGAGCAGTGGCTACAAGCTGAGTCGCCAGTTTCTATAATATTCACAGTGGTTGGTTCGTTTCTGAAGATAAATTTGTTCACGTTATTACAGCTGCATAACTCCTCAATGGAGATAGATTTTATAATTCAACACTCGTTTGAAAATAGTCAGTACGACCGATATTTATCAACGATTAGAAGATATATGTAGAACTATGGATTAGGACCGCTTAAAACAAATCATAGTAAAAGATTTTTGGCGATTATACCAACGGTAATGGTGAGCAGGTCGAAAAGCCCACGCGAAATTTCTGTTTCCTTCATTGCTACTCTCTTAAGTCAGGATTTGGAATATTTCACTGTAATACAATCTTTATGGTTTATGCGGTTTTTTATAACAATTTGTCAGACTACACGGAAACAGTCACTGGATTAAATCTGAAAGTGTGTCGCGGAAAGTTCAAAAATCAACCACAAGATTTATTTATAGCCTTCATGAAAAAGAGAAACCTTTTAGTTTCAAATATTGATCTAGGAATTAAAAAGAACTTTTTAAAACTTTTTGTGTGGAGTACAGCACTTTATGGTAGCGAAACATGGAATACCGGAAAGAAAAAAATTGAAGCATTTGGAATGTGGTGCTACAGAAGATTGATGAAAATTAAGTGGACTGACAAAGTAAGAATTGAACGAGTTTTGGAAATGGTGGGTGAGAAAAGAAGTTTGTGTAAGAAGCTTACAGAAAGAAGAGACAGGCTGGTAGGTCATATTTTGAGACATGATGGATTGGTTAATTTGTTAGTGAAGGGAACAGTCAAAGGTAAGAACTGTAGAGGAAGACAGAGATTAGAATATATGAAGCAGATAATTGAGGACGTGGGTTGTAAAGGGTATGAAGAAATGAAGAGGTTGGCACAGGATAGGAAGGGATGGAGGATTGCATCAAACCAGTCGATAGACTGACGACAGCGAAAAAAAAAAAAAATCTTTACCTTGAGATTAGTTAAATAAATGGGGAACTGATAATGTGATCACACGAGTTTCACCGTTTCACATATCAACAAGAACTGTCCCTCTGTTTTAAATACTAATTTCCGTTTAATCTAATTAAAAATCAAAGCGCAATCAGCCTATTTTGAAACAGATAAATGATCCGCACTCCGTGCTTTAATTTTTGTACTCCGAAAGCGAATAATTCCTGTAACATTAGTGTAACATTAGATATGCCGTCACAAAAAGATTCACTTTATTCTTCTTAGAACACAAGAACATTATTGCTGTATTGTGTATTCTTATCGATTTTAAGAAACAAAATGATAGGGAGGAACACTGTCATATAAACTTGGTGTCTGTGAAAACATACTTTAAATCGGGTATGGGCAACCTTTGCTTAGCTGAGGGCGTAATTTCGGGACTTAATCAGGCCGCTGGCCGTACGTAAGAAATCGCGGGCCGTAGGTAAGAAATAAGTAGGTAGAAGTGAATAAAAAGGTGATAAAAATTCACACATTTTTTTATTTATTAGAATTACAATAGCATAATCAAACATACAAAAAGCAAATTAACAAAAACAGATAGAAAAATCAAATGAAAATTAATGAGAGGCTTGAGTTTGAAGCTTATTTGAAATTTCTGAATCTCTCGCGGGCCGGATTGAAGCTGGTGGAGGGCCGGTTCCGGCCCGGGGGCCGAGGGTTGCCCATATATGCTTTAAATGTTCCTCTAATCATGAGCAGAATTACGTAGATACGCAACTTCAGAATAATTGTTAAGCTAACCAAAACGCAGTTTCATTTGCTTCTTGTCAAACGTATTAGTATTATTGTTTAATTTAAGCTTGTGTTTGTTTGAGTTTATGTAGTTGTGAAAGATAATTTATACAATAAGTGGGAATACGTTGAATCCAGTGCCAGTAAACATATACACGAAAAAAAAATTGCGCATAGAAATCTTCTTAAAATGTCATAAAGAAGCCGCGTCTGAAAGTATATTGAAACCACATTGTAAAACTTTATCCCAATTACTTAGTCTCTAGTATTCGTGCAGAAAATAAAATACTGATATGCTTATTGATTTTTGGCTGCTAAGTTAGTTTACCGAGGGAAGCTTATAAGATTCCGTAATATATCTGATACTAATTTATAGTTCAACAGTAAAAAAACGAACAAGATTTACGACACCCGCTCAGCGTGTCCGATCATAAAGTAAGCCACTCACCTGGCGTAAACTGTTCTTAGAATGGGAGTACACACGTCCAGCCAGCCGATAAATCACTAAATTAAGGTTCTACGGTAATTACTGCTAATCTTAGTCGTGAGATATAAATCGCCCAACGTTGCACGATACAATTTCCATGATTTTTTAACCCACATTGTGTGCAAAAAGTGTGACCCACATACAGAAGACGTGTTTATATGTTACACCACTTTCTGAGTCTGCCAATATAATTGCTTTCTGAGAATAATCGTTGAATCTGCTCCATTCTAAAATGCATCAGTACTTGGAAATGCTTTCCTTTTGATTCAGTTTCTTTTCTGTTGCAAATTAAAAATACTCATAATATTCACTGTTGAGAGTTTTCTAACGCCCTACTGAATGCCAGGACCCATGGCAACTCGAAACACGTAGGTCAAAAAAATTGTTTTTAATTTTATTTTAAAAAACTGAATCTTACTGCCACTAAAGAATGGGTAAGCGTTAACGCTCAAGCCTGGCTTTCGGGAGACCGCGGCCTCGAATCACTGTCCGGCCATCCAGATCTCGATTCTCCATGGCTTCCCGCAATCATTCCAGGCGAAAGGCTAAGTCCGAATACCTTCCCGTTCCTTGTCTCCCTTACTTTCTCGTCTCTAATTACCTCGACGTCGACGAGGCGAAACTATATAAAAATATTGTGCACAAAAAATAGTGTGTACTTAGTAATGCCGTCATAAACGTCAGCAAATAAGGACACATCAAAACAAATACAACGGAGTGTTACTAACTCATGGTCTAGCGTTCAGATCACCGGAAAGACTCCGACTTCGCTAGATACATGACATGATGGTTGTTAATCTGAAAAACATAGGTACTGGCTGTAAGGCTAAATAAGGCCTGCCATTATTTCTGTTGATATCGTTGTTGTCGTCGTCGTTGTTTTCGTTGTTGGTGTTGTCGTTGTTGTCGTCGTTGTTGTTGTCGCTGTTGTTGTCGCTGTTGTTGTTGTCGCTGTTGTTGTTGTCGCTGTTGTTGTTGTCGCTGTTGTTGTCGCTGTTGTTGTCGTCGTTGTCGTCGCTGTCGTCGTTGTCGTTGTCGTTGTTGTCGTTGTTGTTGTCGTTGTCGTTGTTGTCGTCGTTGTTGTCGACGTCGTCGTTGTTGTCGTCGTCGTTGTTGTCGTTGTCGTCGTCGTTGTCGTCGTTGTCGTTGTTGTTGTCTTTGTTGTCGTCGTCGTTGTTGTCTTTGTTGTCGTTGTTGTCTTTGTTGTCGTTGTTGTTGTTTTCGTCGTTGTTGTTGTAGTAGTAGAAGTACTAGTAGCAGTAGTAGTTGTTGTTGTTAGGTTTTTTTTTTTTAAGAAAAGAAACTGCCGCGATTTATAGCAGTAGCTGCGGAAGTATGGTTTTGACTTCCCTCTGTATTTTTGTGGACAGAGCTGGCTGTCATGAACGCATCCTAATATTATTGTAGAAATGAATGTTCGGATGTAGTTGCTTAGTCATGACCTGCCGGCCCAACGGATCTGAATGCAGTTTAGTACAGAGTTAGAATATACTCTGGATTAGAACAAAAGATACTTTTCATTCCGGAAAAACGAATAGTTCTGGAGCAGGAAATAAAAATCTATTCTCAATATTTTTAATGCCGCATTTCTTTTTCTTTCAGTAAGTTCGCTAGGAGATGTGGACATGAAACGGCAGGTGTTTCACAGTAAAGGATCATAATTTATGAGAAACAGAGATTTAAACAAAAATCATAAAATGCTGGTTGTATACCAGTAAAAAAAAAGCTGCAAAATTACCAATGTCAAGATGGCTGATGGATTGAATTGTCGTATTCTCGGGTTCGATTCTCGCTTGTATCATTATATTTTTTTCTGTGTAAGATCATTTTTGCTGCTATTCACTGTTTGCAACATGAAGAACATGGATAATTTCGATGAAAATTGGTATGCATGATTCTCACTTGGCGGCTAAAGATTCCATGGTGGTAAATCAGCTCCAAAGATCGAGAGCAACGTCGGGTGTTCCACTAGAGTTTCATAAATAGAATAACAGAAAACACAGTACTAACATAAAGCTCTCACTGTTTGCGAATAGGATAGTGATTCACTTTTTCATATTTTTTAATAACTTTAGCAAGATGCAGGGAGAGGATATCAGACTAAACTGCAGAGGGACGTGATGCGATGTCACACAATAGAATTGATAGAGCCGCATTTCTGCTTTCTTTAGATAGATAGTTTTTCAATGTCAGTAGAGATTCATCAGACATGTGTGGATTGTAAGGCGCGAGAGCGCTTTGCCTGTCCGGGATGACGACATAACTTGTCTGTAACTTTACATGCTGCCTCAGTTGTCTAACGCGCTCTCACTTGGCCGAGGTACCGACATGTCAGTTTACCACGTCATCGATGCCCCTGATTCTGATCGTCTTCACAACAAGAAACGCACGTTCCCAACCAAACGCACTTAGCAACTATTGTTTCTGTGCATCGTGTACTACACAGAAAATTAATAATGTGAAATGCAGGCAAAGATCGATTCTCCACCGCTTTCATACTTTCTCCATAAATAACTTGATGGCACTCAGGTTTGGGTGCCAAGATTCTCAAGGCCTTATCTGAAGGTATTTTTATATTACAGGTTCAACTTGTTTTTTAATATATTCCGCCAGCATTAATGAGAATCACAGTGGAGGCAAACTTTAATGTCTTTGCGACTTCTAACGGTAATTTCTTAAAAAATTTTGACTGTACTTTTCAGTCAATGGTATCCAGGTTAGAGCACATATCAACTGAGGAAATAAAAAGATGAATTAATTTAACTCTCCGGCTGTTTGGTATACTCATGAGATACGTTTGTCGGAGGAATGATGGCATAGAGAACTATCCGAATAGTAACCAAGAGGAGAAGATTGGCAGACGTGGGATTTCAAGTGCGAGAGGTAAATAACGCTCATAAATAAACAAAAATAATAAGAATGGATCTACGAGAATTAGGAGAGGATGTAAGAAAGAGACTTGGAATACTGAACGTCTCTCTGGAGGATACTTAAGCAAATGAGGTTCAATGGACGAAACACCAAAGAAGCAGAGAGGACATAGAAGAGGATGGTGCAACACATCGATACTATGCGTTACTATTGTGCAAACATCAAAGCTTTCCCAAACACAATAGTTTGTATGACGTGATCGTTAGATGGCATCTGCGAAACAAGAAGAAGAAGAATCGCTTTACAATACCCATTCGCAACTGTAACCACTTTTGGTTGAACTACCAAAAGATTTGTTTTTTTTTATATGTTATGAGAAGTAATGATAATTTCTTTGGTCTAATACATCTAATTCTCAATGATTGTGAAATCTATGTCTCCTTGCTCGTAAGCTAGCCAGACAATCCTAACTAGTGAAGGAGACATGCAGATTCATATGGAATCCAAGCGTTGTTGCGTGGTTGCTAGCAGAGACAATAGGGTTGAAGGACGGGTTGAGAATGTCTGAAAATCTCAGTACACATTTCGATTCAGATCGCCGATTTATCGATCCAGTCAGGCAACTTACAACGGAGACATCGTACCGATAGTTGCAGAGGAGAGGGGACGGAAGTATTTAAAATTACTGATCTTTGATATAGTACGTACTATACTTTTTATTAATTCTATAATAATAACAACATACAAGCTTTATATTTTTTTCTCGCTTGTCTTCTTTATCTGTTTTAACACTTCAATTTAAAGAGCGTGGTGGTGTAACGGCTAGCGTTCTGGCCTCGCATTCGGGAGGACGGCGGTTCGAATCCCCGTCCGGGCATCCAGATTTGGGTTTTCCATGGTTTCCCCAAATCACTCCAGGTGAATGCCGGGATGCTTCCTTCTAAAGGCCATGGCCGAATTCCTTCCCATTCCTTGCCCCCCCCCCCCATCCTTTCCCGTCTCTAAAGACCTAGTTGTTATAGGAGACGTTAAGGAGTTTTGAGAGAGAGAGAGACGAAGATGACAACCGAGATAAAATTTAAATCTTTTACTTCGTAAATTACATAAATGGCAAAAAATAGCTTCATTAATTTCATATCACAACATTCTATTTATTTTGGAATAACATAGGCGCAATAGGCGTGTTTGTAAATTTGGAAGGTTAAAAATGTACAGTACCTACCTCAAATTATAGCTTCTTTTTTGCGTTGTACTTAATCAGTTAATATGATATAGTATAAGTACTTAGAGAAGTCTTCTGTTTAGGGAATAAGGTTGCCAGCGATGGAAGCAGCAAGAGCGCTCTCAAATACAGACAACACTGATAAAAAGACCTTTCTCCAAAAGGAGAAATCTTTTAGCTTCAAACATAGAGTTAAAACTAAAGAAGGAACTTTATAAAGCTGTGTAAAGGAGCATATTACTGGAAAGAAGAAAAATCGAAATTTTGTGTTATAGAATGATGTTGAAAATTAAGTGGACAGATAAAACACGAAATTAACGTGTCCTGGAAATTTTAACAGATCAAATGATTTT
Organism: Vandiemenella viatica; assembly: GCA_031002005.1. NCBI lineage: Eukaryota > Metazoa > Arthropoda > Insecta > Orthoptera > Morabidae > Vandiemenella > Vandiemenella viatica. The sequence continues at coordinate 220,433,982 of CM061919.1, read as the reverse complement.
CTGAAAGATTCTCACAAGAAAAAGAGGATGATGGCTGCAGAACTGACTAATTTGTTAATGGGGTAGAAGAGAAACAGTGTACAGGAAAACAAAGATCAGTATGTGTGAAACGGTAACTGAGGATATAGATTGAAGAGCTGCAGAAAATGATTTAAGAGACTGATGACAGATTAAGGTAATTACCTTAAGCAATTTTAACGTAGTTGGATAGGTTAAGGGACAACAGTAACTGTCAATACCGTAAAAATTAAATGGTAACATGTAACTACGTCGAGAAAAATGACGATTCGTAAAATGACAATTCAGCAGTGCATTAATTAATATTTATAATGGAGAGTCGTACAGCCTCTCAGAATACAAGCAGTAGCATCAGATAGGACGCAACAGGATGCCGGCAGATCTTAATTGCGATCGCAGACATCTCGGATACCTCGCCGGCAGGCTGTGGAGAATCCGTGACCGATTCCCTCGACCGATAATGACCCGAATCTCGCCTGTCCTTGCCCCAATCGGCGGGAACAATTGCCATTTTTTGCTGCATCTCCGGTTTGTGTTTGTGTGTGTGTAGGGAAGTGACGCAGGAGCCGAACAACAAAAGAAATTCGCGTGGAGCAACCTTGAGCGTTGTCGCAAGCCGCGCTGGCCCAATATTCAGCCTGCCGCCTCGAAAGCGGACAACGATTTCAAAATTATTTCCATCACATAATTTTAGTCCAATCGCAAGGGTCATTAAAGTCATTTGTCAGTGTAGTTGCAGCTCATCGTAATCTGAGCGTGGGAATGGTTGAGTTTATCTGAACGGAAAAGAAATGAGTCTGGCCATAGTACGTATTCTATTGAAATGGTATCATAGAAGATCAAAATGTGAAAGGAATTTAAAGGTAGGTGAATACCGGGATGTTTTCCACTAAGAGCAGTGGCACTGTAATGTTATATCCAGCGCCTTTCAGTTCGTGAGATACCGTTCACCACCTTGGACGCAAGCTGATCGGTTCCGAGCAAGTGACTTTCATACCGGAAGCTGCGAGCGCTTTGCGTTACGTATGCACGCGAGGGAACTTTCATCCGTGAGCTTCAGCGATCAGTCAGTAACCACAGAGGTATGATATAACATTATCCTCCTGCATCACCTGATACTCACCTAAACAGCTGGTTAGTTCGCTATACTTACGTTTCACTTGCGGAGAACTTGAGGATATATAACACAGGCATTTATGTGACATACATTTCTGGAATTTACTAAATTGGATGCTAATTATCTTATTTTTAGCCGCCGTTTTCGTAATCGCTTGTTTCAACAGCCCGTACTACCGTCATGGAACTCAAGACGTTTAATTTTCTTACGAATATGTAACAGTCAACTTTCGAGAAGAAACGATGAATCTTCCGTAGAATTATTAAACAAGAACGAATGTTCAGATTTTAAAATCTTCCTCAGATATGCTGCACTAAGAAGCTTAATTCGATATTTGTATATTATTGCTCAGCTAAAAACAAAACACAACAAATAGTGAAAAATTAAAAAGTAAGCTTGGAATTCAACCAGTAGGTTGGTTGGATCCTCCCGAACAAAGTATACCTGAACCACGGAAGCTTTCTGGTGTAGCTCCATAATACGCGCCAAACGTGAAAGTCGAGTTAAGGGCTTATGAAAATCCTCACGAGGATAGGTATTAGAACATGAGACCCTTCGAGTTCCAGCCAGACGGCTTAATCACTAAGCCACCGAGCCTATTCAGACTAACGACCCATACACGGCAATATTGCGCGAGTTCTCCGCTTCTTTGAAACTTGAGAGTATCATTCCTAGAATTCTACCAAAATCTCAAATGGATTTCATAAGAAAGTGAACTTGGTATCTAAAATCCCATCCCAAATGTTCCCACTACCGCAACAAGCACCTCTTAAAAATGAACAATGCTTGTACAATCAGTCAAAAAGACCTGCAGAGTTGCAGTCTTGTACGATTGGGACCGAGCGTGGTGGGTGAGCGGCAACGCTCTGGCTTCGCATTCTGGAGGACGCGGGTTCAAATCCCCGTCCGGGCATCCAGCTGTGTGTTTTCCATGGTTTCCCCAAATCACTCCAGCCAAATGCCGGGATGCTTCCCTCAAAACGCCATAGCCGAATTGCTCCTATTTCCTTGTCCCTAGTCCCAACCTGCCTCTAATGACTTCGACGTCGACGAGACGTAAAGCCATAAGCAAAAAAATTGTGCAATTGGATTAAGTTCTTGAATTAAACATATATTTTTAAATGTGTTTGCTATTTAAAATTCGTTATTATAATCTGAAGATAAGTTGCGTCCTTTCTACTTGGTTTTCTGATTTCAGATCCGCCTAATTTATGTGTCCTACTGTTTCTTATATTAAAAATCAGTTAAAGAGGAGGGAAACAGCTGATGATTATAAACGACAAACAAATGTGGGATGTTAGACGACAGGCAGATTACTCACAGGCAGAATGGAACCTTTTTGAATACCAGATTCATGGTCTGCAAAAATTTTGGTGTTGTCAGATTTGGAGCAGAGATCTTCTGGTCTTGTTATTGATGTCATACTGCCGGGCCATCTGCTCCGCGGCACAGAGAATATACACTAGCGAAGGACCTCCTGTACGCCATTCATGTATTAAATTTCAGATCATTATAATTTAACATGCTGTCATTTCGATCAACGGCTTGGGCAATCGGATTCATGTTGGTGAAGATATACTGGATCACAACTTTTGAAAGAAGTACCATCAGTTCTCTGTAGCAGCATAGATAAACGTCAAACAACCAAGTTCTATGCAAGTCATCTCTATTTACTTGTTTAATGTCCCCCTGTTTAACATTATGTATTAAAATACATAAACAGCTATGAGTGACATCGGGACAAAGCGTGGAGCGTCACCCCAACACAATGAGACGTTCTTGTTGTGCAGCAGACAGAACATTATGTAACCAGAACGTGGAGCTGTTCCATATTAATGCCATCCACCGGGTCACGACCACGCTGGCGCAGCTTCCTCCGAGACAACCGTCAGGAACGATCCAACCACACCTCTGATACTCCCAATCTCACAATATCTGTCACAGTCATCAGTCTTAAAGTCAAAAGTATGAGAAGGTTGGTGGAAAAATTATGGGGTCTCGTTGTTAAGAAGTAGTATTGCTCAGAGTTGATTCTTCTGTCTGGGGTATCGACACGTTCCGAGATCATGATCTCCCTTACATTATCGCACAACTTTCGAGGATACGGTCTCATACAAACATTTTCCACTTTACACTCCAATACGCACATACTGAAAATTAAAATCATTTGTTTAAATGAAACTCATGTACGTACATTTCAGATGTGAAACATCTGTGAAAAAGACGTGCTGGCGTTCTCAATGGAGTTAAATACAAACGTTGTGGATATCAATATTTCTTCAACACCATGGACTATGGCACGCGGAAGAGATATGGTCAGTGTCACTATAGCAACCTTTTCCAATAAAAAGGAAAAAAACGATCTAAAGAAGAATATATTTAATAAATGTCTGAGATAACATCTACGATTCACTTTAGGTCCACCAACTTCAGTTACTGATTTGTTTCATACAACTTTGCAATTGGAAATGAAATATACAAGTTACATAGTTTAATGGAGATTGGGCTTTGGTATGTAAGTATTTGTCACCTGTAGAAAATGCAAGACCAATGTAATACCTGTCTTTACTTGAACGACTACTAATCCCGCCAATTTACTTTGTAAACAATGTTTTGTCTTACAGAAAAACGCAAGGGGTGATACTTCAACACAGAAACACATCTACCAATAAACGTAATTTTCGGTCTGTAATATATTTTTTCTTTCTCTGCGGGGAATAGGGAAAATGAGAATAAATGTCTTTAGATCTAACCCATTTCAACTTTCAAAACTTGCTAAAAAAAAAGTTCAGAATTATGGTATTTTATTAAAGTGTCCTGAAACAGGTGTCTCAATTTGCTGAACTACTGAGAGCGGTTGGTTAATATGTATTCTGTGGTGGTTAAAATACGGGCAATAGGCCATTGAATTAATGAGTAAAACGTGTTTTATATATATATATATATATATATATATTTGATTTCTTGGATTTAAATAGAAAATATGTTGCTTATTGTTTACGGAAAGTGAAAAACACAAGACCAATGTTCGCTGTTCAGCATTTTCTGATTTTTCTATTTGCGCTGCAGTTTAGGACGCATACTGAAAGTGAACTTTATCCAATGGTTGTCTGTACTATTATGCGTATACTCTACCCTCGTGGCTTAGGTCAGTGAGGTTATCTTTTCCAGAAGCAATGAATGCGGGTACGACTGCACTTTCACTACTGTATGTGATGTAAAGTCGAACCCCGGATATACGTCACCAACGAACGTCATACTCGAGCTCCAAACACTGTTATTACTACAGAATCCACAGTGTTGTTCTTTGTACTATCTTACTTAATTGCTAGAAAAGCATAATAGTTTTTGGGTTAAATGTGTCAATCGATAAACAAGTTAATTGTTAATTTGCATATAAGCTCTGACATTTGTATAATCCGGAGTAATGAAGAATTCTTATACATTAAATTTGCTATATGTTTGTTATTGACATGATTCTTGTTAACTTGTAAGATTAACGTGACATTTGGAAAAAAATCGTACTTAAAACTAGGAAGGAAGGAGGAGTAATTTAAATAATTGTTCCATTAATATTTGTAAATTATGTAGATGAATCTCTTAACTGTAATTTTGAGTAAATACCAGGAATAAAAACGGAAATGAAAACTCAACCTCTAATCGTTCAGAACCAGATTTCATTTATACTCTATGAACTGCTCTGACTTAAGTTAGTTTTTAAGCTACAGAAATAGAAAACAGCACGTTTCGGAAATCTTAATGATGGAAAAAAACATTTTTGTACATCGGTACTTATTTCAATCTAAAAGGTATTAAATTCAGGGTAAACAGGAAGTAACTGTAGCTTGTATTCTTTTTAATTGTAGGTTAATAAAGCGAAGAACAACCTTAAATTCAAAATAACAGCACTGACTGAATTATTCTAAATATCACCTAATATAGAACGATTCAAAAGAAATTATAAGATTAACAATTCCGGAGAGTACCAAATGGCAGTCTTCCACTTTATAGTTTTGAAAGTATTGGACTGAAACTATTTGGGCAAGATTTTGTGTATTGCTTCCCTATGGCTGACCTAGATTTCATGAGCTGGGAAGGGGAATGGAAGGCAATACATTCTTGTGTATGTTTTAAAGTGCTTATACATATATTGGAAACATTTGCTTTTAAGAGGCAATCACACTTGACGGTTAAAGATGTTTTGAACCTTCCTATATATTTTGTGAGTCGAAAAGATAAGCACTCACCAAGTGTTATTCTTCTCTGCAATTGTCGAGGGGTATTTGGTGTAACATGAAACGTTGCTATGGTGCACAGTAAACAGCGTGTCAGCGATGATAGATTGCAACTTAATAGCCCGCATCGCAACTCTCTACGTAGAAGCTGTGGAACGAATGAGATCATAATTATCCTTAGAAGCTTTTTCTTCACTCGTGCGTCCAGCTGGCTGGATAGCAACAAAAATGGATCGATGAAAATTTCTTAGATTAAGAAAATTAAATTGAAAAACGACGATTATTTTTAGCACAATTTTTTGGTAATTGGTTATGACTTCTGAGAAAATTTGTCTAGTTTATTTTTATCACCTATTTCTGCTTGTATGATCGTCATTCGGTTAACACTCTGGCCTCGTATTTGGGAGGACGCCTGTTGGAATCCCGGTCCGGGCATCCAGATTTGGGTTTTCCCATGGTTTCCCCAAATCACTGCAGTTGAATACCGGGATGCTTCCTTCAAAAGGCCATGATCGAATTACTTCCCGTTACTTGTTCCAGTTTTTTATGTAAACGTTTACTTTCTACAGAAGTAGAATCGTATGCATTATTTCAAAAAGATGCTTTTTTTTTGAACTATTTATCTCGCTTTATAACTAATCGATATCGACAGCTGAGGTATCATGTTAAAGATTAAGGTCTCCACGTCGGTAATATTGTATATTAAGAAATGAATTTTTCTGAATTCGGTGATTAAAAAAGCAAATGTATTAACTATCAAGGTCACGTGTACGAGACAGTTCAGAGCTAAGCCGCTGTGCTTCGCTGGTGTCGATAGAGACTGATCGCATTACTGCTTGATAGCAACACCACATATTACATTTATATGGATGTAGTGCGTGGGTTTTGTTCAGCTCAGTTTTATTCCGGACAGGCATGTGACACTACGGCTTCCGGAGGGGATAGTATCGGGTGTTTACGTGAAATTAAAGGGCGGTATGATAGCATACATTAAGTAAAATCAAAAAGATATTGCTACAACTGAACGCAAACCAATCTTGCTATTCATCCTATTTTACTCGCGAATGTTTCGCCCGGGTCATCTAGTTAGTGTTAATACTCTGGTCACTGTATTTATACACATCATTAAGTATCGATATACGCGATTCGACAACTGTATGACGACACGTAGGTGAGTGGGAGGAGAGTTACGTTGTTCGTCAAGCATCGACAGTTCTGAAAGAGACCTCGTTTTGTCGCGAGGCCTGGGCGAGGTACAGAGTGCGCTACCCGGATCGGTATCTAAACGGCTGTCGTGCCGACAGGATCTCTGGCGAATAATAATGATCACTGGAGCCTGCTGGCCTTGCCACGCACCGGCGACAGGGCTGGGCAAAACTCCGCCCCAGTACAAGTGCTAACGGCGGCAGGCGAATTACGAAGCTCCTAGGTTAAGAAAGTCTGGGATACCAGATGCACTGTACCTGTTAGACTTATTCGCAGCCGAATGTTGCCGCTAAATTTTGGTCGCAATGCTTCTGTTTTTCGAGGCTCTGTGAACCTGTCCTCCCACACTGAGTGACTTCTTGGTCGTTCCTCTCTGCTGAGTGCGATCGACCCGCAGTGACGTAACTTCAGACCTTGGCTACGAAAGGATGCGTTGCGGGCAACGCTCTTCACAAACAGAGGAGCTGGAGCTTCGTTTGAATAGCAAACAGCGAGCGTCGCTATATGCACAGCGTTTTGTTTTATTAATAGCCGCCAGTTCCATTGAGGGTTTAGATGACTCTGAGTGAATCAGTTACTTTAAAGTACCGTACCGAATAATATTAAATTTTCCTATGAGGAAGGGGGAATCTTACGGATTCTGAGAAAATGATGCGGAACTGTTTGTGAATGTTATCTTTCAGCTGCAAGATGAGCAATTCGGAAAAAAAGTTAATCCACTTGTCGCTGACTCGATATTTCCGGTGATGTCGATCATCCCAAGAAAGGCGGCACATGTTGAATAAATCATGTGCTCTCCACTAACAGTGCGACACTTATACTAGGAAAAAAATGGCGCGCGTATCAGTTTGTATTCGCGAAAGATGTGAAACTGCGTGCATTTTTTTATATTTCTTTCGCAACCGAGCGGACGAACGATACTACATTGCATTAGTATAGTGAATAGAAAATTTTTCCACGTTATTCAAGTAAACAAATGAAAGAAAATTATTAAAGCACGCGTCGCTAGATTATAGAGTATTACATCTGTCCTTAGTATATATTTTATATTTAGAGTTTTACATCGGAGAAAATCGTGGCAAAATTGTCTGATATCCGTTCTCACAATAAATTTTGCTAATAGCTAGCTTCTAAGTCACTCATAAATGACCTGTTGAACGCAGATTTTGGTCTCATAACTTAAATAATGTTTGAAAGATTAAATAACTCATTCTGTGTGCTGTAAAGACGAATTTTAATATTTCTGCATGAAAATGGAAACGTTCATTAAAACATACACTATATTACTATATAAACATGATTCCATATTTGTTTTCTTACTACAATAGTGATCAGACAACATCTACATGAGACGAATACAAGTATAAAATATCGGACGTGTATTAATACATTCACTGTATCGTGATATAAAAGTTATTACACATTGTTTTCTTGCTATAACAGCGATCAGATAGTGTAATGAAATTATCTACATCGAAAGAACATAAATAAACGAAAAGCAACTAAACATACTGGTGCATGTCTCACTGTGTATTAATGGCAACTCCTTCGAATGTAAATACACAGCCAGGGCCGGATTAAGACAGCGCCCCGTAGCAAATGAGAAGAAGAGGCCCTTGATTTTTGCCGTCCGGGGGAAAATTGTAGAGCGGGCCCCCCTAAGAGGCGCGAAAGAAGTGCTCATTAACGCTAGACGGGCTAAGTGACTAGTCTGTTTACGTCGAGGTCATTAAAACCAGAGACGCTTTAGAAACAAGCTGGATATGGCCATTCGCATGCAGTGATTTCGGGAAACCATGTAAAACCGAAATCTGAATGGCTGGACCGGGAATCGAATCTCCGTTCCACCAGATGCCAGATCTAACATTACTGCTCACCCACCTACTTGGATCAGCAAAATGGGTACTGTACTGTAGGTGAAGTGCTGGAATGTTTGCTGGCCGAAGGATCAAATATGATTGCCTTGCTTTTAAGACGTTTTTTTAGTTTTGGTGATGTCTCTACTTTAAAAGTAAAATTCCATCAAAATAGTATTTCTGACTAAAGAATGCAGCTTACAAAAACAGCTTGAAACCGTGTAGCCTTTAGACGCAGCCAGCCAATAGCAGAGCACTTAAAAGACTCTCAGACTGCACTGCTCAGTTTCAAAGTCAGTTTTAGCCCCTACTTGGTGATACTGAATACTGTGTCAAATTCTCCGTGCTCATTTATAGCCTTAACATGAGATAATCATAAGGAGATTGTATTAATATTATGATTTGGATGAAATTTCATTTTTAGATGACGTCTTGCTTTTCAAGTTTATGTGAATAATTGTCTTCCCCGAAAAAACGCGATTTTACAGAAAACGTGCAGTTCTTGTATATATTTGGTACCTCCTAAATGGCTCTAATGCCATCTCGTAGACGTTTTCAGGTACCAGTCAGCCAACTGACGTTAGTTACGTTTCTCTCTAGTTAGAGCAAGGAACTCTTACATCCTTAACCGAACAATTGTTGTATACTAGCTGAGCCGTGCAAATAGTATCGTGGTCAGTCACCGAATGGTATAGGGAAATACGGTAATACGGAAATAAGTAAATGCAAGTATATTTATTAATGAAAGGTATTTTATTTTGAAGAGTAGTAATAAATATCACTTTTACTGTAAAAATTCGTTATCATTAAATACTATATTGTAAAACATTTTGTATTAAATCTTGCATACTGAATAGAAAACTAAAGATGCTTAACGAAGACCGGTTACACAGGCGCTATAAAACTGGTATGAATCAAATAGTTTCTCGGCTTGTCGCGTATGAACAGCTTAAAATATCCCGCTATTCCTACTGCATAAATAGGTCAGACTTTTTGCACCTGTACAAAGCAGCTAGAACAGCAAAGTCTCGTAACCAGACTACATTGCAGGAACGACTTTCCATCAATAAAAAACAGTAACATGTGGCAATGAAGGAAGAGATTAAACAGCCAGAGCGTATCTGTTTTTAACTTTTAAGTGACAAAGTAATTGGTACTGTGTAGTGCCAGGTGAACGCCAAAGACATAATGCATGAAATTACATCAGAAATTAATTATCCCGCTCAGTCTGTCCTAACTACTTCCTGGAGTCCTACCAGTATCTTGTTAAAAAGAAAAGGAAAGGTTCCTGATTTTGACTAGCAAACTGAGAGAGAGCAGTTTACAAAAGCCGATCGTTTTATTTTTTCAGCATCAAAGGCAATCATGGTAGTAATTGACCGCCGGCTACACTGAAGCAATGTACTGAAGTTGCTGAATCCTTCAGCCACCTCACATCTAGATTCGCAAATTACTGTCGGCATTCAGAACAGCATATTTAATAAAATGTGGAGGACAGTTTTCTGGTGTTGCTGATATGAACAATTTTGAAAAGCATATGGCTTCTACAGTTTTCAGGATTACCTCCAGAATATGATTTATTACATATGGATGAACCAGTGACTTTACCATGCGTATTTACAATTTCGTTTTGTGAACAAAGAGACGTTGTAACGATACAATCGATTTATCGATACTTGCCGCAGAGCGGAGTATCGGCGAAGAGGACAAGATGGCGAGTGGCTACAGAGAAGTGAGTTTGTAATGGATTGCACCATGTGCTAGGGAACTTTAGTTTGTTTTAAAAGGAATATTAGAAAGCGCACTAATCGCTTTAGTAGCGATGTCATCGGCAGTTTAAGTGTGGTATAAGCTTAAACAAGAATTTTGGACAGTGAAGTACTGTAATTTGAGTGGCTGTAGTTATGACTGTACGTTCGTTTTCAGTACTTAATCGAACTTGGGCAATCTTCGGGATCTCGAAGACCGAATACGAATCACATATGTCTGGTGGTTTACATGTACAGACATGTGTTATCCTTGTGAACTTCAACGTAATAAATAAGTGATAGCTGTGTCCATTAAAGCTTGTTTAATTCATGCAAGTGTGGTTCCTTTGGGTGACTAAAAAAAATATAATTTCGGGTATCTACCCTAGCGACCGATCAAACTGAATCTGTAATCATTTCAAGATGATCAGCACGGAATTATATTATAATGAACTTATATTGTCGTCCAATACTAATTAAATAAAATGGACTTTTCCGTTTATACCGTTACATGGCTTCGCGACAGGACAGAGACTTACGACTTGGACAAGTGTTAGCACATTTAAAAGATACTTATCCATTAAGAGCGTGTGGCTATGTTCGTTACAATCAGCAATCGTCACCTTATTTTTTCGTTTATACCGTTACAACGTGTACATCTCCGAGAAGCATCAGAGCAAAAATTGACCTCATGTTGATATACTGTTTGAAATTACATCCTTATGTCATTTTTTATGGACTGGTCACCGAAAAACCTATCTATAGATCCTGGAAAATTGTTAACATGTATATTAATTGAAAGAGAAGGTAGAGCATGGAGCATTGGTTTATTTCTTGACACCTCAGCGATATTTCTTCAACGCCAGCTTTATCACAGCGTCCCCAGGAAAATCCCTACTTTACCACACAAAACGACAAATACGAGGTGTCATCAAAGAGTAAGTTGCTGCCACAGCATCCAGACTGAACTATGGACTGCTGTTAAAGTCTCATCCACAACAACAACATCAATGATTTTAAGGAGGTTGAGTTGCGTTCCCAGTTCAGAAGTTTCTTCTTGCTCTAATCAGCTCGTCGTAAAAGGCTTTGAGTGACGAGCTTGTTTCAAAAGCTTTGGAGACTCTCTGAAACTCATACATAACCCGTTTTCAAGTTGGCGTATGATAACGTAAATCAGTTATCTATTAATACACAGCCCAGAATTGTTCTCAATTAGAATCAAACCTCACTCTGTTTTTTTTTTTTCCAATATAATTTACAAGGTCAATTCACAGTCAAGCAAGTACGAACTCTAGTTAGCGTTCTGGCCTCGCATTCGGGAGGACGGTGGTTCGAATCCGCGTCCGGGCATCCAGATTTGGGTTTTTGCGTGGTTTCCCATATCACTCCAGGCAAATGCCGGGATGCTTCCTTTAAATGGCCATGGCCGAATTCTTTCCCATTCCTTACCCCCCCCCCCCTTTCCCATCCTTTCCCGTCTATCGCTGTTAAGAGACGTTAAACAGTTAAAAAAAAAACGAACTCTAAGAAGTAATAAATGACGAAGTTAATGAAACTTTTAAAATGTCACTCAATTACAGAAATTTGTCACCTCAGTTGTAACTGAATTCTTTGAAAACATTATTCCGTTTGCCAAAAATTTATTCTAAGGAAACACTAGGCTGACAGGAAAGGTAGCAGTAATATCCAAAAACACCGTTTTCCGGACCACTTATATTTTACGATAAATTAACAGAGAAAGACTACGACCGCATTCCTGTCTTAACACCAGTGCACCAATATTCTGGAAGAGCGACCTCCTGCTATGGAACAAGTGACCTTTGATCGTAGCGACAGAGAGGCTGCGAACCCGGGACCCCGGCGTGTTGCTCAATGCACACGCACATATGCGGGCGGCCCTTGCCCAATGATAGCCGTCGGGAGAAATCGAACCGTCATGCATGGCTGAGCGCGCCCGAGTTTCAGTTCTGTTCGCATTCGGCGAACAGCAAAATGAAACCAGTAGCTGGGTTTCTTGAATTCTCCTTACTCTGCCTCCATAAATTTAAGGAAAAAGTGTAAAGAGACAAAAACCTTATTGCGAATAAACCTTATTAGACCCCTTGATGAGTAATTTTGTTCGGATACCTTGTCATTTATTAAAAGAATGATAGTTTAATCTCTACCTGAATTAAGTGATTTGGCAATCCTTTACTTTTTAAGATATTCCGTAATTTGTGGCGGTTTTCTTTGTCAAAAGTCTTTGAACTGTATAGTACCCAAGTGCCCCATGTGTTTCAAGCATCTCAATGAGCATGTTTAGTGATAGTGGCACAATTATACATTATCTTCCACCGCGGAACAAGTATTTCTACACTTTTAATAAGTTTCTGAAACTGTCTTTATTATTTTAGCTGTAATTTGTGCATATGATTCATACCTTGTGTTCGGGGGCGGATCCAGGATTTTGCTTTGGGAGGGGCTTGAGCGGACTTTGGTTTGGGGGGGGGGGAAGTTTGGCTTGAGTGGATTTTCGAAATTACAATGTCGGAGGTGAACCTAGATACTTTTGTGGGGGGGGGCTTGAACCCCCTAGCCCCCCCTGCATCCCCCCCTGCATCCGCCCCTGCTTGTGTTGAGCACTCATATGCCTCTGTAATTGTAGTCTTCTCTACTGCCATTTTCGAACAGTTGTTATCACCTGATTCACCTCAGCTTGTATCCACTTCTCTGATTACCATCATTTTTTCCAACGTATATTAAGGTGATGCAGTATTCTGTATTTTTTGTTTGATATTTCCCCCTCCCCTCTTTTTCTTAAGCTCGATGTTGACTGTGATAAAACTTTTCGAATTTTTTATTTTCGTCAATGCGTCCTGTAAATCTTCTATTGTTAAGAAATCAGAGTCCCTTAGCAGGTGGCACATGTTTCTTCTTCAATTGGTTCGCCTATGTCTGCTTTCTTTTTGAACCGAATATTTTGATAATAATATGCCCACTTATCTAATACAGTAACATTTATTCTTTTTCGTGATTAAAGAATACAGATATTTATGCAATATCCACATATGAACCACATTAAGTAATAGATATGCACCAACAGTAACATGAATGAAAATAATTTCTCTATTATTACAACATATTTAAAGAATATCTGATTGACTTTGCCATGTTTAAAAGTAAGTAACAATACCAAGTCTTTAAATTGATTTTATTTATATTGAAGTAACTATCAAAACTTACGCTTGAATAGAGTAATTTCAAACCTTTAGACTAATTTGTGAATTAACTTAATTACCCTCGCGTTCTCCTTCGTTTAACAGACCTCTGATAAGTGTTTTCCTCATCAGAAACCAAAGTAACGTTATTTTTTGTTTTGATATTTAGCCACAGGTCCCCTGAAGTAACGTTCGTTGAAGGTGTTGCAAGTGACGAGTCGTCCACAAGCTAAAGAACCTTGTGATAACTGCTCAGTGCCTATCATTACCATCAAATTGCTCCTTTTATCGATCCCAGAGATATGAATTATGTAGATAAAAGTACAAGTAACCTCATGAAGTGGCTTACTAAGCTGACGATGAAGAACTGCTTGGCTAGGGGCTGCCCGGGAGGTAGATACCGCATTATCTCGTAATAAATCTTACGTTAGATGGGAGATCGTTGTTGAAACGGCTTCCCGTCAGAAAACAGACAGGCATAACTGTCGAGACCCATCGAATTTGCATCTTTTATAGCGTACTTGGAGTATTCGGTTCAAAGTGGAACACAAGTGGGTGGAAGCGAACGGCGGTTGCCCTTGAGTTTAAAGCAAACGAGCTGAGAGCGTGATGACTTCCTCGACGTGATTACCATGTTTCGTACCTCAACTGGCTCACTGTACCGGTCTTACGCAAAAGTTGCGGGGCTGCCGCGGCGGTCTCCATTGCATGGTTAAGCACCAGACAGGCACTTTCTCGCCGGAGCCGTTATATCGGCGTCATCCAAGGACGCCGATTGGCTCTCGACTCCACTGACCAACTGAGCGCTCTGTGATCTCGGGGCTTATCACGTGACTTAAGGCTCTTTCACACTAGCGGTCAGATCAGCTCAGGTCAGCTCAGCTCCCAATCCAGGATGGCATTCACATTAGTGGTCAGGTCAGGCCAGATCAAGTAGTAGACGAGGCCATTTCATTTCAGTTGCTCCTAGTGAACAATGCTGTTTTCTATCCCAACGTCAATTAAATCGCAATGATTTTGGATCGAGAGCCTAAAAATACGTCAAGATCAAAAAGAGGATGATTCTGGGTGCATCCAGAGTTTCAAGCGCAAATAGATCAAGAGAAAAATGAATGCTAACTAACGGCTATGCCGTGCGAGACGAGTGATGGGAAATGTTTTTGATATTTTAGGGCTCAAAGATTTCGAATTTATTTAAAAAAATTAATTCAGCTCCAGGATTAATTGATAACATTATTTTAGCAACATGTATTTTGCACAATTATTTACGGAAGGATTAATTTCATGCTATGTAGAAAGTGAATTTCAGGATGAGCGAGAGAAATCCTAATTTACAAATATTATTTGTTTATGTGCTAACGCTGGTATAGAAGCATTTGATTCAAAAAATATATTCCAATTTTTTTTTTTTAAATTCGGAAACAGGATCTGTATCTTGACAGTACTAAAATGTGTAATAATATTTGAATTTATATTAAAGTTTACCGTCTTTAAAATAAACAGAAATAACATACCGTTAAAACATTTATTTTTTATTTATTACTCCTTTTTATTGCTTACGAGCATAGTAGTCCAGTCATTATAGTAAGTTCACCTCGGAATTTGAGATACCAAGCTGTAAGTCTGTAAATACTTGTATATTGACACCCTAAAAGTGGTCTCAAAACCTACATATGGTAGGGTGTGCGCAACTATTAAATTTCGAGGTCAAAGGTCACAAAAAATCGTTTTTTTGCGCTTTTTTGTAAATATCTCATTTCCTATGGGTTTTTTGCTATTTGTATTTATTATCAATATTGTAGAATACAAAATTCTCTACAAATTTTGTCTAAAAATTTTTTTTATACGATGAACCGTTTTCGAGATAGAGGGCGGAGAGCGCGCGGTCACAGCATCACTTCAGGTCAACCGGTGCCTCCGGTCGAAAACGCGCCATATATAGTTGATGAACTATCGATAAATCAATGATTATAAATATTTGTCAATTTTTATTAACTATTATATTATATTTTATCATTTTTTCCTAACCTATCCACTTTTTATTCAGTATTAATTTATTTAACAACATTTACCTGCCCATGTAATTGCAGAATTGTTAATGAAAATATAGGAATTATATTTGAATTTTAACCTAATTAATATTAATAACTTCTTACATGATGGAAAAAAACAAATAAATTATTAATTAATCTTTTTATTAAAAAATATCATTCAATACATTTATTTTTATTAAAAGTAAAAAATGGAATAAATGGTACAAAAACTACAATTTATAATTTTAATCATCTTCTTCCTCTTCTTCGTCGTCTTCCGGCTGTTGGTAAATTTCAAACTGGTCTTCATTATCGTCTTCAACGACATTTGTCTCAAGTTCTTCCATGATTTCGGGGTCAAAGGTTCCATCTTCGTTAATGTCGCTCTGATATGGTAGAGCATTGAGACAAGCTTGCCCATTACATTGGCCACAAGCTAAAGAGCATTGCAAGCCCGCTTTCCTGCATCCGCATCGCGAACCACAACCACTCTTGCAGTTGCAGAAAATTGTATTTAGCAAATCTTCTGGAGCAGGTGGTAAAATTGTCATGATAGGCTCCAAAAAATCGTTTCGCATTGCCCAACCCCATACCTGGGGTTCCAAATCATGCCCTAACCAAGTTTGAACTTGATAATATACACGTTTGAAATGTTGATGAGCAGCTGCACTTGTTGGTGGAATATTTGAAAGCTGCACAGGTTTATTAAGTTTTGTAGACTTGACGTAATGCATATAACGAAGATGATCGAGACTTTTCACAGATTTCTCTAATAATTGCTGCTGCAGCTTCTACAATTCTTAGCCTTTCTGTTTCAGGATCTATTTTTTTACTTTCGTACCAAAGTTTCGATAGAATATTAGCTTGCGCATCACGGAAAGAAATGATTGTGAAAGCTCCAACTTTCTTCGTAATTACGATATCGGTTAAGTACTTCTGTTGTAGTCTTGTAATGATAGTTTTATCTTCTGGCACATACCCTGTCAAGACATCTTTAAGCTCTTTTAGTGTGAATTGAGAATCATTATTATTTTCGATGTAATTGAAAATCTCTAACATAGCTTCTGTAACTTGATTATCTTGACGATGTTTCTCAAGAGGCGATGATGATGATGATTTATTTGAAAAGTTTGTAAAGCAAGCAGCATGGTACTTCGCTTCAGCAGCGATCAAATCATACTGTAAAATTATACGACTTTTCACCAATTCTCCGAAATCATCCCCACGTTCTTCTGCTTTTTTGATAACAGTATCTTTGAACTCAAGAGTACTCACATTTTTTATCTTCCGCCTGTATTTTTCTCTTTTCTTTTTCTCTGCAGCCTCATCAGCAACTTCGCCACAAAATAAACATTGATTCTTAAAATCAAACACTTCACCTCGTTTTTTACGGAGTACTAATGGAGAAGTTATAGTTTCTCCTTCTTCTTGTTTCCGTTTTGCTGCTTGGATACAGTTTTTACTAATGTAAACACTTCGGCACTTTTCATGCACTTAAACCAGAGGTTACTGATTTTAAATAATCAATTTTTCCGTCGTTTCGTTCGACACTTGCAGTTCGTAGAGATTTCATACCGCGCACTACTTCAATAAGCGATTCACCTCCCGAATCTGACTTATTACATAGAAAACACAAATCAGCCATAGTTCTTGAAATTGTACGTCCGTAGTTACCAAGATACGATTCAAACTGAAAGAAAGAGAAGACGGTCGTAACTATACAATACAATTGAACATCTGTCCCTACTGGCTATAAATAGAAAGGTCCGTAGTGTATAATAGGGGCCCGTATAATTCCCAGGTATAAATTTTGACGTAGTGGAAGGATTTTAAAATTTACAGATTTTAAGGAAGATGCACTTAATTATTTTCTATTTAAAATGTCATTAGTGTAAATGGGAATATAATTATAATATAATTTAAGTTTTTCCCTTAATTATTTTTTAATTTCAGGAAACGGTTATCAGTATTATTGAATCGATATAGATTTAATGCACGAAGAAAATGATAAAATATAATATAATAGTTAATAAAAATTGACAAATATTTATAATCATTGATTTATCGATAGTTCATCAACTATATATGGCGCGTTTTCGACCGGAGGCACCGGTTGACCTGAAGTGATGCTGTGACCGCGCGCTCTCCGCCCT
Organism: Vandiemenella viatica; assembly: GCA_031002005.1. Taxonomy (NCBI): domain Eukaryota; kingdom Metazoa; phylum Arthropoda; class Insecta; order Orthoptera; family Morabidae; genus Vandiemenella; species Vandiemenella viatica. The sequence goes on along the minus strand of CM061919.1, from coordinate 220,416,419 downwards.
CTATCTCGAAAACGGTTCATCGTATAAAAAAATTTTTCAGACAAAATTTGTAGAGAATTTTGTATTCTACAATATTGATAATAAATACAAATAGCAAAAAACCCATAGGAAATGAGATATTTACAAAAAAGCGCAAAAAAACGATTTTTTGTGACCTTTGACCTCGAAATTTAATAGTTGCGCACACCCTACCATATGTAGGTTTTGAGACCACTTTTAGGGTGTCAATATACAAGTATTTACAGACTTACAGCTGGGTATCTCGAATTCCGAGATTCTTACCTAATTTAAGCTTAAATGACTGGACTATAGTTTTCAGACGTTCGCCGCCCATTTGATCTGACCTGACCTGACCGTTGCTCGTTCACACTAGCGGTTAGCTCAGCTCAACTCAGGTCTTGACCGTTGTTGATCGGTGGCGGCTCGACCTTCACATTACTTTTAAATTCATTAATAAATGTGTACACAACTAACTAAAGAACAAATATGCCGGGTTTGGCAACCATTAGAGTCATAGCTGCGCAAAGATCTCTCCACTTTCTTTCCACCAGTCTCTATCCCGCGCAACCAGTTTCAACTTTAGAAGGTCCAATATCACGGGTGGTCAGAACTTATAAATATTTTTTTCACGTTTTGTTTCAGCATGAGAAATAAACGCTGTTGTTAGCCATCCTCTCAGACTCAAACGGTGACTATTTCGCTTTAAAATCATACTACCGAGCGTGGTGGGTGAACGGTTAGCGTTTTGGCCTCGCATTCGGGAGGACGCGGGTTCGAATCCCCGTCAGGGCATCCAGATTTGGGTTTTCCATGGTTTCCCATGGTTTCCCATGGTTTCCCTAAATCACTCCAGGCGAATGCCGGGATGCTTCCTTCAAAAAGGCCATGGCCGAATTCCTTCCCATTCCATGTCCCCAGTCCCATCCCGCCTCTAATAACCTTAGCCGTCGACGAAGCGAAAAGCAAAAAAAAAAAAAAAAAAAAAAAAAAATCATACTAGATGACCCGTGCGAAAATTTTACACTAAAACGCGACAAATAGCGGGGTTGTTGTTACGGAGTAGGTTGAAGGACGAAGCGGCTCATTTGTAGCCGAATCTTTCTGATTCCAGTAGATGTATGCTATACTGCAGACCTTTTCTTTGACGTAAACACCTAAAGCTACCTCCTCCCAAAAGCCGAACAAACTTCACCGGAATACAGCTAATCTGAACAAAACGTACACAGTACATTGATATCTCTGTGATTGTGATGCTGCTATCTGGCGGGAAGCTATAGCAAGCAAAATGTTTGCTTAGGAACAGTATAGCAAAACACATATGTTTCCTTAGCGAAACAATATATATATATATATATCCGAAATCCTACATATTGTTCACAAAAAAAACACCCAGTTTATTCATATCTCTGGATATGTGATGCTGCTATCGACCTGTAATACAATCAATCCTTAGCGACGCCAGCGAAGCCTAACGGCTTGGCTCTGAATTGATTCATACGCGTCACCTTGATACATAATATGTTTGCCCTGTAAGTGTCGAATTCCGATTTTTTTCCCTTAATTTATGATGTTACCAAAACGGAGACATTATTCATTAAAATTATACCTCATTTATCGATTTTGGTATGAAGATAAATATTTCGTGACAAAAAAAAAGTTTTGAAATAATGATACTTTTGCCCTTTAGAATTCAGAAAAAATCCTGTCATAATTTCCAGTGTTACCAAACTACATTTATTGATTTTGGTTAAGTATGAAGGAAGAAAATCGCTCGGGACCATTTTTTTTTTTTTTTTTTTTTTTTTTTTTTTTTTGACATAGTGATACTTTGCTCTTTAATTCCGAAGAATTCCTTTCTTAAATAATGATGTTACCATAGCGGAGACCTTAAGATGATACCTTATCTATCCATTTCGGTTAGGGTAGATAAAAGACTCGTGATGATAAAACACATTTTAGAAATAATATATATGATATTTACTGCACACGTTTACAGAGTCACTAACCATCTTGATTCTTAGAAAATAGTACCAACGTAAAACATTACACAGAAGTATCAAGATAATATTTAGTAGATCTTACAGATAATATTCCCAACGCTGCACCGTGCTGAAGCAAACTGTCGAAACGAAAATTTTACTCGGTCAGTACACTAGTTGCAAAAAACAGTTTACAGCTGACTCGAAACTGGTAGACCATATGTTGGTTGCCCCTGATAGCTTACGGAACAGGCGTCAGTCACCTCGTCCTGTCTGCTCTCAAGGTCAGCGCATTTCTGCAGCAGTCTAGGGGTGTACAAAACGCTCGGCGGTTCCATGTGTTAATCAGACGACAACGTTAAGTGCTCTGTCTGCCTTACTGTATGTATATTTTTAAATGCCATTTATCACGCGAAATAATAATCTTTTCTATTAAATACCTTGACAACTAAGATGAAAGTTTTTTGTTTTTCACTCATCACATCTTAAACTAAGATGGCAGCATCTATAAAATTTCTGAACGGAAATGGAATCTCACATTTTTCCATCCATGTGTCTCTATGTCGCTACCTCATACTTCTAAAAATTTTAATTGTACCAATCTTAACACTGGTACTAAGTAAAAATTGGAAAAATACGCGGTGTTAAAACAATTATAGGGCGTTTAGGCGAAGCAAAAAAGAAATATTTTTCTGTGTTTTTTTTTAGGTAACTCGACGACTCTCAGAATCTTTAGATTTTTTAATTTGCGATTTGTATAAAACTTTTTCGGAAAGCATAAAAAACTAATATCCCATTTATGTCTGAAACTACTGATAGGAGTGTTCTTTCGAAATTTAAAATGATCTGTATCTTCTAATTGATTTCAGGAAAATTATTGAATCTTTTCTGGTGATTGTGGTTTCGTAAAAAAATTAGATGATTATTTGAAAAAAAATTGATACTCAAACAGTTAATTCCTTCGAAGGATGTCGTATATACCAATCGATAGATAATTTTATGAATCCGATAATACAAGTTCTTTGAAAATACTTCTTAGAAATCAATAATTTTAACACCTAAAATTTTCCTAAACTAAATTTTCTTTTATTTATGTACAATATTTAGAAGATAGCTTCGCCAAACAAATAATGAATTCGATTGAAAATCGCTTGCTAATGAATATATATATATATAAAATTACAAAAATGTTTTTGGTGAATTCAGTTGAAAACAGAATCTGTGCACTGAACCTTCAGAGTAATTCGCACGCGGCAGATTAATTTTGGTGCTAAGCACCCTCTGCCACCTACAATATTTGCGAATTGTAGAGTATGGATGCAGATGTAGATGCAGCCGGATACCAATTATAACACACACTTTGATTTCCACCCTCACAAAGTAATGACGACAGTAATATGTTTCTTGGAAGAGTAGCTTAAGTTGTCATAAAAACTGTATTCCTGGTACTTTATGCTGTAACAAGTAGCAAGGACCATTTTGGTTCAAGCTACATTCCAATATAGCCGCAACTCCGCTACCACATCCGCTAGAAAATAAAAAAAAAGCTTTTATCACATGCGCATTAATACAGTCATTGCATCGTGATATAAACTAGGCGTCTGTAACATAATCAGTAATCTACTGATTCGTTATTTACGTTAAAGAACAACAAATTTTTATCTAGTTTTTGTTAAGGTAGTAAAAATTCAAAAAAAATCTTAGTCATCAGAATATTGTTACGACAAGGAGAATATTTAGGTCAGACAATTGGTAGGGATCTTCATGTAGAAAGAATTGATGAATGATCATGGAAAAATGGGTATTCCCATGAAACAACTAGAAATAAAAAATAAAAATGTTCAAGAGAAAAATTAGACAACCCAGGAAATATGTTATTTATTTCTCGTATAACGTGTTTTACGTTGATATGATAAATAGCGATTTAATTTATTGATTAAATAAGAAATTTTCGTCAAATATAATAGAAAAAAAATTTCTCCCCGGCGGGGAATCGAACCCCGGTCTCCCGCGTGACAGGCGGGGATACTGACCACTATACTACCGAGGACAGTGAGGAAAATGCTCAAAATCAATGTATCTCCGACCATGATTAATTATATTCCGTATGACAATTACTAATATTATCATCTTTAAGTATTATTTATTTGACTACAAACATTAATTTTTTTTTCAGTCATGAAAATAATATAAATATTTTTTTGTAGGAAGCCATTTTTTTTCTTTTGCAATTGCTTGTTTTTTAAAAGACGTCGGTTGTATAATTTCTTTTTTTTTTTCTATGTATGGTACAGATATGCAACTCGACTGTTACAGGTTTGGGTAGTTGAGCGACTTTACTCCCTCCAAGCATGCTTCTTTCTTTGTGCTTTGAGCTTTTCTGAACTAATTTGACATAATTTGTCATAGACAATATCATAATTATGCTTTCACGTTGTTGCTTGAATGTTTTTTGCAGCGACTACTTGTTTAATGTAGAAGCGAGTGTGTTTGCGACGGGTATGGTTTCAAACAAAACGTCTCTGGAAAAATAACAAGAAAGTGCATTTCTAATGTCTCTGAGAACCTCAGCCAGCGAGTTCACCAAAGATTATATACGAAAACACAAATCCACTCTTAGGTAATAATTGGAATTTGCAGTAATGACGAGTGGCTGTGGGTACACTCGATGCCGTGCACTAACCCCGGAACGCGGATGTGACGTCGCAATGACGATACATGTACCCACAGACGCTCGTCACTCGATGCCGTGCGCAAATCTCCCCACCACCCCGGCACAACACGGAAGATGGAAGAAAGTATGCACATCTGCACATACCGTGACAAGGATTTTACCTCAAATTCAAATTTGTTAAGACACTGTCGTGACATCCATCAAGTTCAGACTGAAAGTAGAGAGAAAGTGCTTGTGTGTGAGAAATGTGGTAAAGGAGTTGCTAACCAGTCAAACCTTAATCGCCACCAGAGAGAGGTTCACAGAAACTCACAATCAACATGTAACCAGTAAGTTTGCAACACATTTATTCTATATAGAACAAGATTCATCCTTAGAATACGTGACCCGAAGGCCCGAGACAACTAACGCGAGTCTTTACCTGTCACATCTTTACCTTGGCTAGAAGCAGTTTCTCTTCCAATCAAAGATTTTTCAACCAATGAGATTAGAGTTTGAATGGAAAGATATTCGAACTTAATTACAACAAGAGTAATCACTTGATACCGTGAGCGTAAATTACAGATTATTTTTTAATTAGAATTGCAGTAAAAGAGTGACGCACATATGCAGGAATCCTTATATGTTTACCTTTATTGATTTAAAATGCTAAAATGCAGGAACTTTTATATGTTTGCTTTTACTTATTTTCTCACAGAATACGAATATCCCATGAATTTTTTCCATCAAACAACTTGTTATAGTAAACCACAGAAATAAAGAAATTAAGACAGTTATTCACTTTTGTGCTCTTTCTCCCATGAATTTTAATTTGTTGAGTTCATCTGTCTCTTTGACGGAATTACAAAAGTCACAGAATTTGACATATTCTCCAAAACTGAAATCTTTCAGGTTTCGCGCATCTAATTCACACATACACGTGTCGTCATTTTGACGTCACTTCCGCGTGCAGGGTGGTGGGGAGATTTGTGCACGGCATCGAATGTACCCACGGACGCTCGTGCGGTAATGTCGCCTTCGTCATACGAAGACTGCAGGATAGCAGCCGAAAGGGTGAACTGCGAAATAACGCAGCAATCCCACAAAATCCAGTTAATATTAACGAAGCCTGGGAATGCTTTTAGATAAATCAGTTCATACCATCAGTATGGAAAGTGAATTTTACAGATTTGCACCACTTTGTCATCAAAACCATCTATGAACTTGAACACATAATCGAAAATCTATAATAAATTAGATCCTTGATGTTGGTTTGTCGAAAAAAATCGGGTTTCAACAAAAGTTACACTAGCGTCTTTTAAATAATAATTTATATAATGCATTAATCGGCGTTAGAACAAAGACGGTGCCCCCCCCCCAAAAAAACCCCCGAAGATATCCTTGCCGTCTTATGTAGTCGTTAAAATTTACCTTTTTCATTTTTATTTCTCCTCTAACCTCGGAAAAGAAGTCATAGCATTTAGTCTTGTAGCGTGGCTTTATAATAAAAACGTATTAACCTTGAAAACATGAGCAAGGGGGCTACAGCATGCAACACTGTAACTAGGTCATAATTTTGGTTAGACGGCTTACTTGTTACATTCATATACATCAATGCTCATTTAAGTCTTAACATCTATTCTAAAGCTATTTAATATCAAATATTTAAACAATACCTTCTGTATGTGACTTTATTTAATTGGAAACAATCATTAGGGTCTATATAAACGAACTATAGAACAGGTGGAAATGTTTAGGCAGCTACTGGTATATGTTAACGGCTAAGCTAAATGAAGTCCCCTCCACGTAAAGTCGCCGTGTTAACGTGCCTCTGTCAGGCTGCCAGTGGATGTCGGTTGGGCAGCTGCCAACACCTCGCTTGCCACGCTCTGGATGTCACCTGTCACCTGCTCCGTAGCCGCACAATCCACTGAGTGATCTGTTCTCTACCGCTAACCTACAACGAAAAAACGATACTGCAATGCTTCTCCAAACTAGAGTATCGTTTTCGATTTCACTCCTTAGAGGTGCTGCTTTCGTTCTCGTTTCGACACCTAGTTTCTAGTCGAATAATCATAACTTTGCATCGGACTCATTCAACGTGACGTTCTACAGGTCGGGCAGAATTGTCATGTAAAACCTCAACGATTATATTACTCCATTTGTGTGTTCATTCATTTATGTCTTCTGTAATGATCCTGACATTTGATGTCTGATTTCTAACACCCATGACACTATAGCTTTTTCATCAGTTAGAGACAACCATTCAACAACAGCGTAAAAATTTACTATGGTATTTGAAGCTAATTAGCTGTCTTGTCAGTTAGTGCCGTAACTATTAGGATTCATGTAAGAGCCGAGACTTTCCTGGCGTATGATTGCACTGAATTCTTCACGGGTACACCGTCGTATTATATTATGAGAACACGATATTTCGACCACTAGCTCCGCCGTTTTCCTCATGTGCGAAAACATATGTAGTGGTCTGCTAAATGACAGATAATTTTGATTCACATTTCCTTAGTGGGCGTGATATGACATCCTTTAAATAATTAGTATACCGCTTGTCGTCGTATATTACTTCGTACTTGTGTAAATGTCGAAGCACACATTTTAGCAAGGTTTCTGTTCTTGTAAACGACCAAAAAATGTTAAATTTTATGCGTGAGTTTAATGCTGTAGTTTGTTTTTAAGTATCACCACTCTCACTTACCAAACAGGCCTACAGTTGTTAATTAAAATTCCAAAGTGTGCTCAGTTTACGGAAATATCAGCTACACCAAAGTTGACTGAAAAATGCTGTAGAATTCTCTATGGGAATTATATAACCGTTGACTGCCAGACTGGTTTCTCTTCCTTCAACCATCGGTTCATTACATTGGGGCAAAATTCACGTACTGATACACGGTACTGCTTTAAATGATGATTTTCTAACAAACGATAGTCTTCAACGTTTAGTCCCCCAATATTGTTCATTTTTTTTAATGTATTCTGCTGCCGGAAGGCAATGTTACTGAAAAATGATACACCCAAAAGGAATGGTCTGAATCACTCCAAGATTGGAGGATGTGTAGAATAATAATAAGACTGCAGAGAGTGGCGAGCACGTAGTCCCAGCAGCGCCCTATTTTCTGCGACAGGTTAGTGTTACTCCACTCGGCGGAGATCTGTAAAATGAAGTGGAAACATGCAAGAAAATTCCGGTATTCCTCGTCTACACCAAAGGTTGTGATTTTGTTCGAACGGGTTTTTCGTGCCCTGGCATTGCGGCTCGTAAAGGATACGCTGCAACGACATTGACGCATGTGTGTGGATAGAAAACGGTAGTTCATAGCGATGAGCTGCTATTGGAACCACAGCGCGGAATGACCGCCTCTATGTCCGCTTGGCCATAACCGACAGAACAGCATTGTTTACGGTGTTAGTTCAACATTGGAGCACTGCAACGGGTGTGAACATGTCTAAGTGACTGTTCGACGCCTTCTGCTGGGGGCTGGAAGGGTGGCAAGCATACCATTACGTCGGCTTCCATTGGCCAGAAACCACCAAAGCCTCAGGCTGCAACGGGCACGTGAAAGCCGTCACTGGCGTGCTGAGTGGAAAAATGTAGTGTTTTTGGAATAGCCCCGCCATAGGCGGATCTACGAACTTGAAATTACCGCCCCTTCATGCATGTATTTTCCGCCCGGGCAGTGTAGAGCTATTCTTATTGTCCCGCCACCTGAACGTTGCCGACGATGCAGTAGGGTTAAAAAAAAAAAAAAAAAAAAAAAAAAAAAAAAAACACGGTTTGGCCGCTCCCCTGAAGTTACCGCCCGGGGCAAGCGCCCCGGTTTGACTCCCGTCCCTTCCAGATCCGGCAGTAGGTCCCGCTTCAAATTGTTTTACAGTGATGGCTACACATGTGGGGAAAACGCAATCAGGCAGATTGCATTGTTGATTGGCATAATGGATGGTTTAAGGCGCCAATGGCTATAACATGCTATCTGGCTGCCTACTTACTGAGGACAATCTCTGCATCAGAGAGGTTATAGAGCCTAAGGCACTTCCCCTCCTGCAGGCAGCTTCACATTCCAATATTTCAGCAGAACAATGCCCGACTGCTTGTGGCGAGAACTGTGGAAGCCTTCTACGAATAACGGGTACCACTGCTTCCCCGGCCCGCACGTTTGCCTGACACATCAGCAACTTGGTCGTTCTAGTCCTCCTGCGATCACTGTCGATGCTTTGTGGACGCGCCTGCAAACCACGTGGCAGTGTGTTCCCTAGATTCTCTTTGATCCAATGGCACGACGCTTTCACACCGTATTAAATTCCCACGGTCAGAGTACATGTACAGTTCTGTAAATCTAAACACTAATGTGAGGACTAAATTTCATTATAATCACTCGTCTGTTTCTTGATATTTAATTTTTTCCAAAGAGTACTTAAGAAACTTTTCAATCGATACACTCCTGTCACCTAAGCGAATACCGGGTATCTTCTTTATAGAATGAAATCCTGAAATTGGTATCCAGCTCAATCCCTATCAAGCTGAACTAAAGCTCACAGTCAGTGGTACAATTCGTTTAACTTATAATTGAATGATGTGATGTGTTTTTGTTTCAGAAACGTGTGGTTTATGAGGCGGAGAATAGGGACCGTCCAAATATTCGCATAGATGACTGAAAAAAATCGTCTAAAAACCGGAGTCATAAAGGCCAGCATGCGAAGTCTCGGACTTGTATATCTACCCTTCGTACCTCCCCGACCAGTCTGGTGGTGCCTTGACACGTGCAACCACACATAACGTTGGGTCGGTCTGATTAAATATCATTGTCAACAGGCGGTCGCTATTGGCGAACTGGAATCATTACAGAAAATAACTCTCAATAAGTAATCTACGATATAGACCGATAACTTTCTAGACCTCCCTTTAAGTGATCTATTATAATCGTGGCTGTGCCCAGTGAAATTACCTATAGCGTCATCGTAGGACATTCAAAGCTCCAGATCTCAAAACGCAATTACAGATTTCGTTGACCTTATTGGTGAAATCTGAGTTTATGCCCCCATTAAATCTTTCTGTCAACATTATTCCATTGACTGCTTCCAGGTGGTCATTACGTATATTTTCCTCTTCATACTGCGTCTCATTTGGCTCGCGCCTCAACCTTCTTTTTGTTGTCTGTCGTAACCCTTCTTGCCCGTCCGCTTGATGGATGTTGATCTCGGGGAATTGCTTCGCCTTTCCGTTGAACGACCTCACCGTCCAAGGTTGCTACGAACTTCGGGATGAATAACTACCGCTTCTATGAAATCGCCACTCTTCTGTAATGAATTATGGTTCAGGCATTTCGTTATCTCCGGACTGTTTCTGCAATAAGCCTTAATCCCCTAGCCGAAACCAGTCAAACAACCGTCAAACACCGACTCTATGCCACTGAAAGTTTTTAAAATTCCGCGTCTTCTCAATGAAACTTGGAATCCTTATGGAAACACACATTTAGCATTATAAACCTGTAATAATAGTTTGTGAGTGCGCACAATTAGTTATTGTTACCCCAAACACGTTTCTATCGTAAAATTTGAAACTATAATGGTAGTTTAAAAGAAGTTTTTTTATATATTACCTTCATGGATATGAACAAAAGTATCCCACCTATTCTGAAAATGTTTCGAATTTTTTTTTATTCAACGATTGATAATAAAATTTCATTCATAAGTTACAGTTATACGCAGTTTCCTAAAGACAACACGAAAACTATGCGATCGTTCTGTAGTTTATAGTTTTCGCAAAAGAATTAAGCAAATTCGATTTGAACAGATAATTTTTTCGACAAAAAAGTTGTTCAGTAAAGAATTTGGTGAAGCACGTAAGGAATCTGTAGTGAAAGTTCTTTTGTTGAAATATTAGAAAACTTTCTATAAAAGCCCAGTTTTTACAAAATAACCTAATTACTAAATTTAATTTAATACACAATCTGGTTACAAAACCCTAAACGGGTGAGAGTAACTTGCACTTTACGGGTTTTTATTTCATAATCGGAACTGTCTTGCAGGCGAGTTTTTGTTAATTTATCCTGGCGTCTAATTGTTGAATCGTTTTTCCCCATGTTCACTCTGGAAAAATAATAGCTGCTTATAAATATGGAAGACCACTGAAAACGATCTATTTTAATGATTTGTAGTAAGTATTGCCCTCTATCAGAGAACCATATAAGCTTTATACTACTGTTCGTTGGGATTTAAGTTTCTGTAAATCGAACATCGTTGATTATTCTAGTGTTCCCCTTGTTTATTACAGGAAAACCGCAAGAATTATGATCTGCATGCAATTTGAATAGGCTCCAGTTAAAGTTCTCCCCGTTTAGTATGGACTAAAACTGTATTCAAAGTGACGTGTGGTTCTGTTCACGTACACTGCGATTGGTTACTTGTATACCAATCTCCAATTGCAAGGTGACTCTGACAGTTGATTAATAATGCTGATAACTGTCTGGAATGAACATTCAGGTTAATTGGGCTTTTGGTTCTTGGCTGGTGAAGGACAGATGTTATTGGAATTGATGCAAAAACAGTTCAAGAACTGCTAAGCAGATCTTTTACACATTCCATTATATTTCTCCGGCAGTACTATGGAAACTCCTGAAACGCCTCTGAAAGAGGTAAAACGTGAAACACTGTGGGCGCAGACGCAGTGCGAAAAGGCGGCCGCGTTGTGACATGAAGGCGAGCGAGCCACACCCAACTGGTCCAGACAGCACTTCCTGAATCCTCCTCACGTGACTACATCTTGTTTCGCCCTTCACTCATCTCAACATTATCTTCCAAGTAATCTCCTCCTGCAAATAAACATGATCCTTCCCATTGCAAAACTCAAATAATAATTAGAATGCAAAGATAACGTTTCGTTAGACACAGAAGTCCAGAAACGTTACCATCAGAGTCTTAACCGCAAAATACTTGAATAATTTCTTGTAGAAGCAATATTTAAGTAGCTCTACTATATCGTGATAATATAGTAATGGTACTTGTAAAATCATGAGCGGTTAGAGATTTTTCTGTTATCAGCTATGAAACGTACAATACAAACAAGTGTACATGATTCACTCAGTCTCAAAACGGAATTCAGGTTTTATTTATTACACGATGCTGCTTTTACAGTGAGGTAAAAAAATGACAATTATTTAATTATGATGGTGGCTCTGAACCGCAGCATATGTTGGGATAGCAAATTTTAAGTAACTATTATTTCGTTTGTTGACACACTGTGTGAAGAGTCTGCAGTTAGCAAATTCTTGCTACAGCTGTCGATTAACTTTAACCAACACATGATGTAACGTTTCCTTGTGCTTTCAATAACAGATGTTATTGTTACAATGTATTTAATTTCTCTGTGGTCCATTCAATAGGGATTTATCTTTTGCCTGCATTATACTGTATTATCATGATCGTTGATGTTTGATATTTCGTTCCAAAGAAAGTCAGATTTAATGAGCCATTTTTTTATTATTACTGTACTGCACAATACGTCATAGGTTTTTCTTTCTTTACAAATCAAAAAACTGAAGTAGCGTGAGCCTCAGACATTCAAGTCCTTCGGATGCAGAAGCACTTCATAGCGCATCGAAACGCTGACCTCGTTAGATCTATTGTACTCACATGTTGGCACCAGTTTTGTGATCTGGATGGAAATTTCTGTGTATAATCGTGACGTAGATGGTGGATGCAGGTGGTATCGATGTGGGCCAGGGCACTGGTCAGTGCTCAACCGGCTACGCCCTGTTGGGCAATATCGCCGGCTCACACCTTGTTCTCTGTCTAGTATCACTCGCATTCTCCAATAGTTGTTCCAGCAACTATTCCAGCACTGGTTGTTTCTCCTTGAGTGTTTATTGAACTCCATACGTCTTCTCCATATTTCCTTAGTTGCGTATAATGTTAATCATAATACCAGTTTGCTTATTAGGAGCTTTAAGACTCGTCATGGTTATTAAAGTCTAGCGACGATTGGAACCGAGGAAAACGAAGAAATGGTTTTGGACGGAATCATCCCGGTATTTGCCCGAAATGATTTCACGAAACCATGGAAAACCAAAATATTGGTGGCTGGACGGGGGTCGAACCCATGTCTTCCCAAATGCCAGGCCCAAAAGTTAACCAATCACCAGAGTCGGTGGAGTTGCTTGTCTCTTATTTCTTCTCAGAAAGAAAACCATTTGGCGAGTATTATCTCTGGTAATTTCCATTATATTTCTATTAAAAACTTGTCAACAAACCTAAGGTTGGTTGGATCCTCTCGAAGAGACATACTAAGCCATTGTATCAGAGGTAGGACGGCCAGTTCCTTTCCTCTGGGACCTACAGTTTAACGTGGAATCTGAACTACGGAACGTCCTGGCATAGAGCCCAGAGTTTTTGAAAGCAAGCTACCAGACAACTCATATTTCTACCAGCACCTGTAATTTCAATACACTGTGATTTTGTTTCCTTCAGAAGACGCATAATACTTTTGTATAATACATCAAGGTTTTATTTTCCAACTCCTACTCAGGTTTTATTTCCACTAATTTGTGCTATACCCAATTTATTTTTCTTTCCTATATTTTACGTTTGTTTCATAGTTTATATATTCATATAATCTTATTTCTTCATTACGTGTGGTATTTTTGTTCACCATTCTATGATCTATTCCGAATTTTGTCTCTCACCTACTTCTTTAAATATGGCCTATATTTCTTAATCTGAATTTATCATTCTATCTCCATTCCGTCACATTGTTCTTCAGTTAAAGATCCTATGTTTCACTAGCAGTGTAATTATTATCTGAGAAACTTTCAGCTAATTTGCTGCAGTTTTATGTCAAAATGTGAACTCTCTCTGCGTTCCTTTTGTTATTGTAATTAAATCTTGATACGCACATATATACAAAGTTTATGAGACACGTTCGAAAAATGCAAAATTTGGTTTTCTAAATGTTTTTGTCCATAACATTTTCCAGCCTTTGTCTTCCTGTCACATTTCAATGTTTTTCTTATATATCCTTCTTAAAATTTCCCTAATTAGCAACTTAATTATCAGTTCCAGCGAACGATTTTCATTGAACTCTACAAATTTAGTCTCTTGATTACTTCCTTCATTCAGTCTTACAACTCGATGGTACGTACATCAAACTAAAGTCAGTACATCGGTACCTTTAAAAATTCTGAAATGCCTACATATTCCAACTCTCCTACATGCTACCCTTCGATTTGTACAATGTTTTTTCTATTTATTTCCTGATGCCTCTGCCTTAGGAGGTCCCTCGCGGAGTTCTGATTGGATAATTGTTTACATGACGTACAATTGTAAACAATATACAAACGAAATTAAAGCCTTAGATTACTTAAGTGAGATCCAATCGGTAGGGACTAAGTAAAAAGATCGACAAAGTTGAAATAAGAGATTTTATCATCTTATGGATTAAATGAATACTTTACAGTCAACTATTTAACTTAATTATCCAAAATTTATGATATCAAAAAGAATTTTATGGTCTGGGAAAATTAGTGTTTGGGTTCTATAGCACATTAAGTTGGTTCTGGATAAGAAGGAGAGGGCAAAGAGATGAAATGTGAAAAAAAATATCAGGGTGTAAGTAGCTAATTCTGTGTACAAGTAAACATTTCGAAAAAGGATCCCATAGAACGCAGAAGATAAAATTCCATCGGTGATATGGGTGGACTGAAATCATTTCTATATTAGCAGAGGATTAACAGCGTATCTAAGCAGTGGTTACATGTAACTGTCTGCACAGCCAAAGCACCCGGCGGAAGTCACTGAACCATATTAAACCTCTGTCGGGACCGTTGTGTTGATTCGAAGCGTTACGTCCTTTCTGCATGTCTCTACTACAATGTGTGGAAAAAATTTCTAATATTTTACTAGCTGTATCACTGACTAAGTATGAAGGATACAACAAACGCTGGCTACAAGCAGATGACCAGTTAAGAGCTACATATTTCTTATCCTGATGGTATATCTGGTTGTCAATTCTGATACCCACTGTAAGCACATGGCAATTATTTGTACGATAACTGTCACCAATACTTCGCCATTGTTATTTTACATCTGTAACCTATTCAATCACCGTTCCTTCTTAGAAACTCTCGGACAAATGCCTTAACAGTAAGGAACGTTACATTGCTTATGCCTTCAATATAGCGTTAACGAACTAAAAGACCACAAAGGTTGTTCACAGTGGCTAACGATTCTGTGCAGGACGGCAATGTGACATATACTCACACCGCTGCTTAGGGTAGTGTGCAATAGTGAATCTTTAAGCGAACATAGTACCTATGAAAATTCGTATGCTTTAAGTTTCGTGCTGTTGCTTTTGTTATCATTTGTATAAAAGGAAGATATTATAAAGAACTACTTTCAGCGTGTCATGACAAAAGATTATATTTCATTTGTTAGTAATAGATATCCATGTTATTCATTGTTTGAAACAAACGTACGCCCATAAACATACTTAACGAAGAACATGTTTGTCTGCTACTGTTTATCTACTCGTGAAACCAATGAGGAAATGTTATCATCGATTATTGTTAACCCAGAGATGTTTGCAACGCCCACGATTCAACTGTTTATGCACCTGTTTAATTTATGTCTTGCTACACAGGTGGCCAGTGTGAATCATGAATGGGAAGACGGGGAGGAGAAGGGGGTTGGGAGGAACTGAGTTCCTAGTTGATGTCTAACCGCGCCTGCTAGGCCCGGCGTACTTAATCTTTTGGGGGAATGCCTGTAATGCCATCTGTCTGCGAAACTTGTAACTTTGTGGTTCCTGTTTCATATGTGTCAGATTGGAAAATGTGTGTTTTACGAGGCAGAGATTTTGGATCATCCCAGGATTTGTCCGCGGAACCCTGGGGTTCCGTGGAAGGGTCGCAAGGGTTCCGTGTTCCGTCCGAGAATTAAATAAAATATTCGTTAAAAGGAGAGACAACCGCGCTGTGAGAAGGGTATCATGGTTCTGTTCCGTTTGTGACGAATTACCGATGCGAGACTGGTTTTTCAGCTTACGCTTATAAAAATGGGGATCCGCCAAAAAATGTATGATCACTTAGGGTTTCATGGCCAGAAGGAAATTGGGAACCGCTGGTATAGATAATTGTGGGAAAACGCCTAAAAATCGCAATGGGGTCGGCCTGTACGCGGAAGTCTCGCCTTGTACCCCGTCCCGCTTTAGCGCCCCGGTCCAGCGTGCGGCGATTTGATGCACTGAGCAACACTGGTGTGTAAATAGCACCTTCCCGTTCCTGTAATTGATCCTGGCAACGATCGGGCCTAGCGTTCGGAAGGATGCAGCTTCAAATCCCCGCCCGGCCATCCAGATTTCGGTTTTCCATGGTTTCCCGAAATCTCTCCAGGGAATACTGCGATGGCTAACTCAGATGGTCGAATTCCTTTCCGTTCCTTGTTCCAAATCCTCTCCCGCCTCTAACGACCTAAGCAGAAAGAACCCAACGAGCGCTCGCTTTACCAATGATACCACCAAACGGACTAAATCCTGGCAGCAACAGCTATTTGAGTCTGTCGCAGTGAATCGGGTATTAGAGTACAACAGTAGCAATTCTCAGATCGCACTTTAGATACAGTAGTACGACGAGGTTTCTAGAGTACAGAGGCGATGAGCCGGCAACAGCAGCAGGGTCTCTGTTGGTGGTGCCGTGCTGGACCTTGGCTGCTGGTTTCTCCGCTGGCGCAATGGCACCTCACCTTGGAACAGTTTGGGTGCGGTGTCCCTTACGGGGTCTAGGGCAGTGTGCCGGCTTGTGGTCCCTTACACAACGCAAGGGGATTCTTTTCTGCTCGTTTGACAAGCGAATTTCACTGGGTGACATTCAGAAAAATTCACAGTAGCTAATTCCATCAGGAAAAAGTTAAAATCGCCGACACAGCAGAATGCTGATGTGGGTCCCAAATTCCGTGTAAGAACTGAATAACAAAAAGATAATAATTAAAAATGTTCCATAGTTGGTAGATTAATACAAACACTCACTTCCTTCACTTTAGATCTAACTTAAGCGATGCGGTGAAAATTAATTAAGCCCAACATGAAATAAAATAACGAACGAAAGGCACTGATATAAAATAATCATCATTGTTAATTACTGATTGGTGTGCAGCTTATTTAAGCTTTAAAGAAGAGAAATGTGACCAAGCGAATTTCAGTGGATGACATTCAGAAAAATTCACAGTCGCTAATGTGTGCTGTGTACTGAATAGCCGGAAATAAATAGGATCTGCGATGACTTCAAATGACCGATCGTGATGGGTGAGAGGTAACGCTCATTTCTGGCATTCAGGAGGACGCAGGTTCAAACCCCCATCCTGCAATCCAGACTTAATCTTTCCATGGTTTCCTTAAATCACTCCAGGCAAATGACTGGTTCTTGCAGGACAATGGCCTGATTCCTCCCGTTCCTTGCTTATCCACCATCCTCTTCTACATCTAATGGCTTCAACATAGACAAGGTATAAAACCAGATGAGAAAAAAAAGATTTCGATTGCTTAGGGTTTTTGTTAATTATTGGTAGCAGTGCATACTGCACCATGTCTACTTTGTTATCACAGAGTTATAAGTGCTGTCGTAATATGATTTCGAATGACAGTCGATTGTGAGCCTCTACAACATTTGAAGAGAAAGTAGATATCCATACTTGCTGTGCAGTTCTGGCAAAATTGTGAAACAGTTCTTCGTTTGTTACTTAAGAACAACAATGAACAGGTAATGTTACATACACAGAGTTCAGATTTTTTTGTACTGAAACCGTATAGAGCTGATGATCTTCCACATCGTCATTGCTGAATGATACCTCAGTGCCTAGGCCTTCCTCTGTAGTGTTCACCGTACACATTATCTCGACCTTCTATGAACAGTCTGAATGTTCAAATGTTAAACCAGTATGAATTGTTTGATTATTTTCTCTCGAAAGAAGTCACAATAAAACTTTATTATCACGAGTTGATCCCTTTAAGAGTGG
The DNA here is from genome assembly GCA_031002005.1 of Vandiemenella viatica. NCBI lineage: Eukaryota > Metazoa > Arthropoda > Insecta > Orthoptera > Morabidae > Vandiemenella > Vandiemenella viatica. The sequence continues at coordinate 220,398,773 of CM061919.1, read as the reverse complement.
TTCCTAAGTGACTGACAAATCACTGATCTGATGATTATCGCAGTTCCGTTGGTTCTCAACCTGCAGGTATCCTATGTTATTACTGGTGTAAAGCGATGAACAGAAATCAGACCTAAAACAAGCGCCGCTAGTAACTAAGATGAAAGTAATTCTGGGAGCAGAGGAAAAACTTTCCCCACCGCTGAATAGCTTTTGGATCTGTATGCCCTGGTATTGTACGGCGATATTTGCGAGATCTTATTTGTAAAAAAATTCCTATGTGTAACTAATATCTACATAAACATCTGGAAAAAGATGATGTATTTGACAACCCTTCCGCCAAATTAGATTACTACCATATTTTAATTTAATTGCGACGGAGATCATCCTCAGGTGGAAATTTCCCTACACACCCACTTTTCCCCTATCCTGTACCCGCCTACTTTTGCCCTCTACAATCTACAATTTTAAATTACTTCAGCGTTCTGGTAATTTATTTATCATTTATCTTGGTAATTTATTCCAATCCCTGACTTCCTTACAAACGGAAGAGAATTTTCCGACCCTCATGCCAGAATTTTTTTTATTTCTACTTATGGTTTTACGCCTCGTCGACAGCGTGGTCATTAAAGGCGGGATAGGACTACAGAAAAGGAACGGGAAGGAATTCGGTCATGGCCTTTTGAAGGAAGCATCCCGGCACTCGCCTGGATTGATTTAGGGAAACCATGGAAAGTCCAAATCTGGATGCCAGACTGGGATTCGAACCCGCGCCCTCCGAATGCGAGGCCGGAGCGCTACCGCTCACCCACCATGCTCGGTCCAGAAATCGAGCACCAGCCAGTGATCGTGCATCTCTCTTAATTCTTCCACGAATATCTTTCAATGTCTCATCATGCCTTGTACTCTCCCATGACTCTCTTTGCCTCCTCTCTGCACTCCCTCCAGTTCCTGTATCTAGTATCCAAAATGAAGGTCCCATAGTACACCACCATAGTCACACAACAGTGCCACCACAGTTTTCCCACCCAGTTATTTTATCTTCAGTGGTTCCTCTAATGTGGAGCTAAAAACACGTTTTTCAGGCCTATATTCCAGTTTGTTACATGGGTTGAAGGAAATATGGAAATTTCTAATAAGTTAACTCCCACGCATTTCGCAAGCTAAAAATTCTCCCAGAGGTATGTAGATCGGGCAAGCCGTGTGGCAGCCAAGGCCTGCCGGTTCGACTTCCTGCCACTGTATGTCCGGCCGTGATCTTTCCGCTCGCCGGAACCTCGCTTAGCTGCCGGTCCAGCCGCCTTTAGTTATGCGACTTTGTTTCCTGGAAAGAAGGCTAAAGCATACATCATTTTGCGTAATGCATCAACCGCCATAAAACTTCTCAAAGTTGTGTTTCAAATTTGCGATATTTGACTGCTGTTCCACCAAGGATGACACGCATGCAGATCTTCCGCTACTGCGCTTACTTCTATTGCGACACAACTTTTAGTTGATAAGAGGAAACAGATTCAGCTATATTTTTTTCTTATTAGGCAGTTAAGTGGGTTTGTGGTATCACTTAACGCCTGGTTGGCATTGGAGGTCAAACTCAAAACAACAGAGCAGGAAAAACCTTCCAAACCAATTTGAATCTCTCAATAACACGAGACGCAATAGGTGGTGATATATATTTATATAAAGCACTCACTTCCGTCCTTGCAAAAAAACCATTCTTACTCCTAACAGTTCGCATTATCTTAATTCTTCTCTGAGAGTAAGTAAATTCGTTATCAGTGTAACTAACTCGTCTGCCTCGTTTCACACTAACGCCATCTGTCGTGTTAAGAGGTAACTGCGTAAATATTTTTTTTTTTTTTTTGCTTGTGGCCTTTACGCTTCGTTGACGTCGAGGTCATTAGAGGCGGGAAAGCATTGGGTACAATGAACGGGAAGGAAATCGGCCATGACCTTTTAAGGAACCATCCCGGCATTCGCCTTGAGTGATTTGGGGAAACCATGGAAAACCCAAATCTAGATGGCCGGACGGAAATTCGAACCCACGTCCTCCCGAATGCGAAGCAGAACTTAAAACGTTCACCCACCACGCTCTGGGTGGCGTTACGATACCGTGACATTTCTTCGATACTGTTTTGATCAGATATTAATTTTCTGATCCTTTCCCCGTTGTATCGTCATAAAATACACCCCGTCAAAATTGGTTAAGCATTTTTCAAGTTATGCCAGAATACAGATAAATAAGTTTAGCGTTGAAACTACACGTTAATTTCTGCTCACGTGATGTAGCGTCAAGCTTTCATATAGTTAAAAAGAAATTTAAATCTGTTCAGTAGATTTGCATTATGTTGGGTCAAACATACACAGATTTATATAATATTATCGTTCTTACCATGTATCTCATTCATTGCACTGATATCAAATATGGTTATTTTTTGGGAAATATTTTTCGTTCCTTAGGAAAGAATATAATCCATATTAACAGTTACTCTCCAAGTGTCTCCGTAACTTATTCCCACACATCTTCCGTGGTGAAGGTCATTAGGACACTGTGAACTAATGGCATCTGTCTGCAAACCTCGTAAGCTTTGCGCTAATGTGTTTAGTGTTATTCTGATTATGAAACGCGTCATCATTCTAAGGCGGAAATGGGGGAACCCTCTCGGCTATAATTACGAAAATCCGCCTATGAAGCGAAAACAGGATATGGAAAATCTCTTCTGAAATATTTGAACTTTATCAAATGATCTTCACGTTTGGGATGTTATTCGCCTCACGATTAAAAAAAAGATTTTTGGGATCTCCGCCTGTCGAAAAATGGTACTAATCTGTTGAAATTTGGATTGACTGCTTCGATAAAATGTCTTCTTCACATTCGCCACAAATTAAATTAAAAATGACGAAATGTGAAAGTGTCACACGGTTACCGATTGCCAGGTGCATCTAGGAAATACATTATTTGGTTTTGTAGTTTCATAGGAGTAGTGTAAGTTATATATATCTTTCTGAACAGCCACACGATTTTCTCTACGACCGTTTTGTTAATTACAAGTTGCTTTGAGCAGCACTTTCCCTCAAGGGCTTTCGCTTTCGGTGAGAAACGCTGTTACTTGTGTAACAACAATGGCTTCGGAACTAGAAGAGCACGTGAGGGAGACTTCTTTAGCGACCAATAAATAAAGCACGTCGTCACAGCCCAGCGGTTCCGAGCGACACGGAATACAGCAAGAAATCCGCTACCGTGTCGCCCACACCGCTGTCCCGCCTTGCATAACCTCAGCTGTGTTTTGCCCCACACGAGGCCAATTATCACACCGTGAACGTTGACTACAAACTAGGAAAAGGTATACTCCTGTATGGGTGAACAAGCACAACCACTACATTCAGGATGCCGTCGACTGGTAGTCGGTTGCTTACCTCATCCTTGATAGGGAAACACAACACACGGATGCTTCCAAACCAGAGGTTAAAGTGTCATTCTGAAGGACGCAGGTTCGGATCTCCATCGAGAAATCCAGATTTCTGCTTTCAATGTTCTTACCGAGCGAGATGGGTAAGGTATTACCTTGCATTCGGGAGGACGCGGGTTCGAATCCTCGTAAAGATTTCGGTTTTCTAAACAGTCCAGGTTAATGCCGCGATGGTTCCTTCAAACCACCATGATTGGTTTCCATCCCGCTCCTTGCTCCCCAATCCTTCCCTGCATCTAATGATCTCGACGTAGGCGAAACATAAAGCCAAGAGCAAAATAGAAAAATAAAAAAGATTTGTTTTCGAAAATCAATCCAGCCGAAAGCGCGGATGTTCTTTCAAAAGCTCATCGCTGAATTCCTTCTTGGTCCCTGCCACCAAACCTACGATAGGCTCTGGTGACCTAGACGTTAACGAGCCGCAAACCATTTAAAAAACAAACAAACAAAAAACAAAACAAAAACAAATGCTTTCTAGTATTGGCTAGAACATTAGGAGTTTGAGGTGTTGGAAGTAAAGAACGAGTTTTTCTCTTTCAGTATTATTCAAGAATCCGGAGACTAACTAATCACATACTTGATGGAAAGACTTCTGTTTGTTAGCAATTGAGTACCGTCAACAGGACGACTGCTGTCCATAATCCGACGAAAATTAATGTTTTTCTGAGGATTAAAATCAGGTATGGACTGCAGTGCCACTCAGCCTTCTGAATAGTAATTACCTAGAAAGCGACAAAGCTGTAACTCTTCATCTGTAAAACATCCAGATATTGAAGATCCTACAGCTGGACTTCCGGGATTCCATTTGAAGAGAGACCAGTGGGTCAAATTAAATAGCTTAAGTACAGGCCACGCCAAATTTAACGCCATGCTCTATAAGCGGGACTTCAGGATTCTCCTGTCTGTGACTGCGGAGCTCCTTCCCAGAGTGTGTGGAGCATATCATCAAGGAAGTATGATGGATCATTTCAAGATGTTTTCAGTGCTACAACTTCCTTGATAGAATGTCTGCAACAACTGTACATCAGCTTGTGAATGCTACCAACGTTCTTGTCGTTGTATATATTGTATATACTGCATTTATATGTATTACATTACTTGCTTAGCCATACGACAAATAAATAAATAACCTGGAAGAATCTCCTGGAGGGTGAAGCGCCCTTTCTAGTGCCGAGTCTTGAAGTAGAATGAGGAGCTCCATCGCAGCTAATCGCATCCTATGTTTCTAACTGGTCTTCCCTTTTTGAGATCTCAGTTGTGGAGTCAGTGATCGTTTTCCACGCCGAAGGCGGTCGGATTGTCTTGCGGTGACGCAAACTCGAGTACCTGCTCCACATGTAAGAGCGTTCATCCCGACCAAGGCCGATGGCGGGAGCTCACCTGAAATCACATCGCCTACTTCGGGCGAAAGTGACCCAAGGTTGCGAGACTCCACAACATCGGTACCGGCGACTTCTGCTGCGGTATTCGCAAGGTCGTCAACATTGCTACGCGCTCTGAACTTGAAACGGCTTGCGAGCACAGTGGATATCGCTAATATTAGTGATTGCTGATACTAATGATACTTCACACATCGATATTAGTAAGCAACTGTGACGGTGATACTTATTAATTGTGGATTAGGATGTAGAAACCGTAACGCAAATTAACGTGACGGAGTACACATCGTGATAAAGCCAACTAGTTGTAACTGACCCAACATCGGGGAAAGTAAGACACTGTAAATGGAAAACTGGTCTTTTTTCATATTAAAACCGTGAGGCTCTCGAATTGTCCTCAACAAATGTCTTTTTTCCAGGAAGTAAACATACTTGTATATTAGGCCAGCACTGCTCGTTTGCGTCGTTGAGCGTAGTGTCTGTAATTGCAAAGGCAATCAAAGAAGAATTTTGTTTACGAGAGGGAATACTTACTATAAGCCTTCGTCAGCTGCTCGTTTTTGTCAACAGGATACCTTTGTTACTTGGTGTTAATTTCTGTTTTGTTCGAAATGGAAAAACCGCAATTTCAGACATAATTATGTTTTGTTCCCTACTATTATCGGAACTATGTGGAGTTAATAGATACTATGGTCCTGAGTACTAATACGCTTACTTCACATGGCGAGGTGCTAAGGAGTCGGGTTGAATACCGTGTCCCATTGCGTATACCGTTTGTAGTCTATACTCACCGTTCACCAATGGTTCCTACTATCCGCGACAAAACCTAGAGACAAAATAACAAAACTAACACCTGCCCAAAGCAGGCACCAATTATTTTCCTCAACAGCGTTCGACAGCCACCATTGTCATCGACATCTTCAGGGTCTCAGGTGTAAAGAAAGCAAACAAAAAAACCTATCAATTCTTTGTTTAATGCACTGAATAATCGGCTGGTAGTTGGAGAAAGTTGATTACTTGCATGTGATTCTGAGTGCAATAATTGACAACCTTATAAGCCTCATCTACATTAAAGAATCCAAGATCTTAGAAGAGACACTTCTTGTAACGTGGATCAAAATCAAACATATTCTGTTGTGCATTTTCTTGCATGGGATACATAGGGGTTTTAAACTATTTGAAGAAGCACTGAAAACAGATAAAATACTGTAAGACTGAAATTAAAACTGCATTGAAATATTGTAGTAAAACTACATGTATTATTTATTTTATTTGTAATGCTGTGCTAACAGACTTATTCGATGAAATAAGTGCATGTAACATATGAAATGGGACTTGCACATAACTTCCGTTGTAGACAAAGCTAATTCCAAACTACAATTCATAGGACGTATTTTGAGAAGTTGTAATGCTCATACAAAGGAAATAGCGTACAAAACACTAGTGCGTCCGCATTTGGAATACTGTTGTGGAATTTGGGATCCGTATCGCAAGGGATTCATTGAAACATTAGAGAAAGTACAGAGAAGAGCCGCTCGATTCGTGACTGCTAGTTACAGTCCTTACGTAAGTGTCACAGATCTGATTCGTGGGTTGGGCTGGGATTGTTTGGCGGACAGACGACGTCGTTTTCGTTTGAATTTGCTGGAGAATATGCGAAAATCTTTAAGTTACGAGTGCAACGAAATACTTCTTCCGCCAACCTATTTAGGTCGCAATGACAGGAGGTATAAGATTAGAGAAATAAGATGCCGTACTGATTCATTTATGTATTCCTTCTTTCCTCGATCTGTTCGGGATTGGAATGCGCAGAATTAGGATTGGTGCTTAGCACCCTCTGTCACCCACAGTATTTGTGATTTGCACAGTATAGATGTAGATGTAGATGTAGATGACCGCAGATCTGGAATTATTTACTCCTTTGATCCTTTGTGCCCTAGTCTTGGGTAATTATACTACGTATTTCTGAATGATTGTTCAATCAGTTGGAACTGTAAAAAAATATAGTTCGTTGGTTAGTTTATGGCTTTACTCCTCGTCAATATCTAGATCATCAAAGGCGGGAAAGGTCCGGAGGGGTCATGGTCTTTTCAACGAACAATCCCGTAATTCACCTGGTGTGATTTGGGGAAACTATGGAAAACCAAAATCTGGATAGCTGGACGTGGATTCGAACCGACGTCCTCCCAAAT